>OU343161.1:197729892-198931142 GCA_910595825.1 Philhelius pedissequus | reverse complement strand
AAAACTAATTTTAAAAAATTTGGACATTTTTATCTTTAAACGCGATTTCTGGCTAAACTATGCGTCCTAGACCCATCAAACTTTACACTTTGTCTGTCCCTTAAAATTCGATTTCCGGCTAAACTACTTGCCCTAGCGACTTAAAAATTATATATTCGTGATCTTGGAACTGCCACCTTTCAATCCATATAACGAATGACACGAAAAACTAATTTTAAAAAATTTGGACATTTTTATCTTTAAACGCGATTTCTGGCTAAACTAAGCGTCCTAGACCCATCAAACTTTACACTTTGTCTCTCCCTTAAAATTCGATTTCCGGCTAAACTACTTGCCCTAGCGACTTAAAAATTATATATTCGTGATCTTGGAACTGCCACCTTTCAATCCATGTAACGAATGACACGAAAAACTAATTTTAAAAAATTTGGACATTTTTTATCTTTAAACGCGATTTCTGGCTAAACTAAGCGTCCTAGACCCATCAAACTTTACACTTTGTCTGTCCCTTAAAATTCGATTTCCGGCTAAACTACTTGCCCTAGCGACTTAAAAATTATATATTCGTGATCTTGGAACTGCCACCTTTCAATCCATGTAACGAATGACACGAAAAACTAATTTTAAAAAAAATTGGACATTTTTATATTTAAACGCGATACTACTTGCCCTAGCGACTTAAAAATTATATATTCGTGATCTTGGAACTGATACCTTTCAATCCATGTAACGAATGACACGAAAAACTAATTTTAAAAAATTTGGACATTTTTATCTTTAAACGCGATTTCTGACTAAACTAAGCGTCCTAGACCCATCAAACTTTACACTTTGTCTGTCCCTTAAAATTCGATTTGCGGCTAAACTACTTGCCCTAGCGACTTAAAAATTATATATTCCTGATCTTGGAACTGACACCTTTCAATCCATGTAACGAATGACACGAAAAACTAATTTTAAAAAATTTGGACATTTTTATCTTTAAACGCGATTTCTGGCTAAACTAAGCGTCCTAGACCCATCAAACTTTACACTTTGTCTGTCCCTTAAAATTCGATTTCCGGCTAAACTACTTGCCCTAGCGACTTAAAAATTATATATTCGTGATCTTGGAACTGCCACCTTTCAATCCATGTAACGAATGACACGAAAAACTAATTTTAAAAAATTTGGACATTTTTATCTTTAAACGCGATTTCTGACTAAACTAAGCGTCCTAGACCCATCAAACTTTACACTTTGACTGTCCCTTAAAATTCGATTTCCGGTTAAACTACTTGCCCTAGCGACTTAAAAATTATATATTCGTGATCTTGGAACTGCCACCTTTCAATCCATGTAACGAATGACACGAAAAACTAATTTTAAAAAATTTGGACATTTTTATCTTTAAACGCGATTTATGGCTAAACTAAGCGTCCTAGACCCATCAAACTTTACACTTTGTCTGTCCCTTAAAATTCGATTTCCGGCTAAACTACTTGCTCTAGCGACTTAAAAATTATATATTCGTGATCTTGGAACTGCCACCTTTCAATCCATGTAACGAATGACACGAAAAACTAATTTTAAAAAATTTGGACATTTTTATCTTTAAACGCGATTTCTGGCTAAACTAAGCGTCCTAGACCCATCAAACTTTACACTTTGTCTGTCCCTTAAAATTCGATTTCCGGCTAAACTACTTGCCCTAGCGACTTAAAAATTATATATTCGTGATCTTGGAACTGCCACCTTTCAATCCATGTAACGAATGACACGAAAAACTAATTTTAAAAAATTTGGACATTTTTATCTTTAAACGCGATTTCTGGCTAAACTAAGCGTCCTAGACCCATCAAACTTTACACTTTGTCTGTCCCTTAAAATTCGATTTCCGGCTAAACTACTTGCCCTAGCGACTTAAAAATTATATATTCGTGATCTTGGAACTTCCAAATTTCAATCCATATAACGAATGACACGAAAAACTAATTTTACAAAATTTGGACATTTTTATCTTTAAACGCGATTTCTGGCTAAACTAAGCGTCCTAGACCCATCAAACTTTACACTTTGTCTGTCCCTTAAAATTCGATTTCCGGCTAAACTACTTGCCCTAGCGACTTAAAAATTATATATTCGTGATCTTGGAACTGACACCTTTCAATCCATGTAACGAATGACACGAAAAACTAATTTTAAAAAATTTGGACATTTTTATCTTTAAACGCGATTTCTGGCTAAACTATGCGTCCTAGACCCATCAAACTTTACACTTTGTCTGTCCCTTAAAATTCGATTTCCGGCTAAACTACTTGCTCTAGCGACTTAAAAATTATATATTCGTGATCTTGGAACTGCCACCTTTCAATCCATGCAACGAATGACACGAAAAACTAATTTTAAAAAATTTGGACATTTTTATATTTAAACGCGATTTCTGGCTAAACTAAGCGTCCTAGACCCATCAAAATTTACACTTTGTCTGTCCCTTAAAATTCGATTTCCGGCTAAACTACTTGCCCTAGCGACTTAAAAATTATATATTCGTGATCTTGGAACTTCCAAATTTCAATCCATATAACGAATGACACGAAAAACTAATTTTACAAAATTTGGACATTTTTATCTTTAAACGCGATTTCTGGCTAAACTAAGCGTCCTAGACCCATCAAACTTTACACTTTGTCTGTCCCTTAAAATTCGATTTCCGGCTAAACTACTTGCCCTAGCGACTTAAAAATTATATATTCGTGATCTTGGAACTGCCACCTTTCAATCTATGTAACGAATGACACGAAAAACTAATTTTAAAAAATTTGGACATTTTAATCTTTAAACGCGATTTCTGGCTAAACTAAGCGTCCTAGACCCATCAAACTTTACACTTTGTCTGTCCCTTAAAATTCGATTTCCGGCTAAACTACTTGCTCTAGCGACTTAAAAATTATATATTCGTGAACTTGGAACTGCCACCTTTCAATCCATGTAACGAATGACACGAAAAACTAATTTTAAAAAATTTGGACATTTTTATCTTTAAACGCGATTTCTGGCTAAACAAAGCGTCCTAGACCCATCAAACTTTACACTTTGTCTGTCCCTTAAAATTCGATTTCCGGCTAAACTACTTGCCCTAGCGACTTAAAAAGTATATATTCGTGATCTTGGAACTGCCACCTTTCAATCCATGTAACGAATGACACGAAAAACTAATTTTAAAAAATTTGGACATTTTTATCTTTAAACGCGATTTCTGACTAAACTAAGCGTCCTAGACCCATCAAACTTTACACTTTGTCTGTCCCTTAAAATTCGATTTGCGGCTAAACTACTTGCCCTAGCGACTTAAAAATTATATATTCGTGATCTTGGAACTGACACCTTTCAATCCATGTAACGAATGACACGAAAAACTTATTTTAAAAAAATTGGACATTTTTATCTTTAAACGCGATTTCTGGCTAAACTATGCGTCCTAGACCCATCAAACTTTACACTTTGTCTGTCCCTTAAAATTCGATTTCCGGCTAAACTACTTGCCCTAGCGACTTAAAAATTATATATTCGTGATCTTGGAACTGCCACCTTTCAATCCATATAACGAATGACACGAAAAACTAATTTTAAAAAATTTGGACATTTTTATCTTTAAACGCGATTTCTGGCTAAACTAAGCGTCCTAGACCCATCAAACTTTACACTTTGTCTCTCCCTTAAAATTCGATTTCCGGCTAAACTACTTGCCCTAGCGACTTAAAAATTATATATTCGTGATCTTGGAACTGCCACCTTTCAATCCATGTAACGAATGACACGAAAAACTAATTTTAAAAAATTTGGACATTTTTTATCTTTAAACGCGATTTCTGGCTAAACTAAGCGTCCTAGACCCATCAAACTTTACACTTTGTCTGTCCCTTAAAATTCGATTTCCGGCTAAACTACTTGCCCTAGCGACTTAAAAATTATATATTCGTGATCTTGGAACTGCCACCTTTCAATCAATGTAACGAATGACACGAAAAACTAATTTTAAAAAATTTGGACATTTTTATCTTTAAACGCGATTTCTGACTAAACTAAGCGTCCTAGACCCATCAAACTTTACACTTTGACTGTCCCTTAAAATTCGATTTCCGGTTAAACTACTTGCCCTAGCGACTTAAAAATTATATATTCGTGATCTTGGAACTGCCACCTTTCAATCCATGTAACGAATGACACGAAAAACTAATTTTAAAAAAATTTGGACATTTTTATATTTAAACGCGATACTACTTGCCCTAGCGACTTAAAAATTATATATTCGTGATCTTGGAACTGATACCTTTCAATCCATGTAACGAATGACACGAAAAACTAATTTTAAAAAATTTGGACATTTTTATCTTTAAACGCGATTTCTGACTAAACTAAGCGTCCTAGACCTGATCTTGGAACTGACACCTTTCAATCCATGTAACGAATGACACGAAGAACTAATTTTAAAAAATTTGGACATTTTTATCTTTAAACGCGATTTCTGACTAAACTAAGCGTCCTAGACCCATCAAACTTTACACTTTGACTGTCCCTTAAAATTCGATTTCCGGTTAAACTACTTGCCCTAGCGACTTAAAAATTATATATTCGTGATCTTGGAACTGCCACCTTTCAATCCATGTAACGAATGACACGAAAAACTAATTTTAAAAAATTTGGACATTTTTATATTTAAACGCGATTTCTGGCTAAACTAAGCGTCCTAGACCCATCAAACTTTACACTTTGTCTGTCCCTTAAAATTCGATTTCCGGCTAAACTACTTGCTCTAGCGACTTAAAAATTATATATTCGTGATCTTGGAACTGCCACCTTTCAATCAATGTAACGAATGACACGAAAAACTAATTTTAAAAAATTTGGACATTTTTATCTTTAAACGCGATTTCTGGCTAAACTAAGCGTCCTAGACCCATCAAACTTTACACTTTGTCTGTCCCTTAAAATTCGATTTCCGGCTAAACTACTTGCCCTAGCGACTTAAAAATTATATATTCGTGATCTTGGAACTGCCACCTTTCAATCCATGTAATGAATGACACGAAAAACTAATTTTAAAAAATTTGGACATTTTTATCTTTAAACGCGATTTCTGGCTAAACTAAGCGTCCTAGACCCATCAAACTTTACACTTTGTCTGTCCCTTAAAATTCGATTTCAGGCTAAACTACTTGCCCTAGCGACTTAAAAATTATATATTCGTGATCTTGGAACTGCCACCTTTCAATCCATGTAACGAATGACACGAAAAACTAATTTTAAAAAATTTGGACATTTTTATCTTTAAACGCGATTTCTGGCTAAACTAAGCGTCCTAGACCCATCAAACTTTACACTTTGTCTGTCCCTTAAAATTCGATTTCCGGCTAAACTACTTGCTCTAGCGACTTAAAAATTATATATTCGTGATCTTGGAACTGCCACCTTTCAATCCATGTAACGAATGACACGAAAAACTAATTTTAAAAAATTTGGACATTTTTATCTTTAAACGCGATTTCTGGCTAAACTAAGCGTCCTAGACCCATCAAACTTTACACTTTGTCTGTCCCTTAAAATTCGATTTCCGGCTAAACTACTTGCCCTAGCGACTTAAAAATTATATATTCGTGATCTTGGAACTGCCACCTTTCAATCCATGTAATGAATGACACGAAAAACTAATTTTAAAAAATTTGGACATTTTTATCTTTAAACGCGATTTCTGGCTAAACTAAGCGTCCTAGACCCATCAAACTTTACACTTTGTCTGTCCCTTAAAATTCGATTTCCGGCTAAACTACTTGCCCTAGCGACTTAAAAACGAAAAACTAATTTTAAAAAATTTGGACATTTTTATCTTTAAACGCGATTTCTGACTAAACTAAGCGTCCTAGACCCATCAAACTTTACACTTTGACTGTCCCTTAAAATTCGATTTCCGGCTAAACTACTTGCCCTAGCGACTTAAAAATTATATATTCGTGATCTTGGAACTGCCACCTTTCAATCCATGTAACGAATGACACGAAAAACTAATTTTAAAAAATTTGGACATTTTTATCTTTAAACGCGATTTCTGGCTAAACTAAGCGTCCTAGACCCATCAAACTTTACACTTTGTCTGTCCCTTAAAATTCGATTTCCGGCTAAACTACTTGCTCTAGCGACTTAAAAATTATATATTCGTGATCTTGGAACTGCCACCTTTCAATCCATGTAACGAATGACACGAAAAACTAATTTTAAAAAATTTGGACATTTTTATCTTTAAACGCGATTTCTGGCTAAACTAAGCGTCCTAGACCCATCAAACTTTACACTTTGTCTGTCCCTTAAAATTCGATTTCCGGCTAAACTACTTGCCCTAGCGACTTAAAAATTATATATTCGTGATCTTGGAACTGCCACCTTTCAATCCATGTAATGAATGACACGAAAAACTAATTTTAAAAAATTTGGACATTTTTATCTTTAAACGCGATTTCTGGCTAAACTAAGCGTCCTAGACCCATCAAACTTTACACTTTGTCTGTCCCTTAAAATTCGATTTCCGGCTAAACTACTTGCCCTAGCGACTTAAAAATTATATATTCGTGATCTTGGAACTGCCACCTTTCAATCCATATAACGAATGACACGAAAAACTAATTTTAAAAAAATTGGACATTTTTATCTTTAAACGCGATTTCTGGCTAAACTAAGCGTCCTAGACCCATCAAACTTTACACTTTGTCTGTACCTTAAAATTCGATTTCCGGCTAAACTACTTGCCCTAGCGACTTAAAAATTATATATTCGTGATCTTGGAACTGCCACCTTTCAATCCATGTAACGAATGACACGAAAAACTAATTTTAAAAAATGTGGACATTTTTCTTTTTAAACCCGATTTCTGGCTAAACTAAGCGTCCTAGACCCATCAAACTTTACACTTTGTCTGTCCCTTAAAATTCGATTTCCGGCTAAACTACTTGCATTAGCGACTTAAAAATTATATATTCGTGATCTTGGAACTGCCACCTTTCAATCCATGTAACGAATGACACGAAAAACTAATTTTAAAAAATTTGGACATTTTTATCTTTAAACGCGATTTCTGGCT
This sequence comes from Philhelius pedissequus, assembly GCA_910595825.1. Taxonomy (NCBI): domain Eukaryota; kingdom Metazoa; phylum Arthropoda; class Insecta; order Diptera; family Syrphidae; genus Philhelius; species Philhelius pedissequus. The sequence goes on along the minus strand of OU343161.1, from coordinate 198,924,031 downwards.
AAACTAAGCGTCCTAGACCCATCAAACTTTACACTTTGTCTGTCCCTTAAAATTCGATTTCCGTCTAAACTACTTGCTCTAGCGACTTAAAAATTATATATTCGTGATCTTGGAACTGCCACCTTTCAATCCATGTAACGAATGACACGAAAAACTAATTTTAAAAAATTTGGACATTTTTATCTTTAAACGCGATTTCTGGCTAAACTAAGCGTCCTAGACCCATCAAACTTTACACTTTGTCTGTCCCTTAAAATTCGATTTCCGGCTAAACTACTTGCTCTAGCGACTTAAAAATTATATATTCGTGATCTTGGAACTGCCACCTTTCAATCTATGTAACGAATGACACGAAAAACTAATTTTAAAAAATTTGGACATTTTTATTTTTAAACGCGATTTCTGGCTAAACTAAGCGTCCTAGACCCATCAAACTTTACACTTTGTCTGTCCCTTAAAATTCGATTTCCGGCTAAACTACTTGCCCTAGCGACTTAAAAATTATATATTCGTGATCTTGGAACTGCCACCTTTCAATCCATATAACGAATGACACGAAAAACCAATTTTAAAAATTTGGACATTTTTATCTTTAAACGCGATTTCTGACTAAACTAAGCGTCCTAGACCCATCAAACTTTACACTTTGTGTGTACCTTACAATTCAATTTGCGGCTAAACTACTTGCCCTAGCGACTTAAAAATTATATATTCGTGATCTTGGAACTGCCACCTTTCAATCCATATAACGAATGACACGAAAAACTAATTTTAAAAAATTTGGACATTTTTATTTTTAAACCCGATTTCTGGCTAAACTAAGCGTCCTAGACCCATCAAACTTTACACTTTATCTGTCCCTTAAAATTCTATTTCCGGCTAAACTACTTGCCCTAGCGACTTAAAAATTATATATTCGTGATCTTGGAACTGCCACCTTTCAATCCATGTAACGAATGACACGAAAAACTAATTTTAAAAAATTTGGACATTTTTATCTTTAAACGCGATTTCTGGCTAAACTAAGCGTCCTAGACCCATCAAACTTTACACTTTGTCTGTCCCTTAAAATTCGATATCCACGAAAAACTAATTTTAAAAAAATTTGGACATTTTTATATTTAAACGCGATACTACTTGCCCTAGCGACTTAAAAATTATATATTCGTGATCTTGGAACTGATACCTTTCAATCCATGTAACGAATGACACGAAAAACTAATTTTAAAAAATTTGGACATTTTTATCTTTAAACGCGATTTCTGACTAAACTAAGCGTCCTAGACCTGATCTTGGAACTGACACCTTTCAATCCATGTAACGAATGACACGAAGAACTAATTTTAAAAAATTTGGACATTTTTATCTTTAAACGCGATTTCTGACTAAACTAAGCGTCCTAGACCCATCAAACTTTACACTTTGACTGTCCCTTAAAATTCGATTTCCGGTTAAACTACTTGCCCTAGCGACTTAAAAATTATATATTCGTGATCTTGGAACTGCCACCTTTCAATCCATGTAACGAATGACACGAAAAACTAATTTTAAAAAATTTGGACATTTTTATATTTAAACGCGATTTCTGGCTAAACTAAGCGTCCTAGACCCATCAAACTTTACACTTTGTCTGTCCCTTAAAATTCGATTTCCGGCTAAACTACTTGCTCTAGCGACTTAAAAATTATATATTCGTGATCTTGGAACTGCCACCTTTCAATCAATGTAACGAATGACACGAAAAACTAATTTTAAAAAATTTGGACATTTTTATCTTTAAACGCGATTTCTGGCTAAACTAAGCGTCCTAGACCCATCAAACTTTACACTTTGTCTGTCCCTTAAAATTCGATTTCCGGCTAAACTACTTGCCCTAGCGACTTAAAAATTATATATTCGTGATCTTGGAACTGCCACCTTTCAATCCATGTAATGAATGACACGAAAAACTAATTTTAAAAAATTTGGACATTTTTATCTTTAAACGCGATTTCTGGCTAAACTAAGCGTCCTAGACCCATCAAACTTTACACTTTGTCTGTCCCTTAAAATTCGATTTCCGGCTAAACTACTTGCCCTAGCGACTTAAAAATTATATATTCGTGATCTTGGAACTGCCACCTTTCAATCCATGTAACGAATGACACGAAAAACTAATTTTAAAAAATTTGGACATTTTTATCTTTAAACGCGATTTCTGGCTAAACTAAGCGTCCTAGACCCATCAAACTTTACACTTTGTCTGTCCCTTAAAATTCGATTTCCGGCTAAACTACTTGCTCTAGCGACTTAAAAATTATATATTCGTGATCTTGGAACTGCCACCTTTCAATCCATGTAACGAATGACACGAAAAACTAATTTTAAAAAATTTGGACATTTTTATCTTTAAACGCGATTTCTGGCTAAACTAAGCGTCCTAGACCCATCAAACTTTACACTTTGTCTGTCCCTTAAAATTCGATTTCCGGCTAAACTACTTGCCCTAGCGACTTAAAAATTATATATTCGTGATCTTGGAACTGCCACCTTTCAATCCATGTAATGAATGACACGAAAAACTAATTTTAAAAAATTTGGACATTTTTATCTTTAAACGCGATTTCTGGCTAAACTAAGCGTCCTAGACCCATCAAACTTTACACTTTGTCTGTCCCTTAAAATTCGATTTCCGGCTAAACTACTTGCCCTAGCGACTTAAAAACGAAAAACTAATTTTAAAAAATTTGGACATTTTTATCTTTAAACGCGATTTCTGACTAAACTAAGCGTCCTAGACCCATCAAACTTTACACTTTGACTGTCCCTTAAAATTCGATTTCCGGCTAAACTACTTGCCCTAGCGACTTAAAAATTATATATTCGTGATCTTGGAACTGCCACCTTTCAATCCATGTAACGAATGACACGAAAAACTAATTTTAAAAAATTTGGACATTTTTATCTTTAAACGCGATTTCTGGCTAAACTAAGCGTCCTAGACCCATCAAACTTTACACTTTGTCTGTCCCTTAAAATTCGATTTCCGGCTAAACTACTTGCTCTAGCGACTTAAAAATTATATATTCGTGATCTTGGAACTGCCACCTTTCAATCCATGTAACGAATGACACGAAAAACTAATTTTAAAAAATTTGGACATTTTTATCTTTAAACGCGATTTCTGGCTAAACTAAGCGTCCTAGACCCATCAAACTTTACACTTTGTCTGTCCCTTAAAATTCGATTTCCGGCTAAACTACTTGCCCTAGCGACTTAAAAATTATATATTCGTGATCTTGGAACTGCCACCTTTCAATCCATGTAATGAATGACACGAAAAACTAATTTTAAAAAATTTGGACATTTTTATCTTTAAACGCGATTTCTGGCTAAACTAAGCGTCCTAGACCCATCAAACTTTACACTTTGTCTGTCCCTTAAAATTCGATTTCCGGCTAAACTACTTGCCCTAGCGACTTAAAAATTATATATTCGTGATCTTGGAACTGCCACCTTTCAATCCATATAACGAATGACACGAAAAACTAATTTTAAAAAAATTGGACATTTTTATCTTTAAACGCGATTTCTGGCTAAACTAAGCGTCCTAGACCCATCAAACTTTACACTTTGTCTGTACCTTAAAATTCGATTTCCGGCTAAACTACTTGCCCTAGCGACTTAAAAATTATATATTCGTGATCTTGGAACTGCCACCTTTCAATCCATGTAACGAATGACACGAAAAACTAATTTTAAAAAATGTGGACATTTTTCTTTTTAAACCCGATTTCTGGCTAAACTAAGCGTCCTAGACCCATCAAACTTTACACTTTGTCTGTCCCTTAAAATTCGATTTCCGGCTAAACTACTTGCATTAGCGACTTAAAAATTATATATTCGTGATCTTGGAACTGCCACCTTTCAATCCATGTAACGAATGACACGAAAAACTAATTTTAAAAAATTTGGACATTTTTATCTTTAAACGCGATTTCTGGCTAAACTAAGCGTCCTAGACCCATCAAACTTTACACTTTGTCTGTCCCTTAAAATTCGATTTCCGTCTAAACTACTTGCTCTAGCGACTTAAAAATTATATATTCGTGATCTTGGAACTGCCACCTTTCAATCCATGTAACGAATGACACGAAAAACTAATTTTAAAAAATTTGGACATTTTTATCTTTAAACGCGATTTCTGGCTAAACTAAGCGTCCTAGACCCATCAAACTTTACACTTTGTCTGTCCCTTAAAATTCGATTTCCGGCTAAACTACTTGCTCTAGCGACTTAAAAATTATATATTCGTGATCTTGGAACTGCCACCTTTCAATCTATGTAACGAATGACACGAAAAACTAATTTTAAAAAATTTGGACATTTTTATTTTTAAACGCGATTTCTGGCTAAACTAAGCGTCCTAGACCCATCAAACTTTACACTTTGTCTGTCCCTTAAAATTCGATTTCCGGCTAAACTACTTGCCCTAGCGACTTAAAAATTATATATTCGTGATCTTGGAACTGCCACCTTTCAATCCATATAACGAATGACACGAAAAACCAATTTTAAAAATTTGGACATTTTTATCTTTAAACGCGATTTCTGACTAAACTAAGCGTCCTAGACCCATCAAACTTTACACTTTGTGTGTACCTTACAATTCAATTTGCGGCTAAACTACTTGCCCTAGCGACTTAAAAATTATATATTCGTGATCTTGGAACTGCCACCTTTCAATCCATATAACGAATGACACGAAAAACTAATTTTAAAAAATTTGGACATTTTTATTTTTAAACCCGATTTCTGGCTAAACTAAGCGTCCTAGACCCATCAAACTTTACACTTTATCTGTCCCTTAAAATTCTATTTCCGGCTAAACTACTTGCCCTAGCGACTTAAAAATTATATATTCGTGATCTTGGAACTGCCACCTTTCAATCCATGTAACGAATGACACGAAAAACTAATTTTAAAAAATTTGGACATTTTTATCTTTAAACGCGATTTCTGGCTAAACTAAGCGTCCTAGACCCATCAAACTTTACACTTTGTCTGTCCCTTAAAATTCGATATCCGGCTAAACTACTTGCTCTAGCGACTTAAAAATTATATATTCGTGATCTTGGAACTGCCACCTTTCAATCCATGTAACGAATGACACGAAAAACTAATTTTAAAAAATTTGGACATTTTTATCTTTAAACGCGATTTCTGGCTAAACTAAGCGTCCTAGACCCATCAAACTTTACACTTTGTCTGTCCCTTAAAATTCGATTTCCGGCTAAACTACTTGCCCTAGCGACTTAAAAATTATATATTCGTGATCTTGGAACTGCCACCTTTCAATCCATGTATCGAATGACACGAAAAACTAATTTTAAAAAATTTGGACATTTTTATCTTTAAACGCGATTTCTGGCTAAACTAAGCGTCCTAGACCCATCAAACTTTACACTTTGTCTGTCCCTTAAAATTCGATTTGCGGCTAAACTACTTGCCCTAGCGACTTAAAAATTATATATTCGTGATCTTGGAACTGCCACCTTTCAATCCATGTAACGAATGACACGAAAAACTAATTTTAAAAAATTTGGACATTTTTATCTTTAAACGCGATTTCTGGCTAAACTAAGCGTCCTAGACCCATCAAACTTTACACTTTGTCTGTCCCTTAAAATTCGATTTCCGGCTAAACTACTTGCCCTAGCGACTTAAAAATTATATATTCGTGATCTTGGAACTGCCACCTTTCAATCCATATAACGAATGACACGAAAAACTAATTTTAAAAAATTTGGACATTTTTATCTTTAAACGCGATTTCTGACTAAACTAAGCGTCCTAGACCCATCAAACTTTACACTTTGTCTGTACCTTAAAATTCAATTTGCGGCTAAACTACTTGCCCTAGCGACTTAAAAATTATATATTCGTGATCTTGGAACTGCCACCTTTCAATCCATATAACGAATGACACGAAAAACTAATTTTAAAAAATTTGGACATTTTTATCTTTAAACGCGATTTCTGGCTAAACTAAGCGTCCTAGACCCATCAAACTTTACACTTTGTCTATCCCTTAAAATTCGATTTCCGGCTAAACTACTTGCTCTAGCGACTTAAAAATTATATATTCGTGATCTTGGAACTGCCACCTTTCAATCCATGTAACGAATGACACGAAAAACTAATTTTAAAAAATTTGGACATTTTTATCTTTAAACGCGATTTCTGGCTAAACTAAGCGTCCTAGACCCATCAAACTTTACACTTTGTCTGTCCCTTAAAATTCGAATTCCGGCTAAACTACTTGCTCTAGCGACTTAAAAATTATATATTCGTGATCTTGGAACTGCCACCTTTTAGTCCATGTAACGAATGACGCGAAAAACTAATTTTAAAAAAATTGGACATTTTTATCTTTAAACGCGTTTTCCGGCTAAACTCTGCGTCCTAGACCCATCAAACTTTACACTTTTTCTGTCCCTTAAAAATCGATTTGCGGCTAAACTACTTGCCCCAGCGACTTAAAAATTATATATTCGTGATCTTGGAACTGCCACCTTTTAGTCCATGTAACGAATGACGCGAAAAACTAATTTTAAAAAAATTGGACATTTTTATCTTTAAACGCGTTTTCCGGCTAAACTCTGCGTCCTAGACCCATCAAACTTTACACTTTTTCTGTCCCTTAAAAATCGATTTGCGGCTAAACTACTTGCCCCAGCGACTTAAAAATTATATATTCGTGATCTTGGAACTGCCACCTTTTAATCCATGTAACGAATGACACGAAAAACTAATTTTAAAAAAATTGGACATTTTTATCTTTAAACGCGTTTTCCGGCTAAACTATGCGTCCTAGACCCATCAAACTTTACACTTTTTCTGTCCCTTAAAATTCGATTTGCGGCTTAACTACTTGCCCCAGCGACTTAAAAATTATATATTCGTGATCTTGGAACTGCCACCTTTTAATCCATGTAACGAATGACACGAAAAACTAATTTTAAAAAAATTGGACATTTTTATCTTTAAACGCGTTTTCCGGCTAAACTATGCGTCCTAGACCCATCAAACTTTACACTTTTTCTGTCCCTTAAAATTCGATTTGCGGCTAAACTACTTGCCCCAGCGACTTAAAAATTATATATTCGTGATCTTGGAACTGCCACCTTTTAATCCATGTAACGAATGACACGAAAAACTAATTTTAAAAAAATTGGACATTTTTATCTTTAAACGCGTTTTCCGGCTAAACTATGCGTCCTAGACCCATCAAACTTTACACTTTTTCTGTCCCTTAAAATTCGATTTGCAGCTAAACTACTTGCCCCAGCGACTTAAAAATTATATATTCGTGATCTTGGAACTGCCACCTTTTAATCCATGTAACGAATTACACGAAAATCTAATTTTAAAAAATTGGACATTTTTATCTTTAAACGCGTTTTCCGGCTAAACTATGCGTCCTAGACCCATCAAACTTTACACTTTTTCTGTCCCTTAAAATTCGATTTGCGGCTAAACTACTTGCCCCAGCGACTTAAAAATTATATATTCGTGATCTTGGAACTGCCACCTTTTAATCCATGTAACGAATGACACGAAAAACTAATTTTAAAAAAATTGGACATTTTTATCTTTAAACGCGTTTTCCGGCTAAACTATGCGTCCTAGACCCATCAAACTTTACACTTTTTCTGTCCCTTAAAATTCGATTTGCAGCTAAACTACTTGCCCCAGCGACTTAAAAATTATATATTCGTGATCTTGGAACTGCCACCTTTTAATCCATGTAACGAATTACACGAAAATCTAATTTTAAAAAATTTGGACATTTTTTTCTTTAAACGCGTTTTCCGGCTAAACTATGCGTCCTAGACCCATCAAACTTTACACTTTTTCTGTCCCTTAAAATTCGATTTGCGGCTAAACTACTTGCCCCAGCGACTTAAAAATTATATATTCGTGATCTTGGAAGTGCCACCTTTTAATCCATGTAACGAATTACACGAAAATCTAATTTTGAAAAATTTGGACATTTTTATCTTTAAACGCGTTTTCCGGCTAAACTATGCGTCCTAGACCCATCAAACTTTACACTTTTTCTGTCCCTTAAAATTCGATTTGCGGCTAAACTACTTGCCCCAGCGACTTAAAAATTATATATTCGTGATCTTGGAACTGCCACCTTTTAATCCATGTAACGAATGACACGAAAATCTAATTTTAAAAAAATTGGACATTTTTATCTTTAAACGCGTTTTCCGGCTAAACTATGCGTCCTAGACCCATCAAACTTTACACTTTTTCTGTCCCTTAAAATTCGATTTGCGGCTAAACTACTTGCCCCAGCGACTTAAAAATTATATATTCGTGATCTTGGAACTGCCACCTTTTAATCCATGTAACGAATGACACGAAAATCTAATTTTAAAAAAATTGGACATTTTTATCTTTAAACGCGTTTTCCGGCTAAACTATGCGTCCTAGACCCATCAAACTTTACACTTTTTCTGTCCCTTAAAATTCGATTTGCGGCTAAACTACTTGCCCCAGCGACTTAAAAATTATATATTCGTGATCTTGGCACTGCCACCTTTTAATCCATGTAACGAATGACACGAAAAACTAATTTAAAAAAAATTGGACATTTTTATCTTTAAACGCGTTTTCCGGCTAAACTATGCGTCCTAGACCCATCAAACTTTACACTTTTTCTGTCCCTTAAAATTCGATTTGCGGCTAAACTACTTGCCCCAGCGACTTAAAAATTATATATTCGTGATCTTGGAACTGCCACCTTTTAATCAATGTAACGAATGACACGAAAAACTAATTTTAAAAAAATTGGACATTTTTATCTTTAAACGCGTTTTCCGGCTGAACTATGCGTCCTAGACCCATCAAACTTTACACTTTTTCTGTCCCTTAAAATTCGATTTGCGGCTAAACTACTTGCCCCAGCGACTTAAAAAATATATATTCGTGATCATGGAACTGCCACCTTTTAATCCATGTAACGAATGACACGAAAAACTAATTTTAAAAAAATTGGACATTTTTATCTTTAAACGCGTTTTCCGGCTAAACTATGCGTCCTAGACCCATCAAACTTTACACTTTTTCTGTCCCTTAAAATTCGATTTGCGGCTAAACTACTTGCCCCAGCGACTTAAAAATTATATATTCGTGATCTTGGAACTGCCACATTTTGCCCCAGCGACTTAAAAATTATATATTCGTGATCTTAGAACTGCCACCTTTTAATCCATGTAACGAATTACACGAAAATCTAATTTTACAAAATTTGGACATTTTTATATTTAAACGCGTTTTCCGGCTAAACTATGCGTCCTAGACCCATCAAACTTTACACTTTTTCTGTCCCTTAAAATTCGATTTGCGGCTAAACTACTTGCCCCAGCGACTTAAAAATTATATATTCGTGATCTTGGAACTGTCACATTTTAATCCATGTAACGAATGACACGAAAATCTAATTTTAAAAAAATTGGACATTTTTATCTTTAAACGCGTTTTCCGGCTACACTATGCGTCCTAGACCCATCAAACTTTACACTTTTTCTGTCCCTTAAAATTCGATTTGCGGCTAAACTACTTGCCCCAGCGACTTAAAAATTGTATATTCGTTTTCTTGGAAGTGCCACCTTTTAATCCATGTAACGAATTACACGAAAATCTAATTTTAAAAAATTTGGACATTTTTATCTTTAAACGCGTTTTCCGGCTAAACTATGCGTCCTAGACCCATCAAACTTTACACTTTTTCTGTCCCTTAAAATTCGATTTGCGGCTAAACTACTTACCCCAGCGACTTAAAAATTATATATTCGTGATCTTGGAACTGCCACATTTTAATCCATGTAACGAATGACACGAAAATCTAATTATAAAAAAATTGGACATTTTTATCTTTAAACGCGTTTTCCGGCTAAACTATGCGTCCTAGACCCTTCAAACTTTACACTTTTTCTGTCCCTTAAAATTCGATTTGCGGCTAAACTACTTGCCCCAGCGACTTAAAAATTATATATCCGTAATCTTGGAACTGCCACCTTTTAATCCATGTAACGAATGACACGAAAAACTAATTTTAAAAAAATTGGACATTTTTATCTTTAAACGCGTTTTCCGGATAAACTATGCGTCCTAGACCCATCAAACTTTACACTTTTTCTGTCCCTTAAAATTCGATTTGTGGCTAAACTACTTGCCCCAGCGACTTAAAAATTATATATTCGTGATCTTGGAAGTGCCACCTTTTAATCCATGTAACGAATGACACGAAAAACTAATTTTAAAAAATGTGGACATTTTTATCTTTAAACGCGTTTTCCGGCTAAACTATGCGTCCTAGACCCATCAAACTTTACACTTTTTCTGTCCCTTAAAATTCGATTTGCGGCTAAACTACTTGCCCCAGCGACTTAAAAATTATATATTCGTGATCTTGGAACTGCCACCTTTTAATCCATGTAACGAATGACACGAAAATCTAATTTTAAAAAAATTTGGACATTTTTATCTTTAAACGCGTTTTCCGGCTAAACTATGCGTCCTAGACCCATCAAACTTTACACTTTTTCTGTCCCTTAAAATTCGATTTGCGGCTAAACTACTTGCCCCAGCGACTTAAAAATTATATATTCGTGATCTTGGAACTGCCACCTTTTAATCCATGTAACGAATGACACGAAAAACTAATTTTAAAAAAATTGGACATTTTTATCTTTAAACGCGTTTTCCGGCTAAACTATGCGTCCTAGACCCATCAAACTTTACACTTTTTCTGTCCCTTAAAATTCGATTTGCGGCTAAACTACTTGCCCCAGCGACTTAAAAATTATATATTCATGATCTTGGAACTGCCACATTTTAATCCATGTAACGAATGACACGAAAATCTAATTTTAAAAAAATTGGACATTTTTATCTTTAAACGCGTTTTCCGGCTAAACTATGCGTCCTAGACCCATCAAACTTTACACTTTTTCTGTCCCTTAAAATTCGATTTGCGGCTAAACTACTTGCCCCAGCGACTTAAAAATTATATATTCGTGATCTTGGAACTGCCACCTTTTAATCCATGTAACGAATGACACGAAAAACTAATTTTAAAAAAATTGGACATTTTTATCTTTAAACGCGTTTTCCGGCTAAACTATGCGTCCTAGACCCATCAAACTTTACACTTTTTCTGTCCCTTAAAATTCGATTTGCGGCTAAACTACTTGCCCCAGCGACTTAAAAATTATATATTCGTGATCTTGGAACTGCCACCTTTTAATCCATGTAACGAATGACACGAAAAACTAATTTTAAAAAAATTGGACATTTTTATCTTTAAACGCGTTTTCCGGCTAAACTATGCGTCCTAGACCCATCAAACTTTACACTTTTTCTGTCCCTTAAAATTCGATTTGCAGCTAAACTACTTGCCCCAGCGACTTAAAAATTATATATTCGTGATCTTGGAACTGCCACCTTTTAATCCATGTAACGAATTACACGAAAATCTAATTTTAAAAAATTGGACATTTTTATCTTTAAACGCGTTTTCCGGCTAAACTATGCGTCCTAGACCCATCAAACTTTACACTTTTTCTGTCCCTTAAAATTCGATTTGCGGCTAAACTACTTGCCCCAGCGACTTAAAAATTATATATTCGTGATCTTGGAACTGCCACCTTTTAATCCATGTAACGAATGACACGAAAAACTAATTTTAAAAAAATTGGACATTTTTATCTTTAAACGCGTTTTCCGGCTAAACTATGCGTCCTAGACCCATCAAACTTTACACTTTTTCTGTCCCTTAAAATTCGATTTGCAGCTAAACTACTTGCCCCAGCGACTTAAAAATTATATATTCGTGATCTTGGAACTGCCACCTTTTAATCCATGTAACGAATTACACGAAAATCTAATTTTAAAAAATTTGGACATTTTTTTCTTTAAACGCGTTTTCCGGCTAAACTATGCGTCCTAGACCCATCAAACTTTACACTTTTTCTGTCCCTTAAAATTCGATTTGCGGCTAAACTACTTGCCCCAGCGACTTAAAAATTATATATTCGTGATCTTGGAAGTGCCACCTTTTAATCCATGTAACGAATTACACGAAAATCTAATTTTGAAAAATTTGGACATTTTTATCTTTAAACGCGTTTTCCGGCTAAACTATGCGTCCTAGACCCATCAAACTTTACACTTTTTCTGTCCCTTAAAATTCGATTTGCGGCTAAACTACTTGCCCCAGCGACTTAAAAATTATATATTCGTGATCTTGGAACTGCCACCTTTTAATCCATGTAACGAATGACACGAAAATCTAATTTTAAAAAAATTGGACATTTTTATCTTTAAACGCGTTTTCCGGCTAAACTATGCGTCCTAGACCCATCAAACTTTACACTTTTTCTGTCCCTTAAAATTCGATTTGCGGCTAAACTACTTGCCCCAGCGACTTAAAAATTATATATTCGTGATCTTGGAACTGCCACCTTTTAATCCATGTAACGAATGACACGAAAATCTAATTTTAAAAAAATTGGACATTTTTATCTTTAAACGCGTTTTCCGGCTAAACTATGCGTCCTAGACCCATCAAACTTTACACTTTTTCTGTCCCTTAAAATTCGATTTGCGGCTAAACTACTTGCCCCAGCGACTTAAAAATTATATATTCGTGATCTTGGCACTGCCACCTTTTAATCCATGTAACGAATGACACGAAAAACTAATTTAAAAAAAATTGGACATTTTTATCTTTAAACGCGTTTTCCGGCTAAACTATGCGTCCTAGACCCATCAAACTTTACACTTTTTCTGTCCCTTAAAATTCGATTTGCGGCTAAACTACTTGCCCCAGCGACTTAAAAATTATATATTCGTGATCTTGGAACTGCCACCTTTTAATCCATGTAACGAATGACACGAAAAACTAATTTTAAAAAAATTGGACATTTTTATCTTTAAACGCGTTTTCCGGCTGAACTATGCGTCCTAGACCCATCAAACTTTACACTTTTTCTGTCCCTTAAAATTCGATTTGCGGCTAAACTACTTGCCCCAGCGACTTAAAAAATATATATTCGTGATCATGGAACTGCCACCTTTTAATCCATGTAACGAATGACACGAAAAACTAATTTTAAAAAAATTGGACATTTTTATCTTTAAACGCGTTTTCCCGGCTAAACTATGCGTCCTAGACCCATCAAACTTACACTTTTTCTGTCCCTTAAAATTCGATTTGCGGCTAAACTACTTGCCCCAGCGACTTAAAAATTATATATTCGTGATCTTGGAACTGCCACATTTTGCCCCAGCGACTTAAAAATTATATATTCGTGATCTTAGAACTGCCACCTTTTAATCCATGTAACGAATTACACGAAAATCTAATTTTACAAAATTTGGACATTTTTATATTTAAACGCGTTTTCCGGCTAAACTATGCGTCCTAGACCCATCAAACTTTACACTTTTTCTGTCCCTTAAAATTCGATTTGCGGCTAAACTACTTGCCCCAGCGACTTAAAAATTATATATTCGTGATCTTGGAACTGTCACATTTTAATCCATGTAACGAATGACACGAAAATCTAATTTTAAAAAAATTGGACATTTTTATCTTTAAACGCGTTTTCCGGCTAAACTATGCGTCCTAGACCCATCAAACTTTACACTTTTTCTGTCCCTTAAAATTCGATTTGCGGCTAAACTACTTGCCCCAGCGACTTAAAAATTGTATATTCGTTTTCTTGGAAGTGCCACCTTTTAATCCATGTAACGAATTACACGAAAATCTAATTTTAAAAAATTTGGACATTTTTATCTTTAAACGCGTTTTCCGGCTAAACTATGCGTCCTAGACCCATCAAACTTTACACTTTTTCTGTCCCTTAAAATTCGATTTGCGGCTAAACTACTTGCCCCAGCGACTTAAAAATTATATATTCGTGATCTTGGAACTGCCACATTTTAATCCATGTAACGAATGACACGAAAATCTAATTTTAAAAAAATTGGACATTTTTATCTTTAAACGCGTTTTCCGGCTAAACTATGCGTCCTAGACCCATCAAACTTTACACTTTTTCTGTCCCTTAAAATTCGATTTGCGGCTAAACTACTTGCCCCAGCGACTTAAAAATTATATATTCGTGATCTTGGAAGTGCCACCTCTTAATCCATGTAACGAATTACACGAAAATCTAATTTTAAAAAATATGGACATTTTTATCTTTAAACGCGTTTTCCGGCTAAACTATGCGTCCTAGACCCATCAAACTTTACACTTTTTCTGTCCCTTAAAATTCGATTTGCGGCTAAACTACTTGCCCCAGCGACTTAAAAATTATATATTCGTGATCTTGGAACTGCCACCTTTTAATCCATGTAACGAATGACACGAAAAACTAATTTTAAAAAAATTGGACATTTTTATCTTTAAACGCGTTTTCCGGCTGAACTATGCGTCCTAGACCCATCAAACTTTACACTTTTTCTGTCCCTTAAAATTCGATTTGCGGCTAAACTACTTGCCCCAGCGACTTAAAAATTATATATTCGTGATCTTGGAACTGCCACCTTTTAATCCATGTAACGAATGACACGAAAATCTAATTTTAAAAAAATTTGACATTTTTATCTTTAAACGCGTTTTGCGTCCTAGGCCCATCAAACTTTACACTTTTTCTGTCCCTTAAAATTCGATTTGCGGCTAAACTACTTGCCCCAGCGACTTAAAAATTATATATTCGTGATCTTGGAACTGCTACCTTTTAATCCATGTAACGAATGACACGAAAAACTAATTTTAAAAAAATTGGACATTTTAATCTTTAAACGCGTTTTCCGGCTAAACTATGCGTCCTAGACCCATCAAACTTTACACTTTTTCTGTCTCTTAAAATTCGATTTGCGGCTAAACTACTTGCCCCAGCGACTTAAAAATTATATATTCGTGATCTTGGAAGTGCCACCTTTTAATCCATGTAACGAATGACACGAAAATCTAATTTTAAAAAAATTGGACATTTTTATCTTTAAACGCGTTTTCCGGCTAAACTATGCGTCCTAGACCCATCAAACTTTACACTTTTTCTGTCCCTTAAAATTCGATTTGCGGCTAAACTACTTGCCCCAGCGACTTAAAAATTATATATTCGTGATCTTGGAAGTGCCACCTTTTAATCCATGTAACGAATTACACGAAAATCTAATTTTAAAAAATTTGGACATTTTTATCTTTAAACGCGTTTTCCGGCTAAGCTATGCGTCCTAGACCCATCAAACTTTACACTTTTTCTGTCCCTTAAAATTCGATTTGCGGCTAAACTACTTGCCCCAGCGACTTAAAAATTATATATTCGTGATCTTGGAACTGCCACCTTTTAATCCATGTAACGAATGACACGAAAATCTAATTTTAAAAAAATTGGATATTTTTATCTTTAAACGCGTTTTCCGGCTAAGCTATGCGTCCTAGACCCATCAAACTTTACACTTTTTCTGTCCCTTAAAATTCGATTTGCGGCTAAACTACTTGCCCCAGCGACTTAAAAATTATATATTCGTGATCTTGGAACTGCCACCTTTTAATCCATGTAACGAATGACACGAAAAACTAATTTTAAAAAAATTGGACATTTTTATCTTTAAACGCGTTTTCCGGCTAAACTATGCGTCCTAGACCCATCGAACTTTACACTTTTTCTGTCCCTTAAAATTCGATTTGCGGCTAAACTACTTGCCCCAGCGACTTAAAAATTATATATTCGTGATCTTGGAACTGCCACCTTTTAATCCATGTAACGAATGACACGAAAAACTAATTTTAAAAAAATTGGACATTTTTATCTTTAAACGCGTTTTCCGGCTAAACTATGCGTCCTAGACCCATCAAACTTTACACTTTTTCTGTCCCTTAAAATTCGATTTGCGGCTAAACTACTTGCCCCAGCGACTTAAAAATTATATATTCGCGATCTTGGAACTGCCACCTTTTAATCCATGTAACGAATGACACGAAAAACTAATTTTAAAAAAATTGGACATTTTTATCTTTAAACGCGTTTTCCGGCTAAACTATGCGTCCTAGACCCATCAAACTTTACACTTTTTCTGTCCCTTAAAATTCGATTTGCGGCTAAACTACTTGCCCCAGCGACTTAAAAATTATATATTCGTGATCTTAGAACTGCCACCTTTTAATCCATGTAACGAATGACACGAAAAACTAATTTTAAAAAAATTGGACATTTTTATCTTTAAACGCGTTTTCCGGCTAAACTATGCGTCCTAGACCCATCAAACTTTACACTTTTTCTGTCCCTTAAAATTCGATTTGCGGCTAAACTACTTGCCCCAGCGACTTAAAAATTATATATTCGCGATCTTGGAACTGCCACCTTTTAATCCATGTAACGAATGACACGAAAAACTAATTTTAAAAAAATTGGACATTTTTATCTTTAAACGCGTTTTCCGGCTAAACTATGCGTCCTAGACCCATCAAACTTTACACTTTTTCTGTCCCTTAAAATTCGATTTGCGGCTAAACTACTTGCCCCAGCGACTTAAAAATTATATATTCGTGATCTTGGAACTGCCACCTTTTAATCCATGTAACGAATGACACGAAAATCTAATTTTAAAAAATTTGGACATTTTTATCTTTAAACGCATTTTCCGGCTAAACTATGCGTCCTAGACCCATCAAACTTTACACTTTTCCTGTCCCTTAAAATTCGATTTGCGGCTAAACTACTTGCCCCAGCGACTTAAAAATTATATATTCGTGATCTTGGAACTGCCACCTTTTAATCCATGTAACGAATGACACGAAAATCTAATTTTAAAAAAATTGGACATTTTTATCTTTAAACGCGTTTTCCGGCTAAACTATGCGTCCTAGACCCATCAAACTTTACACTTTTTCTGTCCCTTAAAATTCGATTTGCGGCTAAACTACTTGCCCCAGCGACTTTAAAATTATATATTCGTGATCTTGGAACTGCCACCTTTTAATCCATGTAACGAATGACACGAAAAACTAATTTTAAAAAAATTGGACATTTTTATCTTTAAACGCGTTTTCCGGCTAAACTATGCGTCCTAGACCCATCAAACATTACACTTTTTCTGTCCCTTAAAATTCGATTTGCGGCTAAACTACTTGCCCCAGCGATTTAAAAATTATATATTCGTGATCTTGGAAGTGCCACCTTTTAATCCATGTAACGAATTACACGAAAATCTAATTTTAAAAAAATTTGGACATTTTTATCTTTAAACGCGTTTTCCGGCTAAACAATGCGTCCTAGACCCATCAAACTTTACACTTTTTCTGTCCCTTAAAATTCGATTTGCGGCTAAACTTCTTGCCCCAGCGACTTAAAAATTATATATTCGTGATCTTGGAACTGCCACCTTTTAATCCATGTAACGAATGACACGAAAATCTAATTTTAAAAAAATTGGACATTTTTATCTTTAAACGCGTTTTCCGGCTAAACTATGCGTCCTAGACCCATCAAACTTTACACTTTTTCTGTCCCTTAAAATTCGATTTGCGGCTAAACTACTTGCCCCAGCGACTTAAAAATTATATATTCGTGATCTTGGAAGTGCCACCTTTTAATCCATGTAACGAATTACACGAAAATCTAATTTTAAAAAATTTGGACATTTTTATCTTTAAACGCGTTTTCCGGCTAAACTATGCATCCTAGGCCCATCAAACTTTACACTTTTTCTGTCCCTTAAAATTCGATTTGCGGCTAAACTACTTGCCCCAGCGACTTAAAAATTATATATTCGTGATCTTAGAACTGCCACCTTTTAATCCATGTAACGAATGACACGAAAAACTAATTTTAAAAAAATTGGACATTTTTATCTTTAAACGCGTTTTCCGGCTAAACTATGCGTCCTAGACCCATCAAACTTTACACTTTTTCTGTCCCTTAAAATTCGATTTGCGGCTAAATTACTTGCCCCAGCGACTTAAAAATTATATATTCGCGATCTTGGAACTGCCACCTTTTAATCCATGTAACGAATGACACGAAAAACTAATTTTAAAAAAATTGGACATTTTTATCTTTAAACGCGTTTTCCGGCTAAACTATGCGTCCTAGACCCATCAAACTTTACACTTTTTCTGTCCCTTAAAATTCGATTTGCGGCTAAACTACTTGCCCCAGCGACTTAAAAATTATATATTCGTGATCTTGGAACTGCCACCTTTTAATCCATGTAACGAATGACACGAAAATCTAATTTTAAAAAATTTGGACATTTTTATCTTTAAACGCATTTTCCGGCTAAACTATGCGTCCTAGACCCATCAAACTTTACACTTTTTCTGTCCCTTAAAATTCGATTTGCGGCTAAACTACTTGCCCCAGCGACTTAAAAATTATATATTCGTGATCTTGGAACTGCCACCTTTTAATCCATGTAACGAATGACACGAAAATCTAATTTTAAAAAAATTGGACATTTTTATCTTTAAACGCGTTTTCCGGCTAAACTATGCGTCCTAGACCCATCAAACTTTACACTTTTTCTGTCCCTTAAAATTCGATTTGCGGCTAAACTACTTGCCCCAGCGACTTTAAAATTATATATTCGTGATCTTGGAACTGCCACCTTTTAATCCATGTAACGAATGACACGAAAAACTAATTTTAAAAAAATTGGACATTTTTATCTTTAAACGCGTTTTCCGGCTAAACTATGCGTCCTAGACCCATCAAACATTACACTTTTTCTGTCCCTTAAAATTCGATTTGCGGCTAAACTACTTGCCCCAGCGATTTAAAAATTATATATTCGTGATCTTGGAAGTGCCACCTTTTAATCCATGTAACGAATTACACGAAAATCTAATTTTAAAAAAATTTGGACATTTTTATCTTTAAACGCGTTTTCCGGCTAAACAATGCGTCCTAGACCCATCAAACTTTACACTTTTTCTGTCCCTTAAAATTCGATTTGCGGCTAAACTACTTGCCCCAGCGACTTAAAAATTATATATTCGTGATCTTGGAACTGCCACCTTTTAATCCATGTAACGAATGACACGAAAATCTAATTTTAAAAAAATTGGACATTTTTATCTTTAAACGCGTTTTCCGGCTAAACTATGCGTCCTAGACCCATCAAACTTTACACTTTTTCTGTCCCTTAAAATTCGATTTGCGGCTAAACTACTTGCCCCAGCGACTTAAAAATTATATATTCGTGATCTTGGAAGTGCCACCTTTTAATCCATGTAACGAATTACACGAAAATCTAATTTTAAAAAATTTGGACATTTTTATCTTTAAACGCGTTTTCCGGCTAAACTATGCATCCTAGGCCCATCAAACTTTACACTTTTTCTGTCCCTTAAAATTCGATTTGCGGCTAAACTACTTGCCCCAGCGACTTAAAAATTATATATTCGTGATCTTGGAACTGCCACCTTTTAATCCATGTAACGAATGACACGAAAAACTAATTTTAAAAAAATTGGATATTTTTATCTTTAAACGCGTTTTCCGGCTAAACTATGTGTCCTAGAAACATCAAACTTTACACTTTTTCTGTCCCTTAAAATTCGATTTGCGGCTAAACTACTTGCCCCAGCGACTTAAAAATTATATATTCGTGATCTTGGAACTGCCACCTTTTAATCCATGTAACGAATGACACGAAAAACTAATTTTAAAAAAATTGGACATTTTTATCTTTAAACGCGTTTTCCGGCTAAACTATGCGTCCTAGACCCATCAAACTTTACACTTTTTCTGTCCCTTAAAATTCGATTTGCGGCTAAACTACTTGCCCCAGCGACTTAAAAATTATATATTCGTGATCTTGGAACTGCCACCTTTGAATCCATGTAACGAATGACACGAAAAACTAATTTTAAAAAAATTGGACATTTTTATCTTTAAACGCGTTTTCCGGCTAAACTATGCGTCCTAGACCCATCAAACTTTACACTTTTTCTGTCCCTTAAAATTCGATTTGCGGCTAAACTACTTGCCCCAGCGACTTAAAAATTATATATTCGTGATCTTGGAACTGCCACCTTTTAATCCATGTAACGAATGACACGAAAATCTAAATTTAAAAAAATTGGACATTTTTATCTTTAAACGCGTTTTCCGGCTAAACTATGCGTCCTAGACCCATCAAACTTTACACTTTTTCTGTCCCTTAAAATTCGATTTGCGGCTAAACTACTTGCCCCAGCGACTTAAAAATTATATATTCGTGATCTTGGAACTGCCACCTTTTAATCCATGTAACGAATGACACGAAAATCTAATTTTAAAAAAATTGGACATTTTTATCTTTAAACGCGTTTTCCGGCTAAACTATGCGTCCTAGACCCATCAAACTTTACACTTTTTCTGTCCCTTAAAATTCGATTTGCGTCTAAACTACTTGCCCCAGCGACTTAAAAATTATATATTCGTGATCTTGGAACTGCCACCTTTTAATCCATGTAACGAATGACACGAAAATCTAAATTTAAAAAAATTGGACATTTTTATCTTTAAACGCGTTTTCCGGCTAAACTATGCGTCCTAGACCCATCAAACTTTACACTTTTTCTGTCCCTTAAAATTCGATTTGCGGCTAAACTACTTGCCCCAGCGACTTAAAAATTATATATTCGTGATCTTGGAACTGCCACCTTTTAATCCATGTAACGAATGACACGAAAAACTAATTTAAAAAAAATTGGACATTTTTATCTTTAAACGCGTTTTCCGGCTAAACTATGCGTCCTAGACCCATCAAACTTTACACTTTTTCTGTCCCTTAAAATTCGATTTGCGGCTAAACTACTTGCCCCAGCGACTTAAAAATTATATATTCGTGATCTTGGAACTGCCACCTTTTAATCCATGTAACGAATGACACGAAAATCTAATTTTAAAAAAATTGGACATTTTTATCTTTAAACGCGTTTTCCGGCTAAACTATGCGTCCTAGACCCATCAAACTTTACACTTTTTCTGTCCCTTAAAATTCGATTTGCGGCTAAACTACTTGCCCCAGCGACTTAAAAATTATATATTCGTGATCTTGGAACTGCCACCTTTTAATCCATGTAACGAATGACACGAAAAACTAATTTTAAAAAAATTGGACATTTTTATCTTTAAACGCGTTTTCCGGCTAAACTATGCGTCCTAGACCCATCAAACTTTACACTTTTTCTGTCCTTAAAATTCGATTTGCGGCTAAACTACTTGCCCCAGCGACTTAAAAATTATATATTCGTGATCTTGGAACTGCCACCTTTTAATCCATGTAACGAATGACACGAAAAACTAATTTTAAAAAAATTGGACATTTTTATCTTTAAACGCGTTTTCCGGCTAAACTATGCGTCCTAGACCCATCAA
The DNA here is from genome assembly GCA_910595825.1 of Philhelius pedissequus. Taxonomy (NCBI): domain Eukaryota; kingdom Metazoa; phylum Arthropoda; class Insecta; order Diptera; family Syrphidae; genus Philhelius; species Philhelius pedissequus. The sequence continues at coordinate 198,902,591 of OU343161.1, read as the reverse complement.
ACTTTACACTTTTTCTGTCCCTTAAAATTCGATTTGCGGCTAAACTACTTGCCCCAGCGATTTAAAAATTATATATTCGTGATCTTGGAACTGCCACCTTTTAATCCATGTAACGAATGACACGAAAAACTAATTTAAAAAAAATTGGACATTTTTATCTTTAAACGCGTTTTCCGGCTAAACTATGCATCCTAGACCCATCAAACTTTACACTTTTTCTGTCCCTTAAAATTCGATTTGCGGCTAAACTACTTGCCCCAGCGACTTAAAAATTATATATTCGTGATCTTGGAACTGCCACCTTTTAATCCATGTAACGAATGACACGAAAATCTAATTTTAAAAAAATTGGACATTTTTATCTTTAAACGCGTTTTCCGGCTAAACTATGCGTCCTAGACCCATCAAACCTTACACTTTTTCTGTCCCTTAAATTTCGATTTGCGGCTAAACTACTTGCCCCTGCGACTTAAAAATTATATATTCGTGATCTTGGAACTGCCACCTTTTAATCCATGTAACGAATTACACGAAAATCTAATTTTAAAAAATTTGGACATTTTTATCTTTAAACGCGTTTTCCGGCTAAACTATGCGTCCTAGACCCATCAAACTTTACACTTTTTCTGTCCCTTAAAATTCGATTTGCGGCTAAACTACTTGCCCCTGCGACTTAAAAATTATATATTCGTGATCTTGGAAGTGCCACCTTTTAATCCATGTAACGAATTACACGAAAATCAAAAAATTTGGACATTTTTATCTTTAAACGCGTTTTCCGGCTAAACTATGCGTCCTAGACCCATCAAACTTTACACTTTCTCTGTCCCTTAAAATTCGATTTGCGGCTAAACTACTTGCCCCAGCGACTTAAAAATTATATATTCGTGATCTTGGAACTGCCACCTTTTAATCCATGTAACGAATGACACGAAAAACTAATTTTAAAAAAATTGGACATTTTTATCTTTAAACGCGTTTTCCGGATAAACTATGCGTCCTAGACCCATCAAACTTTACCCTTTTTTGTCCCTTAAAATTCGATTTGCGGCTAAACTACTTGCCCCAGCGACTTAAAAATTATATATTCGTGATCTTGGAACTGCCACCTTTTAATCCATGTAACGAATGACACGAAAATCTAATTTTAAAAAAATTGGACATTTTTATCTTTAAACGCGTTTTCCGGCTAAACTATGCGTCCTAGACCCATCAAACTTTACACTTTTTCTGTCCCTTAAAATTCGATTTGCGGCTAAACTACTTGCCCCAGCGACTTAAAAATTATATATTCGTGATCTTGGAAATGCCACCTTTTAATCCATGTAACGAATGACACGAAAAACTAATTTTAAAAAAATTGGACATTTTTATCTTTAAACGCGTTTTCCGGCTAAACTATGCGTCCTAGACCCATCAAACTTTACACTTTTTCTGTCCCTTAAAATTCGATTTGCGGCTAAACTACTTGCCCCAGCGACTTAAAAATTATATATTCGTGATCTTGGAACTGCCACCTTTTAATCCATGTAACGAATGACACGAAAATCTAATTTTAAAAAAATTGGACATTTTTATCTTTAAACGCGTTTTCCGGCTAAACTATGCGTCCTAGACCCATCAAACTTTACACTTTTTCTGTCCCTTAAAATTCGATTTGCGGCTAAACTACTTGCCCCAGCGACTTAAACATTATATATTCGTGATCTTGGAACTGCCACCTTTTAATCCATGTAACGAATGACACGAAAAACTAATTTTAAAAAAATTGGACATTTTTATCTTTAAACGCGTTTTCCGGCTAAACTATGCGTCCTAGACCCATCAAACTTTACACTTTTTCTGTCCCTTAAAATTCGATTTGCGGCTAAACTACTTGCCCCAGCGACTTAAAAATTATATATTCGTGATCTTGGAAGTGCCACCTTTTATTCCATGTAACGAATTACACGAAAATCTAATTTTAAAAAATTTGGACATTTTTATCTTTAAACGCGTTTTCCGGCTAAACTATGCGTCCTAGACCCATCAAACTTTACACTTTTTCTGTCCCTTAAAATTCGATTTGCGGCTAAACTACTTGCCCCAGGGACTTAAAAATTATATATTCGTGATCTTGGAACTGCCACCTTTTAATCCATGTAACGAATGACACGAAAATCTAATTTTAAAAAATTTGGACATTTTTATCTTTAAACGCGTTTTCCGGCTAAACTATGCGTCCTAGACCCATCAAACTTTACACTTTTTCTGTCCCTTAAAATTCGATTTGCGGCTAAACTACTTGCTCCAGCGACTTAAAAATTATATATTCGTGATCTTGGAACTGCCACCTTTTAATCCATGTAACGAATGACACGAAAAACTAATTTTAAAAAAATTGGACATTTTTATCTTTAAACGCGTTTTCCGGCTAAACTATGCGTCCTAGACCCATCAAACTTTACACTTTTTCTGTCCCTTAAAATTCGATTTGCGGCTAAACTACTTGCCCCAGCGACTTAAAAATTATATATTCGTGATCTTGGAACTGCCACCTTTTAATCCATGTAACGAATTACACGAAAATCTAATTTTAAAAAATTTGGACATTTTTATCTTTAAACGCGTTTTCCGGCTAAACTATGCGTCCTAGACCCATCAAACTTTACACTTTTTCTGTCCCTTAAAATTCGATTTGCGGCTAAACTACTTGCCCCAGCGACTTAAAAATTATATATTCGTGATCTTGGAACTGCCACCTTTTAATCCATGTAACGAATGACACGAAAATCTAATTTTAAAAAAATTGGACATTTTTATCTTTAAACGCGTTTTCCGGCTAAACTATGCGTCCTAGACCCATCAAACTTTACACTTTTTCTGTCCCTTAAAATTCGATTTGCGGCTAAACTACTTGCCCCAGCGACTTAAAAATTATATATTCGTGATCTTGGAAGTGCCACCTTTTAATCCATGTAACGAATTACACGAAAATCTAATTTTAAAAAAATTGGACATTTTTATCTTTAAACGCGTTTTCCGGCTAAACTATGCGTCCTAGACCCATCAAACTTTACACTTTTTCTGTCCCTTAAAATTCGATTTGCGGCTAAACTACTTGCCCCAGCGACTTAAAAATTATATATTCGTGATCTTGGAACTGCCACCTTTTAATCCATGTAACGAATGACACGAAAATCTAATTTTAAAAAAATTGGACATTTTTATCTTTAAACGCGTTTTCCGGCTAAACTATGCGTCCTAGACCCATCAAACTTTACACTTTTTCTGTCCCTTAAAATTCGATTTGCGGCTAAACTACTTGCCCCAGCGACTTAAAAATTATATATTCGTGATCTTGGAAGTGCCACCTTTTAATCCATGTAACGAATTACACGAAAATCTAATTTTAAAAAAATTGGACATTTTTATCTTTAAACGCGTTTTCCGGCTAAACTATGCGTCCTAGACCCATCAAACTTTACACTTTTTCTGTCCCTTAAAATTCGATTTGCGGCTAAACTACTTGCCCCAGCGACTTAAAAATTATATATTCGTGATCTTGGAAGTGCCACCTTTTAATCCATGTAACGAATTACACGAAAATCAAAAAATTTGGACATTTTTATCTTTAAACGCGTTTTCCGGCTAAACTATGCGTCCTAGACCCATCAAACTTTACACTTTCTCTGTCCCTTAAAATTCGATTTGCGGCTAAACTACTTGCCCCAGCGACTTAAAAATTATATATTCGTGATCTTGGAACTGCCACCTTTTAATCCATGTAACGAATGACACGAAAAACTAATTTTAAAAAAATTGGACATTTTTATCTTTAAACGCGTTTTCCGGATAAACTATGCGTCCTAGACCCATCAAACTTTACCCTTTTTTGTCCCTTAAAATTCGATTTGCGGCTAAACTACTTGCCCCAGCGACTTAAAAATTATATATTCGTGATCTTGGAACTGCCACCTTTTAATCCATGTAACGAATGACACGAAAATCTAATTTTAAAAAAATTGGACATTTTTATCTTTAAACGCGTTTTCCGGCTAAACTATGCGTCCTAGACCCATCAAACTTTACACTTTTTCTGTCCCTTAAAATTCGATTTGCGGCTAAACTACTTGCCCCAGCGACTTAAAAATTATATATTCGTGATCTTGGAAATGCCACCTTTTAATCCATGTAACGAATGACACGAAAAACTAATTTTAAAAAAATTGGACATTTTTATCTTTAAACGCGTTTTCCGGCTAAACTATGCGTCCTAGACCCATCAAACTTTACACTTTTTCTGTCCCTTAAAATTCGATTTGCGGCTAAACTACTTGCCCCAGGGACTTAAAAATTATATATTCGTGATCTTGGAACTGCCACCTTTTAATCCATGTAACGAATGACACGAAAATCTAATTTTAAAAAATTTGGACATTTTTATCTTTAAACGCGTTTTCCGGCTAAACTATGCGTCCTAGACCCATCAAACTTTACACTTTTTCTGTCCCTTAAAATTCGATTTGCGGCTAAACTACTTGCTCCAGCGACTTAAAAATTATATATTCGTGATCTTGGAACTGCCACCTTTTAATCCATGTAACGAATGACACGAAAAACTAATTTTAAAAAAATTGGACATTTTTATCTTTAAACGCGTTTTCGGGCTAAACTATGCGTCCTAGACCCATCAAACTTTACACTTTTTCTGTCCCTTAAAATTCGATTTGCGGCTAAACTACTTGCCCCAGCGACTTAAAAATTATATATTCGTGATCTTGGAAGTGCCACCTTTTAATCCATGTAACGAATTACACGAAAATCTAATTTTAAAAAATTTGGACATTTTTATCTTTAAACGCGTTTTCCGGCTAAACTATGCGTCCTAGACCCATCAAACTTTACACTTTTTCTGTCCCTTAAAATTCGATTTGCGGCTAAACTACTTGCCCCAGCGACTTAAAAATTATATATTCGTGATCTTGGAACTGCCACCTTTTAATCCATGTAACGAATGACACGAAAATCTAATTTTAAAAAAATTGGACATTTTTATCTTTAAACGCGTTTTCCGGCTAAACTATGCGTCCTAGACCCATCAAACTTTACACTTTTTCTGTCCCTTAAAATTCGATTTGCGGCTAAACTACTTGCCCCAGCGACTTAAAAATTATATATTCGTGATCTTGGAAGTGCCACCTTTTAATCCATGTAACGAATTACACGAAAATCTAATTTTAAAAAAATTGGACATTTTTATCTTTAAACGCGTTTTCCGGCTAAACTATGCGTCCTAGACCCATCAAACTTTACACTTTTTCTGTCCCTTAAAATTCGATTTGCGGCTAAACTACTTGCCCCAGCGACTTAAAAATTATATATTCGTGATCTTGGAAGTGCCACCTTTTAATCCATGTAACGAATTACACGAAAATCTAATTTTAAAAAATTTGGACATTTTTATCTTTAAACGCGTTTTCCGGCTAAACTATGCGTCCTAGACCCATCAAACTTTACACTTTTTCTGTCCCTTAAAATTCGATTTGCGGCTAAACTACTTGCCCCAGCGACTTAAAAATTATATATTCGTGATCTTGGAACTGCCACCTTTTAATATATGTAACGAATGACACGAAAATCTAATTTAAAAAAAATTGGACATTTTTATCTTTAAACGCGTTTTCCGGCTAAACTATGCGTCCTAGACCCATCAAACTTTACACTTTTTCTGTCCCTTAAAATTCGATTTGCGGCTAAACTACTTGCCCCAGCGACTTAAAAATTATATATTCGTGATCTTGGAAGTGCCACCTTTTAATCCATGTAACGAATTACACGAAAATCTAATTTTAAAAAATTTGGACATTTTTATCTTTAAACGCGTTTTCCGGCTAAACTATGCGTCCTAGACCCATCAAACTTTACACTTTTTCTGTCCCTTAAAATTCGATTTGCGGCTAAACTACTTGCCCCAGCGACTTAAAAATTATATATTCGTGATCTTGGAAGTGCCACCTTTTAATCCATGTAACGAATTACACAAAAATCTAAAAACTAATTTTAAAAAAATTGGACATTTTTATCTTTAAACGCGTTTTCCGGCTAAACTATGCGTCCTAGACCCATCAAACTTTACACTTTTTCTGTCCCTTAAAATTCGATTTGCGGCTAAACTACTTGCCCCAGCGACTTAAGAATTATATATTCGTGATCTTGGAACTGCCACCTTTTAATCCATGTAACGAATGACACGAAAATCTAATTTTAAAAAAATTGGACATTTTTATCTTTAAACGCGTTTTCCGGCTAAACTATGCGTCCTAGACCCATCAAACTTTACACTTTTTCTGTCCCTTAAAATTCGATTTGCGGCTAAACTACTTGCCCCAGCGACTTAAAAATTATATATTCGTGATCTTGGAACTGCCACCTTTTAATCCATGTAACGAATGATACGAAAAACTAATTTTAAAAAAATTGGACATTTTTATCTTTAAACGCGTTTTCCAGCTAAACTATGCGTCCTAGACCCATCAAACTTTACACTTTTTCTGTCCCTTAAAATTCGATTTGCGGCTAAACTACTTGCCCCAGCGACTTAAAAATTATATATTCGTGATCTTGGAACTGCCACCTTTTAATCCATGTAACGAATGACACGAAAATCTAATTTTAAAAAAATTGGACATTTTTATCTTTAAACGCGTTTTCCGGCTAAACTATGCGTCCTAGACCCATCAAACTTTACACTTTTTCTGTCCCTTAAAATTCGATTTGCGGCTAAACTACTTGCCCCAGCGACTTAAAAATTATATATTCGTGATCTTGGAACTGCCACCTTTTAATCCATGTAACGAATGACACGAAAATCTAATTTTAAAAAAATTGGACATTTTTATCTTTAAACGCGTTTTCCGGCTAAACTATGCGTCCTAGACCCATCAAACTTTACACTTTTTCTGTCCCTTAAAATTCGATTTGCGGCTAAACTACTTGCATCAGCGACTTAAAAATTATATATTCGTGATCTTGGAACTGCCACCTTTTAATCCATGTAACGAATTACACGAAAATCTAATTTAAAAAAATTTGGACATTTTTATCTTTAAACGCGTTTTCCGGCTAAACTATGCGTCCTAGACCCATCAAACTTTACACTTTTTCTGTCCCTTAAAATTCGATTTGCGGATAAACTACTTGCCCCAGCGACTTAAAAATTATATATTCGTGATCTTGGAACTGCCACCTTTTAATCCATGTAACGAATGACACGAAAATCTAATTTTAAAAAAATTGGACATATTTATCTTTAAACGCGTTTTCTGGCTAAACTATGCGTCCTAGACCCATCAAACTTTACACTTTTTCTGTCCCTTAAAATTCGATTTGCGGCTAAACTACTTGCCCCAGGGACTTAAAAATTATATATTCGTGATCTTGGAACTGCCACCTTTTAATCCATGTAACGAATGACACGAAAATCTAATTTTAAAAAAATTGGACATTTTTATCTTTATACGCGTTTTCCGGCTAAACTATGCGTCCTAGACCCATCAAACTTTACACTTTTTCTGTCCCTTAAAATTCGAATTGCGGCTAAACTACTTGCCCCAGCGACTTAAAAATTATATATTCGTGATCTTGGAACTGCCACCTTTTAATCCATGTAACGAATGACACGAAAAACTAATTTTAAAAAAACTGGACATTTTTATCTTTAAACGCGTTTTCCGGCTAAACTATGCGTCCTAGACCCATCAAACTTTACACTTTTTCTGTCCCTTAAAATTCGATTTGCGGCTAAACTACTTGCCCCAGCGACTTAAAAATTATATATTCGTGATCTTGGAACTGCCACCTTTTAATCCATGTAACGAATGACACGAAAATCTAATTTTAAAAAAATTGGACATTTTTATCTTTAAACGCGTTTTCCGGCCAAACTATGCGTCCTAGACCCATCAAACTTTACACTTTTTCTGTCACTTAAAATTCGATTTGCGGCTAAACTACTTGCCCCAGCGACTTAAAAATTATATATTCGTGATCTTGGAACTGCCACCTTTTAATCCATGTAACGAATGACACGAAAAACTAATTTTAAAAAAATTGGACATTTTTATCTTTAAACGCGTTTTCCGGCTAAACTATGCGTCCTAGACCCATCAAACTTTACACTTTTTCTGTCCCTTAAAATTCGATTTGCGGCTAAACTACTTGCCCCAGCGACTTAAAAATTATATATTCGTGATCTTGGAACTGCCACCTTTTAATCCATGTAACGAATGACACGAAAATCTAATTTTAAAAAAATTGGACATTTTTATCTTTAAACGCGTTTTCCGGCTAAACTATGCGTCCTAGACCCATCAAACTTTACACTTTTTCTGTCCCTTAAAATTCGATTTGCGGCTAAACTACTTGCCCCAGCGACTTAAAAATTATATATTCGTGATCTTGGAACTGCCACCTTTTAATCCATGTAAGGAATGATACGAAAAACTAATTTTAAAAAAATTGGACATTTTTATCTTTAAACGCGTTTTCCAGCTAAACTATGCGTCCTAGACCCATCAAACTTTACACCTTTTCTGTCCCTTAAAATTCGATTTGCGGCTAAACTACTTGCCCCAGCGACTTAAAAATTATATATTCGTGATCTTGGAACTGCCACCTTTTAATCCATGTAACGAGTGACACGAAAAACTAATTTTAAAAAAATTGGACATTTTTATCTTTAAACGCGTTTTCCGGCTAAACTATGCGTCCTAGACCCATCAAACTTTACACTTTTTCTGTCCCTTAAAATTCGATTTGCGGCTAAACTACTTGCCCCAGCGACTTAAAAATTATATATTCGTGATCTTGGAACTGCCACCTTTTAATCCATGTAACGAATGACACGAAAATCTAATTTTAAAAAAATTGGACATTTTTATCTTTAAACGCGTTTTCGGGCTAAACTATGCGTCCTAGAACCATCAAACTTTACACTTTTTCTGTCCCTTAAAATTCGATTTGCGGCTAAACTACTTGCCCCAGCGACTTAAAAATTATATATTCGTGATCTTGGAAATGCCACCTTTTAATCCATGTAACGAATGATACGAAAAACTAATTTTAAAAAAATTGGACATTTTTATCTTTAAACGCGTTTTCCAGCTAAACTATGCGTCCTAGACCCATCAAACTTTACACTTTTTCTGTCCCTTAAAATTCGATTTGCGGCTAAACTACTTACCCCAGCGACTTAAAAATTATATATTCGTGATCTTGGAACTGCCACCTTTTAATCCATGTAACGAGTGACACGAAAAACTAATTTTAAAAAAATTGGACATTTTTATCTTTAAAATTCGATTTGCGGCTAAACTACTTGCATCAGCGACTTAAAAATTATATATTCGTGATCTTGGAACTGCCACCTTTTAATCCATGTAACGAATTACACGAAAATCTAATTTAAAAAAAATTGGACATTTTTATCTTTAAACGCGTTTTCCGGCTAAACTATGCGTCCTAGACCCATCAAACTTTACACTTTTTCTGTCCCTTAAAATTCGATTTGCGGATAAACTACTTGCCCCAGCGACTTAAAAATTATATATTCGTGATCTTGGAACTGCCACCTTTTAATCCATGTAACGAATGACACGAAAAACTAATTTTAAGAAAATTGGACATTTTTATCTTTAAACGCGTTTTCCGGCTAAACTATGCGTCCTAGACCCATCAAACTTTACACTTTTTCTGTCCCTTAAAATTCGATTTGCGGCTAAACTACTTGCCCCAGCGACTTAAAAATTATATATTCGTGATCTTGGAACTGCCACCTTTTAATCCATGTAACGAATGACACGAAAATCTAATTTTAAAAAAATTGGACATATTTATCTTTAAACGCGTTTTCCGGCTAAACTATGCGTCCTAGACCCATCAAACTTTACACTTTTTCTGTCCCTTAAAATTCGAATTGCGGCTAAACTACTTGCCCCAGCGACTTAAAAATTATATATTCGTGATCTTGGAACTGCCACCTTTTAATCCATGTAACGAATGACACGAAAAACTAATTTTAAAAAAACTGGACATTTTTATCTTTAAACGCGTTTTCCGGCTAAACTATGCGTCCTAGACCCATCAAACTTTACACTTTTTCTGTCCCTTAAAATTCGATTTGCGGCTAAACTACTTGCCCCAGCGACTTAAAAATTATATATTCGTGATCTTGGAACTGCCACCTTTTAATCCATGTAACGAATGACACGAAAATCTAATTTTAAAAAAATTGGACATTTTTATCTTTAAACGCGTTTTCCGGCTAAACTATGCGTCCTAGACCCATCAAACTTTACACTTTTTCTGTCACTTAAAATTCGATTTGCGGCTAAACTACTTGCCCCAGCGACTTAAAAATTATGTATTCGTGATCTTGGAACTGCCACCTTTTAATCCATGTAACGAATGACACGAAAAACTAATTTTAAAAAAATTGGACATTTTTATCTTTAAACGCGTTTTCCGGCTAAACTATGCGTCCTAGACCCATCAAACTTTACACTTTTTCTGTCCCTTAAAATTCGATTTGCGGCTAAACTACTTGCCCCAGCGACTTAAAAATTATATATTCGTGATCTTGGAACTGCCACCTTTTAATCCATGTAACGAATGACACGAAAATCTAATTTTAAAAAAATTGGACATTTTTATCTTTAAACGCGTTTTCGGGCTAAACTATGCGTCCTAGACCCATCAAACTTTACACTTTTTCTGTCCCTTAAAATTCAATTTGCGGCTAAACTACTTGCCCCAGCGACTTAAAAATTATATATTCGTGATCTTGGAACTGCCACCTTTTAATCCATGTAACGAATGACACGAAAAACTAATTTTAAAAAAATTGGACATTTTTATCTTTAAACGCGTTTTCCGGCTAAACTATGCGTCCTAGACCCATCAAACTTTACACTTTTTCTGTCCCTTAAAATTCGATTTGCGGCTAAACTACTTGCCCCAGCGACTTAAAAATTATATATTCGTGATCTTGGAACTGCCACCTTTTAATCCATGTAACGAATGATACGAAAAACTAATTTTAAAAAAATTGGACATTTTTATCTTTAAACGCGTTTTCCAGCTAAACTATGCGTCCTAGACCCATCAAACTTTACACTTTTTCTGTCCCTTAAAATTCGATTTGCGGCTAAACTACTTGCCCCAGCGACTTAAAAATTATATATTCGTGATCTTGGAACTGCCACCTTTTAATCCATGTAACGAGTGACACGAAAAACTAATTTTAAAAAAATTGGACATTTTTATCTTTAAACGCGTTTTCCGGCTAAACTATGCGTCCTAGACCCATCAAACTTTACACTTTTTCTGTCCCTTAAAATTCGATTTGCGGCTAAACTACTTGCCCCAGCGACTTAAAAATTATATATTCGTGATCTTGGAACTGCCACCTTTTAATCCATGTAACGAATGACACGAAAATCTAATTTTAAAAAAATTGGACATTTTTATCTTTAAACGCGTTTTCCGGCTAAACTATGCGTCCTAGACCTATCAAACTTTACACTTTTTCTGTCCCTTAAAATTCGATTTGCGGCTAAACTACTTGCCCCAGCGACTTAAAAATTATATATTCGTGATCTTGGAACTGCCACCTTTTAATCCATGTAACGAATGATACGAAAAACTAATTTTAAAAAAATTGGACATTTTTATCTTTAAACGCGTTTTCCAGCTAAACTATGCGTCCTAGACCCATCAAACTTTACACTTTTTCTGTCCCTTAAAATTCGATTTGCGGCTAAACTACTTGCCCCAGCGACTTAAAAATTATATATTCGTGATCTTGGAACTGCCACCTTTTAATCCATGTAACGAGTGACACGAAAAACTAATTTTAAAAAAATTGGACATTTTTATCTTTAAACGCGTTTTCCGGCTAAACTATGCGTCCTAGACCCATCAAACTTTACACTTTTTCTGTCCCTTAAAATTCGATTTGCGGCTAAACTACTTGCCCCAGCGACTTAAAAATTATATATTCGTGATCTTGGAACTGCCACCTTTTAATCCATGTAACGAATGACACGAAAATCTAATTTTGAAAAAATTGGACATTTTTATCTTTAAACGCGTTTTCCGGCTAAACTATGCGTCCTAGACCCACCAAACTTTACACTTTTTCTGTCCCTTAAAATTCGATTTGCGGCTAAACTACTTGCCCCAGCGACTTAAAAATTATATATTCGTGATCTTGGAAGTGCCACCTTTTAATCCATGTAACGAATTACACGAAAATCTAATTTTAAAAAATTTGGACATTTTTATCTTTAAACGCGTTTTCCGGCTAAACTATGCGTCCTAGACCCATCAAACTTTACACTTTTTCTGTCACTTAAAATTCGATTTGCGGCTAAACTACTTGCCCCAGCGACTTAAAAATTATATATTCGTGATCTTGGAACTGCCACCTTTTAATCCATGTAACGAATGACACGAAAAACTAATTTTAAAAAAATTGGACATTTTTATCTTTAAACGCGTTTTCCGGCTAAACTATGCGTCCTAGACCCATCAAACTTTACACTTTTTCTGTCCCTTAAAATTCGATTTGCGGCTAAACTACTTGCCCCAGCGACTTAAAAATTATATATTCGTGATCTTGGAACTGCCACCTTTTAATCCATGTAACGAATGACACGAAAATCTAATTTTAAAAAAATTGGACATTTTTATCTTTAAACGCGTTTTCGGGCTATACTATGCGTCCTAGACCCATCAAACTTTACACTTTTTCTGTCCCTTAAAATTCAATTTGCGGCTAAACTTCTTGCCCCAGCGACTTAAAAATTATATATTCGTGATCTTGGAACTGCCACCTTTTAATCCATGTAACGAATGACACGAAAAACTAATTTTAAAAAAATTGGACATTTTTATCTTTAAACGCGTTTTCCGGCTAAACTATGCGTCCTAGACCCATCAAACTTTACACTTTTTCTGTCCCTTAAAATTCGATTTGCGGCTAAACTACTTGCCCCAGCGACTTAAAAATTATATATTCGTGATCTTGGAACTGCCACCTTTTAATCCATGTAACGAGTGACACGAAAAACTAATTTTAAAAAAATTGGACATTTTTATCTTTAAACGCGTTTTCCGGCTAAACTATGCGTCCTAGACCCATCAAACTTTACACTTTTTCTGTCCCTTAAAATTCGATTTGCGGCTAAACTACTTGCCCCAGCGACTTAAAAATTATATATTCGTGATCTTGGAACTGCCACCTTTTAATCCATGTAACGAATGACACGAAAATCTAATTTTGAAAAAATTGGACATTTTTATCTTTAAACGCGTTTTCCGGCTAAACTATGCGTCCTAGACCCACCAAACTTTACACTTTTTCTGTCCCTTAAAATTCGATTTGCGGCTAAACTACTTGCCCCAGCGACTTAAAAATTATATATTCGTGATCTTGGAAGTGCCACCTTTTAATCCATGTAACGAATTACACGAAAATCTAATTTTAAAAAATTTGGACATTTTTATCTTTAAACGCGTTTTCCGGCTAAACTATGCGTCCTAGACCCATCAAACTTTACACTTTTTCTGTCACTTAAAATTCGATTTGCGGCTAAACTACTTGCCCCAGCGACTTAAAAATTATATATTCGTGATCTTGGAACTGCCACCTTTTAATCCATGTAACGAATGACACGAAAAACTAATTTTAAAAAAATTGGACATTTTTATCTTTAAACGCGTTTTCCGGCTAAACTATGCGTCCTAGACCCATCAAACTTTACACTTTTTCTGTCCCTTAAAATTCGATTTGCGGCTAAACTACTTGCCCCAGCGACTTAAAAATTATATATTCGTGATCTTGGAACTGCCACCTTTTAATCCATGTAACGAATGACACGAAAATCTAATTTTAAAAAAATTGGACATTTTTATCTTTAAACGCGTTTTCGGGCTATACTATGCGTCCTAGACCCATCAAACTTTACACTTTTTCTGTCCCTTAAAATTCAATTTGCGGCTAAACTTCTTGCCCCAGCGACTTAAAAATTATATATTCGTGATCTTGGAACTGCCACCTTTTAATCCATGTAACGAATGATACGAAAAACTAATTTTAAAAAAATTGGACATTTTTATCTTTAAACGCGTTTTCCAGCTAAACTATGCGTCCTAGACCCATCAAACTTTACACTTTTTCTGTCCCTTAAAATTCGATTTGCGGCTAAACTACTTGCCCCAGCGACTTAAAAATTATATATTCGTGATCTTGGAACTGCCACCTTTTAATCCATGTAACGAATGATACGAAAAACTAATTTTAAAAAAATTGGACATTTTTATCTTTAAACGCGTTTTCCAGCTAAACTATGCGTCCTAGACCCATCAAACTTTACACTTTTTCTGTCCCTTAAAATTCGATTTGCGGCTAAACTACTTGCCCCAGCGACTTAAAAATTATATATTCGTGATCTTGGAACTGCCACCTTTTAATCCATGTAACGAGTGACACGAAAAACTAATTTTAAAAAAATTGGACATTTTTATCTTTAAACGCGTTTTCCGGCTAAACTATGCGTCCTAGACCCATCAAACTTTACACTTTTTCTGTCCCTTAAAATTCGATTTGCGGCTAAACTACTTGCCCCAGCGACTTAAAAATTATATATTCGTGATCTTGGAACTGCCACCTTTTAATCCATGTAACGAATGATACGAAAAACTAATTTTAAAAAAATTGGACATTTTTATCTTTAAACGCGTTTTCCAGCTAAACTATGCGTCCTAGACCCATCAAACTTTACACTTTTTCTGTCCCTTAAAATTCGATTTGCGGCTAAACTACTTGCCCCAGTGACTTAAAAATTATATATTCGTGATCTTGGAACTGCCACCTTTTAATCCATGTAACGAGTGACACGAAAAACTAATTTTAAAAAAATTGGACATTTTTATCTTTAAACGCGTTTTCCGGCTAAACTATGCGTCCTAGACCCATCAAACTTTACACTTTTTCTGTCCCTTAAAATTCGATTTGCGGCTAAACTACTTGCCCCAGCGACTTAAAAATTATATATTCGTGATCTTGGAACTGCCACCTTTTAATCCATGTAACGAATGACACGAAAATCTAATTTTGAAAAAATTGGACATTTTTATCTTTAAACGCGTTTTCCGGCTAAACTATGCGTCCTAGACCCATCAAACTTTACACTTTTTCTGTCCCTTAAAATTCGATTTGCGGCTAAACTACTTGCCCCAGCGACTTAAAAATTATATATTCGTGTTCTTGGAAGTGCCACCTTTTAATCCATGTAACGAATTACACGAAAATCTAATTTTAAAAAATTTGGACATTTTTATCTTTAAACGAGTTTTCCGGCTAAACTATGCGTCCTAGACCCATCAAACTTTACACTTTTTATGTCCCTTAAAATTCGATTTGCGGCTAAACTACTTGCCCCAGCGACTTAAAAATTATATATTCGTGATCTTGGAACTGCCACCTTTTAATCCATGTAACGAATGACACGAAAAACTAATTTTAAAAAAATTGGACATTTTTATCTTTAAACGCGTTTTCCGGCTAAACTATGCGTCCTAGACCCATCAAACTTTACACTTTTTCTGTCCCTTACAATTCGATTTGCGGCTAAACTACTTGCCCCAGCGACTTAAAAATTATATATTCGTGATCTTGGAACTGCCACCTTTTAATCCATGTAACGAATGACACGAAAATCTAATTTTAAAAAAATTGGACATTTTTATCTTTAAACGCGTTTTCCGGCTAAACTATGCGTCCTAGACCCATCAAACTTTACACTTTTTCTGTCACTTAAAATTCGATTTGCGGCTAAACTACTTGCCCCAGCGACTTAAAAATTATATATTCGTGATCTTGGAACTGCCACCTTTTAATCCATGTAACGAATGACACGAAAAACTAATTTTAAAAAAATTGGACATTTTTATCTTTAAACGCGTTTTCCGGCTAAACTATGTGTCCTAGACCCATCAAACTTTACACTTTTTCTGTCAATTAAAATTCGATTTGCGGCTAAACTACTTGCCCCAGCGACTTAAAAATTATATATTCGTGATCTTGGAACTGCCACCTTTTAATCCATGTAACGAATGACACGAAAATATAATTTTAAAAAAATTGGACATTTTTATCTTTAAACGCGTTTTCCGGCTAAACTATGCGTCCTAGACCCATCAAACTTTACACTTTTTCTGTCCCTTAAAATTCGATTTGCGGCTAAACTACTTGCCCCAGCGACTTAAAAATTATATATTCGTGATCTTGGAACTGCCACCTTTTAATCCATGTAACGAATGACACGAAAATCTAATTTTAAAAAAATTGGACATTTTTATCTTTAAACGCGTTTTCCGGCTAAACTATGCGTCCTAGACCCATCAAACTTTACACTTTTTCTGTCCCTTAAAATTCGATTTGCGGCTAAACTACTTGCCCCAGCGACTTAAAAATTATATATTCGTGATCTTGGAACTGCCACCTTTTAATCCATGTAACGAATGACACGAAAAACTAATTTTAAAAAAATTGGACATTTTTATCTTTAAACGCGTTTTCCGGCTAAACTATGCGTCCTAGACCCATCAAACTTTACACTTTTTCTGTCCCTTAAAATTTGATTTGCGGCTAAACTACTTGCCCCAGCGACTTAAAAATTATATATTCGTGATCTTGGAACTGCCACCTTTTATTCCATGTAACGAATGATACGAAAAACTAATTTTAAAAAAATTGGACATTTTTATCTTTTAACGCGTTTTCCGGCTAAACTATGCGTCCTAGACCCATCAAACTTTACACTTTTTCTGTCCCTTAAAATTCGATTTGCGGCTAAACTACTTGCCCCAGCGACTTAAAAATTATATATTCGTGATCTTGGAACTGCCACCTTTTAATCCATGTAACGAATGACACGAAAATCTAATTTTAAAAAAATTGGACATTTTTATCTTTAAACGCGTTTTCCGGCTAAACTATGCGTCCTAGACCTATCAAACTTTACACTTTTTCTGTCCCTTAAAATTCGATTTGCGGCTAAACTACTTGCCCCAGCGACTTAAAAATTATATATTCGTGATCTTGGAAGTGCCACCTTTTAATCCATGTAACGAATGACACGAAAATCTAATTTTAAAAAAATTGGACATTTTTATCTTTAAACGCGTTTTCCGGCTAAACTATGCGTCCTAGACCCATCAAACTTTACACTTTTTCTGTCCCTTAAAATTCGATTTGCGGCTAAACTACTTGCCCCAGCGACTTAAAAATTATATATTCGTGATCTTGGAACTGCCACCTTTTAATCCATGTAACGAATGACACGAAAATCTAATTTTAAAAAAATTGGACATTTTTATCTTTAAAGGCGTTTTCCGGCTAAACTATGCGTCCTAGACCCATCAAACTTTACACTTTTTCTGTCCCTTAAAATTCGATTTGCGGCTAAACTACTTGCCCCAGCGACTTAAAAATTATATATTCGTGATCTTGGAACTGCCACCTTTTAATCCATGTAACGAATGACACGAAGACATTTTTATCTTTAAACGCGTTTTCCGGCTAAACTATGCGTCCTAGACCCATCAAACTTTACACTTTTTCTGTCCCTTAAAATTCGATTTGCGGCTAAACTACTTGCCCCAGCGACTTAAAAATTATATATTCGTGATCTTGGAACTGCCACCTTTTAATCCATGCAACGAATGACACGAAAATCTAATTTTAAAAAAATTGGACATTTTTATCTTTAAAGGCGTTTTCCGGCTAAACTATGTGTCCTAGACCCATCAAACTTTACACTTTTTCTGTCCCTTAAAATTCGATTTGCGGCTAAACTACTTGCCCCAGCGACTTAAAAATTATATATTCGTGATCTTGGAAGTGCCACCTTTTAATCCATGTAACGAATGACACGAAAATCTAATTTTAAAAAAATTGGACATTTTTATCTTTAAACGCGTTTTCCGGCTAAACTATGCGTCCTAGACCCATCAAACTTTACACTTTTTCTGTCCCTTAAAATTCGATTTGCGGCTAAGCTACTTGCCCCAGCGACTTAAAAATTATATATTCGTGATCTAGGAACTGCCACCTTTTAATCCATGTAACGAATGACACGAAAATCTAATTTTAAAAAAATTTGACATTTTTATCTTTAAACGCGTTTTCCGGCTAAACTATGCGTCCTAGACCCATCAAACTTTACACTTTTTCTGTCCCTTAAGATTCGATTTGCGGCTAAACTACTTGCCCCAGCGACTTAAAAATTATATATTCGTGATCTTGGAACTGCCACCTTTTAATCCATGTAACGAATGACACGAAAAACTAATTTAAAAAAAATTGGACATTTTTATCTTTAAACGCGTTTTCCGGCTAAAATATGCGTCCTAGACCCATCAAACTTTACACTTTTTCTGTCCCTTAAAATTCGATTTGCGGCTAAACTACTTGCCCCAGCGACTTAAAAATTATATATTCGTGATCTTGGAAGTGCCACCTTTTAATCCATGTAACGAATTACACGAAAATCTAATTTTAAAAAATTTGGACATTTTTATCTTTAAACGCGTTTTCCGGCTAAACTATGCGTCCTAGACCCATCAAACTTTACACTTTTTCTGTCCCTTAAAATTCGATTTGCGGCTAAACTACTTGCCCCAGCGACTTAAAAATTATATATTCGTGATCTTGGAACTGCCACCTTTTAATCCATGTAACGAATGACACGAAAAACTAATTTTAAAAAAATTGGACATTTTTATCTTTAAACGCGTTTTCCGGCTATACTATGCGTCCTAGACCCATCAAACTTTACACTTTTTCTGTCCCTTAAAATTCGATTTGCGGCTAAACTACTTGCCCCAGCGACTTAAAAATTATATATTCGTGATCTTGGAACTGCCACCTTTTAATCCATGTAACGAATGACACGAAAAACTAATTTTAAAAAAATTGGACATTTTTATCTTTAAACGCGTTTTCCGGCTAAACTATGCGTCCTAGACCCATCAAACTTTATACTTTTTCTGTCCCTTAAAATTCGATTTGCGGCTAAACTACTTGCCCCAGCGACTTATAAATTATATATTCGTGATCTTGGAACTGCCACCTTTTAATCCATGTAACGAATGACACGAAAAACTAATTTTAAAAAAATTGGACATTTTTATCTTTAAACGCGTTTTCCGGCTAAACTATGCGTCCTAGACCCATCAAACTTTACACTTTTTCTGTCCCTTAAAATTCGATTTGCGGCTAAACTACTTGCCCCAGCGACTTAAAAATTATATATTCGTGATCTTGGAACTGCCACCTTTTAATCCATGTAACGAATGACACGAAAATCTAATTTTAAAAAAATTGGACATTTTTATCTTTAAACGCGTTTTCCGGCTAAACTATGCGTCCTAGACCCATCAAACTTTACACTTTTTCTGTCATTTAAAATTCGATTTGCGGCTAAACTACTTGCCCCAGCGACTTAAAAATTATATATTCGTGATCATGGAAGTGCCACCTTTTAATCCATGTAACGAATTACACGAAAATCTAATTTTAAAAAATTTGGACATTTTTATCTTTAAACGCGTTTTCCGGCTAAGCTATGCGTCCCAGACCCATCAAACTTTACACTTTTTCTGTCCCTTAAAATTCGATTTGCGGCTAAACTACTTGCCCCAGCGGCTTAAAAATTATATATTCGTGATCTTGGAACTGCCACCTTTTAATCCATGTAACGAATGACACGAAAAACTAATTTTAAAAAAATTGGACATTTTTATCTTTAAACGCGTTTTCCGGCTAAGCTATGCGTCCTAGACCCATCAAACTTTACACTTTTTCTGGCCCTTAAAATTCGATTTGCGGCTAAACTACTTGCCCCAGCGACTTAAAAATTATATATTCGTGATCTTGGAACTGCCACCTTTTAATCCATGTAACGAATGACACGAAAAACTAATTTTAAAAAAATTGGACATTTTTATCTTTAAACGCGTTTTCCGGCTAAACTATGCGTCCTAGACCCATCAACCTTTACACTTTTTCTGTCCCTTAAAATTCGATTTGCGGCTAAACTACTTGCCCCAGCGACTTAAAAATTATATATTCGTGATCTTGGAAGTGCCACCTTTTAATCCATGTAACGAATTACACGAAAATCTAATTTTAAAAAATTTGGACATTTTTATCTTTAAACGCGTTTTCCGGCTAAACTCTGCGTCCTAGACCCATCAAACTTTACACTTTTTCTGTCCCTTAAAATTCGATTTGCGGCTAAACTACTTGCCCCAGCGACTTAAAAATTATATTTTCGTAATCTTGGAAGTGCCACCTTTTAATCCATGTAACGAATTACACGAAAATCTAATTTTAAAAAATTTGGACATTTTTATCTTTAAACGCATTTTCCGGCTAAACTATGCGTCATAGACCCATCAAACTTTACACTTTTTCTGTCCCTTAAAATTCGATTTGCGGCTAAACTACTTGCCCCAGCGACTTAAAAATTATATATTCGTGATCTTGGAACTGCCACCTTTTAATCCATGTAACGAATGACACGAAAAACTAATTTTAAAAAAATTGGACATTTTTATCTTTAAACGCGGTTTCCGGCTAAACTATGCGTCCTAGACCCATCAAACTTTACACTTTTTCTGTCCCTTAAAATTCGATTTGCGGCTAAACTACTTGCCCCAGCGACTTAAAAATTATATATTCGTGATCTTGGAACTGCCACCTTTTAATCCATGTAACGAATGACACGAAAAACTAATTTTAAAAAAATTGGACATTTTTATCTTTAAACGCGGTTTCCGGCTAAACTATGCGTCCTATACCCATCAAACTTTACACTTTTTCTGTCCCTTAAAATTCGATTTGCGGCTAAACTACTTGCCCCAGCGACTTAAAAATTATATATTCGTGATCTTGGAAGTGCCACCTTTTAATCCATGTAACGAATTACACGAAAATCTAATTTTAAAAAATTTGGACATTTTTATCTTTAAACGCGTTTTCCGGCTAAACTATGCGTCCTAGACCCATCAAACTTTACACTTTTTCTGTCCCTTAAAATTCGATTTGCGGCTAAACTACTTGCCCCAGCGACTTAAAAATTATATATTCGTGATCTTGGAACTGCCACCTTTTAATCCATGTAACGAATTACACGAAAATCTAATTTTAAAAAATTTGGACATTTTTATCTTTAAACGCGTTTTCCGGCTAAACTATGCGTCCTAGACCCATCAAACTTTACACTTTTTCTGTCCCTTAAAATTCGATTTGCGGCTAAACTACTTGCCCCAGCGACTTAAAAATTATATATTCGTGATCTTGGAACTGCCACCTTTTAATCCATGTAACGAATGACACGAAAAACTAATTTTAAAAAAAATTGGACATTTTTATCTTTAAACGCGTTTTCCGGCTAAACTATGCGTCCTAGACCCATCAAACTTTACACTTTTTCTGTCCCTTAAAATTCGATTTGCGGCTAAACTACTTGCCCCAGCGACTTAAAAATTATATATTCGTGATCTTGGAACTGCCACCTTTTAATCCATGTAACGAATGACACGAAAAACTAATTTTAAAAAAATTGGTAATTTTTAACTTTAAACGCGTTTTCCGGCTAAACTATGCGTCCTAGACTTTACACTTTTTCTGTCCCTTAAAATTCGATTTGCGGCTAAACTACTTGCCCCAGCGACTTAAAAATTATATATTCGTGATCTTGGAAGTGCCACCTTTTAATCCATGTAACGAATTACACGAAAATCTAATTTTAAAAAATTTGGACATTTTTATCTTTAAACGCGTTTTCCGGCTAAACTATGCGTCCTAGACCCATCAAACTTTACACTTTTTCTGTCCCTTAAAATTCGATTTGCGGCTTAACTACTTGTCCCAGCGACTTAAAAATTATATATTCGTGATCTTGGAACTGCCACCTTTTAATCCATGTAACGAATGACACGAAAATCTAATTTTAAAAAAATTGGACATTTTTATCTTTAAACGCGTTTTCCGGCTAAACTATGCGTCCTAGACCCATCAAACTTTACACTTTTTCTGTCCCTTAAAATTCGATTTGCGGCTAAACTACTTGCCCCAGCGACTTAAAAATTATATATTCGTGATCTTGCAACTGCCACCTTTTAATCCATGTAATCGAATTTTAAGGGACAGAAAAAGTGTAAAGTTTGATGGGTCTAGCAACCATAGTTTAGCCGGAAAACGCGTTTAAAGATTAAAATGTCCAATTTTTTTAAAATTAGTTTTTCGTGTCATTCGTTACATGGATTAAAAGGTGGCAGTTCCAAGATCACGAATATATAATTTTTAAGTCGCTGGGGCAAGTAGTTTAGCCGCAAATCGAATTTTAAGGGACAGAAAAAGTGTAAAGTTTGATGGGTCTAGGACGCATAGTTTAGCCGGAAAACGCGTTTAAAGATAAAAATGTATAAATTTTTTAAAATTAGATTTTCGTGTAATTCGTTACATGGATTAAAAGGTGGCACTTCCAAGATCACGAATATATAATTTTTAAGTCGCTGGGGCAAGTAGTTTAGCCGCAAATCGAATTTTAAGGGACAGAAAAAGTGTAAAGTTTGATGGGTCTAGGACGCATAGCTTAGCCGGAAAACGCGTTTAAAGATAAAAATGTCCAATTTTTTTAAAATTAGATTTTCGTGTCATTCGTTACATGGATTAAAAGGTGGCAGTTCCAAGATCACGAATATATAATTTTTAAGTCGCTGGGGCAAGTAGTTTAGCCGCAAATCGAATTTTAAGGGACAGAAAAAGTGTAAAGTTTGATGGGTCTAGGACGCATAGTTTAGCCGGAAAACGCGTTTAAAGATAAAAATGTCCAAATTTTTTAGAATTAGATTTTCGTGTAATTCGTTACATGGATTAAAAGGTGGCACTTCCAAGATCACGAATATATAATTTTTAAGTCGCTGGGGCAAGTAGTTTAGCCGCAAATCGAATTTTAAGGGACAGAAAAAGTGTAAAGTTTGATGGGTCTAGGACGCATAGTTTAGCCGGAAAACGCGTTTAAAGA
Organism: Philhelius pedissequus; assembly: GCA_910595825.1. Lineage (NCBI taxonomy): Eukaryota > Metazoa > Arthropoda > Insecta > Diptera > Syrphidae > Philhelius > Philhelius pedissequus. The sequence continues at coordinate 198,879,450 of OU343161.1, read as the reverse complement.
TAAAAATGTCCAATTTTTTTAAAATTAGATTTTCGTGTCATTCGTTACTTGGATTATAAGGTGGCAGTTCCAAGATCACGAATATATAATTTTTAAGTCGCTGGGGCAAGTAGTTTAGCCGCAAATCATCGAATTTTAAGGGACAGAAAAAGTGTAAAGTTTGATGGGTCTAGGACGCATAGTTTAGCCGGAAAACGCGTTTAAAGATAAAAATGTCCAATTTTTTTTTAAATTAGTTTTTCGTGTCATTCGTTACATGGATTAAAAGGTGGCAGTTCCAAGATCACGAATATATAATTTTTAAGTCGCTGGGCAAGTAGTTTAGCCGCAAATCGAATTTTAAGGGACAGAAAAAGTGTAAAGTTTGATGGGTCTAGGACGCATAGTTTAGCCGGAAAACGCGTTTAAAGATAAAAATGTCCAATTTTTTTAAAATTAGATTTTCGTGTCATTCGTTACATGGATTAAAAGGTGGCAGTTCCAAGATCACTAATATATAATTTTTAAGTCGCTGGGGCAAGTAGTTTAGCCGCAAATCGAATTTTAAGGGACAGAAAAAGTGTAAAGTTTGATGGGTCTAGGGCGCATAGTTTAGCCGGAAAACGCGTTTAAAGATAAAAATGTCCAATTTTCTTAAAATTAGTTTTTCGTGTCATTCGTTACATGGATTAAAAGGTGGCAGTTCCAAGATCACGAATATATAATTTTTAAGTCGCTGGGGCAAGTAGTTAAGCCGCAAATCGAATTTTAAGGGACAGAAAAAGTGTAAAGTTTGATGGGTCTAGGACGCATAGTTTAGCCGGAAAACGCGTTTAAAGATAAAAATGTCCAATTTTTTTAAAATTAGATTTTCGTGTCATTCGTTACATGGATTAAAATGTGGCAGTTCCAAGATCACGAATATATAATTTTTAAGTCGCTGGGGCAAGTAGTTTAGCCGCAAATCGAATTTTAAGGGACAGAAAAAGTGTAAAGTTTAATGGGTCTAGGACGCATAGTTTAGCCGGAAAACGCGTTTAAAGATAAAAATGTCCATTTTTTTTAAAATTAGATTTTCGTGTAATTCGTTACATTAATTAAAAGGTGGCAGTTCCAAGATCACGAATATATAATTTTTAAGTCGCTGGGGCAAGTAGTTTAGCCGCAAATCGAATTTTAAGGGACAGAAAAAGTGTACAGTTTGATGGGTCTAGGACGCATATTTTAGCCGGAAAACGCGTTTAAAGATAAAAATGTTCAATTTTTTTAAAATTAGTTTTCGTGTCATTCGTTACATGGATTAAAAGGTGGCAGTTCCAAGATCACGAATATATAATTTTTAAGTCGCTGGGGCAAGTAGTTTAGCCGCAAATCGAATTTTAAGGGACAGAAAAAGTGTAAAGTTTGATGGGTCTAGGACGCATAGTTTAGCCGGAAAACGCGATTAAAGATAAAAATGTCCAATTTTTTTAAAATTAGATTTTCGTGTCATTCGTTACACGAATATATAATTTATAAGTCGCTGGGGCAAGTAGTTTAGCCGCAAATCGAATTTTAAGGGACAGAAAAAGTGTAAAGTTTGATGGGTCTAGGACGCATAGTTTAGCCGGAAAACGCGTTTAAAGATAAAAATGTCCAATTTTCTTAAAATTAGATTTTCGTGTCATTCGTTACATGGATTAAAAGGTGGCAGTTCCAAGATCACGAATATATAATTTTTAAGTCGCTGGGGCAAGTAGTTTAGCCGCAAATCATCGAATTTTAAGGGACAGAAAAAGTGTAAAGTTTGATGGGTCTAGGACGCATAGTTTAGCCGGAAAACGCGTTTAAAGATAAAAATGTCCAATTTTTTTAAAATTAGTTTTTCGTGTCATTCGTTACATGGATTAAAAGGTGGCAGTTCCAAGATCACGAATATATAATTTTTAAGTCGCTGGGGCAAGTAGTTTAGCCGCAAATCGAATTTTAAGGGACAGAAAAAGTGTAAAGTTTGATGGGTCTAGGACGCATAGTTTAGCCGGAAAACGCGTTTAAAGATAAAAATGTCCAATTTTTTTAAAATTAGATTTTCGTGTCATTCGTTACATGGATTAAAAGGTGGCAGTTCCAAGATCACGAATATATAATTTTTAACTCGCTGGGGCAAGTAGTTTAGCCGCAAATCGAATTTTAAGGGACAGATAAAGTGTAAAGTTTGATGGGTCTAAGACGCATAGTTTAGCCGGAAAACGCGTTTAAAGATAAAAATGTCCAATTTTTTTAAAATTAGTTTTTCGTGTCATTCGTTACATGGATTAAAAGGTGGCAGTTCTAAGATCACGAATATATAATTTTTCAGTCGCTGGGGCAAGTAGTTTAGCCGCAAATCGAATTTTAAGGGACAGAAAAAGTGTAAAGTTTGATGGGTCTAGGACGCATAGTTTAGCCGGAAAACGCGTTTAAAGATAAAAATGTCCAATTTTTTTAAAATTAGATTTTCGTGTCATTCGTTACATGGATTAAAAGGTGGCAGTTCCAAGATCACGAATATATAATTTTTAAGTCGCTGGGGCAAGTAGTTTAGCCGCAAATCGAATTTTAAGGGACAGAAAAAGTGTAAAGTTTGATGGGTCTAGGACGCATAGTTTAGCTTGAAAACGCGTTTAAAGATAAAAATGTCCAAATTTTTTAAAATTAGATTTTCGTGTAATTCGTTACATGGATTAAAAGGTGGCACTTCCAAGATCACGAATATATAATTTTTAAGTCGCTGGGGCAAGTAGTTTAGCCGCAAATCATCGAATTTTAAGGGACAGAAAAAGTGTAAAGTTTGATGGGTCTAGGACGCATAGTTTAGCCGGAAAACGCGTTTAAAGATAAAAATGTCCAATTTTTTTTAAATTAGTTTTTCGTGTCATTCGTTACATGGATTAAAAGGTGGCAGTTCCAAGATCACGAATATATAATTTTTAAGTCGCTGGGGCAAGTAGTTTAGCCGCAAATCGAATTTTAAGGGACAGAAAAAGTGTAAAGTTTGATGGGTCTAGGACGCATAGTTTAGCCTGAAAACGCGTTTAAAGTTAAAATGTCCAAATTTTTTAAAATTAGATTTTCGTGTAATTCGTTACATGGATTAAAAGGTGGCACTTCCAAGATCACGAATATATAATTTTTAAGTTGCTGGGGCAAGTAGTTTAGCCGCAAATCGAATTTTAAGGGACAGAAAAAGTGTAAAGTTTGATGGGTCTAGGACGCATAGTTTAGCCTGAAAACGCGTTTAAAGTTAAAATGTCCAAATTTTTTACAATTAGATTTTCGTGTAATTCGTTACATGGATTAAAAGGTGGCACTTCCAAGATCACGAATATATAATTTTTAAGTTGCTGGGGCAAGTAGTTTAGCCGCAAATCGAATTTTAAGGGACAGAAAAAGTGTAAAGTTTGATGGGTCTAGGACGCATAGTTTGGCCGGAAAACGCGTTTAAAGATAAAATTGTCCAATTTTTTTAAAATTAGTTTTTCGCGTCATTCGTTACATGGATTAAAAGGTGGCAGTTCCAAGATCACGAATATATAATTTTTAAGTCGCTGGGGCAAGTAGTTTAGCCGCAAATCGAATTTTAAGGGACAGAAAAAGTGTAAAGTTTGATGGGTCTAGGACGCATAGTTTAGCCGGAAAACGCGTTTAAAGATAAAAATGTCCAATTTTTTTAAAATTAGATTTTCGTGTCATTCGTTACATGGATTAAAAGGTGGCAGTTCCAAGATCACGAATATATAATTTTTAAGTCGCTGGGGCAAGTAGTTTAGCCGCAAATCGAATTTTAAGGGACAGAAAAAGTGTAAAGTTTGATGGGTCTAGGACGCATAGTTTAGCCGGAAAACGCGTTTAAAGATAAAAATGTCCAATTTTTTTAAAATTAGATTTACGTGTCATTCGTTACATGGATTAAAAGGTGGCAGTTCCAAGATCACGAATACATAATTTTTAAGTCGCTGGGGCAAGTAGTTTAGCCGCAAATCGAATTTTAAGGGACAGAAAAAGTGTAAAGTTTGATGGGTCTAGGACGCATAGTTTAGCCGGAAAACGCGTTTAAAGATAAAAATGTCCAATTTTTTTAAAATTAGATTTACGTGTCATTCGTTACATGGATTAAAAGGTGGCAGTTCCAAGATCACGAATACATAATTTTTAAGTCGCTGGGGCAAGTAGTTTAGCCGCAAATCGAATTTTAAGGGACAGAAAAAGTGTAAAGTTTGATGGGTCTAGGACGCATAGTTTAGCCGGAAAACGCGTTTAAAGATAAAAATGTCCAATTTTTTTTGAAATTAGATTTTCGTGTCATTCGTTACATGGATTAAAAGGTGGCAGTTCCAAGATCACGAATATATAATTTTTAAGTCGCTGGGGCAAGTAGTTTAGCCGCAAATCGAATTTTAAGGGACAGAAAAAGTGTAAAGTTTGATGGGTCTAGGACGCAAAGTTTAGCCGGAAAACGCGTTGAAAGATAAAAATGTCCAATTTTTTTAAAATTAGATTTTCGTGTCATTCGGTACATGGATTAAAAGGTGGCAGTTCCAAGATCACGAATATATAATTTTTAAGTCGCTGGGGCAAGTAGTTTAGCCGCAAATCGAATTTTAAGGGACAGAAAAAGTGTAAAGTTTGATGGGTCTAGGACGCATAGTTTGGCCGGAAAACGCGTTTAAAGATAAAAATGTCCAATTTTTTTAAAATTAGTTTTTCGTGTCATTCGTTACATGGATTAAAAGGTGGCAGTTCCAAGATCACGAATATATAATTTTTAAGTCGCTGGGGCAAGTAGTTTAGCCGCAAATCGAATTTTAAGGGACAGAAAAAGTGTAAAGTTTGATGGGTCTAGGACGCATAGTTTAGCCGGAAAACGCGTTTAAAGATAAAAATGTCCAATTTTTTTAAAATTAGTTTTTCGTGTCATTCGTTACATGGATTAAAAGGTGTCAGTTCCAAGATCACGAATATATAATTTTTAAGTCGCTGGGGCAAGTAGTTTAGCCGCAAATCGAATTTTAAGGGACAGCAAAAGTGTAAAGTTTGATGGGTCTAGGACGCATAGTTTAGCCGGAAAACGCGTTTAAAGATAAAAATGTCCAATTTTTTTAAAATTAGATTTTCGTGTCATTCGTTACATGGATTAAAAGGTGGCAGTTCCAAGATCACGAATATATAATTTTTAAGTCGCTGGGGCAAGTAGTTTAACCGCAAATCGAATTTTAAGGGACAGAAAAAGTGTAAAGTTTGATGGGTCTAGGACGCATAGTTTAGCCGGAAAACGCGTTTAAAGATAAAAATGTCCAATTTTTTTAAAATTAGTTTTTCGTGTCATTCGTTACATGGATTAAAAGGTGGCAGTTCCAAGATCACGAATATATAATTTTTAAGTCGCTGGGGCAAGTAGTTTAGCCGCAAATCGAATTTTAAGGGACAGAAAAAGTGTAAAGTTTGATGGGTCTAGGACGCATAGTTTAGCCGGAAAACGCGTTTAAAGATAAAAATGTCCAATTTTTTTAAAATTAGATTTACGTGTCATTCGTTACATGGATTAAAAGGTGGCAGTTCCAAGATCACGAATATATAATTTTTAAGTCGCTGGGGCAAGTAGTTTAGCCGCAAATCGAATTTTAAGGGACAGAAAAAGTGTAAAGTTTGTAAAGTTTGATGGGTCTAGGACGCATAGTTTAGCCGGAAAACGCGTTTAAAGATAAAAATGTCCAATTTTTTTAAAATTAGATTTTCGTGTCATTCGTTACATGGATTAAAAGGTGGCAGTTCCAAGATCACGAATATATAATTTTTAAGTCGCTGGGGCAAGTAGTTTAGCCGCAAATCATCGAATTTTAAGGGACAGAAAAAGTGTAAAGTTTGATGGGTCTAGGACGCGTAGTTTAGCCGGAAAACGCGTTTAAAGATAAAAATGTCCAATTTTTTTTAAATTAGTTTTTCGTGTCATTCGTTACATAGATTAAAAGGTGGCAGTTCCAAGATCACGAATATATAATTTGTAAGTCGCTGGGGCAAGTAGTTTAGCCGCAAATCGAATTTTAAGGGACAGAAAAGGTGTAAAGTTTGATGGGTCTAGGACGCATAGTTTAGCCGGAAAACGCGTTTAAAGATAAAAATGTCCAATTTTTTTAAAATTAGTTTTTCGTGTCATTCGTTACATGGATTAAAAGGTGGCAGTTCCAAGATCACGAATATATAATTTTTAAGTCGCTGGGGCAAGTAGTTTAGCCGCAAATCGAATTTTAAGGGACAGAAAAAGTGTAAAGTTTGATGGGTCTAGGACGCATAGTTTAGCCGGAAAACGCGTTTAAAGATAAAAATGTCCAATTTTTTTAAAATTAGATTTTCGTGTCATTCGTTACATGGATTGAAAGGTGGCAGTTCCAAGATCACGAATATATAATTTTTAAGTCGCTGGGGCAAGTAGTTTAGCCGCAAATCGAAATTTTAGGGACAGAAAAAGTGTAAAGTTTGATGGGTCTAGGACGCATAGTTTAGCCGGAAAACGCGTTTAAAGATAAAAATGTCCAATTTTTTTTAAATTAGTTTTTCGTGTCATTCGTTACATGGATTAAAATTTGGCAGTTCCAAGATCACGAATATATAATTTTTAAGTCGCTGGGGCAAGTAGTTTAGCCGCAAATCGAATTTTAAGGGACAGAAAAAGTGTAAAGTTTGATGGGTCTAGGACGCATAGTTTAGCCGGAAAACGCGTTTAAAGATAAAAATGTCCAATTTTTTTAAAATTAGTTTTTCGTGTCATTCGTTACATGGATTAAAAGGTGGCAGTTCCAAGATCACGAATATATAATTTTTAAGTCGCTGGGGCAAGTAGTTTAGCCGCAAATCGAATTTTAAGGGACAGAAAAAGTGTAAAGTTTGATGGGTCTAGGACGTATAGTTTAGCCGGAAAACGCGTTTAAAGATAAAAATGTCCAAATTTTTCAAAATTAGATTTTCGTGTAATTCGTTACATGGATTAAAAGGTGGCACTTCCAAGATCACGAATATATAATTTTTAAGTCGCTGGGGCAAGTAGTTTAGCCGCAAATCGAATTTTGCGGGACAGAAAAAGTGTAAAGTTTGATGGGTCTAGGATGCATAGTTTAGCCGGAAAACGCGTTTAAAGATACAAATGTCCAATTTTTTTAAAATTAGATTTTCGTGTCATTCGTTACATGGATTAAAAGGTGGCAGTTCCAAGATCACGAATATATAATTTTTAAGTCGCTGGGGCAAGTAGTTTAGCCGCAAATCATCGAATTTTAAGGGACAGAAAAAGTGTAAAGTTTGATGGGTCTAGGACGCATAGTTTAGCCGGAAAACGCGTTTAAAGATAAAAATGTCCAATTTTTTTTAAATTAGATTTTCGTGTCATTCGTTACATGGATTAAAAGGTGGCAGTTCCAAGATCACGAATATATAATTTTTAAGTCGCTGGGGCAAGTAGTTTAGCCGCAAATCGAATTTTAAGGGACAGAAAAAGTGTAAAGTTTGATGGGTCTAGGACGCATAGTTTAGCCGGAAAACGCGTTTAAAGATAAAAATGTCCAATTTTTTTAAAATTAGATTTTCGTGTCATTCGTTACATGGATTAAAAGGTGGCAGTTCCAAGATCACGAATATATAATTTTTAAGTCGCTGGGGCAAGTAGTTTAGCCGCAAATCATCGAATTTTAAGGGACAGAAAAAGTGTAAAGTTTGATGGGTCTAGGACGCATAGTTTAGCCGGAAAACGCGTTTAAAGATAAAAATGTCCAATTTTTTTTAAATTAGTTTTTCGTGTCATTCGTTACATGGATTAAAAGGTGGCAGTTCCAAGATCACGAATATATAATTTTTAAGTCGCTGGGGCAAGTAGTTTAGCCGCAAATCGAATTTTAAGGGACAGAAAAAGTGTAAAGTTTGATGGGTCTAGGACGCATAGTTTAGCCGGAAAACGCGTTTAAAGATAAAAATGTCCAAATTTTTTAAAATTAGATTTTCGTGTAATTCGTTACATGGATTAAAAGGTGGCACTTCCAAGATCACGAATATATAATTTTTAAGTTGCTGGGGCAAGTAGTTTAGCCGCAAATCGAATTTTAAGGGACAGAAAAAGTGTAAAGTTTGATGGGTCTAGGACGCATAGTTTAGCCGGAAAACGCGTTTAAAGATAAAAATGTCCAATTTTTTTAAAATTAGATTTTCTTGTCATTCGTTACATGGATTAAAAGGTGGCAGTTCCAAGATCACGAATATATAATTTTTAAGTCGCTGGGGCAAGTAGTTTAGCCGCAAATCGAATTTTAAGGGACAGAAAAAGTGTAAAGTTTGATGGGTCTAGGACGCATAGTTTAGCCGGAAAACGCGTTTAAAGATAAAAATGTCCAATTTTTTTAAAATTAATTTTTCGTGTCTTTCGTTACATGGATTAAAAGGTGGCAGTTCCAAGATCACGAATATATAATTTTTAAGTCGCTGGGGCAAGTAGTTTAGCCGCAAATCGAATTTTAAGGGACAGAAAAAGTGTAAAGTTTGATGGGTCTAGGACGCATAGTTTAGCCGGAAAACGCGTTTAAAGATAAAAATGTCCAATTTTTTTAAAATTAGATTTTCGTGTCATTCGTTACATGGATTATAAGGTGGCAGTTCCAAGATCACGAATATATAATTTTTAAGTCGCTGGGGCAAGTAGTTTAGCCGCAAATCGAATTTTAAGGGACAGAAAAAGTGTAAAGTTTGATGGGTCTAGGACGCATAGTTTAGCCGGGAAACGCGTTTAAAGATAAAAATGTCCAATTTTTTTAAAATTAGATTTTCGTGTCATTCGTTACATGGATTAAAAGGTGGCAGTTCCAAGATCACGAATATATAATTTTTAAGTCGCTGGGGCAAGTAGTTTAGCCGCAAATCGAATTTTAAGGGACAGAAAAAGTGTAAAGTTTGATGGGTCTAGGACGCATAGTTTAGCCGGAAAACGCGTTTAAAGATAAAAATGTCCAATTTTTTTAAAATTAGATTTTCGTGTCATTCGTTACATGGATTAAAAGGTGGCAGTTCCAAGATCACGAATATATAATTTTTAAGTCGCTGGGGCAAGTAGTTTAGCCGCAAATCGAATTTTAAGGGACAGAAAAAGTGTAAAGTTTGATGGGTCTAGGACGCATAGTTTAGCCGGAAAACGCGTTTAAAGATAAAAATGTCCAATTTTTTTAAAATTAGTTTTTCGTGTCTTTCGTTACATGGATTAAAAGGTGGCAGTTCCAAGATCACGAATATATAATTTTTAAGTCGCTGGGGCAAGTAGTTTAGCCGCAAATCGAATTTTAAGGGACAGAAAAAGTGTAAAGTTTGATGGGTCTAGGACGCATAGTTTAGCCGGAAAACGCGTTTAAAGATAAAAATGTCCAATTTTTTTAAAATTAGATTTTCGTGTCATTCGTTACATGGATTAAAAGGTGGCAGTTCCAAGATCACGAATATATAATTTTTAAGTCGCTGGGGCAAGTAGTTTAGCCGCAAATCGAATTTTAAGGGACAGAAAAAGTGTAAAGATTGATGGGTCTAGGACGCATAGTTTAGCCGGAAAACGCGTTTAAAGATAAAAATGTCCAATTTTTTTAAAATTAGATTTTCGTGTCATTCGTTACATGGATTAAAAGGTGGCAGTTCCAAGATCACGAATATATAATTTTTAAGTCGCTGGGGCAAGTAGTTTAGCCGCAAATCGAATTTTAAGGGACAGAAAAAGTGTAAAGTTTGATGGGTCTAGGACGCATAGTTTAGCCGGAAAACGCGTTTAAAGATAAAAATGTCCAATTTTTTTAAAATTAGATTTTCGTGTCATTCGTTACATGGATTAAAAGGTGGCAGTTCCAAGATCACGAATATATAATTTTTAAGTCGCTGGGGCAAGTAGTTTAGCCGCAAATCATCGAATTTTACGGGACAGAAAAAGTGTAAAGTTTGATGGGTCTAGGACGCATAGTTTAGCCGGAAAACGCGTTTAAAGATAAAAATGTCCAATTTTTTTAAAATTAGTTTTTCGTGTCATTCGTTACATGGATTAAAAGGTGGCAGTTCCAAGATCACGAATATATAATTTTTAAGTCGCTGGGGCAAGTAGTTTAGCCGCAAATCGAATTTTAAGGGACAGAAAAAGTGTAAAGTTTGATGGGTCTAGGACGCATAGTTTAGCCGGAAAACGCGTTTAAAGATAAAAATGTCCAATTTTTTAAAATTAGTTTTTCGTGTCATTCGTTACATGGATTAAAAGGTGTCAGTTCCAAGATCACGAATATATAATTTTTAAGTCGCTGGGGCAAGTAGTTTAGCCGCAAATCGAATTTTAAGGGACAGAAAAAGTGTAAAGTTTGATGGGTCTATAACGCATAGTTTAGCCGGAAAACGCGTTTAAAGATAAAAATGTCCAATTTTCTTAAAATTAGTTTTTCGTGTCATTCGTTACATGGATTAAAATGTGGCAGTTCCAAGATCACGAATATATAATTTTTAAGTCGCTGGGGCAAGTAGTTTAGCCGCAAATCGAATTTTAAGGGACAGAAAAAGTGTAAAGTTTGATGTGTCTAGGACGCATAGTTTAGCCGGAAAACGCGTTTAAAGATAAAAATGTCCAATTTTTTTAAAATTAGATTTTCGTGTCATTCGTTACATGGATTAAAAGGTGGCAGTTCCAAGATCACGAATATATAATTTTTAAGTCGCTGGGGCAAGTAGTTTAGCCGCAAATCGAATTTTAAGGGACAGAAAAAGTGTAAAGTTTGATGGGTCTATAACGCATAGTTTAGCCGGAAAACGCGTTTAAAGATAAAAATGTCCAATTTTTTTAAAATTAGTTTTTCGTGTCATTCGTTACATGGATTAAAATGTGGCAGTTCCAAGATCACGAATATATAATTTTTAAGTCGCTGGGGCAAGTAGTTTAGCCGCAAATCGAATTTTAAGGGACAGAAAAAGTGTAAAGTTTGATGGGTCTAGGACGCATAGTTTAGCCGGAAAACGCGTTTAAAGATAAAAATGTCCAATTTTTTTTTTAAAATTAGATTTTCGTGTCATTCGTTACATGGATTAAAAGGTGGCAGTTCCAAGATCACGAATATATAATTTTTAAGTCGCTGGGGCAAGTAGTTTAGCCGCAAATCGAATTTTAAGGGACAGAAAAAGTGTAAAGTTTGATGGGTCTAGGACGCATAGTTTAGCCGGAAAACGCGTTTAAAGATAAAAATGTCCAATTTTTTTAAAATTAGTTTTTCGTGTCATTCGTTACATGGATTAAAAGGTGGCAGTTCCAAGATCACGAATATATAATTTTTAAGTCGCTGGGGCAAGTAGTTTAGCCGCAAATCGAATTTTAAGGGACAGAAAAAGTGTAAAGTTTGATGGGTCTAGGACGCATAGTTTAGCCGGAAAACGCGTTTAAAGATAAAAATGTCCAATTTTTTAAAATTAGTTTTTCGTGTCATTCGTTACATGGATTAAAAGGTGGCAGTTCCAAGATCACGAATATATAATTTTTAAGTCGCTGGGGCAAGTAGTTTAGCCGCAAATCGAATTTTAAGGGACAGAAAAAGTGTAAAGTTTGATGGGTCTATAACGCATAGTTTAGCCGGAAAACGCGTTTAAAGATAAAAATGTCCAATTTTTTTAAAATTAGTTTTTCGTGTCATTCGTTACATGGATTAAAATGTGGCAGTTCCAAGATCACGAATATATAATTTTTAAGTCGCTGGGGCAAGTAGTTTAGCCGCAAATCGAATTTTAAGGGACAGAAAAAGTGTAAAGTTTGATGGGTCTAGGACGCATAGTTTAGCCGGAAAACGCGTTTAAAGATAAAAATGTCCAATTTTTTTAAAATTAGATTTTCGTGTCATTCGTTACATGGATTAAAAGGTGGCAGTTCCAAGATCACGAATATATAATTTTTAAGTCGCTGGGGCAAGTAGTTTAGCCGCAAATCGAATTTTAAGGGACAGAAAAAGTGTAAAGTTTGATGGGTCTATAACGCATAGTTTAGCCGGAAAACGCGTTTAAAGATAAAAATGTCCAATTTTTTTAAAATTAGTTTTTCGTGTCATTCGTTACATGGATTAAAATGTGGCAGTTCCAAGATCACGAATATATAATTTTTAAGTCGCTGGGGCAAGTAGTTTAGCCGCAAATCGAATTTTAAGGGACAGAAAAAGTGTAAAGTTTGATGGGTCTAGGACGCATAGTTTAGCCGGAAAACGCGTTTAAAGATAAAAATGTCCAATTTTTTTAAAATTAGATTTTCGTGTCATTCGTTACATGGATTAAAAGGTGGCAGTTCCAAGATCACGAATATATAATTTTTAAGTCGCTGGGGCAAGTAGTTTAGCCGCAAATCGAATTTTAAGGGACAGAAAAAGTGTAAAGTTTGATGGGTCTAGGACGCATAGTTTAGCCGGAAAACGCGTTTAAAGATAAAAATGTCCAATTTTTTTAAAATTAGTTTTTCGTGTCATTCGTTACATGGATTAAAAGGTGGCAGTTCCAAGATCACGAATATATAATTTTTAAGTCGCTGGGGCAAGTAGTTTAGCCGCAAATCGAATTTTAAGGGACAGAAAAAGTGTAAAGTTTGATGGGTCTAGGACGCATAGTTTAGCCGGAAAACGCGTTTAAAGATAAAAATGTCCAATTTTTTTAAAATTAGTTTTTCGTGTCATTCGTTACATGGATTAAAAGGTGGCAGTTCCAAGATCACGAATATATAATTTTTAAGTCGCTGGGGCAAGTAGTTTAGCCGCAAATCGAATTTTAAGGGACAGAAAAAGTGTAAAGTTTGATGGGTCTAGGACGTATAGTTTAGCCGGAAAACGCGTTTAGAGATAAAAATGTCCAAATTTTTTAAAATTAGATTTTCGTGTAATTCGTTACATGGATTAAAAGGTGGCACTTCCAAGATCACGAATATATAATTTTTAAGTCGCTGGGGCAAGTAGTTTAGCCGCAAATCGAATTTTGAGGGACAGAAAAAGTGTAAAGTTTGATGGGTCTAGGATGCATAGTTTAGCCGGAAAACGCGTTTAAAGATAAAAATGTCCAATTTTTTTAAAATTAGATTTTCGTGTCATTCGTTACATGGATTAAAAGGTGGCAGTTCCAAGATCACGAATATATAATTTTTAAGTCGCTGGGGCAAGTAGTTTAGCCGCAAATCGAATTTTAAGGGACAGAAAAAGTGTAAAGTTTGATGGGTCTAGGACGCATAGTTTAGCCGGAAAACGCGTTTAAAGACAAAAATGTCCAATTTTTTTAAAATTAGTTTTTCGTGTCATTCGTTACATGGATTAAAAGGTGGCAGTTCCAAGATCACGAATATATAATTTTTAAGTCGCTGGGGCAAGTAGTTTAGCCGCAAATCGAATTTTAAGGGACTGAAAATGTGTAAAGTTTGATGGGTCTAGGACGTATAGTTTAGCCGGAAAACGCGTTTAAAGATAAAAATGTCCAAATTTTTTAAAATTAGATTTTCGTGTAATTCGTTACATGGATTAAAAGGTGGCACTTCCAAGATCACGAATATATAATTTTTAAGTCGCTGGGGCAAGTAGTTTAGCCGCAAATCGAATTTTGAGGGACAGAAAAAGTGTAAAGTTTGATGGGTCTAGGATGCATAGTTTAGCCGGAAAACGCGTTTAAAGATAAAAATGTCCAATTTTTTTAAAATTAGATTTTCGTGTCATTCGTTACATGGATTAAAAGGTGGCAGTTCCAAGATCACGAATATATAATTTTTAAGTCGCTGGGGCAAGTAGTTTAGCCGCAAATCGAATTTTAAGGGACAGAAAAAGTGTAAAGTTTGATGGGTCTAGGACGCATAGTTTAGCCGGAAAACGCGTTTAAAGATAAAAATGTCCAATTTTTTTTAAATTAGTTTTTCGTGTCATTCGTTACATGGATTAAAAGGTGGCAGTTCCAAGATCACGAATATATAATTTTTAAGTCGCTGGGGCAAGTAGTTTAGCCGCAAATCGAATTTTAAGGGACAGAAAAAGTGTAAAGTTTGATGGGTCTAGGACGCATAGTTTAGCCTGAAAACGCGTTTAAAGATAAAAATGTCCAAATTTTTTAAAATTAGATTTTCGTGTAATTCGTTACATGGATTAAAAGGTGGCAGTTCCAAGATCACGAATATATAATTTTTAAGTCGCTGGGGCAAGTAGTTTAGCCGCAAATCGAATTTTAAGGGACAGAAAAAGTGTAAAGTTTGATGGGTCTAGGACGCATAGTTTAGCCGGAAAACGCGTTTAAAGATAAAAATGTCCAATTTTTTTAAAATTAGATTTTCGTGTCATTCGTTACATGGATTAAAAGGTGGCAGTTCCAAGATCACGAATATATAATTTTTAAGTCGCTGGGGCAAGTAGTTTAGCCGCAAATCGAATTTTAAGGGACAGAAAAAGTGTAAAGTTTGATGGGTCTAGGACGCATAGTTTAGCCGGAAAACGCGTTTAAAGATAAAAATGTCCAATTTTTTTAAAATTAGTTTTTCGTGTCATTCGTTACATGGATTAAAAGGTGGCAGTTCCAAGATCACGAATATATAATTTTTAAGTCGCTGGGGCAAGTAGTTTAGCCGCAAATCGAATTTTAAGGGACAGCAAAAGTGTAAAGTTTGATGGGTCTAGGACGCATAGTTTAGCCGGAAAACGCGTTTAAAGATAAAAATGTTCAATTTTTTTTAAAATTAGTTTTTCGTGTCATTCGTTACATGGATTAAAAGGTGGCAGTTCCAAGATCACAAATATATAATTTTTAAGTCGCTGGGGCAAGTAGTTTAGCCGCAAATCGAATTTTAAGGGACAGAAAAAGTGTAAAGTTTGATGGGTCTAGGACGCATAGTTTAGCCGGAAAACGCGTTTAAAGATAAAAATGTCCAATTTTTTTAAAATTAGTTTTTCGTGTCATTCGTTACATGGATTAAAAGGTGGCAGTTCCAAGATCACGAATATATAATTTTTAAGTCGCTGGGGCAAGTAGTTTAGCCGCAAATCGAATTTTAAGGGACAGAAAAAGTGTAAAGTTTGATGGGTCTAGGACGCATAGTTTAGCCGGAAAACGCGTTTAAAGATAAAAATGTCCAATTTTTTTAAAATTAGTTTTTCGTGTCTTTCGTTACATGGATTAAAAGGTGGCAGTTCCAAGATCACGAATATATAATTTTTAAGGCGCTGGGGCAAGTAGTTTAGCCGCAAATCGAATTTTAAGGGACAGAAAAAGTGTAAAGTTTGATGGGTCTAGGACGCACAGTTTAGCCGGAAAACGCGTTTAAAGATAAAAATGTCCAATTTTTTTAAAATTAGATTTTCGTGTCATTCGTTACATGGATTAAAAGGTGGCAGTTCCAAGATCACGAATATATAATTTTTAAGTCGCTGGGGCAAGTAGTTTAGCCGCAAATCGAATTTTAAGGGACAGAAAAAGTGTAAAGTTTGATGGGTCTAGGACGCATAGTTTAGCCGGAAAACGCGTTTAAAGATAAAAATGTCCAATTTTTTTTAAATTAGTTTTTCGTGTCTTTCGTTACATGGATTAAAAGGTGGCAGTTCCAAGATCACGAATATATAATTTTTAAGTCGCTGGGGCAAGTAGTTTAGCCGCAAATCGAATTTTAAGGGACAGAAAAAGTGTAAAGTTTGATGGGTCTAGGACGCACAGTTTAGCCGGAAAACGCGTTTAAAGATAAAAATGTCCAATTTTTTTAAAATTAGATTTTCGTGTCATTCGTTACATGGATTAAAAGGTGGCAGTTCCAAGATCAAGAATATATAATTTTTAAGTCGCTGGGGCAAGTAGTTTAGCCGCAAATCGAATTTTAAGGGACAGAAAAAGTGTAAAGTTTGATGGGTCTAGGACGCATAGTTTAGCCGGAAAACGCGTTTAAAGATAAAAATGTCCAATTTTTTTAAAATTAGGTTTTCGTGTCATTCGTTACATGGATTAAAAGGTGGCAGTTCCAAGATCACGAATATATAATTTTTAAGTCGCTGGGGCAAGTAGTTTAGCCGCAAATCGAATTTTAAGGGACAGAAAAAGTGTAAAGTTTGATGGGTCTAGGACGCATAGTTTAGCCGGAAAACGCGTTTAAAGATAAAAATGTCCAATTTTTTTAAAATTAGTTTTTCGTGTCATTCGTTACATGGATTAAAAGGTGGCAGTTCCAAGATCACGAATATATAATTTTTAAGTGGCTGGGGCAAGTAGTTTAGCCGCAAATCGAATTTTAAGGGACAGAAAAAGTGTAAAGTTTGATGGGTCTAGGACGCATAGTTTAGCCGGAAAACGCGTTTAAAGATAAAAATGTCCAATTTGTTTAAAATTAGTTTTTCGTGTCATTCGTTACATGGATTAAAAGGTGGCAGTTCCAAGATCACGAATATATAATTTTTAAGTCGCTGGGGCAAGTAGTTTAGCCGCAAATCGAATTTTAAGGGACAGAAAAAGTGTAAAGTTTGATGGGTCTAGGACGCATAGTTTAGCCGGAAAACGCGTTTAAAGATAAAAATGTCCAATTTTTTTAAAATTAGATTTTCGTTTCATTCGTTACATGGATTAAAAGGTGGCAGTTCCAAGATCACGAATATATAATTTTTAAGTCGCTGGGGCAAGTAGTTTAGCCGCAAATCATCGAATTTTAAGGGACAGAAAAAGTGTAAAGTTTGATGGGTCTAGGACGCATAGTTTAGCCGGAAAACGCGTTTAAAGATAAAAATGTCCAATTTTTTTAAAATTAGTTTTTCGTGTCTTTCGTTACATGGATTAAAAGGTGGCAGTTCCAAGATCACGAATATATAATTTTTAAGTCGCTGGGGCAAGTAGCTTAGCCGCAAATCATCAAATTTTAAGGGACAGAAAAAGTGTAAAGTTTGATGGGTCTAGGACGCATAGTTTAGCCGGAAAACGCGTTTAAAGATAAAAATGTCCAATTTTTTTAAAATTAGTTTTTCGTGTCATTCGTTACATGGATTAAAGGTGGCAGTTCCAAGATCACGAATATATAATTTTTAAGTCGCTGGGGCAAGTAGTTTAGCCGCAAATCGAATTGTAAGGGACAGAAAAAGTATAAAGTTTGATGGGTCTAGGACGCATAGTTTAGCCGGAAAACGCGTTTAAAGATAAAAATGTCCAATTTTTTTAAAATTAGATTTTCGTGTCATTCGTTACATGGATTAAAAGGTGGCAGTTCCAAGATCACGAATATATAATTTTTAAGTCGCTGGGGCAAGTAGTTTAGCCGCAAATCGAATTTTAAGGGACAGAAAAAGTGTAAAGTTTGATGGGTCTAGGACGCATAGTTTAGCCGGAAAACGCGTTTAAAGATAAAAATGTCCAATTTTTTTTAAATTAGTTTTTCGTGTCTTTCGTTACATGGATTAAAAGGTGGCAGTTCCAAGATCACGAATATATAATTTTTAAGTCGCTGGGGCAAGTAGTTTAGCCGCAAATCGAATTTTAAGGGACAGAAAAAGTGTAAAGTTTGATGGGTCTAGGACGCACAGTTTAGCCGGAAAACGCGTTTAAAGATAAAAATGTCCAATTTTTTTAAAATTAGATTTTCGTGTCATTCGTTACATGGATTAAAAGGTGGCAGTTCCAAGATCAAGAATATATAATTTTTAAGTCGCTGGGGCAAGTAGTTTAGCCGCAAATCGAATTTTAATGGACAGAAAAAGTGTAAAGTTTGATGGGTCTAGGACGCATAGTTTAGCCGGAAAACGCGTTTAAAGATAAAAATGTCCAATTTTTTTAAAATTAGATTTTCGTGTCATTCGTTACATGGATTAAAAGGTGGCAGTTCCAAGATCACGAATATATAATTTTTAAGTCGCTGGGGCAAGTAGTTTAGCCGCAAATCGAATTTTAAGGGACAGAAAAAGTGTAAAGTTTGATGGGTCTAGGACGCATAGTTTAGCCGGAAAACGCGTTTAAAGATAAAAATGTCCAATTTTTTTAAAATTAGTTTTTCGTGTCATTCGTTACATGGATTAAAAGGTGGCAGTTCCAAGATCACGAATATATAATTTTTAAGTGGCTGGGGCAAGTAGTTTAGCCGCAAATCGAATTTTAAGGGACAGAAAAAGTGTAAAGTTTGATGGGTCTAGGACGCATAGTTTAGCCGGAAAACGCGTTTAAAGATAAAAATGTCCAATTTTTTTAAAATTAGTTTTTCGTGTCATTCGTTACATGGATTAAAAGGTGGCAGTTCCAAGATCACGAATATATAATTTTTAAGTCGCTGGGGCAAGTAGTTTAGCCGCAAATCGAATTTTAAGGGACAGAAAAAGTGTAAAGTTTGATGGGTCTAGGACGCATAGTTTAGCCGGAAAACGCGTTTAAAGATAAAAATGTCCAATTTTTTTAAAATTAGATTTTCGTGTCATTCGTTACATGGATTAAAAGGTGGCAGTTCCAAGATCACGAATATATAATTTTTAAGTCGCTGGGGCAAGTAGTTTAGCCGCAAATCATCGAATTTTAAGGGACAGAAAAAGTGTAAAGTTTGATGGGTCTAGGACGCATAGTTTAGCCGGAAAACGCGTTTAAAGATAAAAATGTCCAATTTTTTTAAAATTAGTTTTTCGTGTCTTTCGTTACATGGATTAAAAGGTGGCAGTTCCAAGATCACGAATATATAATTTTTAAGTCGCTGGGGCAAGTAGTTTAGCCGCAAATCATCGAATTTTAAGGGACAGAAAAAGTGTAAAGTTTGATGGGTCTAGGACGCATAGTTTAGCCGGAAAACGCGTTTAAAGATAAAAATGTCCAATTTTTTTAAAATTAGTTTTTCGTGTCATTCGTTACATGGATTAAAGGTGGCAGTTCCAAGATCACGAATATATAATTTTTAAGTCGCTGGGGCAAGTAGTTTAGCCGCAAATCGAATTGTAAGGGACAGAAAAAGTATAAAGTTTGATGGGTCTAGGACGCATAGTTTAGCCGGAAAACGCGTTTAAAGATAAAAATGTCCAATTTTTTTAAAATTAGATTTTCGTGTCATTCGTTACATGGATTAAAAGGTGGCAGTTCCAAGATCACGAATATATAATTTTTAAGTCGCTGGGGCAAGTAGTTTAGCCGCAAATCGAATTTTAAGGGACAGAAAAAGTGTAAAGTTTGATGGGTCTAGGACGCATAGTTTAGCCGGAAAACGCGTTTAAAGATAAAAATGTCCAATTTTTTTAAAATAAGATTTTCGTGTCATTTGTTACATGGATTAAAAGGTGGCAGTTCCAAGATCACGAATATATAATTTTTAAGTCGCTGGGGCAAGTAGTTTAGCGGCAAATCGAATTTTAAGGGACAGAAAAAGTGTAAAGTTTGATGGGTCTAGGACGCATAGTTTAGCCGGAAAACGCGTTTAAAGATAAAAATGTCCAATTTTTTTAAAATTAGTTTTTCGTGTCATTCGTTACATGGATTAAAAGGTGGCAGTTCCAAGATCACGAATATATAATTTTTAAGTCGCTGGGGCAAGTAGTTTAGCCGCAAATCGAATTTTAAGGGACAGAAAAAGTGTAAAGTTTGATGGGTCTAGGACGCATAGTTTAGCCGGAAAACGCGTTTAAAGATAAAAATGTCCAATTTTTTTTAAATTAGTTTTTCGTGTCATTCGTTACATGGATTAAAAGGTGGCAGTTCCAAGATCACGAATATATAATTTTTAAGTCGCTGGGGCAAGTAGTTTAGCCGCAAATCGAATTTTAAGGGACAGAAAAAGTGTAAAGTTTGATGGGTCTAGGACGCATAGTTTAGCCGGAAAACGCGTTTAAAGATAAAAATGTCCAATTTTTTTAAAATTAGTTTTTCGTGTCTTTCGTTACATGGATTAAAAGGTGGCAGTTCCAAGATCACGAATATATAATTTTTAAGTCGCTGGGGCAAGTAGTTTAGCCGCAAATCGAATTTTAAGGGACAGAAAAAGTGTAAAGTTTGATGGGTCTAGGACGCATAGTTTAGCCGGAAAACGCGTTTACAGATAAAAATGTCCAATTTTTTTAAAATTAGATTTTCGTGTCATTCGTTATATGGATTAAAAGGTGGCAGTTCCAAGATCACGAATATATAATTTTTAAGTCGCTGGGGCAAGTAGTTTAGCCGCAAATCGAATTTTAAGGGACAGAAAAAGTGTAAAGTTTGATGGGTCTAGGACGCATAGTTTAGCCGGAAAACGCGTTTAAAGATAAAAATGTCCAATTTTTTTAAAATTAGTTTTTCGTGTCTTTCGTTACATGGATTAAAAGGTGGCAGTTCCAAGATCACGAATATATAATTTTTAAGTCGCTGGGGCAAGTAGTTTAGCCGCAAATCGAATTTTAAGGGACAGAAAAAGTGTAAAGTTTGATGGGTCTAGGACGCATAGTTTAGCCGGAAAACGCGTTTAAAGATAAAAATGTCCAATTTTTTTAAAATTAGTTTTTCGTGTCATTCGTTACATGGATTAAAAGGTGGCAGTTCCAAGATCACGAATATATAATTTTTAAGTCGCTGGGGCAAGTAGTTTAGCCGCAAATCGAATTTTAAGGGACAGAAAAAGTGTAAAGTTTGATGGGTCTAGGACGTATAGTTTAGCCGGAAAACGCGTTTAGAGATAAAAATGTCCAAATTTTTTAAAATTAGATTTTCGTGTCATTCGTTACATGGATTAAAAGGTGGCAGTTCCAAGATCACGAATATATAATTTTTAAGTCGCTGGGGCAAGTAGTTTAGCCGCAAATCGAATTTTAAGGGACAGAAAAAGTGTAAAGTTTGATGGGTCTAGGACGCATAGTTTAGCCGGAAAACGCGTTTAAAGACAAAAATGTCCAATTTTTTTAAAATTAGTTTTTCGTGTCATTCGTTACATGGATTAAAAGGTGGCAGTTCCAAGATCACGAATATATAATTTTTAAGTCGCTGGGGCAAGTAGTTTAGCCGCAAATCGAATTTTAAGGGACAGAAAAAGTGTAAAGTTTGATGGGTCTAGGATGCATAGTTTAGCCGGAAAACGCGTTTAAAGATAAAAATGTCCAATTTTTTTAAAATTAGATTTTCGTGTCATTCGTTACATGGATTAAAAGGTGGCAGTTCCAAGATCACGAATATATAATTTTTAAGTCGCTGGGGCAAGTAGTTTAGCCGCAAATCGAATTTTAAGGGACAGAAAAAGTGTAAAGTTTGATGGGTCTAGGACGCATAGTTTAGCCGGAAAACGCGTTTAAAGACAAAAATGTCCAATTTTTTTAAAATTAGTTTTTCGTGTCATTCGTTACATGGATTAAAAGGTGGCAGTTCCAAGATCACGAATATATAATTTTTAAGTCGCTGGGGCAAGTAGTTTAGCCGCAAATCGAATTTTAAGGGACTGAAAATGTGTAAAGTTTGATGGGTCTAGGACGTATAGTTTAGCCGGAAAACGCGTTTAAAGATAAAAATGTCCAAATTTTTTAAAATTAGATTTTCGTGTAATTCGTTACATGGATTAAAAGGTGGCACTTCCAAGATCACGAATATATAATTTTTAAGTCGCTGGGGCAAGTAGTTTAGCCGCAAATCGAATTTTGAGGGACAGAAAAAGTGTAAAGTTTGATGGGTCTAGGATGCATAGTTTAGCCGGAAAACGCGTTTAAAGATAAAAATGTCCAATTTTTTTAAAATTAGTTTTTCGTGTCATTCGTTACATGGATTAAAAGGTGGCAGTTCCAAGATCACGAATATATAATTTTTAAGTCGCTGGGGCAAGTAGTTTAGCCGCAAATCGAATTTTAAGGGACAGAAAAAGTGTAAAGTTTGATGGGTCTAGGACGCATAGTTTAGCCGGAAAACGCGTTTAAAGATAAAAATGTCCAATTTTTCTTAAATTAGTTTTTCGTGTCATTCGTTACATGGATTAAAAGGTGGCAGTTCCAAGATCACGAATATATAATTTTTAAGTCGCTGGGGCAAGTAGTTTAGCCGCAAATCGAATTTTAAGGGACAGAAAAAGTGTAAAGTTTGATGGGTCTAGGACGCATAGTTTAGCCTGAAAACGCGTTTAAAGATAAAAATGTCCAAATTTTTTAAAATTAGATTTTCGTGTAATTCGTTACATGGATTAAAAGGTGGCAGTTCCAAGATCACGAATATATAATTTTTAAGTCGCTGGGGCAAGTAGTTTAGCCGCAAATCGAATTTTAAGGGACAGAAAAAGTGTAAAGTTTGATGGGTCTAGGACGCATAGTTTAGCCGGAAAACGCGTTTAAAGATAAAAATGTCCAATTTTTTTAAAATTAGATTTTCGTGTCATTCGTTACATGGATTAAAAGGTGGCAGTTCCAAGATCACGAATATATAATTTTTAAGTCGCTGGGGCAAGTAGTTTAGCCGCAAATCGAATTTTAAGGGACAGCAAAAGTGTAAAGTTTGATGGGTCTAGGACGCATAGTTTAGCCGGAAAACGCGTTTAAAGATAAAAATGTTCAATTTTTTTTAAAATTAGTTTTTCGTGTCATTCGTTACATGGATTAAAAGGTGGCAGTTCCAAGATCACAAATATATAATTTTTAAGTCGCTGGTGCAAGTAGTTTAGCCGCAAATCGAATTTTAAGGGACAGAAAAAGTGTAAAGTTTGATGGGTCTAGGACGCATAGTTTAGCCGGAAAACGCGTTTAAAGATAAAAATGTCCAATTTTTTTAAAATTAGTTTTTCGTGTCATTCGTTACATGGATTAAAAGGTGGCAGTTCCAAGATCACGAATATATAATTTTTAAGTCGCTGGGGCAAGTAGTTTAGCCGCAAATCGAATTTTAAGGGACAGAAAAAGTGTAAAGTTTGATGGGTCTAGGACGCATAGTTTAGCCGGAAAACGCGTTTAAAGATAAAAATGTCCAATTTTTTTAAAATTAGTTTTTCGTGTCTTTCGTTACATGGATTAAAAGGTGGCAGTTCCAAGATCACGAATATATAATTTTTAAGGCGCTGGGGCAAGTAGTTTAGCCGCAAATCGAATTTTAAGGGACAGAAAAAGTGTAAAGTTTGATGGGTCTAGGACGCACAGTTTAGCCGGAAAACGCGTTTAAAGATAAAAATGTCCAATTTTTTTAAAATTAGATTTTCGTGTCATTCGTTACATGGATTAAAAGGTGGCAGTTCCAAGATCACGAATATATAATTTTTAAGTCGCTGGGGCAAGTAGTTTAGCCGCAAATCGAATTTTAAGGGACAGAAAAAGTGTAAAGTTTGATGGGTCTAGGACGCATAGTTTAGCCGGAAAACGCGTTTAAAGATAAAAATGTCCAATTTTTTTAAAATTAGATTTTCGTGTCATTCGTTACATGGATTAAAATGTGGCAGTTCCAAGATCACGAATATATAATTTTTAAGTTGCTGGGACAAGTAGTTTAGCCGCAAATCGAATTTTAAGGGACAGAAAAAGTGTAAAGTTTGATGGGTCTAGGACGCACAGTTTAGCCGGAAAACGCGTTTAAAGATA
Organism: Philhelius pedissequus; assembly: GCA_910595825.1. Taxonomy (NCBI): domain Eukaryota; kingdom Metazoa; phylum Arthropoda; class Insecta; order Diptera; family Syrphidae; genus Philhelius; species Philhelius pedissequus. Next base: position 198,855,976 of record OU343161.1, on the reverse strand, counting down.
AAAATGTCCAATTTTTTTAAAATTAGATTTTCGTGTCATTCGTTACATGGATTAAAAGGTGGCAGTTCCAAGATCACGAATATATAATTTTTAAGTCGCTGGGGCAAGTAGTTTAGCCGCAAATCGAATTTTAAGGGACAGAAAAAGTGTAAAGTTTGATGGGTCTAGGACGCATAGTTTAGCCGGAAAACGCGTTTAAAGATAAAAATGTCCAATTTTTTTTAAATTAGATTTTCGTGTCATTCGTTACATGGATTAAAAGGTGGCAGTTCCAAGATCACGAATATATAATTTTTAAGTCGCTGGGGCAAGTAGTTTAGCCGCAAATCGAATTTTAAGGGACAGAAAAAGTGTAAAGTTTGATGGGTCTAGGACGCATAGTTTAGCCGGAAAACGCGTTTAAAGATAAAAATGTCCAATTTTTTTAAAATTAGATTTTCGTGTCATTCGTTACATGGATTAAAAGGTGGCAGTTCCAAGATCACGAATATATAATTTTTAAGTCGCTGGGGCAAGTAGTTTAGCCGCAAATCGAATTTTAAGGGACAGAAAAAGTGTAAAGTTTGATGGGTCTAGGACGCATAGTTTAGCCGGAAAACGCGTTTAAAGATAAAAATGTCCAATTTTTTTAAAATTAGTTTTTCGTGTCATTCGTTACATGGATTAAAAGGTGGCAGTTCCAAGATCACGAATATATAATTTTTAAGTCGCTGGGGCAAGTAGTTTAGCCGCAAATCGAATTTTAAGGGACAGAAAAAGTGTAAAGTTTGATTGGTCTAGGACGCATAGTTTAGCCGGAAAACGCGTTTAAAGATAAAAATGTCCAATTTTTTTAAAATTAGTTTTTCGTGTCATTCGTTACATGGATTAAAAGGTGGCAGTTCCAAGATCACGAATATATAATTTTTAAGTCGCTGGGGCAAGTAGTTTAGCCGCAAATCGAATTTTAAGGGACAGAAAAAGTGTAAAGTTTGATGGGTCTAGGACGCATAGTTTAGCCGGAAAACGCGTTTAAAGATAAAAATGTCCAATTTTTTTTAAATTAGATTTTCGTGTCATTCGTTACATGGATTAAAAGGTGGCAGTTCCAAGATCACGAATATATAATTTTTAAGTCGCTGGGGCAAGTAGTTTAGCCGCAAATCGAATTTTAAGGGACAGAAAAAGTGTAAAGTTTGATGGGTCTAGGACGCGTAGTTTAGCCGGAAAACGCGTTTAAAGATAAAAATGTCCAATTTTTTTTAAATTAGATTTTCGTGTCATTCGTTACATGGATTAAAAGGTGGCAGTTCCAAGATCACGAATATATAATTTTTAAGTCGCTGGGGCAAGTAGTTTAGCCGCAAATCGAATTTTAAGGGACAGAAAAAGTGTAAAGTTTGATGGGTCTAGGACGCATAGTTTAGCCGGAAAACGCGTTTAAAGATAAAAATGTCCAATTTTTTTAAAATTAGATTTTCGTGTCATTCGTTACATGGATTAAAAGGTGGCAGTTCCAAGATCACGAATATATAATTTTTAAGTCGCTGGGGCAAGTAGTTTAGCCGCAAATCGAATTTTAAGGGACAGAAAAAGTGTAAAGTTTGATGGGTCTAGGACGCATAGTTTAGCCGGAAAACGCGTTTAAAGATAAAAATGTCCAATTTTTTTAAAATTAGTTTTTCGTGTCATTCGTTACATGGATTAAAAGGTGGCAGTTCCAAGATCACGAATATATAATTTTTAAGTCGCTGGGGCAAGTAGTTTAGCCGCAAATCGAATTTTAAGGGACAGAAAAAGTGTAAAGTTTGATTGGTCTAGGACGCATAGTTTAGCCGGAAAACGCGTTTAAAGATAAAAATGTCCAATTTTTTTAAAATTAGTTTTTCGTGTCATTCGTTACATGGATTAAAAGGTGGCAGTTCCAAGATCACGAATATATAATTTTTAAGTCGCTGGGGCAAGTAGTTTAGCCGCAAATCGAATTTTAAGGGACAGAAAAAGTGTAAAGTTTGATGGGTCTAGGACGCATAGTTTAGCCGGAAAACGCGTTTAAAGATAAAAATGTCCAATTTTTTTAAAATTAGATTTTCGTGTCATTCGTTACATGGATTAAAAGGTGGCAGTTCCAAGATCACGAATATATAATTTTTAAGTCGCTGGGGCAAGTAGTTTAGCCGCAAATCGAATTTTAAGGGACAGAAAAAGTGTAAAGTTTGATGGGTCTAGGACGCATAGTTTAGCCGGAAAACGCGTTTAAAGATAAAAATGTCCAATTTTTTAAAAATTAGTTTTTCGTGTCATTCGTTACATGGATTAAAGGTGGCAGTTCCAAGATCACGAATATATAATTTTTAAGTCGCTGGGGCAAGTAGTTTAGCCGCAAATCGAATTGTAAGGGACAGAAAAAGTATAAAGTTTGATGGGTCTAGGACGCATAGTTTAGCCGGAAAACGCGTTTAAAGATAAAAATGTCCAATTTTTTTAAAATTAGATTTTCGTGTCATTCGTTACATGGATTAAAAGGTGGCAGTTCCAAGATCACGAATATATAATTTTTAAGTCGCTGGGGCAAGTAGTTTAGCCGCAAATCGAATTTTAAGGGACAGAAAAAGTGTAAAGTTTGATGGGTCTAGGACGCATAGTTTAGCCGGAAAACGCGTTTAAAGATAAAAATGTCCAATTTTTTTAAAATTAGTTTTTCGTGTCATTCGTTACATGGATTAAAAGGTGGCAGTTCCAAGATCACGAATATATAATTTTTAAGTCGCTGGGGCAAGTAGTTTAGCCGCAAATCGAATTTTAAGGGACAGAAAAAGTGTAAAGTTTGATGGGTCTAGGATGCATAGTTTAGCCGGAAAACGCGTTTAAAGATAAAAATGTCCAATTTTTTTTAAATTAGTTTTTCGTGTCATTCGTTACATGGATTAAAAGGTGGCAGTTCCAAGATCACGAATATATAATTTTTAAGTCGCTGGGGCAAGTAGTTTAGCCGCAAATCGAATTTTAAGGGACAGAAAAAGTGTAAAGTTTGATGGGTCTAGGACGCATAGTTTAGCCGGAAAACGCGTTTAAAGATAAAAATGTCCAATTTTTTTAAAATTAGTTTTTCGTGTCTTTCGTTACATGGATTAAAAGGTGGCAGTTCCAAGATCACGAATATATAATTTTTAAGTCGCTGGGGCAAGTAGTTTAGCCGCAAATCGAATTTTAAGGGACAGAAAAAGTGTAAAGTTTGATGGGTCTAGGACGCATAGTTTAGCCGGAAAACGCGTTTACAGATAAAAATGTCCAATTTTTTTAAAATTAGATTTTCGTGTCATTCGTTATATGGATTAAAAGGTGGCAGTTCCAAGATCACGAATATATAATTTTTAAGTCGCTGGGGCAAGTAGTTTAGCCGCAAATCGAATTTTAAGGGACAGAAAAAGTGTAAAGTTTGATGGGTCTAGGACGCATAGTTTAGCCGGAAAACGCGTTTAAAGATAAAAATGTCCAATTTTTTTAAAATTAGATTTTCGTGTCATTCGTTACATGGATTAAAAGGTGGCAGTTCCAAGATCACGAATATATAATTTTTAAGTCGCTGGGGCAAGTAGTTTAGCCGCAAATCGAATTTTAAGGGACAGAAAAAGTGTAAAGTTTGATGGGTCTAGGACGCATAGTTTAGCCGGAAAACGCGTTTAAAGATAAAAATGTCCAATTTTTTTAAAATTAGATTTTCGTGTCATTCGTTACATGGATTAAAAGGTGGCAGTTCCAAGATCACGAATATATAATTTTTAAGTCGCTGGGGCAAGTAGTTTAGCCGCAAATCGAATTTTAAGGGACAGAAAAAGTGTAAAGTTTGATGGGTCTAGGACGCATAGTTTAGCCGGAAAACGCGTTTAAAGATAAAAATGTCCAATTTTTTTAAAATTAGATTTTCGTGTCATTCGTTACATGGATTAAAAGGTGGCAGTTCCAAGATCACGAATATATAATTTTTAAGTCGCTGGGGCAAGTAGTTTAGCCGCAAATCGAATTTTAAGGGACAGAAAAAGTGTAAAGTTTGATGGGTCTAGGACGCATAGTTTAGCCGGAAAACGCGTTTAAAGATAAAAATGTCCAATTTTTTTAAAATTAGATTTTCGTGTCATTCGTTACATGGATTAAAAGGTGGCAGTTCCAAGATCACGAATATATAATTTTTAAGTCGCTGGGGCAAGTAGTTTAGCCGCAAATCGAATTTTAAGGGACAGAAAAAGTGTAAAGTTTGATGGGTCTAGGACGCATAGTTTAGCCGGAAAACGCGTTTAAAGATAAAAATGTCCAATTTTTTTAAAATTAGATTTTCGTGTCATTCGTTACATGGATTAAAAGGTGCCAGTTCCAAGATCACGAATATATAATTTTTAAGTCGCTGGGGCAAGTAGTTTAGCCGCAAATCGAATTTTAAGGGACAGAAAAAGTGTAAAGTTTGATGGGTCTAGGACGCATAGTTTAGCCGGAAAACGCGTTTAAAGATAAAAATGTCCAATTCTTTTAAAATTAGATTTTCGTGTCATTCGTTACATGGATTAAAATGTGGCAGTTCCAAGATCACGAATATATAATTTTTAAGTCGCTGGGGCAAGTAGTTTAGCCGCAAATCGAATTTTAAGGGACAGAAAAAGTGTAAAGTTTGATGGGTCTAGGACGCATAGTTTAGCCGGAAAACGCGATTAAAGATAAAAATGTCCAATTTTTTTAAAATTAGTTTTTCGTGTCATTCGTTACATGGATTAAAAGGTGGCAGTTCCAAGATCACGAATATATAATTTTTAAGTCGCTGGGGCAAGTAGTTTAGCCGCAAATCGAATTTTAAGGGACAGAAAAAGTGTAAAGTGTGATGGGTCTAGGACGCGTAGTTTAGCCGGAAAACGCGTTTAAAGATAAAAATGTCCAATTTTTTTAAAATTAGATTTTCGTGTCATTCGTTACATGGATTAAAAGGTGGCAGTTCCAAGATCACGAATATATAATTTTTAAGTCGCTGGGGCAAGTAGTTTAGCCGCAAATCGAATTTTAAGGGACAGAAAAAGTGTAAAGTTTGATGGGTCTAGGACGCATAGTTTAGCCGGAAAACGCGTTTAAAGATAAAAATGTCCAATTTTTTTAAAATTAGTTTTTCGTGTCATTCGTTACATGGATTAAAAGGTGGCAGTTCCAAGATCACGAATATATAATTTTTAAGTCGCTGGGGCAAGTAGTTTAGCCGCAAATCGAATTTTAAGAGACAGAAAAAGTGTAAAGTTTGATGGGTCTAGGACGCATAGTTTAGCCGGAAAACGCGTTTAAAGATAAAAATGCCCAATTTTTTTAAAATTAGATTTTCGTGTCATTCGTTACATGGATTAAAAAGTGGCAGTTCCAAGATCACGAATATATAATTTTTAAGTCGCTGGGGCAAGTAGTTTAGCCGCAAATCGAATTTTAAGGGACAGAAAAAGTGTAAAGTTTGATGGGTCTAGGACGCATAGTTTAGCCGGAAAACGCGTTTAAAGATAAAAATGTCCAATTTTTTTAAAATTAGTTTTTCGTGTCATTCGTTACATGGATTAAAAGGTGGCAGTTCCAAGATCACGAATATATAATTTTTAAGTCGCTGGGGCAAGTAGTTTAGCCGCAAATCGAATTTTAAGGGACAAAAAAAGTGTAAAGTTTGATGGGTCTAGGACGCATAATTTAGCCGGAAAACGCGTTTAAAGATAAAAATGTCCAATTTTTTTAAAATTAGATTTTCGTGTCATTCGTTACATGGATTAAAAGGTGGCAGTTCCAAGATCACGAATATATAATTTTTAAGTCGCTGGGGCAAGTAGTTTAGCCGCAAATCGAATTTTAAGGGACAGAAAAAGTGTAAAGTTTGATGGGTCTAGGACGCGTAGTTTAGCCGGAAAACGCGTTTAAAGATAAAAATGTCCAATTTTTTTAAAATTAGATTTTCGTGTCATTCGTTACATGGATTAAAAGGTGGCAGTTCCAAGATCACGAATATATAATTTTTAAGTCGCTGGGGCAAGTAGTTTAGCCGCAAATCGAATTTTAAGGGACAGAAAAAGTGTAAAGTTTGATGGGTCTAGGACGCATAGTTTAGCCGGAAAACGCGTTTAAAGATAAAAATGTCCAATTTTTTTAAAATTAGATTTTCGTGTTATTCGTTACATGGATTAAAAGGTGGCAGTTCCAAGATCACGAATATATAATTTTTAAGTCGCTGGGGCAAGTAGTTTAGCCGCAAATCGAATTTTAAGGGACAGAAAAAGTGTAAAGTTTGATGGGTCTAGGACGCATAGTTTAGCCGGAAAACGCGTTTAAAGATAAAAATGTCCAATTTTTTTAAAATTAGATTTTCGTGTCATTCGTTACATGGATTAAAAGGTGGCAGTTCCAAGATCACGAATATATAATTTTTAAGTCGCTGGGGCAAGTAGTTTAGCCGCAAATCGAATTTTAAGGGACAGAAAAAGTGTAAAGTTTGATGGGTCTAGGACGCATAGTTTAGCCGGAAAACGCGTTTAAAGATAAAAATGTCCAATTTTTTTAAAATTAGATTTTCGTGTCATTCGTTACATGGATTAAAATGTGGCAGTTCCAAGATCACGAATATATAATTTTTAAGTCGCTGGGGCAAGTAGTTTAGCCGCAAATCGAATTTTAAGGGACAGAAAAAGTGTAAAGTTTGATGGGTCTAGGACGCATAGTTTAGCCGGAAAACGCGTTTAAAGATAAAAATGTCCAATTTTTTTAAAATTAGTTTTTCGTGTCATTCGTTACATGGATTAAAAGGTGGCAGTTCCAAGATCACGAATATATAATTTTTAAGTCGCTGGGGCAAGTAGTTTAGCCGCAAATCGAATTTTAAGGGACAGAAAAAGTGTAAAGTTTGATGGGTCTAGGACGCATAGTTTAGCCGGAAAACGCGTTTAAAGATAAAAATGTCCAATTTTTTTAAAATTAGATTTTCGTGTCATTCGTTACATGGATTAAAAGGTGGCAGTTCCAAGATCACGAATATATAATTTTTAAGTCGCTGGGGCAAGTAGTTTAGCCGCAAATCGAATTTTAAGGGACAGAAAAAGTGTAAAGTTTGATGGGTCTAGGACGCATAGTTTAGCCGGAAAACGCGTTTAAAGATAAAAATGTCCAATTTTTTTAAAATTAGTTTTTCGTGTCATTCGTTACATGGATTAAAAGGTGGCAGTTCCAAGATCACGAATATATAATTTTTAAGTCGCTGGGGCAAGTAGTTTAGCCGCAAATCGAATTTTAAGGGACAGAAAAAGTGTAAAGTTTGATGGGTCTAGGACGCATAGTTTAGCCGGAAAACGCGTTTAAAGATAAAAATGTCCAATTTTTTTAAAATTAGATTTTCGTGTCATTCGTTACATGGATTAAAAGGTGGCAGTTCCAAGATCACGAATATATAATTTTTAAGTCGCTGGGGCAAGTAGTTTAGCCGCAAATCGAATTTTAAGGGACAGAAAAAGTGTAAAGTTTGATGGGTCTAGGACGCATAGTTTAGCCGGAAAACGCGTTTAAAGATAAAAATGTCCAATTTTTTTAAAATTAGATTTTCGTGTCATTCGTTACATGGATTAAATAAAATGTGGCAGTTCCAAGATCACGAATATATAATTTTTAAGTCGCTGGGGCAAGTAGTTTAGCCGCAAATCGAATTTTAAGGGACAGAAAAAGTGTAAAGTTTGATGGGTCTAGGACGCGTAGTTTAGCCGGAAAACGCGTTTAAAGATAAAAATGTCCAAATTTTTTAAAATTAGATTTTCGTGTCATTCGTTACATGGATTAAAAGGTTGCAGTTCCAAGATCACGAATATATAATTTTTAAGTCGCTGGGGCAAGTAGTTTAGCCGCAAATCGAATTTTAAGGGACAGAAAAAGTGTAAAGTTTGATGGGTCTAGGATGCATAGTTTAGCCGGAAAACGCGTTAAAAGATAAAAATGTCCAATTTTTTTAAAATTAGATTTTCGTGTCATTCGTTACATGGATTAAAATGTGGCAGTTCCAAGATCACGAATATATAATTTTTAAGTCGCTGGGGCAAGTAGTTTAGCCGCAAATCGAATTTTAAGGGACAGAAAAAGTGTAAAGTTTGATGGGTCTAGGACGCATAGTTTAGCCGGAAAACGCGTTTAAAGATAAAAATGTCCAATTTTTTTAAAATTAGTTTTTCGTGTCATTCGTTACATGGATTAAAAGGTGGCAGTTCCAAGATCACGAATATATAATTTTTAAGTCGCTGGGGCAAGTAGTTTAGCCGCAAATCGAATTTTAAGGGACAGAAAAAGTGTAAAGTTTGATGGGTCTAGGACGCGTAGTTTAGCCGGAAAACGCGTTTAAAGATAAAAATGTCCAATTTTTTTAAAATTAGATTTTCGTGTCATTCGTTACATGGATTAAAAGGTGGCAGTTCCAAGATCACGAATATATAATTTTTAAGTCGCTGGGGCAAGTAGTTTAGCCGCAAATCGAATTTTAAGGGACAGAAAAAGTGTAAAGTTTGATGGGTCTAGGACGCATAGTTTAGCCGGAAAACGCGTTTAAAGATAAAAATGTCCAATTTTTTTAAAATTAGATTTTCGTGTCATTCGTTACATGGATTAAAAGATGGCAGTTCCAAGATCACGAATATATAATTTTTAAGTCGCTGGGGCAAGTAGTTTAGCCGCAAATCGAATTTTAAGGGACAGAAAAAGTGTAAAGTTTGATGGGTCTAGGACGCATAGTTTAGCCGGAAAACGCGTTTAAAGATAAAAATGTCCAATTTTTTTAAAATTAGATTTTCGTGTCATTCGTTACATGGATTAAAAGGTGGCAGTTCCAAGATCACGAATATATAATTTTTAAGTCGCTGGGGCAAGTAGTTTAGCCGCAAATCGAATTTTAAGGGACAGAAAAAGTGTAAAGTTTGATGGGTCTAGGACGCATAGTTTAGCCGGAAAACGCGTTTAAAGATAAAAATGTCCAATTTTTTTAAAATTAGATTTTCGTGTCATTCGTTACATGGATTAAATAAAATGTGGCAGTTCCAAGATCACGAATATATAATTTTTAAGTCGCTGGGGCAAGTAGTTTAGCCGCAAATCGAATTTTAAGGGACAGAAAAAGTGTAAAGTTTGATGGGTCTAGGACGCGTAGTTTAGCCGGAAAACGCGTTTAAAGATAAAAATGTCCAAATTTTTTAAAATTAGATTTTCGTGTCATTCGTTACATGGATTAAAAGGTTGCAGTTCCAAGATCACGAATATATAATTTTTAAGTCGCTGGGGCAAGTAGTTTAGCCGCAAATCGAATTTTAAGGGACAGAAAAAGTGTAAAGTTTGATGGGTCTAGGATGCATAGTTTAGCCGGAAAACGCGTTAAAAGATAAAAATGTCCAATTTTTTTAAAATTAGATTTTCGTGTCATTCGTTACATGGATTAAAATGTGGCAGTTCCAAGATCACGAATATATAATTTTTAAGTCGCTGGGGCAAGTAGTTTAGCCGCAAATCGAATTTTAAGGGACAGAAAAAGTGTAAAGTTTGATGGGTCTAGGACGCATAGTTTAGCCGGAAAACGCGTTTAAAGATAAAAATGTCCAATTTTTTTAAAATTAGTTTTTCGTGTCATTCGTTACATGGATTAAAAGGTGGCAGTTCCAAGATCACGAATATATAATTTTTAAGTCGCTGGGGCAAGTAGTTTAGCCGCAAATCGAATTTTAAGGGACAGAAAAAGTGTAAAGTTTGATGGGTCTAGGACGCGTAGTTTAGCCGGAAAACGCGTTTAAAGATAAAAATGTCCAATTTTTTTAAAATTATATTTTCGTGTCATTCGTTACATGGATTAAAAGGTGGCAGTTCCAAGATCACGAATATATAATTTTTAAGTCGCTGGGGCAAGTAGTTTAGCCGCAAATCGAATTTTAAGGGACAGAAAAAGTGTAAAGTTTGATGGGTCTAGGACGCATAGTTTAGCCGGAAAACGCGTTTAAAGATAAAAATGTCCAATTTTTTTAAAATTAGTTTTTCGTGTCATTCGTTACATGGATTAAAAGGTGGCAGTTCCAAGATCACGAATATATAATTTTTAAGTCGCTGGGGCAAGTAGTTTAGCCGCAAATCGAATTTTAAGGGACAGAAAAAGTGTAAAGTTTGATGGGTCTAGGACGCGTAGTTTAGCCGGAAAACGCGTTTAAAGATAAAAATGTCCAATTTTTTTTAAATTAGATTTTCGTGTCATTCGTTACATGGATTAAAAGGTGGCAGTTCCAAGATCACGAATATATAATTTTTAAGTCGCTGGGGCAAGTAGTTTAGCCGCAAATCGAATTTTAAGGGACAGAAAAAGTGTAAAGTTTGATGGGTCTAGGATGCATAGTTTAGCCGGAAAACGCGTTTAAAGATAAAAATGTCCAATTTTTTTAAAATTAGATTTTCGTGTCATTCGTTACATGGATTAAAATGTGGCAGTTCCAAGATCACGAATATATAATTTTTAAGTCGCTGGGGCAAGTAGTTTAGCCGCAAATCGAATTTTAAGGGACAGAAAAAGTGTAAAGTTTGATGGGTCTAGGATGCATAGTTTAGCCGGAAAACGCGTTTAAAGATAAAAATGTCCAATTTTTTTAAAATTAGATTTTCGTGTCATTCGTTACATGGATTAAAAGGTGGCAGTTCCAAGATCACGAATGTATAATTTTTAAGTCGCTGGGGCAAGTAGTTTAGCCGCAAATCGAATTTTAAGGGACAGAAAAAGTGTAAAGTTTGATGGGTCTAGGACGCATAGTTTAGCCGGAAAACGCGTTTAAAGATAAAAATGTCCAATTTTTTTAAAATTAGATTTTCGTGTCATTCGTTACATGGATTAAAAGGTGGCAGTTCCAAGATCACGAATATATAATTTTTAAGTCGCTGGGGCAAGTAGTTTAGCCGCAAATCGAATTTTAAGGGACAGAAAAAGTGTAAAGTTTGATGGGTCTAGGACGCGTAGTTTAGCCGGAAAACGCGTTTAAAGATAAAAATGTCCAATTTTTTTAAAATTAGATTTTCGTGTCATTCGTTACATGGATTAAAAGGTGGCAGTTCCAAGATCACGAATATATAATTTTTAAGTCGTTGGGGCAAGTAGTTTAGCCGCAAATCGAATTTTAAGGGACAGAAAAAGTGTAAAGTTTGATGGGTCTAGGACGCGTAGTTTAGCCGGAAAACGCGTTTAAAGATAAAAATGTCCAATTTTTTTAAAATTAGATTTTCGTGTCATTCGTTACATGGATTAAAAGGTGGCAGTTCCAAGATCACGAATATATAATTTTTAAGTCGCTGGGGCAAGTAGTTTAGCCGCAAATCGAATTTTAAGGGACAGAAAAAGTGTAAAGTTTGATGGGTCTAGGACGCATAGTTTAGCCGGAAAACGCGTTTAAAGATAAAAATGTCCAATTTTTTTAAAATTAGTTTTTCGTGTCATTCGTTACATGGATTAAAAGGTGGCAGTTCCAAGATCACGAATATATAATTTTTAAGTCGCTGGGGCAAGTAGTTTAGCCGCAAATCGAATTTTAAGGGACAGAAAAAGTGTAAAGTTTGATGGGTCTAGGACGCGTAGTTTAGCCGGAAAACGCGTTTAAAGATAAAAATGTCCAATTTTTTTAAAATTAGATTTTCGTGTCATTCGTTACATGGATTAAAAGGTGGCAGTTCCAAGATCACGAATATATAATTTTTAAGTCGCTGGGGCAAGTAGTTTAGCCGCAAATCGAATTTTAAGGGACAGAAAAAGTGTAAAGTTTGATGGGTCTAGGATGCATAGTTTAGCCGGAAAACGCGTTTAAAGATAAAAATGTCCAATTTTTTTAAAATTAGATTTTCGTGTCATTCGTTACATGGATTAAAATGTCCCAGTTCCAAGATCACGAATATATAATTTTTAAGTCGCTGGGGCAAGTAGTTTAGCCGCAAATCGAATTTTAAGGGACAGAAAAAGTGTAAAGTTTGATGGGTCTAGGACGCATAGTTTAGCCGGAAAACGCGTTTAAAGATAAAAATGTCCAATTTTTTTAAAATTAGTTTTTCGTGTCATTCGTTACATGGATTAAAAGGTGGCAGTTCCAAGATCACGAATATATAATTTTTAAGTCGCTGGGGCAAGTAGTTTAGCCGCAAATCGAATTTTAAGGGACAGAAAAAGTGTAAAGTTTGATGGGTCTAGGATGCATAGTTTAGCCGGAAAACGCGTTTAAAGATAAAAATGTCCAATTTTTTTAAAATTAGATTTTCGTGTCATTCGTTACATGGATTAAAAGGTGGCAGTTCCAAGATCACGAATATATAATTTTTAAGTCGCTGGGGCAAGTAGTTTAGCCGCAAATCGAATTTTAAGGGACAGAAAAAGTGTAAAAATTGATGGGTCTAGGACGCATAGTTTAGCCGGAAAACGCGTTTAAAGTTAAAAATGTCCAATTTTTTTAAAATTAGATTTTCGTGTCATTCGTTACATGGATTAAAAGGTGGCAGTTCCAAGATCACGAATATATAATTTTTAAGTCGCTGGGGCAAGTAGTTTAGCCGCAAATCGAATTTTAAGGGACAGAAAAAGTGTAAAGTTTGATGGGTCTAGGACGCGTAGTTTAGCCGGAAAACGCGTTTAAAGATAAAAATGTCCAATTTTTTTAAAATTAGATTTTCGTGTCATTCGTTACATGGATTAAAAGGTGGCAGTTCCAAGATCACGAATATATAATTTTTAAGTCGCTGGGGCAAGTAGTTTAGCCGCAAATCGAATTTTAAGGGACAGAAAAAGTGTAAAGTTTGATGGGTCTAGGACGCATAGTTTAGCCGGAAAACGCGTTTAAAGATAAAAATGTCCAATTTTTTTAAAATTAGTTTTTCGTGTCATTCGTTACATGGATTAAAAGGTGGCAGTTCCAAGATCACGAATATATAATTTTTAAGTCGCTGGGGCAAGTAGTTTAGCCGCAAATCGAATTTTAAGGGACAGAAAAAGTGTAAAGTTTGATGGGTCTAGGACGCGTAGTTTAGCCGGAAAACGCGTTTAAAGATAAAAATGTCCAATTTTTTTAAAATTAGATTTTCGTGTCATTCGTTACATGGATTAAAAGGTGGCAGTTCCAAGATCACGAATATATAATTTTTAAGTCGCTGGGGCAAGTAGTTTAGCCGCAAATCGAATTTTAAGGGACAGAAAAAGTGTAAAGTTTGATGGGTCTAGGATGCATAGTTTAGCCGGAAAACGCGTTTAAAGATAAAAATGTCCAATTTTTTTAAAATTAGATTTTCGTGTCATTCGTTACATGGATTAAAATGTGGCAGTTCCAAGATCACGAATATATAATTTTTAAGTCGCTGGGGCAAGTAGTTTAGCCGCAAATCGAATTTTAAGGGACAGAAAAAGTGTAAAGTTTGATGGGTCTAGGATGCATAGTTTAGCCGGAAAACGCGTTTAAAGATAAAAATGTCCAATTTTTTTAAAATTAGATTTTCGTGTCATTCGTTACATGGATTAAAAGGTGGCAGTTCCAAGATCACGAATATATAATTTTTAAGTCGCTGGGGCAAGTAGTTTAGCCGCAAATCGAATTTTAAGGGACAGAAAAAGTGTAAAGTTTGATGGGTCTAGGACGCATAGTTTAGCCGGAAAACGCGTTTAAAGATAAAAATGTCCAATTTTTTTAAAATTAGATTTTCGTGTCATTCGTTACATGGATTAAAAGGTGGCAGTTCCAAGATCACGAATATATAATTTTTAAGTCGCTGGGGCAAGTAGTTTAGCCGCAAATCGAATTTTAAGGGACAGAAAAAGTGTAAAGTTTGATGGGTCTAGGACGCGTAGTTTAGCCGGAAAACGCGTTTAAAGATAAAAATGTCCAATTTTTTTAAAATTAGATTTTCGTGTCATTCGTTACATGGATTAAAAGGTGGCAGTTCCAAGATCACGAATATATAATTTTTAAGTCGCTGGGGCAAGTAGTTTAGCCGCAAATCGAATTTTAAGGGACAGAAAAAGTGTAAAGTTTGATGGGTCTAGGATGCATAGTTTAGCCGGAAAACGCGTTTAAAGATAAAAATGTCCAATTTTTTTAAAATTAGATTTTCGTGTCATTCGTTACATGGATTAAAATGTGGCAGTTCCAAGATCACGAATATATAATTTTTAAGTCGCTGGGGCAAGTAGTTTAGCCGCAAATCGAATTTTAAGGGACAGAAAAAGTGTAAAGTTTGATGGGTCTAGGACGCATAGTTTAGCCGGAAAACGCGTTTAAAGATAAAAATGTCCAATTTTTTTAAAATTAGTTTTTCGTGTCATTCGTTACATGGATTAAAAGGTGGCAGTTCCAAGATCACGAATATATAATTTTTAAGTCGCTGGGGCAAGTAGTTTAGCCGCAAATCGAATTTTAAGGGACAGAAAAAGTGTAAAGTTTGATGGGTCTAGGACGCGTAGTTTAGCCCGAAAACGCGTTTAAAGATAAAAATGTCAAATTTTTTTAAAATTAGTTTTTCGTGTCATTCGTTACATGGATTAAAAGGTGGCAGTTCCAAGATCACGAATATATAATTTTTAAGTCGCTGGGGCAAGTAGTTTAGCCGCAAATCGAATTTTAAGGGACAGAAAAATTGTAAAGTTTGATGGGTCTAGGATGCATAGTTAGCCGGAAAACGCGTTTAAAGATAAAAATGTCCAATTTTTTTAAAATTAGATTTTCGTGTCATTCGTTACATGGATTAAAAGGTGGCAGTTCCAAGATCACGAATATATAATTTTTAAGTCGCTGGGGCAAGTAGTTTAGCCGCAAATCGAATTTTAAGGGACAGAAAAAGTGTAAAGTTTGATGGGTCTAGGACGCATAGTTTAGCCGGAAAACGCGTTTAAAGATAAAAATGTCCAATTTTTTTAAAATTAGATTTTCGTGTCATTCGTTACATGGATTAAAAGGTGGCAGTTCCAAGATCACGAATATATAATTTTTAAGTCGCTGGGGCAAGTAGTTTAGCCGCAAATCGAATTTTAAGGGACAGAAAAAGTGTAAAGTTTGATGGGTCTAGGACGCGTAGTTTAGCCGGAAAACGCGTTTAAAGATAAAAATGTCCAATTTTTTTAAAATTAGATTTTCGTGTCATTCGTTACATGGATTAAAAGGTGGCAGTTCCAAGATCACGAATATATAATTTTTAAGTCGTTGGGGCAAGTAGTTTAGCCGCAAATCGAATTTTAAGGGACAGAAAAAGTGTAAAGTTTGATGGGTCTAGGACGCGTAGTTTAGCCGGAAAACGCGTTTAAAGATAAAAATGTCCAATTTTTTTAAAATTAGATTTTCGTGTCATTCGTTACATGGATTAAAAGGTGGCAGTTCCAAGATCACGAATATATAATTTTTAAGTCGCTGGGGCAAGTAGTTTAGCCGCAAATCGAATTTTAAGGGACAGAAAAAGTGTAAAGCTTGATGAGTCTAGGACGCATAGTTTAGCCGGAAAACGCGTTTAAAGATAAAAATGTCCAATTTTTTTAAAATTAGATTTTCGTGTCATTCGTTACATGGATTAAAATGTGGCAGTTCCAAGATCACGAATATATAATTTTTAAGTCGCTGGGGCAAGTAGTTTAGCCGCAAATCGAATTTTAAGGGACAGAAAAAGTGTAAAGTTTGATGGGTCTAGGACGCGTAGTTTAGCCGGAAAACGCGTTTAAAGATAAAAATGTCCAATTTTTTTAAAATTAGATTTTCGTGTCATTCGTTACATGGATTAAAAGGTGGCAGTTCCAAGATCACGAATATCTAATTTTTAAGTCGCTGGGGCAAGTAGTTTAGCCGCAAATCGAATTTTAAGGGACAGAAAAAGTGTAAAGTTTGATGGGTCTAGGACGCATAGTTTAGCCGGAAAACGCGTTTAAAGATAAAAATGTCCAATTTTTTTAAAATTAGATTTTCGTGTCATTCGTTACATGGATTAAAATGTGGCAGTTCCAAGATCACGAATATATAATTTTTAAGTCGCTGGGGCAAGTAGTTTAGCCGCAAATCGAATTTTAAGGGACAGAAAAAGTGTAAAGTTTGATGGGTCTAGGACGCATAGTTTAGCCGGAAAACGCGTTTAAAGATAAAAATGTCCAATTTTTTTAAAATTAGATTTTCGTGTCATTCGTTACATGGATTAAAATGTGGCAGTTCCAAGATCACGAATATATAATTTTTAAGTCGCTGGGGCAAGTAGTTTAGCCGCAAATCGAATTTTAAGGGACAGAAAAAGTGTAAAGTTTGATGGGTCTAGGACGCATAGTTTAGCCGGAAAACGCGTTTAAAGATAAAAATGTCCAATTTTTTTAAAATTAGATTTTCGTGTCATTCGTTACATGGATTAAAATGTGGCAGTTCCAAGATCACGAATATATAATTTTTAAGTCGCTGGGGCAAGTAGTTTAGCCGCAAATCGAATTTTAAGGGACAGAAAAAGTGTAAAGTTTGATGGGTCTAGGACGCATAGTTTAGCCGGAAAACGCGTTTAAAGATAAAAATGTCCAATTTTTTTAAAATTAGATTTTCGTGTCATTCGTTACATGGATTAAAAGGTGGCAGTTCCAAGATCACGAATATATAATTTTTAAGTCGCTGGGGCAAGTAGTTTAGCCGCAAATCGAATTTTAAGGGACAGAAAAAGTGTAAAGTTTGATGGGTCTAGGACGCGTAGTTTAGCCGGAAAACGCGTTTAAAGATAAAAATGTCCAATTTTTTTAAAATTAGATTTTCGTGTCATTCGTTACATGAATTAAAAGGTGGCAGTTCCAAGATCACGAATATATAATTTTTAAGTCGCTGGGGCAAGTAGTTTAGCCGCAAATCGAATTTTAAGGGACAGAAAAAGTGTAAAGTTTGATGGGTCTAGGACGCATAGTTTAGCCGGAAAACGCGTTTAAAGATAAAAATGTCCAATTTTTTTAAAATTAGTTTTTCGTGTCATTCGTTACATGGATTAAAAGGTGGCAGTTCCAAGATCACGAATATATAATTTTTAAGTCGCTGGGGCAAGTAGTTTAGCCGCAAATCGAATTTTAAGGGACAGAAAAAGTGTAAAGTTTGATGGGTCTAGGACGCATAGTTTAGCCGGAAAACGCGTTTAAAGATAAAAATGTCCAATTTTTTTAAAATTAGTTTTTCGTGTCATTCGTTACATGGATTAAAAGGTGGCAGTTCCAAGATCACGAATATATAATTTTTAAGTCGCTGGGGCAAGTAGTTTAGCCGCAAATCGAATTTTAAGGGACAGAAAAAGTGTAAAGTTTGATGGGTCTAGGACGCGTAGTTTAGCCGGAAAACGCGTTTAAAGATAAAAATGTCCAATTTTTTTAAAATTAGATTTTCGTGTCATTCGTTACATGGATTAAAAGGTGGCAGTTCCAAGATCACGAATATATAATTTTTAAGTCGCTGGGGCAAGTAGTTTAGCCGCAAATCGAATTTTAAGGGACAGAAAAAGTGTAAAGTTTGATGGGTCTAGGACGCATAGTTTAGGCGGAAAACGCGTTTAAAGATAAAAATGTCCAATTTTTTTAAAATTAGATTTTCGTGTCATTCGTTACATGGATTAAAAGGTGGCAGTTCCAAGATCACGAATATATAATTTTTAAGTCGCTGGGGCAAGTAGTTTAGCCGCAAATCGAATTTTAAGGGACAGAAAAAGTGTAAAGTTTGATGGGTCTAGGATGCATAGTTTAGACGGAAAACGCGTTTAAAGATAAAAATGTCCAATTTTTTTAAAATTAGTTTTTCGTGTCATTCGTTACATGGATTAAAAGGTGGCAGTTCCAAGATCACGAATATATAATTTTTAAGTCGCTGGGGCAAGTAGTTTAGCCGCAAATCGAATTTTAAGGGACAGAAAAAGTGTAAAGTTTGATGGGTCTAGGACGCATAGTTTAGCCGGAAAACGCGTTTAAAGATAAAAATGTCCAATTTTTTTAAAATTAGATTTTCGTGTCATTCGTTACATGGATTAAAAGGTGGCAGTTCCAAGATCACGAATATATAATTTTTAAGTCGCTGGGGCAAGTAGTTTAGCCGCAAATCGAATTTTAAGGGACAGAAAAAGTGTAAAGTTTGATGGGTCTAGGACGCATAGTTTAGCCGGAAAACGCGTTTAAAGATAAAAATGTCCAATTTTTTTAAAATTAGATTTTCGTGTCATTCGTTACATGGATTAAAATGTGGCAGTTCCAAGATCACGAATATATAATTTTTAAGTCGCTGGGGCAAGTAGTTTAGCCGCAAATCGAATTTTAAGGGACAGAAAAAGTGTAAAGTTTGATGGGTCTAGGACGCATAGTTTAGCCGGAAAACGCGTTTAAAGATAAAAATGTCCAATTTTTTTAAAATTAGTTTTTCGTGTCATTCGTTACATGGATTAAAAGGTGGCAGTTCCAAGATCACGAATATATAATTTTTAAGTCGCTGGGGCAAGTAGTTTAGCCGCAAATCGAATTTTAAGGGACAGAAAAAGTGTAAAGTGTGATGGGTCTAGGACGCGTAGTTTAGCCGGAAAACGCGTTTAAAGATAAAAATGTCCAATTTTTTTAAAATTAGATTTTCGTGTCATTCGTTACATGGATTAAAAGGTGGCAGTTCCAAGATCACGAATATATAATTTTTAAGTCGCTGGGGCAAGTAGTTTAGCCGCAAATCGAATTTTAAGGGACAGAAAAAGTGTAAAGTTTGATGGGTCTAGGACGCATAGTTTAGCCGGAAAACGCGTTTAAAGATAAAAATGTCCAATTTTTTTAAAATTAGTTTTTCGTGTCATTCGTTACATGGATTAAAAGGTGGCAGTTCCAAGATCACGAATATATAATTTTTAAGTCGCTGGGGCAAGTAGTTTAGCCGCAAATCGAATTTTAAGGGACAGAAAAAGTGTAAAGTTTGATGGGTCTAGGACGCATAGTTTAGCCGGAAAACGCGTTTAAAGATAAAAATGTCCAATTTTTTTAAAATTAGATTTTCGTGTCATTCGTTACATGGATTAAAATGTGGCAGTTCCAAGATCACGAATATATAATTTTTAAGTCGCTGGGGCAAGTAGTTTAGCCGCAAATCGAATTTTAAGGGACAGAAAAAGTGTAAAGTTTGATGGGTCTAGGACGCATAGTTTAGCCGGAAAACGCGTTTAAAGATAAAAATGTCCAATTTTTTTAAAATTAGTTTTTCGTGTCATTCGTTACATGGATTAAAAGGTGGCAGTTCCAAGATCACGAATATATAATTTTTAAGTCGCTGGGGCAAGTAGTTTAGCCGCAAATCGAATTTTAAGGGACAAAAAAAGTGTAAAGTTTGATTGGTCTAGGACGCATAATTTAGCCGGAAAACGCGTTTAAAGATAAAAATCTCCAATTTTTTTAAAATTAGATTTTCGTGTCATTCGTTACATGGATTAAAAGGTGGCAGTTCCAAGATCACGAATATATAATTTTTAAGTCGCTGGGGCAAGTAGTTTAGCCGCAAATCGAATTTTAAGGGACAGAAAAAGTGTAAAGTTTGATGGGTCTAGGACGCATAGTTTAGCCGGAAATCGCGTTTAAAGATAAAAATGTCCAATTTTTTTAAAATTAGATTTTCGTGTCATTCGTTACATGGATTAAAAGGTGGCAGTTCCAAGATCACGAATATATAATTTTTAAGTCGCTGGGGCAAGTAGTTTAGCCGCAAATCGAATTTTAAGGGACAGAAAAAGTGTAAAGTTTGATGGGTCTAGGACGCGTAGTTTAGCCGGAAAACGCGTTTAAAGATAAAAATGTCCAATTTTTTTAAAATTAGATTTTCGTGTCATTCGTTACATGGATTAAAAGGTGGCAGTTCCAAGATCACGAATATATAATTTTTAAGTCGCTGGGGCAAGTAGTTTAGCCGCAAATCGAATTTTAAGGGACAGAAAAAGTGTAAAGTTTGATGGGTCTAGGACGCATAGTTTAGCCGGAAAACGCGTTTAAAGATAAAAATGTCCAATTTTTTTAAAATTAGATTTTCGTGTCATTCGTTACATGGATTAAAAGATGGCAGTTCCAAGATCACGAATATATAATTTTTAAGTCGCTGGGGCAAGTAGTTTAGCCGCAAATCGAATTTTAAGGGACAGAAAAAGTGTAAAGTTTGATGGGTCTAGGACGCATAGTTTAGCCGGAAAACGCGTTTAAAGATAAAAATGTCCAATTTTTTTAAAATTAGATTTTCGTGTCATTCGTTACATGGATTAAAAGGTGGCAGTTCCAAGATCACGAATATATAATTTTTAAGTCGCTGGGGCAAGTAGTTTAGCCGCAAATCGAATTTTAAGGGACAGAAAAAGTGTAAAGTTTGATGGGTCTAGGACGCATAGTTTAGCCGGAAAACGCGTTTAAAGATAAAAATGTCCAATTTTTTTAAAATTAGTTTTTCGTGTCATTCGTTACATGGATTAAAAGGTGGCAGTTCCAAGATCACGAATATATAATTTTTAAGTCGCTGGGGCAAGTAGTTTAGCCGCAAATCGAATTTTAAGGGACAAAAAAAGTGTAAAGTTTGATGGGTCTAGGACGCATAATTTAGCCGGAAAACGCGTTTAAAGATAAAAATGTCCAATTTTTTTTAAAATTAGATTTTCGTGTCATTCGTTACATGGATTAAAAGGTGGCAGTTCCAAGATCACGAATATATAATTTTTAAGTCGCTGGGGCAAGTAGTTTAGCCGCAAATCGAATTTTAAGGGACAAAAAAAGTGTAAAGTTTGATGGGTCTAGGACGCATAATTTAGCCGGAAAACGCGTTTAAAGATAAAAATGTCCAATTTTTTTAAAATTAGATTTTCGTGTCATTCGTTACATGGATTAAAAGGTGGCAGTTCCAAGATCACGAATATATAATTTTTAAGTCGCTGGGGCAAGTAGTTTAGCCGCAAATCGAATTTTAAGGGACAGAAAAAGTGTAAAGTTTGATGGGTCTAGGACGCATAGTTTAGCCGGAAAACGCGTTTAAAGATAAAAATGTCCAATTGTTTTAAAATTAGATTTTCGTGTCATTCGTTACATGGATTAAAAGGTGGCAGTTCCAAGATCACGAATATATAATTTTTAAGTCGCTGGGGCAAGTAGTTTAGCCGCAAATCGAATTTTAAGGGACAGAAAAAGTGTAAAGTTTGATGGGTCTAGGACGCGTAGTTTAGCCGGAAAACGCGTTTAAAGATAAAAATGTCCAATTTTTTTAAAATTAGATTTTCGTGTCATTCGTTACATGGATTAAAAGGTGGCAGTTCCAAGATCACGAATATATAATTTTTAAGTCGCTGGGGCAAGTAGTTTAGCCGCAAATCGAATTTTAAGGGACAGAAAAAGTGTAAAGTTTGATGGGTCTAGGACGCATAGTTTAGCCGGAAAACGCGTTTAAAGATAAAAATGTCCAATTTTTTTAAAATTAGATTTTCGTGTCATTCGTTACATGGATTAAAAGATGGCAGTTCCAAGATCACGAATATATAATTTTTAAGTCGCTGGGGCAAGTAGTTTAGCCGCAAATCGAATTTTAAGGGACAGAAAAAGTGTAAAGTTTGATGGGTCTAGGACGCATAGTTTAGCCGGAAAACGCGTTTAAAGATAAAAATGTCCAATTTTTTTAAAATTAGATTTTCGTGTCATTCGTTACATGGATTAAAAGGTGGCAGTTCCAAGATCACGAATATATAATTTTTAAGTCGCTGGGGCAAGTAGTTTTGCCGCAAATCGAATTTTAAGGGACAGAAAAAGTGTAAAGTTTGATGAGTCTAGGACGCATAGTTTAGCCGGAAAACGCGTTTAAAGATAAAAATGTCCAATTTTTTTAAAATTAGATTTTCGTGTCATTCGTTACATGGATTAAAATGTGGCAGTTCCAAGATCACGAATATATAATTTTTAAGTCGCTGGGGCAAGTAGTTTAGCCGCAAATCGAATTTTAAGGGACAGAAAAAGTGTAAAGTTTGATGGGTCTAGGACGCATAGTTTAGCCGGAAAACGCGTTTAAAGATAAAACTGTCCAATTTTTTTAAAATTAGTTTTTCGTGTCATTCGTTACATGGATTAAAAGGTGGCAGTTCCAAGATCACGAATATATAATTTTTAAGTCGCTGGGGCAAGTAGTTTAGCCGCAAATCGAATTTTAAGGGACAGAAAAAGTGTAAAGTTTGATGGGTCTAGGACGCATAGTTTAGCCGGAAAACGCGTTTAAAGATAAAAATGTCCAATTTTTTTAAAATTAGATTTTCGTGTCATTCGTTACATGGATTAAAATGTGGCAGTTCCAAGATCACGAATATATAATTTTTAAGTCGCTGGGGCAAGTAGTTTAGCCGCAAATCGAATTTTAAGGGACAGAAAAAGTGTAAAGTTTGATGGGTCTAGGACGCATAGTTTAGCCGGAAAACGCGTTTAAAGATAAAAATGTCCAATTTTTTTAAAATTAGTTTTTCGTGTCATTCGTTACATGGATTAAAAGGTGGCAGTTCCAAGATCACGAATATATAATTTTTAAGTCGCTGGGGCAAGTAGTTTAGCCGCAAATCGAATTTTAAGGGACAGAAAAAGTGTAAAGTTTGATGGGTCTAGGACGCGTAGTTTAGCCGGAAAACGCATTTAAAGATAAAAATGTCCAATTTTTTTAAAATTAGATTTTCGTGTCATTCGTTACATGGATTAAAAGGTGGCAGTTCCAAGATCACGAATATATAATTTTTAAGTCGCTGGGGCAAGTAGTTTAGCCGCAAATCGAATTTTAAGGGACAGAAAAAGTGTAAAGTTTGATGGGTCTAGGATGCATAGTTTAGCCGGAAAACGCGTTTAAAGATAAAAATGTCCAATTTTTTTAAAATTAGATTTTCGTGTCATTCGTTACATGGATTAAAATGTGGCAGTTCCAAGATCACGAATATATAATTTTTAAGTCGCTGGGGCAAGTAGTTTAGCCGCAAATCGAATTTTAAGGGACAGAAAAAGTGTAAAGTTTGATGGGTCTAGGACGCATAGTCTAGCCGGAAAACGCGTTTAAAGATAAAAATGTCCAATTTTTTTAAAATTAGTTTTTCGTGTCATTCGTTACATGGATTAAAAGGTGGCAGTTCCAAGATCACGAATATATAATTTTTAAGTCGCTGGGGCAAGTAGTTTAGCCGCAAATCGAATTTTAAGGGACAGAAAAAGTGTAGAGTTTGATGGGTCTAGGACGCGTAGTTTAGCCGGAAAACGCGTTTAAAGATAAAAATGTCCAATTTTTTTAAAATTAGATTTTCGTGTCATTCGTTACATGGATTAAAAGGTGGCAGTTCCAAGATCACGAATATATAATTTTTAAGTCGCTGGGGCAAGTAGTTTAGCCGCAAATCGAATTTTAAGGGACAGAAAAAGTGTAAAGTTTGATGGGTCTAGGACGCATAGTTTAGCCGGAAAACGCGTTTAAAGATAAAAATGTCCAATTTTTTTAAAATTAGATTTTCGTGTCATTCGTTACATGGATTAAAAGGTGGCAGTTCCAAGATCACGAATATATAATTTTTAAGTCGCTGGGGCAAGTAGTTTAGCCGCAAATCGAATTTTAAGGGACAGAAAAAGTGTAAAGTTTGATGGGTCTAGGACGCGTAGTTTAGCCGGAAAACGCGTTTAAAGATAAAAATGTCCAATTTTTTTAAAATTAGATTTTCGTGTCATTCGTTACATGGATTAAAAGGTGGCAGTTCCAAGATCACGAATATATAATTTTTAAGTCGCTGGGGCAAGTAGTTTAGCCGCAAATCGAATTTTAAGGGACAGAAAAAGTGTAAAGTTTGATGGGTCTAGGACGCGTAGTTTAGCCGGAAAACGCGTTTAAAGATAAAAATGTCCAATTTTTTTAAAATTAGATTTTCGTGTCATTCGTTACATGGATTAAAAGGTGGCAGTTCCAAGATCACGAATATATAATTTTTAAGTCGCTGGGGCAAGTAGTTTAGCCGCAAATCGAATTTTAAGGGACAGAAAAAGTGTAAAGTTTGATGGGTCTAGGACGCATAGTTTAGCCGGAAAACGCGTTTAAAGATAAAAATGTCCAATTTTTTTAAAATTAGTTTTTCGTGTCATTCGTTAAATGGATTAAAATGTGGCAGTTCCAAGATCACGAATATATAATTTTTAAGTCGCTGGGGCAAGTAGTTTAGCCGCAAATCGAATTTTAAGGGACAGAAAAAGTGTAAAGTTTGATGGTCTAGGACGCATAGTTTAGCCGGAAAACGCGTTTAAAGATAAAAATGTCCAATTTTTTTAAAATTAGTTTTTCGTGTCATTCGTTAAATGGATTAAAAGGTGGCAGTTCCAAGATCACGAATATATAATTTTTAAGTCGCTGGGGCAAGTAGTTTAGCCGCAAATCGAATTTTAAGGGACAGAAAAAGTGTAAAGTTTGATGGGTCTAGGACGCGTAGTTTAGCCGGAAAACGCGTTTAAAGATAAAAATGTCCAATTTTTTTAAAATTAGATTTTCGTGTCATTCGTTACATGGATTAAAAGGTGGCAGTTCCAAGATCACGAATATATAATTTTTAAGTCGCTGGGGCAAGTAGTTTAGCCGCAAATCGAATTTTAAGGGACAGAAAAAGTGTAAAGTTTGATGGGTCTAGGACGCGTAGTTTAGCCGGAAAACGCGTTTAAAGATAAAAATGTCCAATTTTTTTAAAATTAGATTTTCGTGTCATTCGTTACATGGATTAAAAGGTGGCAGTTCCAAGATCACGAATATATAATTTTTAAGTCGCTGGGGCAAGTAGTTTAGCCGCAAATCGAATTTTAAGGGACAGAAAAAGTGTAAAGTTTGATGGGTCTAGGACGCATAGTTTAGCCGGAAAACGCGTTTAAAGATAAAAATGTCCAATTTTTTTAAAATTAGTTTTTCGTGTCATTCGTTAAATGGATTAAAAGGTGGCAGTTCCAAGATCACGAATATATAATTTTTAAGTCGCTGGGGCAAGTAGTTTAGCCGCAAATCGAATTTTAAGGGACAGAAAAAGTGTAAAGTTTGATGGGTCTAGGACGCGTAGTTTAGCCGGAAAACGCGTTTAAAGGTAAAAATGTCCAATTTTTTTAAAATTAGATTTTCGTGTCATTCGTTACATGGATTAAAAGGTGGCAGTTCCAAGATCACGAATATATAATTTTTAAGTCGCTGGGGCAAGTAGTTTAGCCGCAAATCGAATTTTAAGGGACAGAAAAAGTGTAAAGTTTGATGGGTCTAGGACGCATAGTTTAGACGGAAAACGCGTTTTAAAGATAAAAAATGTCCAATTTTTTTAAAATTAGATTTTCGTGTCATTCGTTACATGGATTAAAATGTGGCAGTTCCAAGATCACGAATATATAATTTTTAAGTCGCTGGGGCAAGTAGTTTAGCCGCAAATCGAATTTTAAGGGACAGAAAAAGTGTAAAGTTTGATGGGTCTAGGACGCGTAGTTTAGCCGGAAAACGCGTTTAAAGATAAAAATGTCCAATTTTTTTAAAATTAGATTTTCGTGTCATTCGTTACATGGATTAAAAGGTGGCAGTTCCAAGATCACGAATATATAATTTTTAAGTCGCTGGGGCAAGTAGTTTAGCCGCAAATCGAATTTTAAGGGACAGAAAAAGTGTAAAGTTTGATGGGTCTAGGACGCATAGTTTAGCCGGAAAACGCGTTTTAAAGATAAAAATGTCCAATTTTTTTAAAATTAGATTTTCGTGTCATTCGTTACATGGATTAAAAGGTGGCAGTTCCAAGATCACGAATATATAATTTTTAAGTCGCTGGGGCAAGTAGTTTAGCCGCAAATCGAATTTTAAGGGACAGAAAAAGTGTAAAGTTTGATGGGTCTAGGACGCATAGTTTAGCCGGAAAACGCGTTTAAAGATAAAAATGTCCAATTTTTTTAAAATTAGTTTTTCGTGTCATTCGTTACATGGATTAAAAGGTGGCAGTTCCAAGATCACGAATATATAATTTTTAAGTCGCTGGGGCAAGTAGTTTAGCCGCAAATCGAATTTTAAGGGACAGAAAAAGTGTAAAGTTTGATGGGTCTAGGACGCATAGTTTAGCCGGAAAACGCGTTTAAAGATAAAAATGTCCAATTTTTTTTTAAATAAGTTTTTCGTGTCATTCGTTACATGGATTCAAAGGTGGCAGTTCCAAGATCACGAATATATAATTTTTAAGTCGCTGGGGCAAGTAGTTTAGCCGCAAATCGAATTTTAAGGGACAGAAAAAGTGTAAAGTTTGATGGGTCTAGGACGCGTAGT
The DNA here is from genome assembly GCA_910595825.1 of Philhelius pedissequus. Lineage (NCBI taxonomy): Eukaryota > Metazoa > Arthropoda > Insecta > Diptera > Syrphidae > Philhelius > Philhelius pedissequus. Next base: position 198,829,676 of record OU343161.1, on the reverse strand, counting down.
TTAGCCGGAAAACGCGTTTAAAGATAAAAATGTCCAATTTTTTTAAAATTAGATTTTCGTGTCATTCGTTACATGGATTAAAAGGTGGCAGTTCCAAGATCACGAATATATAATTTTTAAGTCGCTGGGGCAAGTAGTTTAGCCGCAAATCGAATTTTAAGGGACAGAAAAAGTGTAAAGTTTGATGGGTCTAGGACGCATAGTTTAGCCGGAAAACGCGTTTAAAGATAAAAATGTCCAATTTTTTTAAAATTAGATTTTCGTGTCATTTGTTACATGGATTAAAATGTGGGCAGTTCCAAGATCACGAATATATAATTTTTAAGTCGCTGGGGCAAGTAGTTTAGCCGCAAATCGAATTTTAAGGGACAGAAAAAGTGTAAAGTTTGATGGGTCTAGGACGCATAGTTTAGCCGGAAAACGCGTTTAAAGATAAAAATGTCCAATTTTTTTAAAATTAGTTTTTCGTGTCATTCGTTACATGGATTAAAAGGTGGCAGTTCCAAGATCACGAATATATAATTTTTAAGTCGCTGGGGAAAGTAGTTTAGCCGCAAATCGAATTTTAAGGGACAGAAAAAGTGTAAAGTTTGATGGGTCTAGGACGCGTAGTTTAGCCGGAAAACGCGTTTAAAGATAAAAATGTCCAATTTTTTTAAAATTAGATTTTCGTGTCATTCTTTACATGGATTAAAAGGTGGCAGTTCCAAGATCACGAATATATAATTTTTAAGTCGCTGTGGCAAGTAGTTTAGCCGCAAATCGAATTTTAAGGGACAGAAAAAGTGTAAAGTTTGATGGGTCTAGGACGCATAGTTTAGCCGGAAAACGCGTTTAAAGATAAAAATGTCCAATTTTTTTAAAATTAGATTTTCGTGTCATTCGTTACATGGATTAAAAGGTGGCAGTTCCAAGATCACGAATATATAATTTTTAAGTCGCTGGGGCAAGTAGTTTAGCCGCAAATCGAATTTTAAGGGACAGAAAAAGTGTAAAGTTTGATGGGTCTAGGACGCATAGTTTAGCCGGAAAACGCGTTTAAAGATAAAAATGTCCAATTTTTTTAAAATTAGTTTTTCGTGTCATTCGTTACATGGATTAAAAGGTGGCAGTTCCAAGATCACGAATATATAATTTTTAAGTCGCTGGGGCAAGTAGTTTAGCCGCAAATCGAATTTTAAGGGACAGAAAAAGTGTAAAGTTTGATGGGTCTAGGACGCATAGTTTAGCCGGAAAACGCGTTTAAAGATAAAAATGTCCAATTTTTTTAAAATTAGATTTTCGTGTCATTCGTTACATGGATTAAAAGGTGGCAGTTCCAAGATCACGAATATATAATTTTTAAGTCGCTGGGGCAAGTAGTTTAGCCGCAAATCGAATTTTAAGGGACAGAAAAAGTGTAAAGTTTGATGGGTCTAGGACGCATAGTTTAGCCGGAAAACGCGTTTAAAGATAAAAATGTCCAATTTTTTTAAACATAGATTTTCGTGTCATTCGTTACATGGATTAAAATGTGGCAGTTCCAAGATCACGAATATATAATTTTTAAGTCGCTGGGGCAAGTAGTTTAGCCGCAAATCGAATTTTAAGGGACAGAAAAAGTGTAAAGTTTGATGGGTCTAGGACGCATAGTTTAGCCGGAAAACGCGTTTAAAGATAAAAAAGTCCAATTTTTTTAAAATTAGTTTTTCGTGTCATTCGTTACATGGATTAAAAGTGGCAGTTCCAAGATCACGAATATATAATTTTTAAGTCGCTGGGGCAAGTAGTTTAGCCGCAAATCGAATTTTAAGGGACAGAAAAAGTGTAAAGTTTGATGGGTCTAGGACGCGTAGTTTAGCCGGAAAACGCGTTTAAAGATAAAAATGTCCAATTTTTTTTAAAATTAGATTTTCGTGTCATTCGTTACATGGATTAAAATGTGGCAGTTCCAAGATCACGAATATATAATTTTTAAGTCGCTGGGGCAAGTAGTTTAGCCGCAAATCGAATTTTAAGGGACAGAAAAAGTGTAAAGTTTGATGGGTCTAGGACGCGTAGTTTAGCCGGAAAACGCGTTTAAAGATAAAAATGTCCAATTTTTTTAAAATTAGATTTTCGTGTCATTCGTTACATGGATTAAAAGGTGGCAGTTCCAAGATCACGAATATATAATTTTTAAGTCGCTGGGGCAAGTAGTTTAGCCGCAAATCGAATTTTAAGGGACAGAAAAAGTGTAAAGTTTGATGGGTCAATTTTTTTAAAATTAGTTTTTCGTGTCATTCGTTACATGGATTAAAAGGTGGCAGTTCCAAGATCACGAATATATAATTTTTAAGTCGCTGGGGCAAGTAGTTTAGCCGCAAATCGAATTTTAAGGGACAGAAAAAGTGTAAAGTTTGATGGGTCTAGGACGCATAGTTTAGCCGGAAAACGCGTTTAAAGATAAAAATGTCCAATTTTTTTAAAATTAGTTTTTCGTGTCATTCGTTACATGGATTAAAAGGTGGCAGTTCCAAGATCAAGAATATATAATTTTTAAGTCGCTGGGGCAAGTAGTTTAGCCGCAAATCGAATTTTAAGGGACAGAAAAAGTGTAAAGTTTGATGGGTCTAGGACGCGTAGTTTAGCCGGAAAACGCGTTTAAAGATAAAAATGTCCAATTTTTTTAAAATTAGATTTTCGTGTCATTCGTTACATGGATTAAAAGGTGGCAGTTCCAAGATCACGAATATATAATTTTTAAGTCGCTGGGGCAAGTAGTTTAGCCGCAAATCGAATTTTAAGGGACAGAAAAAGTGTATAGTTTGATGGGTCTAGGACGCATAGTTTAGCCGGAAAACGCGTTTAAAGATAAAAATGTCCAATTTTTTTAAAATTAGATTTTCGTGTCATTCGTTACATGGATTAAAAGGTGGCAGTTCCAAGATCACGAATATATAATTTTTAAGTCGCTGGGGCAAGTAGTTTAGCCGCAAATCGAATTTTAAGGGACAGAAAAAGTGTAAAGTTTGATGGGTCTAGGACGCATAGTTTAGCCGGAAAACGCGTTTAAAGATAAAAATGTCCAATTTTTTTAAAATTAGTTTTTCGTGTCATTCGTTACATGGATTAAAAGGTGGCAGTTCCAAGATCACGAATATATAATTTTTAAGTCGCTGGGGCAAGTAGTTTAGCCGCAAATCGAATTTTAAGGGACAGAAAAAGTGTAAAGTTTGATGGGTCTAGGACGCATAGTTTAGCCGGAAAACGCGTTTAAAGATAAAAATGTCCAATTTTTTTAAAATTAGATTTTCGTGTCATTCGTTACATGGATTAAAAGGTGGCAGTTCCAAGATCACGAATATATAATTTTTAAGTCGCTGGGGCAAGTAGTTTAGCCGCAAATCGAATTTTAAGGGACAGAAAAAGTGTAAAGTTTGATGGGTCTAGGACGCATAGTTTAGCCGGAAAACGCGTTTAAAGATAAAAATGTCCAATTTTTTTAAAATTAGATTTTCGTGTCATTCGTTACATGGATTAAAAGGTGGCAGTTCCAAGATCACGAATATATAATTTTTAAGTCGCTGGGGCAAGTAGTTTAGCCGAAAATCGAATTTTAAGGGACAGAAAAAGTGTAAAGTTTGATGGGTCTAGGACGCATAGTTTAGCCGGAAAACGCGTTTAAAGATAAAAATGTCCAATTTTTTTAAAATTAGTTTTTCGTGTCATTCGTTACATGGATTAAAAGGTGGCAGTTCCAAGATCACGAATATATAATTTTTAAGTCGCTGGGGCAAGTAGTTTAGCCGCAAATCGAATTTTAAGGGACAGAAAAAGTGTAAAGTTTGATGGGTCTAGGACGCATAGTTTAGCCGGAAAACGCGTTTAAAGATAAAAATGTCCAATTTTTTTAAAATTAGTTTTTCGTGTCATTCGTTACATGGATTAAAATGTGGCAGTTCCAAGATCACGAATATATAATTTTTAAGTCGCTGGGGCAAGTAGTTTAGCCGCAAATCGAATTTTAAGGGACAGAAAAAGTGTAAAGTTTGATGGGTCTAGGACGCATAGTTTAGCCGGAAAACGCGTTTAAAGATAAAAATGTCCAATTTTTTTAAAATTAGTTTTTCGTGTCATTCGTTACATGGATTAAAAGGTGGCAGTTCCAAGATCACGAATATATAATTTTTAAGTCGCTGGGGCAAGTAGTTTAGCCGCAAATCGAATTTTAAGGGACAGAAAAAGTGTAAAGTTTGATGGGTCTAGGACGCGTAGCTTAGCCGGAAAACGCGTTTAAAGATAAAAATGTCCAATTTTTTAAAAATTAGATTTTCGTGTCATTCGTTACATGGATTAAAAGGTGGCAGTTCCAAGATCACGAATATATAATTTTTAAGTCGCTGGGGCAAGTAGTTTAGCCGCAAATCGAATTTTAAGGGACAGAAAAAGTGTAAAGTTTGATGGGTCTAGGACGCATAGTTTAGCCGGAAAACGCGTTTAAAGATAAAAATGTCCAATTTTTTTAAAATTAGATGTTCGTGTCATTCGTTACATGGATTAAAAGGTGGCAGTTCCAAGATCACGAATATATAATTTTTAAGTCGCTGGGGCAAGTAGTTTAGCCGCAAATCGAATTTTAAGGGACAGAAAAAGTGTAAAGTTTGATGGGTCTAGGACGCATAGCTTAGCCGGAAAACGCGTTTAAAGATAAAAATGTCCAATTTTTTTAAAATTAGATTTTCGTGTCATTCGTTACATGGATTAAAATGTGGCAGTTCCAAGATCACGAATATATAATTTTTAAGTCGCTGGGGCAAGTAGTTTAGCCGCAAATCGAATTTTAAGGGACAGAAAAAGTGTAAAGTTTGATGGGTCTAGGACGCATAGTTTAGCCGGAAAACGCGTTTAAAGATAAAAATGTCCAATTTTTTTAAAATTAGTTTTTCGTGTCATTCGTTACATGGATTAAAAGGTGGCAGTTCCAAGATCACGAATATATAATTTTTAAGTCGCTGGGGCAAGTAGTTTAGCCGCAAATCGAATTTTAAGGGACAGAAAAAGTGTAAAGTTTGATGGGTCTAGGACGCGTAGTTTAGCCGGAAAACGCGTTTAAAGATAAAAATGTCCAATTTTTTTAAAATTAGATTTTCGTGTCATTCGTTACATGGATTAAAAGGTGGCAGTTCCAAGATCACGAATATATAATTTTTAAGTCGCTGGGGCAAGTAGTTTAGCCGCAAATCGAATTTTAAGGGACAGAAAAAGTGTAAAGTTTGATGGGTCTAGGACGCATAGTTTAGCCGGAAAACGCGTTTAAAGATAAAAATGTCCAATTTTTTTAAAATTAGTTTTTCGTGTCATTCGTTACATGGATTAAAAGGTGGCAGTTCCAAGATCACGAATATATAATTTTTAAGTCGCTGGGGCAAGTAGTTTAGCCGCAAATCGAATTTTAAGGGACAGAAAAAGTGTAAAGTTTGATGGGTCTAGGACGCATAGTTTAGCCGGAAAACGCGTTTAAAGATAAAAATGTCCAATTTTTTTAAAATTAGTTTTTCGTGTCATTCGTTACATGGATTAAAAGGTGGCAGTTCCAAGATCACGAATATATAATTTTTAAGTCGCTGGGGCAAGTAGTTTAGCCGCAAATCGAATTTTAAGGGACAGAAAAAGTGTAAAGTTTGATGGGTCTAGGACGCATAGTTTAGCCGGAAAACGCGTTTAAAGATAAAAATGTCCAATTTTTTTAAAATTAGATTTTCGTGTCATTCGTTACATGGATTAAAAGGTGGCAGTTCCAAGATCACGAATATATAATTTTTAAGTCGCTGGGGCAAGTAGTTTAGCCGCAAATCGAATTTTAAGGGACAGAAAAAGTGTAAAGTTTGATGGGTCTAGGACGCATAGTTTAGCCGGAAAACGCGTTTAAAGATAAAAATGTCCAATTTTTTTAAAATTAGTTTTTCGTGTCATTCGTTACATGGATTAAAAGGTGGCAGTTCCAAGATCACGAATATATAATTTTTAAGTCGCTGGGGCAAGTAGTTTAGCCGCAAATCGAATTTTAAGGGACAGAAAAAGTGTAAAGTTTGATGGGTCTAGGACGCGTAGTTTAGCCGGAAAACGCGTTTAAAGATAAAAATGTCCAATTTTTTAAAAATTAGATTTTCGTGTCATTCGTTACATGGATTAAAAGGTGGCAGTTCCAAGATCACGAATATATAATTTTTAAGTCGCTGGGGCAAGTAGTTTAGCCGCAAATCGAATTTTAAGGGACAGAAAAAGTGTAAAGTTTGATGGGTCTAGGACGCATAGTTTACCCGGAAAACGCGTTTAAAGATAAAAATGTCCAATTTTTTTAAAATTAGTTTTTCGTGTCATTCGTTACATGGATTAAAAGGTGGCAGTTCCAAGATCACGAATATATAATTTTTAAGTCGCTGGGGCAAGTAGTTTAGCCGCAAATCGAATTTTAAGGGACAGAAAAAGTGTAAAGTTTGATGGGTCTAGGACGCATAGTTTAGCCGGAAAACGCGTTTAAAGATAAAAATGTTCAATTTTTTTAAAATTAGTTTTTCGTGTCATTCGTTACATGGATTAAAAGGTGGCAGTTCCAAGATCACGAATATATAATTTTTAAGTCGCTGGGGCAAGTAGTTTAGCCGCAAATCGAATTTTAAGGGACAGAAAAAGTGTAAAGTTTGATGGGTCTAGGACGCATAGTTTAGCCGGAAAACGCGTTTAAAGATAAAAATGTCCAATTTTTTTAAAATTAGTTTTTCGTGTCATTCGTTACATGGATTAAAAGGTGGCAGTTCCAAGATCACGAATATATAATTTTTAAGTCGCTGGGGCAAGTAGTTTAGCCGCAAATCGAATTTTAAGGGACAGAAAAAGTGTAAAGTTTGATGGGTCTAGGACGCATAGTTTAGCCGGAAAACGCGTTTAAAGATAAAAATGTCCAATTTTTTTAAAATTAGATTTTCGTGTCATTCGTTACATGGATTAAAAGGTGGCAGTTCCAAGATCACGAATATATAATTTTTAAGTCGCTGGGGCAAGTAGTTTAGCCGCAAATCGAATTTTAAGGGACAGAAAAAGTGTAAAGTTTGATGGGTCTAGGACGCATAGTTTAGCCGGAAAACGCGTTTAAAGATAAAAATGTCCAATTTTTTTAAAATTAGTTTTTCGTGTCATTCGTTACATGGATTAAAAGGTGGCAGTTCCAAGATCACGAATATATAATTTTTAAGTCGCTGGGGCAAGTAGTTTAGCCGCAAATCGAATTTTAAGGGACAGAAAAAGTGTAAAGTTTGATGGGTCTAGGACGCGTAGTTTAGCCGGAAAACGCGTTTAAAGATAAAAATGTCCAATTTTTTAAAAATTAGATTTTCGTGTCATTCGTTACATGGATTAAAAGGTGGCAGTTCCAAGATCACGAATATATAATTTTTAAGTCGCTGGGGCAAGTAGTTTAGCCGCAAATCGAATTTTAAGGGACAGAAAAAGTGTAAAGTTTGATGGGTCTAGGACGCATAGTTTAGCCGGAAAACGCGTTTAAAGATAAAAATGTCCAATTTTTTTAAAATTAGATTTTCGTGTCATTCGTTACATGGATTAAAAGGTGGCAGTTCCAAGATCACGAATATATAATTTTTAAGTCGCTGGGGCAAGTAGTTTAGCCGCAAATCGAATTTTAAGGGACAGAAAAAGTGTAAAGTTTGATGGGTCTAGGACGCATAGTTTAGCCGGAAAACGCGTTTAAAGATAAAAATGTCCAATTTTTTTAAAATTAGTTTTTCGTGTCATTCGTTACATGGATTAAAAGGTGGCAGTTCCAAGATCACGAATATATAATTTTTAAGTCGCTGGGGCAAGTAGTTTAGCCGCAAATCGAATTTTAAGGGACAGAAAAAGTGTAAAGTTTGATGGGTCTAGGACGCATAGTTTAGCCGGAAAACGCGTTTAAAGATAAAAATGTCCAATTTTTTTAAAATTAGTTTTTCGTGTCATTCGTTACATGGATTAAAAGGTGGCAGTTCCAAGATCACGAATATATAATTTTTAAGTCGCTGGGGCAAGTAGTTTAGCCGCAAATCGAATTTTAAGGGACAGAAAAAGTGTAAAGTTTGATGGGTCTAGGACGCGTAGTTTAGCCGGAAAACGCGTTTAAAGATAAAAATGTCCAATTTTTTAAAAATTAGATTTTCGTGTCATTCGTTACATGGATTAAAAGGTGGCAGTTCCAAGATCACGAATATATAATTTTTAAGTCGCTGGGGCAAGTAGTTTAGCCGCAAATCGAATTTTAAGGGACAGAAAAAGTGTAAAGTTTGATGGGTCTAGGACGCATAGTTTAGCCGGAAAACGCGTTTAAAGATAAAAATGTCCAATTTTTTTAAAATTAGATTTTCGTGTCATTCGTTACATGGATTAAAAGGTGACAGTTCCAAGATCACGAATATATAATTTTTAAGTCGCTGGGGCAAGTAGTTTAGCCGCAAATCGAATTTTAAGGGACAGAAAAAGTGTAAAGTTTGATGGGTCTAGGACGCATAGTTTAGCCGGAAAACGCGTTTAAAGATAAAAATGTCCAATTTTTTTAAAATTAGATGTTCGTGTCATTCGTTACATGGATTAAAAGGTGGCAGTTCCAAGATCACGAATATATAATTTTTAAGTCGCTGGGGCAAGTAGTTTAGCCGCAAATCGAATTTTAAGGGACAGAAAAAGTGTAAAGTTTGATGGGTCTAGGACGCATAGTTTAGCCGGAAAACGCGTTTAAAGATAAAAATGTCCAATTTTTTTAAAATTAGATTTTCGTGTCATTCGTTACATGGATTAAAAGGTGGCAGTTCCAAGATCACGAATATATAATTTTTAAGTCGCTGGGGCAAGTAGTTTAGCCGCAAATCGAATTTTAAGGGACAGAAAAAGTGTAAAGTTTGATGGGTCTAGGACGCGTAGTTTAGCCGGAAAACGCGTTTAAAGATAAAAATGTCCAATTTTTTTAAAATTAGATTTTCGTGTCATTCGTTACATGGATTAAAAGGTGGCAGTTCCAAGATCACGAATATATAATTTTTAAGTCGCTGGGGCAAGTAGTTTAGCCGCAAATCGAATTTTAAGGGACAGAAAAAGTGTAAAGTTTGATGGGTCTAGGACGCATAGTTTAGCCGGAAAACGCGTTTAAAGATAAAAATGTCCAATTTTTTTAAAATTAGATTTTCGTGTCATTCGTTACATGGATTAAAAGGTGGCAGTTCCAAGATCACGAATATATAATTTTTAAGTCGCTGGGGCAAGTAGTTTAGCCGCAAATCGAATTTTAAGGGACAGAAAAAGTGTAAAGTTTGATGGGTCTAGGACGCATAGTTTAGCCGGAAAACGCGTTTAAAGATAAAAATGTCCAATTTTTTTAAAATTAGATTTTCGTGTCATTCGTTACATGGATTAAAAGGTGGCAGTTCCAAGATCACGAATATATAATTTTTAAGTCGCTGGGGCAAGTAGTTTAGCCGCAAATCGAATTTTAAGGGACAGAAAAAGTGTAAAGTTTGATGGGTCTAGGACGCATAGTTTAGCCGGAAAACGCGTTTAAAGATAAAAATGTCCAATTTTTTTAAAATTAGATTTTCGTGTCATTCGTTACATGGATTAAAAGGTGGCAGTTCCAAGATCACGAATATATAATTTTTAAGTCGCTGGGGCAAGTAGTTTAGCCGCAAATCGAATTTTAAGGGAGAGAAAAAGTGTAAAGTTTGATGGGTCTAGGACGCATAGTTTAGCCGGAAAACGCGTTAAAAGATAAAAATGTCCAATTTTTTTAAAATTAGTTTTTCGTGTCATTCGTTACATGGATTAAAAGGTGGCAGTTCCAAGATCACGAATATATAATTTTTAAGTCGCTGGGGCAAGTAGTTTAGCCGCAAATCGAATTTTAAGGGACAGAAAAAGTGTAAAGTTTGATGGGTCTAGGACGCATAGTTTAGCCGGAAAACGCGTTTAAAGATAAAAATGTCCAATTTTTTTAAAATTAGATTTTCGTGTCATTCGTTACATGGATTAAAAGGTGGCAGTTCCAAGATCACGAATATATAATTTTTAAGTCGCTGGGGCAAGTAGTTTAGCCGCAAATCGAATTTTAAGGGACAGAAAAAGTGTAAAGTTTGATGGGTCTAGGACGCATAGTTTAGCCGGAAAACGCGTTTAAAGATAAAAATGTCCAATTTTTTTAAAATTAGATTTTCGTGTCATTCGTTACATGGATTAAAATGTGGCAGTTCCAAGATCACGAATATATAATTTTTAAGTCGCTGGGGCAAGTAGTTTAGCCGCAAATCGAATTTTAAGGGACAGAAAAAGTGTAAAGTTTGATGGGTCTAGGACGCATAGTTTAGCCGGAAAACGCGTTTAAAGATAAAAATGTCCAATTTTTTTAAAATTAGTTTTTCGTGTCATTCGTTACATGGATTAAAAGGTGGCAGTTCCAAGATCACGAATATATAATTTTTAAGTCGCTGGGGCAAGTAGTTTAGCCGCAAATCGAATTTTAAGGGACAGAAAAAGTGTAAAGTTTGATGGGTCTAGGACGCGTAGTTTAGCCGGAAAACGCGTTTAAAGATAAAAATGTCCAATTTTTTTAAAATTAGATTTTCGTGTCATTCGTTACATGGATTAAAAGGTGGCAGTTCCAAGATCACGAATATATAATTTTTAAGTCGCTGGGGCAAGTAGTTTAGCCGCAAATCGAATTTTAAGGGACAGAAAAAGTGTAAAGTTTGATGGGTCTAGGACGCATAGTTTAGCCGGAAAACGCGTTTAAAGATAAAAATGTCCAATTTTTTTAAAATTAGTTTTTCGTGTCATTCGTTACATGGATTAAAAGGTGGCAGTTCCAAGATCACGAATATATAATTTTTAAGTCGCTGGGGCAAGTAGTTTAGCCGCAAATCGAATTTTAAGGGACAGAAAAAGTGTAAAGTTTGATGGGTCTAGGACGCGTAGTTTAGCCGGAAAACGCGTTTAAAGATAAAAATGTCAAATTTTTTTAAAATTAGATTTTCGTGTCATTCGTTACATGGATTAAAAGGTGGCAGTTCCAAGATCACGAATATATAATTTTTAAGTCGCTGGGGCAAGTAGTTTAGCCGCAAATCGAATTTTAAGGGACAGAAAAAGTGTAAAGTTTGATGGGTCTAGGACGCATAGTTTAGCCGGAAAACGCGTTTAAAGATAAAAATGTCCAATTTTTTTAAAATTAGATTTTCGTGTCATTCGTTACATGGATTAAAAGGTGGCAGTTCCAAGATCACGAATATATAATTTTTAAGTCGCTGGGGCAAGTAGTTTAGCCGCAAATCGAATTTTAAGGGACAGAAAAAGTGTAAAGTTTGATGGGTCTAGGACGCATAGTTTAGCCGGAAAACGCGTTTAAAGATAAAAATGTCCAATTTTTTTAAAATTAGATGTTCGTGTCATTCGTTACATGGATTAAAAGGTGGCAGTTCCAAGATCACGAATATATAATTTTTAAGTCGCTGGGGCAAGTAGTTTAGCCGCAAATCGAATTTTAAGAGACAGAAAAAGTGTAAAGTTTGATGGGTCTAGGACGCATAGTTTAGCCGGAAAACGCGTTTAAAGATAAAAATGTCCAATTTTTTTAAAATTAGATTTTCGTGTCATTCGTTACATGGATTAAAATGTGGCAGTTCCAAGATCACGAATATATAATTTTTAAGTCGCTGGGGCAAGTAGTTTAGCCGCAAATCGAATTTTAAGGGACAGAAAAAGTGTAAAGTTTGATGGGTCTAGGACGCGTAGTTTAGCCGGAAAACGCGTTTAAAGATAAAAATGTCCAATTTTTTTAAAATTAGATTTTCGTGTCATTCGTTACATGGATTAAAAGGTGGCAGTTCCAAGATCACGAATATATAATTTTTAAGTCGCTGGGGCAAGTAGTTTAGCCGCAAATCGAATTTTAAGGGACAGAAAAAGTGTAAAGTTTGATGGGTCTAGGACGCATAGTTTAGCCGGAAAACGCGTTTAAAGATAAAAATGTCCAATTTTTTTAAAATTAGTTTTTCGTGTCATTCGTTACATGGATTAAAAGGTGGCAGTTCCAAGATCACGAATATATAATTTTTAAGTCGCTGGGGCAAGTAGTTTAGCCGCAAATCGAATTTTAAGTGACAGAAAAAGTGTAAAGTTTGATGGGTCTAGGACGCATAGTTTAGCCGGAAAACGCGTTTAAAGATAAAAATGTCCAATTTTTTTAAAATTAGATTTTCGTGTCATTCGTTACATGGATTAAAAGGTGGCAGTTCCAAGATCACGAATATATAATTTTTAAGTCGCTGGGGCAAGTAGTTTAGCCGCAAATCGAATTTTAAGGGACAGAAAAAATGTAAAGTTTGATGGGTCTAGGACGCATAGTTTAGCCGGAAAACGCGTTTAAAGATAAAAATATCCAATTTTTTTAAAATTAGATTTTCGTGTCATTCGTTACATGGATTAAAATGTGGCAGTTCCAAGATCACGAATATATAATTTTTAAGTCGCTGGGGCAAGTAGTTTAGCCGCAAATCGAATTTTAAGGGACAGAAAAAGTGTAAAGTTTGATGGGTCTAGGACGCATAGTTTAGCCGGAAAACGCGTTTAAAGATAAAAATGTCCAATTTTTTTAAAATTAGTTTTTCGTGTCATTCGTTACATGGATTAAAAGGTGGCAGTTCCAAGATCACGAATATATAATTTTTAAGTCGCTGGGGCAAGTAGTTTAGCCGCAAATCGAATTTTAAGGGACAGAAAAAGTGTAAAGTTTGATGGGTCTAGGACGCGTAGTTTAGCCGGAAAACGCGTTTAAAGATGAAAATGTCCAATTTTTTTAAAATTAGATTTTCGTGTCATTCGTTACATGGATTAAAAGGTGGCAGTTCCAAGATCACGAATATATAATTTTTAAGTCGCTGGGGCAAGTAGTTTAGCCGCAAATCGAATTTTAAGGGACAGAAAAAGTGTAAAGTTTGATGGGTCTAGGACGCATAGTTTAGCCGGAAAACGCGTTTAAAGATAAAAATGTCCAATTTTTTTAAAATTAGTTTTTCGTGTCATTCGTTACATGGATTAAAAGGTGGCAGTTCCAAGATCACGAATATATAATTTTTAAGTCGCTGGGGCAAGTAGTTTAGCCGCAAATCGAATTTTAAGGGACAGAAAAAGTGTAAAGTTTGATGGGTCTAGGACGCGTAGTTTAGCCGGAAAACGCGTTTAAAGATAAAAATGTCAAATTTTTTTAAAATTAGATTTTCGTGTCATTCGTTACATGGATTAAAAGGTGGCAGTTCCAAGATCACGAATATATAATTTTTAAGTCGCTGGGGCAAGTAGTTTAGCCGCAAATCGAATTTTAAGGGACAGAAAAAGTGTAAAGTTTGATGGGTCTAGGACGCGTAGTTTAGCCGGAAAACGCGTTTAAAGATGAAAATGTCCAATTTTTTTAAAATTAGATTTTCGTGTCATTCGTTACATGGATTAAAAGGTTGCAGTTCCAAGATCACGAATATATAATTTTTAAGTCGCTGGGGCAAGTAGTTTAGCCGCAAATCGAATTTTAAGGGACAGAAAAAGTGTAAAGTTTGATGGGTCTAGGACGCATAGTTTAGCCGGAAAACGCGTTTAAAGATAAAAATGTCCAATTTTTTTAAAATTAGTTTTTCGTGTCATTCGTTACATGGATTAAAAGGTGGCAGTTCCAAGATCACGAATATATAATTTTTAAGTCGCTGGGGCAAGTAGTTTAGCCGCAAATCGAATTTTAAGGGACAGAAAAAGTGTAAAGTTTGATGGGTCTAGGACGCGTAGTTTAGCCGGAAAACGCGTTTAAAGATAAAAATGTCAAATTTTTTTAAAATTAGATTTGCGTGTCATTCGTTACATGGATTAAAAGGTGGCAGTTCCAAGATCACGAATATATAATTTTTAAGTCGCTGGGGCAAGTAGTTTAGCCGCAAATCGAATTTTAAGGGACAGAAAAAGTGTAAAGTTTGATGGGTCTAGGACGCATAGTTTAGCCGGAAAACGCGTTTAAAGATAAAAATGTCCAATTTTTTTAAAATTAGATTTTCGTGTCATTCGTTACATGGATTAAAAGGTGGCAGTTCCAAGATCACGAATATATAATTTTTAAGTCGCTGGGGCAAGTAGTTTAGCCGCAAATCGAATTTTAAGGGACAGAAAAAGTGTAAAGTTTGATGGGTCTAGGACGCATAGTTTAGCCGGAAAACGCGTTTAAAGATAAAAATGTCCAATTTTTTTAAAATTAGATTTTCGTGTCATTCGTTACATGGATTAAAAGGTGGCAGTTCCAAGATCACGAATATATAATTTTTAAGTCGCTGGGGCAAGTAGTTTAGCCGCAAATCGAATTTTAAGGGACAGAAAAAGTGTAAAGTTTGATGGTTCTAGGACGCATAGTTTAGCCGGAAAACGCGTTTAAAGATAAAAATGTCCAATTTTTTTAAAATTAGTTTTTCGTGTCATTCGTTACATGGATTAAAAGGTGGCAGTTCCAAGATCACGAATATATAATTTTTAAGTCGCTGGGGCAAGTAGTTTAGCCGCAAATCGAATTTTAAGGGACAGAAAAAGTGTAAAGTTTGATGGGTCTAGGACGCATAGTTTAGCCGGAAAACGCGTTTAAAGATAAAAATGTCCAATTTTTTTAAAATTAGATTTTCGTGTCATTCGTTACATGGATTAAAATGTGGCAGTTCCAAGATCACGAATATATAATTTTTAAGTCGCTGGGGCAAGTAGTTTAGCCGCAAATCGAATTTTAAGGGACAGAAAAAGTGTAAAGTTTGATGGGTCTAGGACGCATAGTTTAGCCGGAAAACGCGTTTAAAGATAAAAATGTCCAATTTTTTTAAAATTAGTTTTTCGTGTCATTCGTTACATGGATTAAAAGGTGGCAGTTCCAAGATCACGAATATATAATTTTTAAGTCGCTGGGGCAAGTAGTTTAGCCGCAAATCGAATTTTAAGGGACAGAAAAAGTGTAAAGTTTGATGGGTCTAGGACGCGTAGTTTAGCCGGAAAACGCGTTTAAAGATAAAAATGTCCAATTTTTTTAAAATTAGATTTTCGTGTCATTCGTTACATGGATTAAAAGGTGGCAGTTCCAAGATCACGAATATATAATTTTTAAGTCGCTGGGGCAAGTAGTTTAGCCGCAAATCGAATTTTAAGGGACAGAAAAAGTGTAAAGTTTGATGGGTCTAGGACGCATAGTTTAGCCGGAAAACGCGTTTAAAGATAAAAATGTCCAATTTTTTTAAAATTAGATTTTCGTGTCATTCGTTACATGGATTAAAAGGTGGCAGTTCCAAGATCACGAATATATAATTTTTAAGTCGCTGGGGCAAGTAGTTTAGCCGCAAATCGAATTTTAAGGGACAGAAAAAGTGTAAAGTTTGATGGGTCTAGGACGCATAGTTTAGCCGGAAAACGCGTTTAAAGATAAAAATGTCCAATTTTTTTAAAATTAGTTTTTCGTGTCATTCGTTACATGGATTAAAAGGTGGCAGTTCCAAGATCACGAATATATAATTTTTAAGTCGCTGGGGCAAGTAGTTATCCGCAAATCGAATTTTAAGGGACAGAAAAAGTGTAAAGTTTGATGGGTCTAGGACGCATAGTTTAGCCGGAAAACGCGTTTAAAGATAAAAATGTCCAATTTTTTTAAAATTAGTTTTTCGTGTCATTCGTTACATGGATTAAAAGGTGGCAGTTCCAAGATCACGAATATATAATTTTTAAGTCGCTGGGGCAAGTAGTTTAGCCGCAAATCGAATTTTAAGGGACAGAAAAAGTGTAAAGTTTGATGGGTCTAGGACGCATAGTTTAGCCGGAAAACGCGTTTAAAGATAAAAATGTCCAATTTTTTTAAAATTAGATTTTCGTGTCATTCGTTACATGGATTAAAAGGTGGCAGTTCCAAGATCACGAATATATAATTTTTAAGTCGCTGGGGCAAGTAGTTTAGCCGCAAATCGAATTTTAAGGGACAGAAAAAGTGTAAAGTTTGATGGGTCTAGGACGCATAGTTTAGCCGGAAAACGCGTTTAAAGATAAAAATGTCCAATTTTTTTAAAATTAGTTTTTCGTGTCATTCGTTACATGGATTAAAAGGTGGCAGTTCCAAGATCACGAATATATAATTTTTAAGTCGCTGGGGCAAGTAGTTTAGCCGCAAATCGAATTTTAAGGGACAGAAAAAGTGTAAAGTTTGATGGGTCTAGGACGCATAGTTTAGCCGGAAAACGCGTTTAAAGATAAAAATGTCCAATTTTTTTAAAATTAGATTTTCGTGTCATTCGTTACATGGATTAAAAGGTGGCAGTTCCAAGATCACGAATATATAATTTTTAAGTCGCTGGGGCAAGTAGTTTAGCCGCAAATCGAATTTTAAGGGACAGAAAAAGTGTAAAGTTTGATGGGTCTAGGACGCATAGTTTAGCCGGAAAACGCGTTTAAAGATAAAAATGTCCAATTTTTTTAAAATTAGTTTTTCGTGTCATTCGTTACATGGATTAAAAGGTGGCAGTTCCAAGATCACGAATATATAATTTTTAAGTCGCTGGGGCAAGTAGTTTAGCCGCAAATCGAATTTTAAGGGACAGAAAAAGTGTAAAGTTTGATGGGTCTAGGACGCATAGTTTAGCCGGAAAACGCGTTTAAAGATAAAAATGTCCAATTTTTTTAAAATTAGATTTTCGTGTCATTCGTTACATGGATTAAAAGGTGGCAGTTCCAAGATCACGAATATATAATTTTTAAGTCGCTGGGGCAAGTAGTTTAGCCGCAAATCGAATTTTAAGGGACAGAAAAAGTGTAAAGTTTGATGGGTCTAGGACGCATAGTTTAGCCGGAAAACGCGTTTAAAGATAAAAATGTCCAATTTTTTTAAAATTAGTTTTTCGTGTCATTCGTTACATGGATTAAAAGGTGGCAGTTCCAAGATCACGAATATATAATTTTTAAGTCGCTGGGGCAAGTAGTTTAGCCGCAAATCGAATTTTAAGGGACAGAAAAAGTGTAAAGTTTGATGGGTCTAGGACGCATAGTTTAGCCGGAAAACGCGTTTAAAGATAAAAATGTCCAATTTTTTTAAAATTAGATTTTCGTGTCATTCGTTACATGGATTAAAAGGTGGCAGTTCCAAGATCACGAATATATAATTTTTAAGTCGCTGGGGCAAGTAGTTTAGCCGCAAATCGAATTTTAAGGGACAGAAAAAGTGTAAAGTTTGATGGATCTAGGACGCATAGTTTAGCCGGAAAACGCGTTTAAAGATAAAAATGTCCAATTTTTTTAAAATTAGTTTTTCGTGTCATTCGTTACATGGATTAAAAGGTGGCAGTTCCAAGATCACGAATATATAATTTTTAAGTCGCTGGGCAAGTAGTTTAGCCGCAAATCGAATTTTAAGGGACAGAAAAAGTGTAAAGTTTGATGGGTCTAGGACGCGTAGTTTAGCCGGAAAACGCGTTTAAAGATAAAAATGTCCAATTTTTTTAAAATTAGATTTTCGTGTCATTCGTTACATGGATTAAAAGGTGGCAGTTCCAAGATCACGAATATATAATTTTTAAGTCGCTGGGGCAAGTAGTTTAGCCGCAAATCGAATTTTAAGGGACAGAAAAAGTGTAAAGTTTGATGGGTCTAGGACGCATAGTTTAGCCGGAAAACGCGTTTAAAGATAAAAATGTCCAATTTTTTTAAAATTAGATTTTCGTGTCATTCGTTACATGGATTAAAATGTGGCAGTTCCAAGATCACGAATATATAATTTTTAAGTCGCTGGGGCAAGTAGTTTAGCCGCAAATCGAATTTTAAGGGACAGAAAAAGTGTAAAGTTTGATGGGTCTAGGACGCATAGTTTAGCCGGAAAACGCGTTTAAAGATAAAAATGTCCAATTTTTTTAAAATTAGTTTTTCGTGTCATTCGTTACATGGATTAAAAGGTGGCAGTTCCAAGATCACGAATATATAATTTTTAAGTCGCTGGGGCAAGTAGTTTAGCCGCAAATCGAATTTTAAGGGACACAAAAAGTGTAAAGTTTGATGGGTCTAGGACGCGTAGTTTAGCCGGAAAACGCGTTTAAAGATAAAAATGTCCATTTTTTTTAAAATTAGATTTTTGTGTCATTCGTTACATGGATTAAAAGGTGGCAGTTCCAAGATCACGAATATATAATTTTTAAGTCGCTGGGGCAAGTAGTTTAGCCGCAAATCGAATTTTAAGGGACAGAAAAAGTGTAAAGTTTGATGGGTCTAGGACGCATAGTTTAGCCGGAAAACGCGTTTAAAGATAAAAATGTCCAATTTTTTTAAAATAGATTTTCGTGTCATTCGTTACATGGATTAAAAGGTGGCAGTTCCAAGATCACGAATATATAATTTTTAAGTCGCTGGGGCAAGTAGTTTAGCCGCAAATCGAATTTTAAGGGACAGAAAAAGTGTAAAGTTTGATGGGTCTAGGACGCGTAGTTTAGCCGGAAAACGCGTTTAAAGATAAAAATGTCCAATTTTTTTAAAATTAGATTTTCGTGTCATTCGTTACATGGATTAAAAGGTGGCAGTTCCAAGATCACGAATATATAATTTTTAAGTCGCTGGGGCAAGTAGTTTAGCCGCAAATCGAATTTTAAGGGACAGAAAAAGTGTAAAGTTTGATGGGTCTAGGACGCATAGTTTAGCCGGAAAACGCGTTTAAAGATAAAAATGTCCAATTTTTTTAAAATTAGATTTTCGTGTCATTCGTTACATGGATTAAAAGGTGGCAGTTCCAAGATCACGAATATATAATTTTTAAGTCGCTGGGGCAAGTAGTTTAGCCGCAAATCGAATTTTAAGGGACAGAAAAAGTGTAAAGTTTGATGGGTCTAGGACGCATAGTTTAGCCGGAAAACGCGTTTAAAGATAAAAATGTCCAATTTTTTTAAAATTAGTTTTTCGTGTCATTCGTTACATGGATTAAAAGGTGGCAGTTCCAAGATCACGAATATATAATTTTTAAGTCGCTGGGGCAAGTAGTTATCCGCAAATCGAATTTTAAGGGACAGAAAAAGTGTAAAGTTTGATGGGTCTAGGACGCATAGTTTAGCCGGAAAACGCGTTTAAAGATAAAAATGTCCAATTTTTTTAAAATTAGTTTTTCGTGTCATTCGTTACATGGATTAAAAGGTGGCAGTTCCAAGATCACGAATATATTATTTTTAAGTCGCTGGGGCAAGTAGTTTAGCCGCAAATCGAATTTTAAGGGACAGAAAAAGTGTAAAGTTTGATGGGTCTAGGACGCATAGTTTAGCCGAAAAACGCGTTTAAAGATAAAAATGTCCAATTTTTTTAAAATAAGTTTTTCGTGTCATTCGTTACATGGATTAAAATGTGGCAGTTCCAAGATCACGAATACATAATTTTTAAGTCGCTGGGGCAAGTAGTTTAGCCGCAAATCGAATTTTAAGGGACAGAAAAAGTGTAAAGTTTGATGGGTCTAGGACGCATAGTTTAGCCGGAAAACGCGTTTAAAGATAAAAATGTCCAATTTTTTTAAAATTAGATTTTCGTGTCATTCGTTACATGGATTAAAAGGTGGCAGTTCCAAGATCACGAATATATAATTTTTAAGCCGCTGGGGCAAGTAGTTTAGCCGCAAATCGAATTTTAAGGGACAGAAAAAGTGTAAAGTTTGATGGGTCTAGGACGCATAGTTTAGCCGGAAAACGCGTTTAAAGATAAAAATGTCCAATTTTTTTAAAATTAGTTTTTCGTGTCATTCGTTACATGGATTAAAAGGTGGCAGTTCCAAGATCACGAATATATAATTTTTAAGTCGCTGGGGCAAGTAGCTTAGCCGCTTATCGAATTTTAAGGGACAGAAAAAGTGTAAAGTTTGATGGGTCTAGGACGCATAGTTTAGCCGGAAAACGCGTTTAAAGATAAAAATGTCCAATTTTTTTAAAATTAGATTTTCGTGTCATTCGTTACATGGATTAAAAGGTGGCAGTTCCAAGATCACGAATATATAATTTTTAAGTCGCTGGGGCAAGTAGTTTAGCCGCAAATCGAATTTTAAGGGACAGAAAAAGTGTAAAGTTTGATGGGTCTAGGACGCGTAGTTTAGCCGGAAAACGCGTTTAAAGATAAAAATGTCCAATTTTTTTAAAATTAGATTTTCGTGTCATTCGTTACATGGATTAAAAGGTGGCAGTTCCAAGATCACGAATATATAATTTTTAAGTCGCTGGGGCAAGTAGTTTAGCCGCAAATCGAATTTTAAGGGACAGAAAAAGTGTAAAGTTTGATGGGTCTAAGACGCATAGTTTAGCCGGAAAACGCGTTTAAAGATAAAAATGTCCAATTTTTTTAAAATTAACTTTTCGTGTCATTCGTTACATGGATTAAAAGGTGGCAGTTCCAAGATCACGAATATATAATTTTTAAGTCGCTGGGGCAAGTATTTTAGCCGCAAATCGAATTTTAAGGGACAGAAAAAGTGTAAAGTTTGATGGGTCTAGGATGCATAGTTTAGCCGGAAAACGCGTTTAAAGATAAAAATGTCCAATTTTTTTAAAATTAGATTTTCGTGTCATTCGTTACATTGATTAAAAGGTGGCAGTTCCAAGATCACGAATATATAATTTTTAAGTCGCTGGGGCAAGTAGTTTAGCCGCAAATCGAATTTTAAGGGACAGAAAAAGTGTAAAGTTTGATGGGTCTAGGACGCATAGTTTAGCCGGAAAACGCGTTTAAAGATAAAAATGTCCAATTTTTTTAAAATTAGATTTTCGTGTCATTCGTTACATGGATTAAAATGTGGCAGTTCCAAGATCACGAATATATAATTTTTAAGTCGCTGGGGCAAGTAGTTTAGCCGCAAATCGAATTTTAAGGGACAGAAAAAGTGTAAAGTTTGATGGGTCTAGGACGCATAGTTTAGCCGGAAAACGCGTTTAAAGATAAAAATGTCCAATTTTTTTTAAAATTAGTTTTTCGTGTCATTCGTTACATGGATTAAAAGGTGGCAGTTCCAAGATCACGAATATATAATTTTTAAGTCGCTGGGGCAAGTAGTTTAGCCGCAAATCGAATTTTAAGGGACAGAAAAAGTGTAAAGTTTGATGGGTCTAGGACGCGTAGTTTAGCCGGAAAACGCGTTTAAAGATAAAAATGTCCAATTTTTTTAAAATTAGATTTTCGTGTCATTCGTTACATGGATTAAAAGGTGGCAGTTCCAAGATCACGAATATATAATTTCTAAGTCGCTGGGGCAAGTAGTTTAGCCGCAAATCGAATTTTAAGGGACAGAAAAAGTGTAAAGTTTGATGGGTCTAGGACGCATAGTTTAGCCGGAAAACGCGTTTAAAGATAAAAATGTCCAATTTTTTTAAAATTAGATTTTCGTGTCATTCGTTACATGGATTAAAAGGTGGCAGTTCCAAGATCACGAATATATAATTTTTAAGTCGCTGGGGCAAGTAGTTTAGCCGCAAATCGAATTTTAAGGGACAGAAAAAGTGTAAAGTTTGATGGGTCTAGGACGCATAGTTTAGCCGGAAAACGCGTTTAAAGATAAAAATGTCCAATTTTTTTAAAATTAGATTTTCGTGTCATTCGTTACATGGATTAAAAGGTGGCAGTTCCAAGATCACGAATATATAATTTTTAAGTCGCTGGGGCAAGTAGTTTAGCCGCAAATCGAATTTTAAGGGACAGAAAAAGTGTAAAGTTTGATGGGTCTAGGACGCATAGTTTAGCCGGAAAACGCGTTTAAAGATAAAAATGTCCAATTTTTTTAAAATTAGTTTTTCGTGTCATTCGTTACATGGATTAAAAGGTGGCAGTTC
The DNA here is from genome assembly GCA_910595825.1 of Philhelius pedissequus. Classification (NCBI taxonomy): domain Eukaryota; kingdom Metazoa; phylum Arthropoda; class Insecta; order Diptera; family Syrphidae; genus Philhelius; species Philhelius pedissequus. Next base: position 198,807,804 of record OU343161.1, on the reverse strand, counting down.
CAAGATCACGAATATATAATTTTTAAGTCGCTGGGGCAAGTAGTTTAGCCGCAAATCGAATTTTAAGGGACAGAAAAAGTGTAAAGTTTGATGGGTCTAGGACGCATAGTTTAGCGGGAAAACGCGTTTAAAGATAAAAATGTCCAATTTTTTCAAAATTGGATTTTCGTGTCATTCGTTACATGGATTAAAAGGTGGCAGTTCCAAGATCACGAATATATAATTTTTAAGTCGCTGGGGCAAGTAGTTTAGCCGCAAATCGAATTTTAAGGGACAGAAAAAGTGTAAAGTTTGATGGGTCTAGGACGCATAGTTTAGCCGGAAAACGCGTTTAAAGATAAAAATGTCCAATTTTTTTAAAATTAGATTTTCGTGTCATTCGTTACATGGATTAAAAGGTGGCAGTTCCAAGATCACGAATATATAATTTTTAAGTCGCTGGGGCAAGTAGTTTAGCCGCAAATCGAATTTTAAGGGACAGAAAAAGTGTAAAGTTTGATGGGTCTAGGACGCATAGTTTAGCCGGAAAACGCGTTTAAAGATAAAAATGTCCAATTTTCTTAAAATTAGATTTTCGTGTCATTCGTTACATGGATTAAAAGGTGGCAGTTCCAAGATCACGAATATATAATTTTTAAGTCGCTGGGGCAAGTAGTTTAGCCGCAAATCGAATTTTAAGGGACAGAAAAAGTGTAAAGTTTGATGGGTCTAGGACGCATAGTTTAGCCGGAAAACGCGTTTAAAGATAAAAATGTCCAATTTTTTTTAAATTAGATTTTCGTGTCATTCGTTACATGGATTAAAAGGTGGCAGTTCCAAGATCACGAATATATAATTTTTAAGTCGCTGGGGCAAGTAGTTTAGCCGCAAATCGAATTTTAAGGGACAGAAAAAGTGTAAAGTTTGATGGGTCTAGGACGCATAGTTTAGCCGGAAAACGCGTTTAAAGATAAAAATGTCCAATTTTTTTAAAATTAGATTTTCGTGTCATTCGTTACATGGATTAAAAGGTGGCAGTTCCAAGATCACGAATATATAATTTTTAAGTCGCTGGGGCAAGTAGTTTAGCCGCAAATCGAATTTTAAGGGACAGAAAAAGTGTAAAGTTTGATGGGTCTAGGACGCATAGTTTAGCCGGAAAACACGTTTAAAGATAAAAATGTCCAATTTTTTTTAAATTAGTTTTTCGTGTCATTCGTTACATGGATTAAAAGGATCAGTTCCAAGATCACGAATATATAATTTTTAAGTCGCTGGGGCAAGTAGTTTAGCCGCAAATCGAATTTTAAGGGACAGAAAAAGTGTAAAGTTTGATGGGTCTAGGACGCATAGTTTAGCCGGAAAACGCGTTTAAAGATAAAAATGTCCAATTTTTTTAAAATTAGATTTTCGTGTCATTCGTTACATGGATTAAAAGGTGGCAGTTCCAAGATCACGAATATATAATTTTTAAGTCGCTGGGGCAAGTAGTTTAGCCGCAAATCGAATTTTAAGGGACAGAAAAAGTGTAAAGTTTGATGGGTCTAGGACGCATAGTTTAGCCGGAAAACGCGTTTAAAGATAAAAATGTCCAATTTTTTTAAAATTAGATTTTCGTGTCATTCGTTACATGGATTAAAAGGTGGCAGTTCCAAGATCACGAATATATAATTTTTAAGTCGCTGGGGCAAGTAGTTTAGCCGCAAATCGAATTTTAAGGGACAGAAAAAGTGTAAAGTTTGATGGGTCTAGGACGCATAGTTTAGCCGGAAAACGCGTTTAAAGATAAAAATGTCCAATTTTTTTAAAATTAGTTTTTCGTGTCATTCGTTACATGGATTAAAAGGTGGCAGTTCCAAGATCACGAATATATAATTTTTAAGTCGCTGGGGCAAGTAGTTTAGCCGCAAATCGAATTTTAAGGGACAGAAAAAGTGTAAAGTTTGATGGGTCTAGGACGCATAGTTTAGCCGGAAAACGCGTTTAAAGATAAAAATGTCCAATTTTTTTAAAATTAGATTTTCGTGTCATTCGTTACATGGATTAAAAGGTGGCAGTTCCAAGATCACGAATATATAATTTTTAAGTCGCTGGGGCAAGTAGTTTAGCCGCAAATCGAATTTTAAGGGACAGAAAAAGTGTAAAGTTTGATGGGTCTAGGACGCATAGTTTAGCCGGAAAACGCGTTTAAAGATAAAAATGTCCAATTTTTTTAAAATTAGTTTTTCGTGTCATTCGTTACATGGATTAAAAGGTGGCAGTTCCAAGATCACGAATATATAATTTTTAAGTCGCTGGGGCAAGTAGTTTAGCCGCAAATCGAATTTTAAGGGACAGAAAAAGTGTAAAGTTTGATGGGTCTAGGACGCATAGTTTAGCCGGAAAACGCGTTTAAAGATAAAAATGTCCAATTTTTTTAAAATTAGTTTTTCGTGTCATTCGTTACATGGATTAAAAGGTGGCAGTTCCAAGATCACGAATATATAATTTTTAAGTCGCTGGGGCAAGTAGTTTAGCCGCAAATCGAATTTTAAGGGACAGAAAAAGTGTAAAGTTTGATGGGTCTAGGACGCATAGTTTAGCCGGAAAACGCGTTTAAAGATAAAAATGTCCAATTTTTTTAAAATTAGATTTTCGTGTCATTCGTTACATGGATTAAAAGGTGGCAGTTCCAAGATCACGAATATATAATTTTTAAGTCGCTGGGGCAAGTAGTTTAGCCGCAAATCGAATTTTAAGGGACAGAAAAAGTGTAAAGTTTGATGGGTCTAGGACGCATAGTTTAGCCGGAAAACGCGTTTAAAGATAAAAATGTCCAATTTTTTTAAAATTAGATTTTCGTGTCATTCGTTACATGGATTAAAATGTGGCAGTTCCAAGATCACGAATATATAATTTTTAAGTCGCTGGGGCAAGTAGTTTAGCCGCAAATCGAATTTTAAGGGACAGAAAAAGTGTAAAGTTTGATGGGTCTAGGACGCATAGTTTAGCCGGAAAACGCGTTTAAAGATAAAAATGTCCAATTTTTTTAAAATTAGATTTTCGTGTCATTCGTTACATGGATTAAAAGGTGGCAGTTCCAAGATTACGAATATATAATTTTTAAGTCGCTGGGGCAAGTAGTTTAGCCGCAAATCGAATTTTAAGGGACAGAAAAAGTGTAAAGTTTGATGGGTCTAGGACGCATAGTTTAGCCGGAAAACGCGTTTAAAGATAAAAATGTCCAATTTTTTTAAAATTAGTTTTTCGTGTCATTCGTTACATGGATTAAAAGGTGGCAGTTCCAAGATCACGAATATATAATTTTTAAGTCGCTGGGGCAAGTAGTTTAGCCGCAAATCGAATTTTAAGGGACAGAAAAAGTGTAAAGTTTGATGGGTCTAGGACGCATAGTTTAGCCGGAAAACGCGTTTAAAGATAAAAATGTCCAATTTTTTTAAAATTAGTTTTTCGTGTCATTCGTTACATGGATTAAAAGGTGGCAGTTCCAAGATCACGAATATATAATTTTTAAGTCGCTGGGGCAAGTAGTTTAGCCGCAAATCGAATTTTAAGGGACAGAAAAAGTGTAAAGTTTGATGGGTCTAGGACGCATAGTTTAGCCGGAAAACGCGTTTAAAGATAAAAATGTCCAATTTTTTTAAAATTAGATTTTCGTGTCATCCGTTACATGGATTAAAAGGTGGCAGTTCCAAGATCACGAATATATAATTTTTAAGTCGCTGGGGCAAGTAGTTTAGCCGCAAATCGAATTTTAAGGGACAGAAAAAGTGTAAAGTTTGATGGGTCTAGGACGCATAGTTTAGCCGGAAAACGCGTTTAAAGACAAAAATGTCCAATTTTTTTAAAATTAGATTTTCGTGTCATTCGTTACATGGATTAAAATGTGGCAGTTCCAAGATCACGAATATATAATTTTTAAGTCGCTGGGGCAAGTAGTTTAGCCGCAAATCGAATTTTAAGGGACAGAAAAAGTGTAAAGTTTGATGGGTCTAGGACGCATAGTTTAGCCGGAAAACGCGTTTAAAGATAAAAATGTCCAATTTTTTTAAAATTAGTTTTTCGTGTCATTCGTTACATGGATTAAAAGGTGGCAGTTCCAAGATCACGAATATATAATTTTTAAGTCGCTGGGGCACGTAGTTTAGCCGCAAATCGAATTTTAAGGGACAGAAAAAGTGTAAAGTTTGATGGGTCTAGGACGCATAGTTTAGCCGGAAAACGCGTTTAAAGATAAAAATGTCCAATTTTTTTAAAATTAGTTTTTCGTGTCATTCGTTACATGGATTAAAAGGTGGCAGTTCCAAGATCACGAATATATAATTTTTAAGTCGCTGGGGCAAGTAGTTTAGCCGCAAATCGAATTTTAAGGGACAGAAAAAGTGTAAAGTTTGATGGGTCTAGGACGCACAGTTTAGCCGGAAAACGCGTTTAAAGATAAAAATGTCCAATTTTTTCAAAATTAGATTTTCGTGTCATTCGTTACATGGATTAAAAGGTGGCAGTTCCAAGATCACGAATATATAATTTTTAAGTCGCTGGGGCAAGTAGTTTAGCCGCAAATCGAATTTTAAGGGACAGAAAAAGTGTAAAGTTTGATGGGTCTAGGACGCATAGTTTAGCCGGAAAACGCGTTTAAAGATAAAAATGTCCAATTTTTTTTAAATTAGATTTTCGTGTCATTCGTTACATGGATTAAAAGGTGGCAGTTCCAAGATCACGAATATATAATTTTTAAGTCGCTGGGGCAAGTAGTTTAGCCGCAAATCGAATTTTAAGGGACAGAAAAAGTGTAAAGTTTGATGGGTCTAGGACGCATAGTTTAGCCGGAAAACGCGTTTAAAGATAAAAATGTCCAATTTTTTTAAAATTAGATTTTCGTGTCATTCGTTACATGGATTAAAAGGTGGCAGTTCCAAGATCACGAATATATAATTTTTAAGTCGCTGGGGCAAGTAGTTTAGCCGCAAATCGAATTTTAAGGGACAGAAAAAGTGTAAAGTTTGATGGGTCTAGGACGCATAGTTTAGCCGGAAAACACGTTTAAAGATAAAAATGTCCAATTTTTTTTAAATTAGTTTTTCGTGTCATTCGTTACATGGATTAAAAGGTGGCAGTTCCAAGATCACGAATATATAATTTTTAAGTCGCTGGGGCAAGTAGTTTAGCCGCAAATCGAATTTTAAGGGACAGAAAAAGTGTAAAGTTTGATGGGTCTAGGACGCATAGTTTAGCCGGAAAACGCGTTTAAAGATAAAAATGTCCAATTTTTTTAAAATTAGATTTTCGTGTCATTCGTTACATGGATTAAAAGGTGGCAGTTCCAAGATCACGAATATATAATTTTTAAGTCGCTGGGGCAAGTAGTTTAGCCGCAAATCGAATTTTAAGGGACAGAAAAAGTGTAAAGTTTGATGGGTCTAGGACGCATAGTTTAGCCGGAAAACGCGTTTAAAGATAAAAATGTCCAATTTTTTTAAAATTAGATTTTCGTGTCATTCGTTACATGGATTAAAAGGTGGCAGTTCCAAGATCACGAATATATAATTTTTAAGTCGCTGGGGCAAGTAGTTTAGGCGCAAATCGAATTTTAAGGGACAGAAAAAGTGTAAAGTTTGATGGGTCTAGGACGCATAGTTTAGCCGGAAAACGCGTTTAAAGATAAAAATGTCCAATTTTTTTAAAATTAGTTTTTCGTGTCATTCGTTACATGGATTAAAAGGTGGCAGTTCCAAGATCACGAATATATAATTTTTAAGTCGCTGGGGCAAGTAGTTTAGCCGCAAATCGAATTTTAAGGGACAGAAAAAGTGTAAAGTTTGATGGGTCTAGGACGCATAGTTTAGCCGGAAAACGCGTTTAAAGATAAAAATGTCCAATTTTTTTAAAATTAGATTTTCGTGTCATTCGTTACATGGATTAAAAGGTGGCAGTTCCAAGATCACGAATATATAATTTTTAAGTCGCTGGGGCAAGTAGTTTAGCCGCAAATCGAATTTTAAGGGACAGAAAAAGTGTAAAGTTTGATGGGTCTAGGACGCATAGTTTAGCCGGAAAACGCGTTTAAAGATAAAAATGTCCAATTTTTTTAAAATTAGATTTTCGTGTCATTCGTTACATGGATTAAAATGTGGCAGTTCCAAGATCACGAATATATAATTTTTAAGTCGCTGGGGTAAGTAGTTTAGCCGCAAATCGAATTTTAAGGGACAGAAAAAGTGTAAAGTTTGATGGGTCTAGGACGCATAGTTTAGCCGGAAAACGCGTTTAAAGATAAAAATGTCCAATTTTTTTAAAATTAGATTTTCGTGTCATTCGTTACATGGATTAAAAGGTGGCAGTTCCAAGATCACGAATATATAATTTTTAAGTCGCTGGGGCAAGTAGTTTAGCCGCAAAACGAATTTTAAGGGACAGAAAAAGTGTAAAGTTTGATGGGTCTAGGACGCATAGTTTAGACGGAAAACGCGTTTAAAGATAAAAATGTCCAATTTTTTTAAAATTAGATTTTCGTGTCATTCGTTACATGGATTAAAAGGTGGCAGTTCCAAGATCACGAATATATAATTTTTAAGTCGCTGGGGCAAGTAGTTTAGCCGCAAATCGAATTTTAAGGGACAGAAAAAGTGTAAAGTTTGATGGGTCTAGGACGCATAGTTTAGCCGGAAAACGCGTTTAAAGATAAAAATGTCCAATTTTTTTAAAATTAGTTTTTCGTGTCATTCGTTACATGGATTAAAAGGTGGCAGTTCCAAGATCACGAATATATAATTTTTAAGTCGCTGGGGCAAGTAGTTTAGCCGCAAATCGAATTTTAAGGGACAGAAAAAGTGTAAAGTTTGATGGGTCTAGGACGCGTAGTTTAGCTGGAAAACGCGTTTAAAGATAAAAATGTCCAATTTTTTTAAAATTAGTTTTTCGTGTCATTCGTTACATGGATTAAAAGGTGGCAGTTCCAAGATCACGAATATATAATTTTTAAGTCGCTGGGGCAAGTAGTTTAGCCGCAAATCGAATTTTAAGGGACAGAAAAAGTGTAAAGTTTGATGGGTCTAGGACGCATAGTTTAGCCGGAAAACGCGTTTAAAGATAAAAATGTCCAATTTTTTTAAAATTAGATTTTCGTGTCATCCGTTACATGGATTAAAAGGTGGCAGTTCCAAGATCACGAATATATAATTTTTAAGTCGCTGGGGCAAGTAGTTTAGCCGCAAATCGAATTTTAAGGGACAGAAAAAGTGTAAAGTTTGATGGGTCTAGGACGCATAGTTTAGCCGGAAAACGCGTTTAAAGATAAAAATGTCCAATTTTCTTAAAATTAGATTTTCGTGTCATTCGTTACATGGATTAAAATGTGGCAGTTCCAAGATCACGAATATATAATTTTTAAGTCGCTGGGGCAAGTAGTTTAGCCGCAAATCGAATTTTAAGGGACAGAAAAAGTGTAAAGTTTGATGGGTCTAGGACGCATAGTTTAGCCGGAAAACGCGTTTAAAGATAAAAATGTCCAATTTTTTTAAAATTAGATTTTCGTGTCATTCGTTACATGGATTAAAAGGTGGCAGTTCCAAGATCACGAATATATAATTTTTAAGTCGCTGGGGCAAGTAGTTTAGCCGCAAATCGAATTTTAAGGGACAGAAAAAGTGTAAAGTTTGATGGGTCTAGGACGCATAGTTTAGCCGGAAAACGCGTTTAAAGATAAAAATGTCCAATTTTTTTAAAATTAGTTTTTCGTGTCATTCGTTACATGGATTAAAAGGTGGCAGTTCCAAGATCACGAATATATAATTTTTTAAGTCGCTGGGGCAAGTAGTTTAGCCGCAAATCGAATTTTAAGGGACAGAAAAAGTGTAAAGTTTGATGGGTCTAGGAGAGCATAGTTTAGCCGGAAAACGCGTTTAAAGATAAAAATGTCCAATTTTTTTAAAATTAGATTTTCGTGTCATTCGTTACATGGATTAAAATGTGGCAGTTCCAAGATCACGAATATATAATTTTTAAGTCGCTGGGGCAAGTAGTTTAGCCGCAAATCGAATTTTAAGGGACAGAAAAAGTGTAAAGTTTGATGGGTCTAGGACGCATAGTTTAGCCGGAAAACGCGTTTAAAGATAAAAATGTCCAATTTTTTTAAAATTAGATTTTCGTGTCATTCGTTACATGGATTAAAAGGTGGCAGTTCCAAGATCACGAATATATAATTTTTAAGTCGCTGGGGCAAGTAGTTTAGCCGCAAATCGAATTTTAAGGGACAGAAAAAGTGTAAAGTTTGATGGGTCTAGGACGCATAGTTTAGCCGGAAAACGCGTTTAAAGATAAAAATGTCCAATTTTTTTAAAATTAGTTTTTCGTGTCATTCGTTACATGGATTAAAAGGTGGCAGTTCCAAGATCACGAATATATAATTTTTAAGTCGCTGGGGCAAGTAGTTTAGCCGCAAATCGAATTTTAAGGGACAGAAAAAGTGTAAAGTTTGATGGGTCTAGGACGCATAGTTTAGCCGGAAAACGCGTTTAAAGATAAAAATGTCCAATTTTTTTAAAATTAGATTTTCGTGTCATTCGTTACATGGATTAAAAGGTGGCAGTTCCAAGATCACGAATATATAATTTTTAAGTCGCTGGGGCAAGTAGTTTAGCCGCAAATCGAATTTTAAGGGACAGAAAAAGTGTAAAGTTTGATGGGTCTAGGACGCATAGTTTAGCCGGAAAACGCGTTTAAAGATAAAAATGTCCAATTTTTTTAAAATTAGTTTTTCGTGTCATTCGTTACATGGATTAAAAGGTGGCAGTTCCAAGATCACGAATATATAATTTTTAAGTCGCTGGGGCAAGTAGTTTAGCCGCAAATCGAATTTTAAGGGACAGAAAAAGTGTAAAGTTTGATGGGTCTAGGACGCATAGTTTAGCCGGAAAACGCGTTTAAAGATAAAAATGTCCAATTTTTTTAAAATTAGATTTTCGTGTCATTCGTTACATGGATTAAAAGGTGGCAGTTCCAAGATCACGAATATATAATTTTTAAGTCGCTGGGGCAAGTAGTTTAGCCGCAAATCGAATTTTAAGGGACAGAAAAAGTGTAAAGTTTGATGGGTCTAGGACGCATAGTTTAGCCGGAAAACGTGTTTAAAGATAAAAATGTCCAATTTTTTTAAAATTAGATTTTCGTGTCATTCGTTACATGGATTAAAATGTGGCAGTTCCAAGATCACGAATATATAATTTTTAAGTCGCTGGGGTAAGTAGTTTAGCCGCAAATCGAATTTTAAGGGACAGAAAAAGTGTAAAGTTTGATGGGTCTAGGACGCATAGTTTAGCCGGAAAACGCGTTTAAAGATAAAAATGTCCAATTTTTTTAAAATTAGTTTTTCGTGTCATTCGTTACATGGATTAAAAGGTGGCAGTTCCAAGATCACGAATATATAATTTTTAAGTCGCTGGGGCAAGTAGTTTAGCCGCAAATCGAATTTTAAGGGACAGAAAAAGTGTAAAGTTTGATGGGTCTAGGACGCATAGTTTAGCCGGAAAACGCGTTTAAAGATAAAAATGTCCAATTTTTTTAAAATTAGATTTTCGTGTCATTCGTTACATGGATTAAAAGGTGGCAGTTCCAAGATCACGAATATATAATTTTTAAGTCGCTGGGGCAAGTAGTTTAGCCGCAAATCGAATTTTAAGGGACAGAAAAAGTGTAAAGTTTGATGGGTCTAGGACGCATAGTTTAGCCGGAAAACGCGTTTAAAGATAAAAATGTCCAATTTTTTTAAAATTAGATTTTCGTGTCATTCGTTACATGGATTAAAAGGTGGCAGTTCCAAGATCACGAATATATAATTTTTAAGTCGCTGGGGCAAGTAGTTTAGCCGCAAATCGAATTTTAAGGGACAGAAAAAGTGTAAAGTTTGATGGGTCTAGGACGCATAGTTTAGCCGGAAAACGCGTTTAAAGATAAAAATGTCCAATTTTTTTAAAATTAGTTTTTCGTGTCATTCGTTACATGGATTAAAAGGTGGCAGTTCCAAGATCACGAATATATAATTTTTAAGTCGCTGGGGCAAGTAGTTTAGCCGCAAATCGAATTTTAAGGGACAGAAAAAGTGTAAAGTTTGATGGGTCTAGGACGCATAGTTTAGCCGGAAAACGCGTTTAAAGATAAAAATGTCCAATTTTTTTAAAATTAGATTTTCGTGTCATTCGTTACATGGATTAAAAGGTGGCAGTTCCAAGATCACGAATATATAATTTTTAAGTCGCTGGGGCAAGTAGTTTAGCCGCAAATCGAATTTTAAGGGACAGAAAAAGTGTAAAGTTTGATGGGTCTAGGACGCATAGTTTAGCCGGAAAACGCGTTTAAAGATAAAAATGTCCAATTTTTTTAAAATTAGATTTTCGTGTCATTCGTTACATGGATTAAAAGGTGGCAGTTCCAAGATCACGAATATATAATTTTTAAGTCGCTGGGGCAAGTAGTTTAGCCGCAAATCGAATTTTAAGGGACAGAAAAAGTGTAAAGTTTGATGGGTCTAGGACGCATAGTTTAGGCGGAAAACGCGTTTAAAGATAAAAATGTCCAATTTTTTTAAAATTAGTTTTTCGTGTCATTCGTTACATGGATTAAAAGGTGGCAGTTCCAAGATCACGAATATATAATTTTTAAGTCGCTGGGGCAAGTAGTTTAGCCGCAAATCGAATTTTAAGGGACAGAAAAAGTGTAAAGTTTGATGGGTCTAGGACGCATAGTTTAGCCGGAAAACGCGTTTAAAGATAAAAATGTCCAATTTTTTAAAAATTAGATTTTCGTGTCATTCGTTACATGGATTAAAAGGTGGCAGTTCCAAGATCACGAATATATAATTTTTAAGTCGCTGGGGCAAGTAGTTTAGCCGCAAATCGAATTTTAAGGGACAGAAAAAGTGTAAAGTTTGATGGGTCTAGGACGCATAGTTTAGCCGGAAAACGCTTTTAAAGATAAAAATGTCCAATTTTTTTAAAATTAGTTTTTCGTGTCATTCGTTACATGGATTAAAAGGTGGCAGTTCCAAGATCACGAATATATAATTTTTAAGTCGCTGGGGCAAGTAGTTTAGCCGCAAATCGAATTTTAAGGGACAGAAAAAGTGTAAAGTTTGATGGGTCTAGGACGCATAGTTTAGCCGGAAAACGCGTTTAAAGATAAAAATGTCAATTTTTTTTAAAATTAGATTTTCGTGTCATTCGTTACATGGATTAAAAGGTGGCAGTTCCAAGATCACGAATATATAATTTTTAAGTCGCTGGGGCAAGTAGTTTAGCCGCAAATCGAATTTTAAGGGACAGAAAAAGTGTAAAGTTTGATGGGTCTAGGACGCATAGTTTAGCCGGAAAACGCGTTTAAAGATAAAAATGTCCAATTTTTTTAAAATTAGATTTTCGTGTCATTCGTTACATGGATTAAAATGTGGCAGTTCCAAGATCACGAATATATAATTTTTAAGTCGCTGGGGCAAGTAGTTTAGCCGCAAATCGAATTTTAAGGGACAGAAAAAGTGTAAAGTTTGATGGGTCTAGGACGCATAGTTTAGCCGGAAAACGCGTTTAAAGATAAAAATGTCCAATTTTTTTAAAATTAGATTTTCGTGTCATTCGTTACATGGATTAAAAGGTGGCAGTTCCAAGATCACGAATATATAATTTTTAAGTCGCTGGGGCAAGTAGTTTAGCCGCAAATCGAATTTTAAGGGACAGAAAAAGTGTAAAGTTTGATGGGTCTAGGACGCATAGTTTAGCCGGAAAACGCGTTTAAATATAAAAATGTCCAATTTTTTTAAAATTAGATTTTCGTGTCATTCGTTACATGGATTAAAAGGTGGCAGTTCCAAGATCACGAATATATAATTTTTAAGTCGCTGGGGCAAGTAGTTTAGCCGCAAATCGAATTTTAAGGGACAGAAAAAGTGTAAAGTTTGATGGGTCTAGGACGCATAGTTTAGCCGGAAAACGCGTTTAAAGATAAAAATGTCCAATTTTTTTAAAATTAGATTTTCGTGTCATTCGTTACATGGATTAAAATGTGGCAGTTCCAAGATCACGAATATATAATTTTTAAGTCGCTGGGGCAAGTAGTTTAGCCGCAAATCGAATTTTAAGGGACAGAAAAAGTGTAAAGTTTGATGGGTCTAGGACGCATAGTTTAGCCGGAAAACGCGTTTAAAGATAAAAATGTCCAATTTTTTTAAAATTAGTTTTTCGTGTCATTCGTTACATGGATTAAAAGGTGGCAGTTCCAAGATCACGAATATATAATTTTTAAGTCGCTGGGGCAAGTAGTTTAGCCGCAAATCGAATTTTAAGGGACAGAAAAAGTGTAAAGTTTGATGGGTCTAGGACGCATAGTTTAGCCGGAAAACGCGTTTAAAGATAAAAATGTCCAATTTTTTAAAATTAGATTTTCGTGTCATTCGTTACATGGATTAAAATGTGGCAGTTCCAAGATCACGAATATATAATTTTTAAGTCGCTGGGGTAAGTAGTTTAGCCGCAAATCGAATTTTAAGGGACAGAAAAAGTGTAAAGTTTGATGGGTCTAGGACGCATAGTTTAGCCGGAAAACGCGTTTAAAGATAAAAATGTCCAATTTTTTTAAAATTAGTTTTTCGTGTCATTCGTTACATGGATTAAAAGGTGGCAGTTCCAAGATCACGAATATATAATTTTTAAGTCGCTGGGGCAAGTAGTTTAGCCGCAAATCGAATTTTAAGGGACAGAAAAAGTGTAAAGTTTGATGGGTCTAGGACGCATAGTTTAGCCGGAAAACGCGTTTAAAGATAAAAATGTCCAATTTTTTTAAAATTAGATTTTCGTGTCATTCGTTACATGGATTAAAATGTGGCAGTTCCAAGATCACGAATATATAATTTTTAAGTCGCTGGGGCAAGTAGTTTAGCCGCAAATCGAATTTTAAGGGACAGAAAAAGTGTAAAGTTTGATGGGTCTAGGACGCATAGTTTAGCCGGAAAACGCGTTTAAAGATAAAAATGTCCAATTTTTTTAAAATTAGATTTTCGTGTCATTCGTTACATGGATTAAAAGGTGGCAGTTCCAAGATCACGAATATATAATTTTTAAGTCGCTGGGGCAAGTAGTTTAGCCGCAAATCGAATTTTAAGGGACAGAAAAAGTGTAAAGTTTGATGGGTCTAGGACGCATAGTTTAGCCGGAAAACGCGTTTAAATATAAAAATGTCCAATTTTTTTAAAATTAGATTTTCGTGTCATTCGTTACATGGATTAAAAGGTGGCAGTTCCAAGATCACGAATATATAATTTTTAAGTCGCTGGGGCAAGTAGTTTAGCCGCAAATCGAATTTTAAGGGACAGAAAAAGTGTAAAGTTTGATGGGTCTAGGACGCATAGTTTAGCCGGAAAACGCGTTTAAAGATAAAAATGTCCAATTTTTTTAAAATTAGATTTTCGTGTCATTCGTTACATGGATTAAAATGTGGCAGTTCCAAGATCACGAATATATAATTTTTAAGTCGCTGGGGCAAGTAGTTTAGCCGCAAATCGAATTTTAAGGGACAGAAAAAGTGTAAAGTTTGATGGGTCTAGGACGCATAGTTTAGCCGGAAAACGCGTTTAAAGATAAAAATGTCCAATTTTTTTAAAATTAGTTTTTCGTGTCATTCGTTACATGGATTAAAAGGTGGCAGTTCCAAGATCACGAATATATAATTTTTAAGTCGCTGGGGCAAGTAGTTTAGCCGCAAATCGAATTTTAAGGGACAGAAAAAGTGTAAAGTTTGATGGGTCTAGGACGCATAGTTTAGCCGGAAAACGCGTTTAAAGATAAAAATGTCCAATTTTTTAAAATTAGATTTTCGTGTCATTCGTTACATGGATTAAAATGTGGCAGTTCCAAGATCACGAATATATAATTTTTAAGTCGCTGGGGTAAGTAGTTTAGCCGCAAATCGAATTTTAAGGGACAGAAAAAGTGTAAAGTTTGATGGGTCTAGGACGCATAGTTTAGCCGGAAAACGCGTTTAAAGATAAAAATGTCCAATTTTTTTAAAATTAGATTTTCGTGTCATTCGTTACATGGATTAAAAGGTGGCAGTTCCAAGATCACGAATATATAATTTTTAAGTCGCTGGGGCAAGTAGTTTAGCCGCAAATCGAATTTTAAGGGACAGAAAAAGTGTAAAGTTTGATGGGTCTAGGACGCATAGTTTAGCCGGAAAACGCGTTTAAAGATAAAAATGTCCAATTTTTTTAAAATTAGTTTTTCGTGTCATTCGTTACATGGATTAAAAGGTGGCAGTTCCAAGATCACGAATATATAATTTTTAAGTCGCTGGGGCAAGTAGTTTAGCCGCAAATCGAATTTTAAGGGACAGAAAAAGTGTAAAGTTTGATGGGTCTAGGAGGCATAGTTTAGCCGGAAAACGCGTTTAAAGATAAAAATGTCCGATTTTTTTAAAATTAGATTTTCGTGTCATTCGTTACATGGATTAAAAGGTGGCAGTTCCAAGATCACGAATATATAATTTTTAAGTCGCTGGGGCAAGTAGTTTAGCCGCAAATCGAATTTTAAGGGACAGAAAAAGTGTAAAGTTTGATGGGTCTAGGACGCATAGTTTAGCCGGAAAACGCGTTTAAAGATAAAAATGTCCAATTTTTTTAAAATTAGATTTTCGTGTCATTCGTTACATGGATTAAAAGGTGGCAGTTCCAAGATCACGAATATATAATTTTTAAGTCGCTGGGGCAAGTAGTTTAGCCGCAAATCGAATTTTAAGGGACAGAAAAAGTGTAAAGTTTGATGGGTCTAGGACGCATAGTTTAGCCGGAAAACGCGTTTAAAAATAAAAATGGAAAACGCGTTTAAAGATAAAAATGTCCAATTTTTTTAAAATTAGATTTTCGTGTCATTCGTTACATGGATTAAAAGGTGGCAGTTCCAAGATCACGAATATATAATTTTTAAGTCGCTGGGGCAAGTAGTTTAGCCGCAAATCGAATTTTAAGGGACAGAAAAAGTGTAAAGTTTGATGGGTCTAGGACGCATAGTTTAGCCGGAAAACGCGTTTAAAGATAAAAATGTCCAATTTTTTTAAAATTAGTTTTTCGTGTCATTCGTTACATGGATTAAAAGGTGGCAGTTCCAAGATCACGAATATATAATTTTTAAGTCGCTGGGGCAAGTAGTTTAGCCGCAAATCGAATTTTAAGGGACAGAAAAAGTGTAAAGTTTGATGGGTCTAGGACGCATAGTTTAGCCGGAAAACGCGTTTAAAGATAAAAATGTCAAATTTTTTTAAAATTAGATTTTCGTGTCATTCGTTACATGGATTAAAAGGTGGCAGTTCCAAGATCACGAATATATAATTTTTAAGTCGCTGGGGCAAGTAGTTTAGCCGCAAATCGAATTTTAAGGGACAGAAAAAGTGTAAAGTTTGATGGGTCTAGGACGCATAGTTTAGCCGGAAAACGCGTTTAAAGATAAAAATGTCCAATTTTTTTAAAATTAGATTTTCGTGTCATTCGTTACATTGATTAAAATGTGGCAGTTCCAAGATCACGAATATATAATTTTTAAGTCGCTGGGGCAAGTAGTTTAGCCGCAAATCGAATTTTAAGGGACAGAAAAAGTGTAAAGTTTGATGGGTCTAGGACGCATAGTTTAGCCGGAAAACGCGTTTAAAGATAAAAATGTCCAATTTTTTTAAAATTAGATTTTCGTGTCATTCGTTACATGGATTAAAATGTGGCAGTTCCAAGATCACGAATATATAATTTTTAAGTCGCTGGGGCAAGTAGTTTAGCCGCAAATCGAATTTTAAGGGACAGAAAAAGTGTAAAGTTTGATGGGTCTAGGACGCATAGTTTAGCCGGAAAACGCGTTTAAAGATAAAAATGTCCAATTTTTTTAAAATTAGTTTTTCGTGTCATTCGTTACATGGATTAAAAGGTGGCAGTTCCAAGATCACGAATATATAATTTTTAAGTCGCTGGGGCAAGTAGTTTAGCCGCAAATCGAATTTTAAGGGACAGAAAAAGTGTAAAGTTTGATGGGTCTAGGACGCATAGTTTAGCCGGAAAACGCGTTTAAAGATAAAAATGTCAAATTTTTTTAAAATTAGATTTTCGTGTCATTCGTTACATGGATTAAAAGGTGGCAGTTCCAAGATCACGAATATATAATTTTTAAGTCGCTGGGGCAAGTAGTTTAGCCGCAAATCGAATTTTAAGGGACAGAAAAAGTGTAAAGGTTGATGGGTCTAGGACGCATAGTTTAGCCGGAAAACGCGTTTAAAGATAAAAATGTCCAATTTTTTTAAAATTAGATTTTCGTGTCATTCGTTACATTGATTAAAATGTGGCAGTTCCAAGATCACGAATATATAATTTTTAAGTCGCTGGGGCAAGTAGTTTAGCCGCAAATCGAATTTTAAGGGACAGAAAAAGTGTAAAGTTTGATGGGTCTAGGACGCATAGTTTAGCCGGAAAACGCGTTTAAAGATAAAAATGTCCAATTTTTTTAAAATTAGATTTTCGTGTCATTCGTTACATGGATTAAAATGTGGCAGTTCCAAGATCACGAATATATAATTTTTAAGTCGCTGGGGCAAGTAGTTTAGCCGCAAATCGAATTTTAAGGGACAGAAAAAGTGTAAAGTTTGATGGGTCTAGGACGCATAGTTTAGCCGGAAAACGCGTTTAAAGATAAAAATGTCCAATTTTTTTTAAATTAGTTTTTCGTGTCATTCGTTACATGGATTAAAAGGTGGCAGTTCCAAGATCACGAATATATAATTTTTAAGTCGCTGGGGCAAGTAGTTTAGCCGCAAATCGAATTTTAAGGGACAGAAAAAGTGTAAAGTTTGATGGGTCTAGGACGCATAGTTTAGCCGGAAAACGCGTTTAAAGATAAAAATGTCCAATTTTTTTAAAATTAGATTTTCGTGTCATTCGTTACATGGATTAAAAGGTGGCAGTTCCAAGATCACGAATATATAATTTTTAAGTCGCTGGGGCAAGTAGTTTAGCCGCAAATCGAATTTTAAGGGACAGAAAAAGTGTAAAGTTTGATGGGTCTAGGACGCATAGTTTAGCCGGAAAACGCGTTTAAAGATAAAAATGTCCAATTTTTTTAAAATTAGTTTTTCGTGTCATTCGTTACATGGATTAAAAGGTGGCAGTTCCAAGATCACGAATATATAATTTTTAAGTCGCTGGGGCAAGTAGTTTAGCCGCAAATCGAATTTTAAGGGACAGAAAAAGTGTAAAGTTTGATGGGTCTAGGACGCATAGTTTAGCCGGAAAACGCGTTTAAAGATAAAAATGTCCGATTTTTTTAAAATTAGATTTTCGTGTCATTCGTTACATGGATTAAAAGGTGGCAGTTCCAAGATCACGAATATATAATTTTTAAGTCGCTGGGGCAAGTAGTTTAGCCGCAAATCGAATTTTAAGGGACAGAAAAAGTGTAAAGTTTGATGGGTCTAGGACGCATAGTTTAGCCGGAAAACGCGTTTAAAGATAAAAATGTCCAATTTTTTTAAAATTAGATTTTCGTGTCATTCGTTACATGGATTAAAAGGTGGCAGTTCCAAGATCACGAATATATAATTTTTAAGTCGCTGGGGCAAGTAGTTTAGCCGCAAATCGAATTTTAAGGGACAGAAAAAGTGTAAAGTTTGATGGGCCTAGGACGCATAGTTTAGCCGGAAAACGCGTTTAAAGATAAAAATGGAAAACGCGTTTAAAGATAAAAATTTCCAATTTTTTTAAAATTAGATTTTCGTGTCATTCGTTACATGGATTAAAAGGTGGCAGTTCCAAGAGCACGAATATATAATTTTTAAGTCGCTGGGGCAAGTAGTTTAGCCGCAAATCGAATTTTAAGGGACAGAAAAAGTGTAAAGTTTGATGGGTCTAGGACGCATAGTTTAGCCGGAAAACGCGTTTAAAGATAAAAATGTCCAATTTTTTTAAAATTAGTTTTTCGTGTCATTCGTTACATGGATTAAAAGGTGGCAGTTCCAAGATCACGAATATATAATTTTTAAGTCGCTGGGGCAAGTAGTTTAGCCGCAAATCGAATTTTAAGGGACAGAAAAAGTGTAAAGTTTGATGGGTCTAGGACGCATAGTTTAGCCGGAAAACGCGTTTAAAGATAAAAATGTCCAATTTTTTTAAAATTAGATTTTCGTGTCATTCGTTGCATGGATTAAAATGTGGCAGTTCCAAGATGACGAATATATAATTTTTAAGTCGCTGGGGCAAGTAGTTTAGCCGCAAATCGAATTTTAAGGGACAGACAAAGTGTAAAGTTTGATGGGTCTAGGACGCATAGTTTAGCCGGAAAACGCGTTTAAAGATAAAAATGTCCAATTTTTTTAAAATTAGTTTTTCGTGTCATTCGTTACATGGATTAAAAGGTGGCAGTTCCAAGATCACGAATATATAATTTTTAAGTCGCTGGGGCAAGTAGTTTAGCCGCAAATCGAATTTTAAGGGACAGAAAAAGTGTAAAGTTTGATGGGTCTAGGACGCATAGTTTAGCCGGAAAACGCGTTTAAAGATAAAAATGTCCAATTTTTTTAAAATTAGATTTTCGTGTCATTCGTTACATGGATTAAAAGGTGGCAGTTCCAAGATCACGAATATATAATTTTTAAGTCGCTGGGGCAAGTAGTTTAGCCGCAAATCGAATTTTAAGGGACAGAAAAAGTGTAAAGTTTGATGGGTCTAGGACGCATAGTTTAGCCGGAAAACGCGTTTAAAGATAAAAATGTCCAATTTTTTTAAAATTAGTTTTTCGTGTCATTCGTTACATGGATTAAAAGGTGGCAGTTCCAAGATCACGAATATATAATTTTTAAGTCGCTGGGGCAAGTAGTTTAGCCGCAAATCGAATTTTAAGGGCCAGAAAAAGTGTAAAGTTTGATGGGTCTAGGACGCATAGTTTAGCCGGAAAACGCGTTTAAAGATAAAAATGTCCAATTTTTTTAAAATTAGATTTTCGTGTCATTCGTTACATGGATTAAAAGGTGGCAGTTCCAAGATCACGAATATATAATTTTTAAGTCGCTGGGGCAAGTAGTTTAGCCGCAAATCGAATTTTAAGGGACAGAAAAAGTGTAAAGTTTGATGGGTCTAGGACGCATAGTTTAGCCGGAAAACGCGTTTAAAGATAAAAATGTCCAATTTTTTTAAAATTTGATTTTCGTGTCATTCGTTACATTGATTAAAATGTGGCAGTTCCAAGATCACGAATATATAATTTTTAAGTCGCTGGGGCAAGTAGTTTAGCCGCAAATCGAATTTTAAGGGACAGAAAAAGTGTAAAGTTTGATGGGTCTAGGACGCATAGTTTAGCCGGAAAACGCGTTTAAAGATAAAAATGTCCAATTTTTTTAAAATTAGATTTTCGTGTCATTCGTTACATGGATTAAAAGGTGGCAGTTCCAAGATCACGAATATATAATTTTTAAGTCGCTGGGGCAAGTAGTTTAGCCGCAAATCGAATTTTAAGGGACAGAAAAAGTGTAAAGTTTGATGGGTCTAGGACGCATAGTTTAGCCGGAAAACGCGTTTAAATATAAAAATGTCCAATTTTTTTAAAATTAGATTTTCGTGTCATTCGTTACATGGATTAAAAGGTGGCAGTTCCAAGATCACGAATATATAATTTTTAAGTCGCTGGGGCAAGTAGTTTAGCCGCAAATCGAATTTTAAGGGACAGAAAAAGTGTAAAGTTTGATGGGTCTAGGACGCATAGTTTAGCCGGAAAACGCGTTTAAAGATAAAAATGTCCAATTTTTTTAAAATTAGATTTTCGTGTCATTCGTTACATGGATTAAAATGTGGCAGTTCCAAGATCACGAATATATAATTTTTAAGTCGCTGGGGCAAGTAGTTTAGCCGCAAATCGAATTTTAAGGGACAGAAAAAGTGTAAAGTTTGATGGGTCTAGGACGCATAGTTTAGCCGGAAAACGCGTTTAAAGATAAAAATGTCCAATTTTTTTAAAATTAGTTTTTCGTGTCATTCGTTACATGGATTAAAAGGTGGCAGTTCCAAGATCACGAATATATAATTTTTAAGTCGCTGGGGCAAGTAGTTTAGCCGCAAATCGAATTTTAAGGGACAGAAAAAGTGTAAAGTTTGATGGGTCTAGGACGCATAGTTTAGCCGGAAAACGCGTTTAAAGATAAAAATGTCCAATTTTTTTAAAATTAGATTTTCGTGTCATTCGTTACATGGATTAAAAGGTGGCAGTTCCAAGATCACGAATATATAATTTTTAAGTCGCTGGGGCAAGTAGTTTAGTCGCAAATCGAATTTTAAGGGACAGAAAAAGTGTAAAGTTTGATGGGTCTAGGACGCATAGTTTAGCCGGAAAACGCGTTTAAAGATAAAAATGTCCAATTTTTTTAAAATTAGATTTTCGTGTCATTCGTTACATGGATTAAAATGTGGCAGTTCCAAGATCACGAATATATAATTTTTAAGTCGCTGGGGCAAGTAGTTTAGCCGCAAATCGAATTTTAAGGGACAGAAAAAGTGTAAAGTTTGATGGGTCTAGGACGCATAGTTTAGCCGGAAAACGCGTTTAAAGATAAAAATGTCCAATTTTTTTAAAATTAGTTTTTCGTGTCATTCGTTACATGGATTAAAAGGTGGCAGTTCCAAGATCACGAATATATAATTTTTAAGTCGCTGGGGCAAGTAGTTTAGCCGCAAATCGAATTTTAAGGGACAGAAAAAGTGTAAAGTTTGATGGGTCTAGGACGCATAGTTTAGCCGGAAAACGCGTTTAAAGATAAAAATGTCCAATTTTTTTAAAATTAGATTTTCGTGTCATTCGTTACATGGATTAAAAGGTGGCAGTTCCAAGATCACGAATATATAATTTTTAAGTCGCTGGGGCAAGTAGTTTAGCCGCAAATCGAATTTTAAGGGACAGAAAAAGTGTAAAGTTTGATGGGTCTAGGACGCATAGTTTAGCCGGAAAACGCGTTTAAAGATAAAAATGTCCAATTTTTTTAAAATTAGTTTTTCGTGTCATTCGTTACATGGATTAAAACGTGGCAGTTCCAAGATCACGAATATATAATTTTTAAGTCGCTGGGGCAAGTAGTTTAGCCGCAAATCGAATTTTAAGGGACAGAAAAAGTGTAAAGTTTGATGGGTCTAGGACGCATAGTTTAGCCGGAAAACGCGTTTAAAGATAAAAATGTCCAATTTTTTTAAAATTAGATTTTCGTGTCATTCGTTACATGGATTAAAAGGTGGCAGTTCCAAGATCACGAATATATAATTTTTAAGTCGCTGGGGCAAGTAGTTTAGCCGCAAATCGAATTTTAAGGGACAGAAAAAGTGTAAAGTTTGATGGGTCTAGGACGCGTAGTTTAGCCGGAAAACGCGTTTAAAGATAAAAATGTCCAATTTTTTTAAAATTAGTTTTTCGTGTCATTCGTTACATGGATTAAAAGGTGGCAGTTCCAAGATCACGAATATATAATTTTTAAGTCGCTGGGGCAAGTAGTTTAGCCGCAAATCGAATTTTAAGGGCCAGAAAAAGTGTAAAGTTTGATGGGTCTAGGACGCATAGTTTAGCCGGAAAACGCGTTTAAAGATAAAAATGTCCAATTTTTTTAAAATTAGATTTTCGTGTCATTCGTTACATCTATTAAAAGGTGGCAGTTCCAAGATCACGAATATATAATTTTTAAGTCGCTGGGGCAAGTAGTTTAGCCGCAAATCGAATTTTAAGGGACAGAAAAAGTGTAAAGTTTGATGGGTCTAGGACGCATAGTTTAGCCGGAAAACGCGTTTAAAGATAAAAATGTCTAATTTTTTTAAAATTAGTTTTTCGTGTCATTCGTTACATGGATTAAAAGGTGGCAGTTCCAAGATCACGAATATATAATTTTTAAGTCGCTGGGGCAAGTAGTTTAGCCGCAAATCGAATTTTAAGGGACAGAAAAAGTGTAAAGTTTGATGGGTCTAGGACGCATAGTTTAGCCGGAAAACGCGTTTAAAGATAAAAATGTCCAATTTTTTTAAAATTAGTTTTTCGTGTCATTCGTTATATGGATTAAAAGGTGGCAGTTCCAAGATCACGAATATATAATTTTTAAGTCGCTGGGGCAAGTAGTTTAGCCGCAAATCGAATTTTAAGGGACAGAAAAAGTGTAAAGTTTGATGGGTCTAGGACGCATAGTTTAGCCGGAAAACGCGTTTAAAGATAAAAATGTCCAATTTTTTTAAAATTAGTTTTTCGTGTCATTCGTTACATGGATTAAAAGGTGGCAGTTCCAAGATCACGAATATATAATTTTTAAGTCGCTGGGGCAAGTAGTTTAGCCGCAAATCGAATTTTAAGGGACAGAAAAAGTGTAAAGTTTGATGGGTCTAGGACGCATAGTTTAGCCGGAAAACGCGTTTAAAGATAAAAATGTCCAATTTTTTTAAAATTAGATTTTCGTGTCATTCGTTACATGGATTAAAAGGTGGCAGTTCCAAGATCACGAATATATAATTTTTAAGTCGCTGGGGCAAGTAGTTTAGCCGCAAATCGAATTTTAAGGGACAGAAAAAGTGTAAAGTTTGATGGGTCTAGGACGCATAGTTTAGCCGGAAAACGCGTTTAAAGATAAAAATGTCCAAATTTTTTTAAAATTAGATTTTCGTGTCATTCGTTACATGGATTAAAATGTGGCAGTTCCAAGATCACGAATATATAATTTTTAAGTCGCTGGGGCAAGTAGTTTAGCCGCAAATCGAATTTTAAGGGACAGAAAAAGTGTAAAGTTTGATGGGTCTAGGACGCATAGTTTAGCCGGAAAACGCGTTTAAAGATAAAAATGTCCAATTTTTTTAAAATTAGTTTTTCGTGTCATTCGTTACATGGATTAAAAGGTGGCAGTTCCAAGATCACGAATATATAATTTTTAAGTCGCTGGGGCAGGTAGTTTAGCCGCAAATCGAATTTTAAGGTACAGAAAAAGTGTAAAGTTTGATGGGTCTAGGACGCATAGTTTAGCCGGAAAACGCGTTTAAAGATAAAAATGTCCAATTTTTTTAAAATTAGATTTTCGTGTCATTCGTTACATGGATTAAAAGGTGGCAGTTCCAAGATCACGAATATATAATTTTTAAGTCGCTGGGGCAAGTAGTTTAGCCGCAAATCGAATTTTAAGGGACAGAAAAAGTGTAAAGTTTGATGGGTCTAGGACGCATAGTTTAGCCGGAAAACGCGTTTAAAGATAAAAATGTCCAATTTTTTTAAAATTAGATTTTCGTGTCATTCGTTACATGGATTAAAAGGTGGCAGTTCCAAGATCACGAATATATAATTTTTAAGTCGCTGGGGCAAGTAGTTTAGCCGCAAATCGAATTTTAAGGGACAGAAAAAGTGTAAAGTTTGATGGGTCTAGGACGCATAGTTTAGCCGGAAAACGCGTTTAAAGTTAAAAATGTCCAATTTTTTTAAAATTAGATTTTCGTGTCATTCGTTACATGGATTAAAAGGTGGCAGTTCCAAGATCACGAATATATAATTTTTAAGTCGCTGGGGCAAGTAGTTTAGCCGCAAATCGAATTTTAAGGGACAGAAAAAGTGTAAAGTTTGATGGGTCTAGGACGCATAGTTTAGCCGGAAAACGCGTTTAAAGATAAAAATGTCCAATTTTTTTAAAATTAGTTTTTCGTGTCATTCGTTACATGGATTAAAAGGTGGCAGTTCCAAGATCACGAATATATAATTTTTAAGTCGCTGGGGCAAGTAGTTTAGCCGCAAATCGAATTTTAAGGGACAGAAAAAGTATAAAGTTTGATGGGTCTAGGACGCATAGTTTACCCGGAAAACGCGTTTAAAGATAAAAATGTCCAATTTTTTTAAAATTAGATTTTCGTGTCATTCGTTACATGGATTAAAAGGTGGCAGTTCCAAGATCACGAATATATAATTTTTAAGTCGCTGGGGCAAGTAGTTTAGCCGCAAATCGAATTTTAAGGGACAGAAAAAGTGTAAAGTTTGATGGGTCTAGGACGCATAGTTTAGCCGGAAAACGCGTTTAAAGATAAAAATGTCCAATTTTTTTAAAATTAGATTTTCGTGTCATTCGTTGCATGGATTAAAATGTGGCAGTTCCAAGATGACGAATATATAATTTTTAAGTCGCTGGGGCAAGTAGTTTAGCCGCAAATCGAATTTTAAGGGACAGACAAAGTGTAAAGTTTGATGGGTCTAGGACGCATAGTTAAGCCGGAAAACGCGTTTAAAGATAAAAATGTCCAATTTTTTTAAAATTAGTTTTTCGTGTCATTCGTTACATGGATTAAAAGGTGGCAGTTCCAAGATCACGAATATATAATTTTTAAGTCGCTGGGGCAAGTAGTTTAGCCGCAAATCGAATTTTAAGGGACAGAAAAAGTGTAAAGTTTGATGGGTCTAGGACGCATAGTTTAGCCGGAAAACGCGTTTAAAGATAAAAATGTCCAATTTTTTTAAAATTAGATTTTCGTGTCATTCGTTACATGGATTAAAAGGTGGCAGTTCCAAGATCACGAATATATAATTTTTAAGTCGCTGGGGCAAGTAGTTTAGCCGCAAATCGAATTTTAAGGGGCAGAAAAAGTGTAAAGTTTGATGGGTCTAGGACGCATAGTTTAGCCGGAAAACGCGTTTAAAGATAAAAATGTCCAATTTTTTTAAAATTAGTTTTTCGTGTCATTCGTTACATGGATTAAAAGGTGGCAGTTCCAAGATCACGAATATATAATTTTTAAGTCGCTGGGGCAAGTAGTTTAGCCGCAAATCGAATTTTAAGGGCCAGAAAAAGTGTAAAGTTTGATGGGTCTAGGACGCATAGTTTAGCCGGAAAACGCGTTTAAAGATAAAAATGTCCAATTTTTTTAAAATTAGATTTTCGTGTCATTCGTTACATGGATTAAAAGGTGGCAGTTCCAAGATCACGAATATATAATTTTTAAGTCGCTGGGGCAAGTAGTTTAGCCGCAAATCGAATTTTAAGGGACAGAAAAAGTGTAAAGTTTGATGGGTCTAGGACGCATAGTTTAGCCGGAAAACGCGTTTAAAGATAAAAATGTCCAATTTTTTTAAAATTAGATTTTCGTGTCATTCGTTACATGGATTAAAATGTGGCAGTTCCAAGATGACGAATATATAATTTTTAAGTCGCTGGGGCAAGTAGTTTAGCCGCAAATCGAATTTTAAGGGACAGACAAAGTGTAAAGTTTGATGGGTCTAGGACGCATAGTTTAGCCGGAAAACGCGTTTAAAGATAAAAATGTCCAATTTTTTTAAAATTAGTTTTTCGTGTCATTCGTTACATGGATTAAAAGGTGGCAGTTCCAAGATCACGAATATATAATTTTTAAGTCGCTGGGGCAAGTAGTTTAGCCGCAAATCGAATTTTAAGGGACAGAAAAAGTGTAAAGTTTGATGGGTCTAGGACGCATAGTTTAGCCGGAAAACGCGTTTAAAGATAAAAATGTCCAATTTTTTTAAAATTAGATTTTCGTGTCATTCGTTACATGGATTAAAAGGTGGCAGTTCCAAGATCACGAATATATAATTTTTAAGTCGCTGGGGCAAGTAGTTTAGCCGCAAATCGAATTTTAAGGGACAGAAAAAGTGTAAAGTTTGATGGGTCTAGGACGCATAGTTTAGCCGGAAAACGCGTTTAAAGATAAAAATGTCCAATTTTTTTAAAATTAGTTTTTCGTGTCATTCGTTACATGGATTAAAAGGTGGCAGTTCCAAGATCACGAATATATAATTTTTAAGTCGCTGGGGCAAGTAGTTTAGCCGCAAATCGAATTTTAAGGGCCAGAAAAAGTGTAAAGTTTGATGGGTCTAGGACGCATAGTTTAGCCGGAAAACGCGTTTAAAGATAAAAATGTCCAATTTTTTTAAAATTAGATTTTCGTGTCATTCGTTACATCTATTAAAAGGTGGCAGTTCCAAGATCACGAATATATAATTTTTAAGTCGCTGGGGCAAGTAGTTTAGCCGCAAATCGAATTTTAAGGGACAGAAAAAGTGTAAAGTTTGATGGGTCTAGGACGCATAGTTTAGCCGGAAAACGCGTTTAAAGATAAAAATGTCCAATTTTTTTAAAATTAGATTTTCGTGTCATTCGTTACATGGATTAAAATGTGGCAGTTCCAAGATCACGAATATATAATTTTTAAGTCGCTGGGGCAAGTAGTTTAGCCGCAAATCGAATTTTAAGGGACAGAAAAAGTGTAAAGTTTGATGGGTCTAGGACGCATAGTTTAGCCGGAAAACGCGTTTAAAGATAAAAATGTCCAATTTTTTTAAAATTAGTTTTTCGTGTCATTCGTTACATGGATTAAAAGGTGGCAGTTCCAAGATCACGAATATATAATTTTTAAGTCGCTGGGGCAAGTAGTTTAGCCGCAAATCGAATTTTAAGGGACAGAAAAAGTGTAAAGTTTGATGGGTCTAGGACGCATAGTTTAGCCGGAAAACGCGTTTAAAGATAAAAATGTCCAATTTTTTTAAAATTAGATTTTCGTGTCATTCGTTACATCTATTAAAAGGTGGCAGTTCCAAGATCACGAATATATAATTTTTAAGTCGCTGGGGCAAGTAGTTTAGCCGCAAATCGAATTTTAAGGGACAGAAAAAGTGTAAAGTTTGATGGGTCTAGGACGCATAGTTTAGCCGGAAAACGCGTTTAAAGATAAAAATGTCCAATTTTTTTAAAATTAGATTTTCGTGTCATTCGTTACATGGATTAAAATGTGGCAGTTCCAAGATCACGAATATATAATTTTTAAGTCGCTGGGGCAAGTAGTTTAGCCGCAAATCGAATTTTAAGGGACAGAAAAAGTGTAAAGTTTGATGGGTCTAGGACGCATAGTTTAGCCGGAAAACGCGTTTAAAGATAAAAATGTCCAATTTTTTTAAAATTAGTTTTTCGTGTCATTCGTTACATGGATTAAAAGGTGGCAGTTCCAAGATCACGAATATATAATTTTTAAGTCGCTGGGGCAAGTAGTTTAGCCGCAAATCGAATTTTAAGGGACAGAAAAAGTGTAAAGTTTGATGGGTCTAGGACGCATAGTTTAGCCGGAAAACGCGTTTAAAGATAAAAATGTCCAATTTTTTTAAAATTAGATTTTCGTGTCATTCGTTACATGGATTAAAAGGTGGCAGTTCCAAGATCACGAATATATAATTTTTAAGTCGCTGGGGCAAGTAGTTTAGCCGCAAATCGAATTTTAAGGGACAGAAAAAGTGTAAAGTTTGATGGGTCTAGGACGCATAGTTTAGCCGGAAAACGCGTTTAAAGATAAAAATGTCCAAATTTTTTTAAAATTAGATTTTCGTGTCATTCGTTACATGGATTAAAATGTGGCAGTTCCAAGATCACGAATATATAATTTTTAAGTCGCTGGGGCAAGTAGTTTAGCCGCAAATCGAATTTTAAGGGACAGAAAAAGTGTAAAGTTTGATGGGTCTAGGACGCATAGTTTAGCCGGAAAACGCGTTTAAAGATAAAAATGTCCAATTTTTTTAAAATTAGTTTTTCGTGTCATTCGTTACATGGATTAAAAGGTGGCAGTTCCAAGATCACGAATATATAATTTTTAAGTCGCTGGGGCAAGTAGTTTAGCCGCAAATCGAATTTTAAGGTACAGAAAAAGTGTAAAGTTTGATGGGTCTAGGACGCATAGTTTAGCCGGAAAACGCGTTTAAAGATAAAAATGTCCAATTTTTTTAAAATTAGATTTTCGTGTCATTCGTTACATGGATTAAAAGGTGGCAGTTCCAAGATCACGAATATATAATTTTTAAGTCGCTGGGGCAAGTAGTTTAGCCGCAAATCGAATTTTAAGGGACAGAAAAAGTGTAAAGTTTGATGGGTCTAGGACGCATAGTTTAGCCGGAAAGCGCGTTTAAAGATAAAAATGTCCAATTTTTTTAAAATTAGATTTTCGTGTCATTCGTTACATGGATTAAAATGTGGCAGTTCCAAGATCACGAATATATAATTTTTAAGTCGCTGGGGCAAGTAGTTTAGCCGCAAATCGAATTTTAAGGGACAGAAAAAGTGTAAAGTTTGATGGGTCTAGGACGCATAGTTTAGCCGGAAAACGCGTTTAAAGATAAAAATGTCCAATTTTTTTAAAATTAGATTTTCGTGTCATTCGTTACATGGATTAAAAGGTGGCAGTTCCAAGATCACGAATATATAATTTTTAAGTCGCTGGGGCAAGTAGTTTAGCCGCAAATCGAATTTTAAGGGACAGAAAAAGTGTAAAGTTTGATGGGTCTAGGACGCATAGTT
Organism: Philhelius pedissequus; assembly: GCA_910595825.1. NCBI lineage: Eukaryota > Metazoa > Arthropoda > Insecta > Diptera > Syrphidae > Philhelius > Philhelius pedissequus. The sequence goes on along the minus strand of OU343161.1, from coordinate 198,779,490 downwards.
TAGCCGGAAAACGCGTTTAAAGTTAAAAATGTCCAATTTTTTTAAAATTAGATTTTCGTGTCATTCGTTACATGGATTAAAAGGTGGCAGTTCCAAGATCACGAATATATAATTTTTAAGTCGCTGGGGCAAGTAGTTTAGCCGCAAATCGAATTTTAAGGGACAGAAAAAGTGTAAAGTTTGATGGGTCTAGGACGCATAGTTTAGCCGGAAAACGCGTTTAAAGATAAAAATGTCCAATTTTTTTAAAATTAGTTTTTCGTGTCATTCGTTACATGGATTAAAAGGTGGCAGTTCCAAGATCACGAATATATAATTTTTAAGTCGCTGGGGCAAGTAGTTTAGCCGCAAATCGAATTTTAAGGGACAGAAAAAGTGTAAAGTTTGATGGGTCTAGGACGCATAGTTTAGCCGGAAAACGCGTTTAAAGATAAAAATGTCCAATTTTTTTAAAATTAGATTTTCGTGTCATTCGTTACATGGATTAAAATGTGGCAGTTCCAAGATGACGAATATATAATTTTTAAGTCGCTGGGGCAAGTAGTTTAGCCGCAAATCGAATTTTAAGGGACAGAAAAAGTGTAAAGTTTGATGGGTCTAGGACGCATAGTTTAGCCGGAAAACGCGTTTAAAGATAAAAATGTCCAATTTTTTTAAAATTAGTTTTTCGTGTCATTCGTTACATGGATTAAAAGGTGGCAGTTCCAAGATCACGAATATATAATTTTTAAGTCGCTGGGGCAAGTAGTTTAGCCGCAAATCGAATTTTAAGGTACAGAAAAAGTGTAAAGTTTGATGGGTCTAGGACGCATAGTTTAGCCGGAAAACGCGTTTAAAGATAAAAATGTCCAATTTTTTTAAAATTAGATTTTCGTGTCATTCGTTACATGGATTAAAAGGTGGCAGTTCCAAGATCACGAATATATAATTTTTAAGTCGCTGGGGCAAGTAGTTTAGCCGCAAATCGAATTTTAAGGGACAGAAAAAGTGTAAAGTTTGATGGGTCTAGGACGCATAGTTTAGCCGGAAAGCGCGTTTAAAGATAAAAATGTCCAATTTTTTTAAAATTAGATTTTCGTGTCATTCGTTACATGGATTAAAATGTGGCAGTTCCAAGATCACGAATATATAATTTTTAAGTCGCTGGGGCAAGTAGTTTAGCCGCAAATCGAATTTTAAGGGACAGAAAAAGTGTAAAGTTTGATGGGTCTAGGACGCATAGTTTAGCCGGAAAACGCGTTTAAAGATAAAAATGTCCAATTTTTTTAAAATTAGATTTTCGTGTCATTCGTTACATGGATTAAAAGGTGGCAGTTCCAAGATCACGAATATATAATTTTTAAGTCGCTGGGGCAAGTAGTTTAGCCGCAAATCGAATTTTAAGGGACAGAAAAAGTATAAAGTTTGATGGGTCTAGGACGCATAGTTTACCCGGAAAACGCGTTTAAAGATAAAAATGTCCAATTTTTTTAAAATTAGATTTTCGTGTCATTCGTTACATGGATTAAAAGGTGGCAGTTCCAAGATCACGAATATATAATTTTTAAGTCGCTGGGGCAAGTAGTTTAGCCGCAAATCGAATTTTAAGGGACAGAAAAAGTGTAAAGTTTGATGGGTCTAGGACGCATAGTTTAGCCGGAAAACGCGTTTAAAGATAAAAATGTCCAATTTTTTTAAAATTAGTTTTTCGTGTCATTCGTTACATGGATTAAAAGGTGGCAGTTCCAAGATCACGAATATATAATTTTTAAGTCGCTGGGGCAAGTAGTTTAGCCGCAAATCGAATTTTAAGGGACAGAAAAAGTATAAAGTTTGATGGGTCTAGGACGCATAGTTTACCCGGAAAACGCGTTTAAAGATAAAAATGTCCAATTTTTTTAAAATTAGATTTTCGTGTCATTCGTTACATGGATTAAAAGGTGGCAGTTCCAAGATCACGAATATATAATTTTTAAGTCGCTGGGGCAAGTAGTTTAGCCGCAAATCGAATTTTAAGGGACAGAAAAAGTGTAAAGTTTGATGGGTCTAGGACGCATAGTTTAGCCGGAAAACGCGTTTAAAGATAAAAATGTCCAATTTTTTTAAAATTAGATTTTCGTGTCATTCGTTACATGGATTAAAATGTGGCAGTTCCAAGATGACGAATATATAATTTTTAAGTCGCTGGGGCAAGTAGTTTAGCCGCAAATCGAATTTTAAGGGACAGACAAAGTGTAAAGTTTGATGGGTCTAGGACGCATAGTTTAGCCGGAAAACGCGTTTAAAGATAAAAATGTCCAATTTTTTTAAAATTAGTTTTTCGTGTCATTCGTTACATGGATTAAAAGGTGGCAGTTCCAAGATCACGAATATATAATTTTTAAGTCGCTGGGGCAAGTAGTTTAGCCGCAAATCGAATTTTAAGGGACAGAAAAAGTGTAAAGTTTGATGGGTCTAGGACGCATAGTTTAGCCGGAAAACGCGTTTAAAGATAAAAATGTCCAATTTTTTTAAAATTAGATTTTCGTGTCATTCGTTACATGGATTAAAAGGTGGCAGTTCCAAGATCACGAATATATAATTTTTAAGTCGCTGGGGCAAGTAGTTTAGCCGCAAATCGAATTTTAAGGGACAGAAAAAGTGTAAAGTTTGATGGGTCTAGGACGCATAGTTTAGCCGGAAAACGCGTTTAAAGATAAAAATGTCCAATTTTTTTAAAATTAGTTTTTCGTGTCATTCGTTACATGGATTAAAAGGTGGCAGTTCCAAGATCACGAATATATAATTTTTAAGTCGCTGGGGCAAGTAGTTTAGCCGCAAATCGAATTTTAAGGGACAGAAAAAGTGTAAAGTTTGATGGGTCTAGGACGCGTAGTTTAGCCGGAAAACGCGTTTAAAGATAAAAATGTACAATTTTTTTAAAATTAGATTTTCGTGTCATTCGTTACATGGATTAAAAGGTGGCAGTTCCAAGATCACGAATATATAATTTTTAAGTCGCTGGGGCAAGTAGTTTAGCCGCAAATCGAATTTTAAGGGACAGAAAAAGTGTAAAGTTTGATGGGTCTAGGACGCATAGTTTAGCCGGAAAACGCGTTTAAAGATAAAAATGTCCAATTTTTTTAAAATTAGATTTTCGTGTCATTCGTTACATGGATTAAAATGTGGCAGTTCCAAGATCACGAATATATAATTTTTAAGTCGCTGGGGCAAGTAGTTTAGCCGCAAATCGAATTTTAAGGGACAGAAAAAGTGTAAAGTTTGATGGGTCTAGGACGCATAGTTTAGCCGGAAAACGCGTTTAAAGATAAAAATGTCCAATTTTTTTAAAATTAGATTTTCGTGTCATTCGTTACATGGATTAAAAGGTGGCAGTTCCAAGATCACGAATATATAATTTTTAAGTCGCTGGGGCAAGTAGTTTAGCCGCAAATCGAATTTTAAGGGACAGAAAAAGTGTAAAGTTTGATGGGTCTAGGACGCATAGTTTAGCCGGAAAACGCGTTTAAAGATAAAAATGTCCAATTTTTTTAAAATTAGATTTTCGTGTCATTCGTTACATGGATTAAAAGGTGGCAGTTCCAAGATCACGAATATATAATTTTTAAGTCGCTGGGGCAAGTAGTTTAGCCGCAAATCGAATTTTAAGGGACAGAAAAAGTGTAAAGTTTGATGGGTCTAGGACGCATAGTTTAGCCGGAAAACGCGTTTAAAGATAAAAATGTCCAATTTTTTTAAAATTAGATTTTCGTGTCATTCGTTACATGGATTAAAAGGTGGCAGTTCCAAGATCACGAATATATAATTTTTAAGTCGCTGGGGCAAGTAGTTTAGCCGCAAATCGAATTTTAAGGGACAGAAAAAGTGTAAAGTTTGATGGGTCTAGGACGCATAGTTTAGCCGGAAAACGCGTTTAAAGATAAAAATGTCCAATTTTTTTAAAATTAGTTTTTCGTGTCATTCGTTACATGGATTAAAAGGTGGCAGTTCCAAGATCACGAATATATAATTTTTAAGTCGCTGGGGCAAGTAGTTTAGCCGCAAATCGAATTTTAAGGGACAGAAAAAGTGTAAAGTTTGATGGGTCTAGGACGCGTAGTTTAGCCGGAAAACGCGTTTAAAGATAAAAATGTACAATTTTTTTAAAATTAGATTTTCGTGTCATTCGTTACATGGATTAAAAGGTGGCAGTTCCAAGATCACGAATATATAATTTTTAAGTCGCTGGGGCAAGTAGTTTAGCCGCAAATCGAATTTTAAGGGACAGAAAAAGTGTAAAGTTTGATGGGTCTAGGACGCATAGTTTAGCCGGAAAACGCGTTTAAAGATAAAAATGTCCAATTTTTTTAAAATTAGATTTTCGTGTCATTCGTTACATGGATTAAAATGTGGCAGTTCCAAGATCACGAATATATAATTTTTAAGTCGCTGGGGCAAGTAGTTTAGCCGCAAATCGAATTTTAAGGGACAGAAAAAGTGTAAAGTTTGATGGGTCTAGGACGCATAGTTTAGCCGGAAAACGCGTTTAAAGATAAAAATGTCCAATTTTTTTAAAATTAAATTTTCGTGTCATTCGTTACATGGATTAAAAGGTGGCAGTTCCAAGATCACGAATATATAATTTTTAAGTCGCTGGGGCAAGTAGTTTAGCCGCAAATCGAATTTTAAGGGACAGAAAAAGTGTAAAGTTTGATGGGTCTAGGACGCATAGTTTAGCCGGAAAACGCGTTTAAAGATAAAAATGTCCAATTTTTTTAAAATTAGATTTTCGTGTCATTCGTTACATGGATTAAAAGGTGGCAGTTCCAAGATCACGAATATATAATTTTTAAGTCGCTGGGGCAAGTAGTTTAGCCGCAAATCGAATTTTAAGGGACAGAAAAAGTGTAAAGTTTGATGGGTCTAGGACGCATAGTTTAGCCGGAAAACGCGTTTAAAGATAAAAATGTCCAATTTTTTTAAAATTAGATTTTCGTGTCATTCGTTACATGGATTAAAAGGTGGCAGTTCCAAGATCACGAATATATAATTTTTAAGTCGCTGGGGCAAGTAGTTTAGCCGCAAATCGAATTTTAAGGGACAGAAAAAGTGTAAAGTTTGATGGGTCTAGGACGCATAGTTTAGCCGGAAAACGCGTTTAAAGATAAAAATGTCCAATTTTTTTAAAATTAGATTTTCGTGTCATTCGTTACATGGATTAAAATGTGGCAGTTCCAAGATCACGAATATATAATTTTTAAGTCGCTGGGGCAAGTAGTTTAGCCGCAAATCGAATTTTAAGGGACAGAAAAAGTGTAAAGTTTGATGGGTCTAGGACGCATAGTTTAGCCGGAAAACGCGTTTAAAGATAAAAATGTCCAATTTTTTTAAAATTAGATTTTCGTGTCATTCGTTACATGGATTAAAAGGTGGCAGTTCCAAGATCACGAATATATAATTTTTAAGTCGCTGGGGCAAGTAGTTTAGCCGCAAATCGAATTTTAAGGGACAGAAAAAGTGTAAAGTTTGATGGGTCTAGGACGCATAGTTTAGCCGGAAAACGCGTTTAAAGATAAAAATGTCCAATTTTTTTAAAATTAGATTTTCTTGTCATTCGTTACATGGATTAAAATGTGGCAGTTCCAAGATCACGAATATATAATTTTTAAGTCGCTGGGGCAAGTAGTTTAGCCGCAAATCGAATTTTAAGGGACAGAAAAAGTGTAAAGTTTGATGGGTCTAGGACGCATAGTTTAGCCGGAAACCGCGTTTAAAGATAAAAATGTCCAATTTTTTTAAAATTAGTTTTTCGTGTCATTCGTTACATGGATTAAAAGGTGGCAGTTTCAAGATCACGAATATATAATTTTTAAGTCGCTGGGGCAAGTAGTTTAGCCGCAAATCGAATTTTAAGGGGCAGAAAAAGTGTAAAGTTTGATGGGTCTAGGACGCATAGTTTAGCCGGAAAACGCGTTTAAAGATAAAAATGTCCAATTTTTTTTAAAATTAGATTTTCGTGTCATTCGTTACATGGATTAAAAGGTGGCAGTTCCAAGATCACGAATATATAATTTTTAAGTCGCTGGGGCAAGTAGTTTAGCCGCAAATCGAATTTTAAGGGACAGAAAAAGTGTAAAGTTTGATGGGTCTAGGACGCATAGTTTAGCCGGAAAACGCGTTTAAAGATAAAAATGTCCAATTTTTTTAAAATTAGATTTTCGTGTCATTCGTTACATGGATTAAAAGGTGGCAGTTCCAAGATCACGAATATATAATTTTTAAGTCGCTGGGGCAAGTAGTTTAGCCGCAAATCGAATTTTAAGGGACAGAAAAAGTGTAAAGTTTGATGGGTCTAGGACGCATAGTTTAGCCGGAAAACGCGTTTAAAGATAAAAATGTCCAATTTTTTTAAAATTAGATTTTCGTGTCATTCGTTACATGGATTAAAATGTGGCAGTTCCAAGATCACGAATATATAATTTTTAAGTCGCTGGGGCAAGTAGTTTAGCCGCAAATCGAATTTTAAGGGACAGAAAAAGTGTAAAGTTTGATGGGTCTAGGACGCATAGTTTAGCCGGAAAACGCGTTTAAAGATAAAAATGTCCAATTTTTTTAAAATTAGTTTTTCGTGTCATTCGTTACATGGATTAAAAGGTGGCAGTTCCAAGATCACGAATATATAATTTTTAAGTCGCTGGGGCAAGTAGTTTAGCCGCAAATCGAATTTTAAGGGACAGAAAAAGTGTAAAGTTTGATGGGTCTAGGACGCATAGTTTAGCCGGAAAACGCGTTTAAAGATAAAAATGTACAATTTTTTTAAAATTAGATTTTCGTGTCATTCGTTACATGGATTAAAAGGTGGCAGTTCCAAGATCACGAATATATAATTTTTAAGTCGCTGGGGCAAGTAGTTTAGCCGCAAATCGAATTTTAAGGGACAGAAAAAGTGTAAAGTTTGATGGGTCTAGGACGCATAGTTTAGCCGGAAAACGCGTTTAAAGATAAAAATGTCCAATTTTTTTAAAATTAGATTTTCGTGTCATTCGTTACATGGATTAAAAGGTGGCAGTTCCAAGATCACGAATATATAATTTTTAAGTCGCTGGGGCAAGTAGTTTAGCCGCAAATCGAATTTTAAGGGACAGAAAAAGTGTAAAGTTTGATGGGTCTAGGACGCATAGTTTAGCCGGAAAACGCGTTTAAAGATAAAAATGTCCAATTTTTTTAAAATTAGATTTTCGTGTCATTCGTTACATGGATTAAAAGGTGGCAGTTCCAAGATCACGAATATATAATTTTTAAGTCGCTGGGGCAAGTAGTTTAGCCGCAAATCGAATTTTAAGGGACAGAAAAAGTGTAAGGTTTGATGGCTCTAGGACGCATAGTTTAGCCGGAAAACGCGTTTAAAGATAAAAATGTCCAATTTTTTTAAAATTAGTTTTTCGTGTCATTCGTTACATGGATTAAAAGGTGGCAGTTCCAAGATCACGAATATATAATTTTTAAGTCGCTGGGGCAAGTAGTTTAGCCGCAAATCGAATTTTAAGGGACAGAAAAAGTGTAAAGTTTGATGGGTCTAGGACGCATAGTTTAGCCGGAAAACGCGTTTAAAGATAAAAATGTCCAATTTTTTTAAAATTAGATTTTCGTGTCATTCGTTACATGGATTAAAAGGTGGCAGTTCCAAGATCACGAATATATAATTTTTAAGTCGCTGGGGCAAGTAGTTTAGCCGCAAATCGAATTTTAAGGGACAGAAAAAGTGTAAAGTTTGATGGGTCTAGGACGCATAGTTTAGCCGGAAAACGCGCTTAAAGATAAAAATGTCCAATTTTTTTAAAATTAGATTTTCGTGTCATTCGTTACATGGATTAAAAGGTGGCAGTTCCAAGATCACGAATATATAATTTTTAAGTCGCTGGGGCAAGTAGTTTAGCCGCAAATCGAATTTTAAGGGACAGAAAAAGTGTAAAGTTTGATGGGTCTAGGACGCATAGTTTAGCCGGAAAACGCGTTTAAAGATAAAAATGTCCAATTTTTTTAAAATTAGATTTTCGTGTCATTCGTTACATGGATTAAAAGGTGGCAGTTCCAAGATCACGAATATATAATTTTTAAGTCGCTGGGGCAAGTAGTTTAGCCGCAAATCGAATTTTAAGGGACAGAAAAAGTGTAAAGTTTGATGGGTCTAGGACGCATAGTTTAGCCGGAAAACGCGTTTAAAGATAAAAATGTCCAATTTTTTTAAAATTAGTTTTTCGTGTCATTCGTTACATGGATTAAAAGGTGGCAGTTCCAAGATCACGAATATATAATTTTTAAGTCGCTGGGGCAAGTAGTTTAGCCGCAAATCGAATTTTAAGGGACAGAAAAAGTGTAAAGTTTGATGGGTCTAGGACGCATAGTTTAGCCGGAAAACGCGTTTAAAGATAAAAATGTCCAATTTTTTTAAAATTAGATTTTCGTGTCATTCGTTACATGGATTAAAAGGTGGCAGTTCCAAGATCACGAATATATAATTTTTAAGTCGCTGGGGCAAGTAGTTTAGCCGCAAATCGAATTTTAAGGGACAGAAAAAGTGTAAAGTTTGATGGGTCTAGGACGCATAGTTTAGCCGGAAAACGCGTTTAAAGATAAAAATGTCCAATTTTTTTAAAATTAGATTTTCGTGTCATTCGTTACATGGATTAAAAGGTGGCAGTTCCAAGATCACGAATATATAATTTTTAAGTCGCTGGGGCAAGTAGTTTAGCCGCAAATCGAATTTTAAGGGACAGAAAAAGTGTAAAGTTTGATGGGTCTAGGACGCATAGTTAAGCCGGAAAACGCGTTTAAAGATAAAAATGTCCAATTTTTTTAAAATTAGATTTTCGTGTCATTCGTTACATGGATTAAAAGGTGGCAGTTCCAAGATCACGAATATATAATTTTTAAGTCGCTGGGGCAAGTAGTTTAGCCGCAAATCGAATTTTAAGGGACAGAAAAAGTGTAAAGTTTGATGGGTCTAGGACGCATAGTTTAGCCGGAAAACGCGTTTAAAGATAAAAATGTCCAATTTTTTTAAAATTAGATTTTCGTGTCATTCGTTACATGGATTAAAATGTGGCAGTTCCAAGATCACGAATATATAATTTTTAAGTCGCTGGGGCAAGTAGTTTAGCCGCAAATCGAATTTTAAGGGACAGAAAAAGTGTAAAGTTTGATGGGTCTAGGACGCATAGTTTAGCCGGAAAACGCGTTTAAAGATAAAAATGTCCAATTTTTTTAAAATTAGTTTTTCGTGTCATTCGTTACATGGATTAAAAGGTGGCAGTTCCAAGATCACGAATATATAATTTTTAAGTCGCTGGGGCAAGTAGTTTAGCCGCAAATCGAATTTTAAGGGACAGAAAAAGTGTAAAGTTTGATGGGTCTAGGACGCATAGTTTAGCCGGAAAACGCGTTTAAAGATAAAAATGTCCAATTTTTTTAAAATTAGATTTTCGTGTCATTCGTTACATGGATTAAAAGGTGGCAGTTCCAAGATCACGAATATATAATTTTTAAGTCGCTGGGGCAAGTAGTTTAGCCGCAAATCGAATTTTAAGGGACAGAAAAAGTGTAAAGTTTGATGGGTCTAGGACGCATAGTTTAGCCGGAAAACGCGTTTAAAGATAAAAATGTCCAATTTTTTTAAAATTAGATTTTCGTGTCATTCGTTACATGGATTAAAAGGTGGCAGTTCCAAGATCACGAATATATAATTTTTAAGTCGCTGGGGCAAGTAGTTTAGCCGCAAATCGAATTTTAAGGGACAGAAAAAGTGTAAAGTTTGATGGGTCTAGGACGCATAGTTTAGCCGGAAAACGCGTTTAAAGATAAAAATGTCCAATTTTTTTAAAATTAGTTTTTCGTGTCATTCGTTACATGGATTAAAAGGTGGCAGTTCCAAGATCACGAATATATAATTTTTAAGTCGCTGGGGCAAGTAGTTTAGCCGCAAATCGAATTTTAAGGGACAAAAAAAGTGTAAAGTTTGATGGGTCTAGGACGCATAATTTAGCCGGAAAACGCGTTTAAAGATAAAAATGTCCAATTTTTTTAAAATTAGATTTTCGTGTCATTCGTTACATGGATTAAAAGGTGGCAGTTCCAAGATCACGAATATATAATTTTTAAGTCGCTGGGGCAAGTAGTTTAGCCGCAAATCGAATTTTAAGGGACAGAAAAAGTGTAAAGTTTGATGGGTCTAGGACGCATAGTTTACCCGGAAAACGCGTTTAAAGATAAAAATGTCCAATTTTTTTAAAATTAGATTTTCGTGTCATTCGTTACATGGATTAAAAGGTGACAGTTCCAAGATCACGAATATATAATTTTTAAGTCGCTGGGGCAAGTAGTTTAGCCGCAAATCGAATTTTAAGGGACAGAAAAAGTGTAAAGTTTGATGGGTCTAGGACGCATAGCTTAGCCGGAAAACGCGTTTAAAGATAAAAATGTCCAATTTTTTTAAAATTAGATTTTCGTGTCATTCGTTACATGGATTAAAAGGTGGCAGTTCCAAGATCACGAATATATAATTTTTAAGTCGCTGGGGCAAGTAGTTTAGCCGCAAATCGAATTTTAAGGGACAGAAAAAGTGTAAAGTTTGATGGGTCTAGGACGCATAGTTTAGCCGGAAAACGCGTTTAAAGATAAAAATGTCCAATTTTTTTAAAATTAGATTTTCGTGTCATTCGTTACATGGATTAAAAGGTGGCAGTCCCAAGATCACGAATATATAATTTTTAAGTCGCTGGGGCAAGTAGTTTAGCCGCAAATCGAATTTTAAGGGACAGAAAAAGTGTAAAGTTTGATGGGTCTAGGACGCATAGTTTAGCCGGAAAACGCGATTAAAGATAAAAATGTCCAATTTTTTTAAAATTAGTTTTTCGTGTCATTCGTTACATGGATTAAAAGGTGGCAGTTCCAAGATCACGAATATATAATTTTTAAGTCGCTGGGGCAAGTAGTTTAGCCGCAAATCGAATTTTAAGGGACAGAAAAAGTGTAAAGTGTGATGGGTCTAGGACGCGTAGTTTAGCCGGAAAACGCGTTTAAAGATAAAAATGTCCAATTTTTTTAAAATTAGATTTTCGTGTCATTCGTTACATGGATTAAAAGGTGGCAGTTCCAAGATCACGAATATATAATTTTTAAGTCGCTGGGGCAAGTAGTTTAGCCGCAAATCGAATTTTAAGGGACAGAAAAAGTGTAAAGTTTGATGGGTCTAGGACGCATAGTTTAGCCGGAAAACGCGTTTAAAGATAAAAATGTCCAATTTTTTTAAAATTAGATTTTCGTGTCATTCGTTACATGGATTAAAAGGTGGCAGTTCCAAGATCACGAATATATAATTTTTAAGTCGCTGGGGCAAGTAGTTTAGCCGCAAATCGAATTTTAAGGGACAGAAAAAGTGTAAAGTTTGATGGGTCTAGGATGCATAGTTTAGCCGGAAAACGCGTTTAAAGATAAAAATGTCCAATTTTTTTAAAATAAGTTTTTCGTGTCATTCGTTACATGGATTAAAAGGTGGCAGTTCCAAGATCACGAATATATAATTTTTAAGTCGCTGGGGCAAGTAGTTTAGCCGCAAATCGAATTTTAAGGGACAGAAAAAGTGTAAAGTTTGATGGGTCTAGGACGCATAGCTTAGCCGGAAAACGCGTTTAAAGATAAAAATGTCCAATTTTTTTAAAATTAGATTTTCGTGTCATTCGTTACATGGATTAAAAGGTGGCAGTTCCAAGATCACGAATATATAATTTTTAAGTCGCTGGGGCAAGTAGTTTAGCCGCAAATCGAATTTTAAGGGACAGAAAAAGTGTAAAGTTTGATGGGTCTAGGACGCATAGTTTAGCCGGAAAACGCGTTTAAAGATAAAAATGTCCAATTTTTTTAAAATTAGATTTTCGTGTCATTCGTTACATGGATTAAAAGGTGGCAGTTCCAAGATCACGAATATATAATTTTTAAGTCGCTGGGGCAAGTAGTTTAGCCGCAAATCGAATTTTAAGGGACAGAAAAAGTGTAAAGTTTGATGGGTCTAGGACGCATAGTTTAGCCGGAAAACGCGATTAAAGATAAAAATGTCCAATTTTTTTAAAATTAGTTTTTCGTGTCATTCGTTACATGGATTAAAAGGTGGCAGTTCCAAGATCACGAATATATAATTTTTAAGTCGCTGGGGCAAGTAGTTTAGCCGCAAATCGAATTTTAAGGGACAGAAAAAGTGTAAAGTGTGATGGGTCTAGGACGCGTAGTTTAGCCGGAAAACGCGTTTAAAGATAAAAATGTCCAATTTTTTTAAAATTAGATTTTCGTGTCATTCGTTACATGGATTAAAAGGTGGCAGTTCCAAGATCACGAATATATAATTTTTAAGTCGCTGGGGCAAGTAGTTTAGCCGCAAATCGAATTTTAAGGGACAGAAAAAGTGTAAAGTTTGATGGGTCTAGGACGCATAGTTTAGCCGGAAAACGCGTTTAAAGATAAAAATGTCCAATTTTTTTAAAATTAGATTTTCGTGTCATTCGTTACATGGATTAAAAGGTGGCAGTTCCAAGATCACGAATATATAATTTTTAAGTCGCTGGGGCAAGTAGTTTAGCCGCAAATCGAATTTTAAGGGACAGAAAAAGTGTAAAGTTTGATGGGTCTAGGATGCATAGTTTAGCCGGAAAACGCGTTTAAAGATAAAAATGTCCAATTTTTTTAAAATTAGTTTTTCGTGTCATTCGTTACATGGATTAAAAGGTGGCAGTTCCAAGATCACGAATATATAATTTTTAAGTCGCTGGGGCAAGTAGTTTAGCCGCAAATCGAATTTTAAGGGACAGAAAAAGTGTAAAGTTTGATGGGTCTAGGACGCATAGTTTAGCCGGAAAACGCGTTTAAAGATAAAAATGTCCAATTTTTTTAAAATTAGTTTTTCGTGTCATTCGTTACATGGATTAAAAGGTGGCAGTTCCAAGATCACGAATATATAATTTTTAAGTCGCTGGGGCAAGTAGTTTAGCCGCAAATCGAATTTTAAGGGACAGAAAAAGTGTAAAGTTTGATGGGTCTAGGACGCATAGTTTAGCCGGAAAACGCGTTTAAAGATAAAAATGTCCAATTTTTTTAAAATTAGTTTTTCGTGTCATTCGTTACATGGATTAAAAGGTGGCAGTTCCAAGATCACGAATATATAATTTTTAAGTCGCTGGGGCAAGTAGTTTAGCCGCAAATCGAATTTTAAGGGACAGAAAAAGTGTAAAGTTTGATGGGTCTAGGACGCATAGTTTAGCCGGAAAACGCGTTTAAAGATAAAAATGTCCAATTTTTTTAAAATTAGATTTTCGTGTCATTCGTTACATGGATTAAAAGGTGGCAGTTCCAAGATCACGAATATATAATTTTTAAGTCGCTGGGGCAAGTAGTTTAGCCGCAAATCGAATTTTAAGGGACAGAAAAAGTGTAAAGTTTGATGGGTCTAGGACGCATAGTTTAGCCGGAAAACGCGTTTAAAGATAAAAATGTCCAATTTTTTTAAAATTAGTTTTTCGTGTCATTCGTTACATGGATTAAAAGGTGGCAGTTCCAAGATCACGAATATATAATTTTTAAGTCGCTGGGGCAAGTAGTTTAGCCGCAAATCGAATTTTAAGGGACAGAAAAAGTGTAAAGTTTGATGGGTCTAGGACGCATAGTTTAGCCGGAAAACGCGTTTAAAGATAAAAATGTCCAATTTTTTTAAAATTAGATTTTCGTGTCATTCGTTACATGGATTAAAAGGTGGCAGTTCCAAGATCACGAATATATAATTTTTAAGTCGGGGCAAGTAGTTTAGCCGCAAATCGAATTTTAAGGGACAGAAAAAGTGTAAAGTTTGATGGGTCTAGGACGCATAGTTTAGCCGGAAAACGCGTTTAAAGATAAAAATGTCCAATTTTTTTAAAATTAGTTTTTCGTGTCATTCGTTACATGGATTAAAAGGTGGCAGTTCCAAGATCACGAATATATAATTTTTAAGTCGCTGGGGCAAATAGTTTAGCCGCAAATCGAATTTTAAGGGACAAAAAAAGTGTAAAGTTTGATGGGTCTAGGACGCATAATTTAGCCGGAAAACGCGTTTAAAGATAAAAATGTCCAATTTTTTTAAAATTAGATTTTCGTGTCATTCGTTACATGGATTAAAAGGTGGCAGTTCCAAGATCACGAATATATAATTTTTAAGTCGCTGGGGCAAGTAGTTTAGCCGCAAATCGAATTTTAAGGGACAGAAAAAGTGTAAAGTTTGATGGGTCTAGGACGCATAGTTTACCCGGAAAACGCGTTTAAAGATAAAAATGTCCAATTTTTTTAAAATTAGATTTTCGTGTCATTCGTTACATGGATTAAAAGGTGGCAGTTCCAAGATCACGAATATATAATTTTTAAGCCGCTGGGGCAAGTAGTTTAGCCGCAAATCGAATTTTAAGGGACAGAAAAAGTGTAAAGTTTGATGGGTCTAGGACGCATAGCTTAGCCGGAAAACGCGTTTAAAGATAAAAATGTCCAATTTTTTTAAAATTAGATTTTCGTGTCATTCGTTACATGGATTAAAAGGTGGCAGTTCCAAGATCACGAATATATAATTTTTAAGTCGCTGGGGCAAGTAGTTTAGCCGCAAATCGAATTTTAAGGGACAGAAAAAGTGTAAAGTTTGATGGGTCTAGGACGCATAGTTTAGCCGGAAAACGCGTTTAAAGATAAAAATGTCCAATTTTTTTAAAATTAGATTTTCGTGTCATTCGTTACATGGATTAAAAGGTGGCAGTTCCAAGATCACGAATATATAATTTTTAAGTCGCTGGGGCAAGTAGTTTAGCCGCAAATCGAATTTTAAGGGACAGAAAAAGTGTAAAGTTTGATGGGTCTAGGACGCATAGTTTAGCCGGAAAACGCGATTAAAGATAAAAATGTCCAATTTTTTTAAAATTAGTTTTTCGTGTCATTCGTTACATGGATTAAAAGGTGGCAGTTCCAAGATCACGAATATATAATTTTTAAGTCGCTGGGGCAAGTAGTTTAGCCGCAAATCGAATTTTAAGGGACAGAAAAAGTGTAAAGTGTGATGGGTCTAGGACGCGTAGTTTAGCCGGAAAACGCGTTTATAGATAAAAATGTCCAATTTTTTTAAAATTAGATTTTCGTGTCATTCGTTACATGGATTAAAAGGTGGCAGTTCCAAGATCACGAATATATAATTTTTAAGTCGCTGGGGCAAGTAGTTTAGCCGCAAATCGAATTTTAAGGGACAGAAAAAGTGTAAAGTTTGATGGGTCTAGGACGCATAGTTTAGCCGGAAAACGCATTTAAAGATAAAAATGTCCAATTTTTTTAAAATTAGATTTTCGTGTCATTCGTTACATGGATTAAAAGGTGGCAGTTCCAAGATCACGAATATATAATTTTTAAGTCGCTGG
Organism: Philhelius pedissequus; assembly: GCA_910595825.1. Lineage (NCBI taxonomy): Eukaryota > Metazoa > Arthropoda > Insecta > Diptera > Syrphidae > Philhelius > Philhelius pedissequus. The sequence continues at coordinate 198,764,065 of OU343161.1, read as the reverse complement.
GGCAAGTAGTTTAGCCGCAAATCGAATTTTAAGGGACAGAAAAAGTGTAAAGTTTGATGGGACTAGGATGCATAGTTTAGCCGGAAAACGCGTTTAAAGATAAAAATGTCCAATTTTTTTAAAATTAGTTTTTCGTGTCATTCGTTACATGGATTAAAAGGTGGCAGTTCCAAGATCACGAATATATAATTTTTAAGTCGCTGGGGCAAGTAGTTTAGCCGCAAATCGAATTTTAAGGGACAGAAAAAGTGTAAAGTTTGATGGGTCTAGGACGCATAGTTTAGCCGGAAAACGCGTTTAAAGATAAAAATGTCCAATTTTTTTAAAATTAGTTTTTCGTGTCATTCGTTACATGGATTAAAAGGTGGCAGTTCCAAGATCACGAATATATAATTTTTAAGTCGCTGGGGCAAGTAGTTTAGCCGCAAATCGAATTTTAAGGGACAGAAAAAGTGTAAAGTTTGATGGGTCTAGGACGCATAGTTTAGCCGGAAAACGCGTTTAAAGATAAAAATGTCCAATTTTTTTAAAATTAGTTTTTCGTGTCATTCGTTATATGGATTAAAAGGTGGCAGTTCCAAGATCACGAATATATAATTTTTAAGTCGCTGGGGCAAGTAGTTTAGCCGCAAATCGAATTTTAAGGGACAGAAAAAGTGTAAAGTTTGATGGGTCTAGGACGCATAGTTTAGCCGGAAAACGCGTTTAAAGATAAAAATGTCCAATTTTTTTAAAATTAGTTTTTCGTGTCATTCGTTACATGGATTAAAAGGTGGCAGTTCCAAGATCACGAATATATAATTTTTAAGTCGCTGGGGCAAGTAGTTTAGCCGCAAATCGAATTTTAAGGGACAGAAACAGTGTAAAGTTTGATGGGTCTAGGACGCATAGTTTAGCCGGAAAACGTGTTTAAAGATAAAAATGTCCAATTTTTTTTAAATTAGATTTTCGTGTCATTCGTTACATGGATTAAAAGGTGGCAGTTCCAAGATCACGAATATATAATTTTTAAGTCGCTGGGGCAAGTAGTTTAGCCGAAAATCGAATTTTAAGGGACAGAAAAAGTGTAAAGTTTGATGGGTCTAGGACGCATAGTTTAGCCGGAAAACGCGTTTAAAGATCAAAATGTCCAATTTTTTTAAAATTATATTTTCGTGTCATTCGTTACATGGATTAAAAGGTGGCAGTTCCAAGATCACGAATATATAATTTTTAAGTCGCTGGGGCAAGTAGTTTAGCCGCAAATCGAATTTTAAGGGACAGAAAAAGTGTAAAGTTTGATGGGTCTAGGACGCATAGTTTAGCCGGAAAACGCGTTTAAAGATAAAAATGTCCAATTTTTTTAAAATTAGATTTTCGTGTCATTCGTTACATGGATTAAAATGTGGCAGTTCCAAGATCACGAATATATAATTTTTAAGTCGCTGGGGCAAGTAGTTTAGCCGCAAATCGAATTTTAAGGGACAAAAAAAGTGTAAAGTTTGATGGGTCTAGGACGCATAGTTTAGCCGGAAAACGCGTTTAAAGATAAAAATGTCCAATTTTTTTAAAATTAGTTTTTCGTGTCATTCGTTACATGGATTAAAAGGTGGCAGTTCCAAGATCACGAATATATAATTTTTAAGTCGCTGGGGCAAGTAGTTTAGCCGCAAATCGAATTTTAAGGGACAGAAAAAGTGTAAAGTTTGATGGGTCTAGGACGCATAATTTAGCCGGAAAACGCGTTTAAAGATAAAAATGTCCAATTTTTTTAAAATTAGATTTTCGTGTCATTCGTTACATGGATTAAAAGGTGGCAGTTCCAAGATCACGAATATATAATTTTTAAGTCGCTGGGGCAAGTAGTTTAGCCGCAAATCGAATTTTAAGGGACAGAAAAAGTGTAAAGTTTGATGGGTCTAGGACGCATAGTTTACCCGGAAAACGCGTTTAAAGATAAAAATGTCCAATTTTTTTAAAATTAGATTTTCGTGTCATTCGTTACATGGATTAAAAGGTGGCAGTTCCAAGATCACGAATATATAATTTTTAAGTCGCTGGGGCAAGTAGTTTAGCCGCAAATCGAATTTTAAGGGACAGAAAAAGTGTAAAGTTTGATGGGTCTAGGACGCATAGCTTAGCCGGAAAACGCGTTTAAAGATAAAAATGTCCAATTTTTTTAAAATTAGATTTTCGTGTCATTCGTTACATGGATTAAAAGGTGGCAGTTCCAAGATCACGAATATATAATTTTTAAGTCGCTGGGGCAAGTAGTTTAGCCGCAAATCGAATTTTAAGGGACAGAAAAAGTGTAAAGTTTGATGGGTCTAGGACGCATAGTTTAGCCGGAAAACGCGTTTAAAGATAAAAATGTCCAATTTTTTTAAAATTAGATTTTCGTGTCATTCGTTACATGGATTAAAAGGTGGCAGTTCCAAGATCACGAATATATAATTTTTAAGTCGCTGGGGCAAGTAGTTTAGCCGCAAATCGAATTTTAAGGGACAGAAAAAGTGTAAAGTTTGATGGGTCTAGGACGCATAGTTTAGCCGGAAAACGCGATTAAAGATAAAAATGTCCAATTTTTTTAAAATTAGTTTTTCGTGTCATTCGTTACATGGATTAAAAGGTGGCAGTTCCAAGATCACGAATATATAATTTTTAAGTCGCTGGGGCAAGTAGTTTAGCCGCAAATCGAATTTTAAGGGACAGAAAAAGTGTAAAGTGTGATGGGTCTAGGACGCGTAGTTTAGCCGGAAAACGCGTTTAAAGATAAAAATGTCCAATTTTTTTAAAATTAGATTTTCGTGTCATTCGTTACATGGATTAAAAGGTGGCAGTTCCAAGATCACGAATATATAATTTTTAAGTCGCTGGGGCAAGTAGTTTAGCCGCAAATCGAATTTTAAGGGACAGAAAAAGTGTAAAGTTTGATGGGTCTAGGACGCATAGTTTAGCCGGAAAACGCGTTTAAAGATAAAAATGTCCAATTTTTTTAAAATTAGTTTTTCGTGTCATTCGTTACATGGATTAAAAGGTGGCAGTTCCAAGATCACGAATATATAATTTTTAAGTCGCTGGGGCAAGTAGTTTAGCCGCTAATCGAATTTTAAGGGACAGAAAAAGTGTAAAGTTTGATGGGTCTAGGACGCATAGTTTAGCCGGAAAACGCGTTTAAAGATAAAAATGTCCAATTTTTTTAAAATTAGTTTTTCGTGTCATTCGTTATATGGATTAAAAGGTGGCAGTTCCAAGATCACGAATATATAATTTTTAAGTCGCTGGGGCAAGTAGTTTAGCCGCAAATCGAATTTTAAGGGACAGAAAAAGTGTAAAGTTTGATGGGTCTAGGACGCATAGTTTAGCCGGAAAACGCGTTTAAAGATAAAAATGTCCAATTTTTTTAAAATTAGATTTTCGTGTCATTCGTTACATGGATTAAAAGGTGGCAGTTCCAAGATCACGAATATATAATTTTTAAGTCGCTGGGGCAAGTAGTTTAGCCGCAAATCGAATTTTAAGGGACAGAAAAAGTGTAAAGTTTGATGGGTCTAGGACGCATAGCTTAGCCGGAAAACGCGTTTAAAGATAAAAATGTCCAATTTTTTTAAAATTAGATTTTCGTGTCATTCGTTACATGGATTAAAAGGTGGCAGTTCCAAGATCACGAATATATAATTTTTAAGTCGCTGGGGCAAGTAGTTTAGCCGCAAATCGAATTTTAAGGGACAGAAAAAGTGTAAAGTTTGATGGGTCTAGGACGCATAGTTTAGCCGGAAAACGCGTTTAAAGATAAAAATGTCCAATTTTTTTAAAATTAGATTTTCGTGTCATTCGTTACATGGATTAAAAGGTGGCAGTTCCAAGATCACGAATATATAATTTTTAAGTCGCTGGGGCAAGTAGTTTAGCCGCAAATCGAATTTTAAGGGACAGAAAAAGTGTAAAGTTTGATGGGTCTAGGACGCATAGTTTAGCCGGAAAACGCGATTAAAGATAAAAATGTCCAATTTTTTTAAAATTAGTTTTTCGTGTCATTCGTTACATGGATTAAAAGGTGGCAGTTCCAAGATCACGAATATATAATTTTTAAGTCGCTGGGGCAAGTAGTTTAGCCGCAAATCGAATTTTAAGGGACAGAAAAAGTGTAAAGTGTGATGGGTCTAGGACGCGTAGTTTAGCCGGAAAACGCGTTTAAAGATAAAAATGTCCAATTTTTTTAAAATTAGATTTTCGTGTCATTCGTTACATGGATTAAAAGGTGGCAGTTCCAAGATCACGAATATATAATTTTTAAGTCGCTGGGGCAAGTAGTTTAGCCGCAAATCGAATTTTAAGGGACAGAAAAAGTGTAAAGTTTGATGGGTCTAGGACGCATAGTTTAGCCGGAAAACGCGTTTAAAGATAAAAATGTCCAATTTTTTTAAAATTAGATTTTCGTGTCATTCGTTACATGGATTAAAAGGTGGCAGTTCCAAGATCACGAATATATAATTTTTAAGTCGCTGGGGCAAGTAGTTTAGCCGCAAATCGAATTTTAAGGGACAGAAAAAGTGTAAAGTTTGATGGGTCTAGGATGCATAGTTTAGCCGGAAAACGCGTTTAAAGATAAAAATGTCCAATTTTTTTAAAATTAGTTTTTCGTGTCATTCGTTACATGGATTAAAAGGTGGCAGTTCCAAGATCACGAATATATAATTTTTAAGTCGCTGGGGCAAGTAGTTTAGCCGCAAATCGAATTTTAAGGGACAGAAAAAGTATAAAGTTTGATGGGTCTAGGACGCATAGTTTAGCCGGAAAACGCGTTTAAAGATAAAAATGTCCAATTTTTTTTAAATTAGTTTTTCGTGTCATTCGTTACATGGATTAAAAGGTGGCAGTTCCAAGATCACGAATATATAATTTTTAAGTCGCTGGGGCAAGTAGTTTAGCCGCAAATCGAATTTTAAGGGACAGAAAAAGTGTAAAGTTTGATGGGTCTAGGACGCATAGTTTAGCCGGAAAACGCGTTTAAAGATAAAAATGTCCAATTTTTTTAAAATTAGTTTTTCGTGTCATTCGTTATATGGATTAAAAGGTGGCAGTTCCAAGATCACGAATATATAATTTTTAAGTCGCTGGGGCAAGTAGTTTAGCCGCAAATCGAATTTTAAGGGACAGAAAAAGTGTAAAGTTTGATGGGTCTAGGACGCATAGTTTAGCCGGAAAACGCGTTTAAAGATAAAAATGTCCAATTTTTTTAAAATTAGTTTTTCGTGTCATTCGTTACATGGATTAAAAGGTGGCAGTTCCAAGATCACGAATATATAATTTTTAAGTCGCTGGGGCAAGTAGTTTAGCCGCAAATCGAATTTTAAGGGACAGAAACAGTGTAAAGTTTGATGGGTCTAGGACGCATAGTTTAGCCGGAAAACGTGTTTAAAGATAAAAATGTCCAATTTTTTTTAAATTAGATTTTCGTGTCATTCGTTACATGGATTAAAAGGTGGCAGTTCCAAGATCACGAATATATAATTTTTAAGTCGCTGGGGCAAGTAGTTTAGCCGAAAATCGAATTTTAAGGGACAGAAAAAGTGTAAAGTTTGATGGGTCTAGGACGCATAGTTTAGCCGGAAAACGCGTTTAAAGATCAAAATGTCCAATTTTTTTAAAATTATATTTTCGTGTCATTCGTTACATGGATTAAAAGGTGGCAGTTCCAAGATCACGAATATATAATTTTTAAGTCGCTGGGGCAAGTAGTTTAGCCGCAAATCGAATTTTAAGGGACAGAAAAAGTGTAAAGTTTGATGGGTCTAGGACGCATAGTTTAGCCGGAAAACGCGTTTAAAGATAAAAATGTCCAATTTTTTTAAAATTAGATTTTCGTGTCATTCGTTACATGGATTAAAATGTGGCAGTTCCAAGATCACGAATATATAATTTTTAAGTCGCTGGGGCAAGTAGTTTAGCCGCAAATCGAATTTTAAGGGACAAAAAAAGTGTAAAGTTTGATGGGTCTAGGACGCATAGTTTAGCCGGAAAACGCGTTTAAAGATAAAAATGTCCAATTTTTTTAAAATTAGTTTTTCGTGTCATTCGTTACATGGATTAAAAGGTGGCAGTTCCAAGATCACGAATATATAATTTTTAAGTCGCTGGGGCAAGTAGTTTAGCCGCAAATCGAATTTTAAGGGACAGAAAAAGTGTAAAGTTTGATGGGTCTAGGACGCGTAGTTTAGCCGGAAAACGCGTTTAAAGATAAAAATGTACAATTTTTTTAAAATTAGATTTTCGTGTCATTCGTTACATGGATTAAAAGGTGGCAGTTCCAAGATCACGAATATATAATTTTTAAGTCGCTGGGGCAAGTAGTTTAGCCGCAAATCGAATTTTAAGGGACAGAAAAAGTGTAAAGTTTGATGGGTCTAGGACGCATAGTTTAGCCGGAAAACGCGTTTAAAGATAAAAATGTCCAATTTTTTTAAAATTAGATTTTCGTGTCATTCGTTACATGGATTAAAATGTGGCAGTTCCAAGATCACGAATATATAATTTTTAAGTCGCTGGGGCAAGTAGTTTAGCCGCAAATCGAATTTTAAGGGACAGAAAAAGTGTAAAGTTTGATGGGTCTAGGACGCATAGTGTAGCCGGAAAACGCGTTTAAAGATAAAAATGTCCAATTTTTTTAAAATTAGATTTTCGTGTCATTCGTTACATGGATTAAAATGTGGCAGTTCCAAGATCACGAATATATAATTTTTAAGTCGCTGGGGCAAGTAGTTTAGCCGCAAATCGAATTTTAAGGGACAAAAAAAGTGTAAAGTTTGATGGGTCTAGGACGCATAGTTTAGCCGGAAAACGCGTTTAAAGATAAAAATGTCCAATTTTTTTAAAATTAGTTTTTCGTGTCATTCGTTACATGGATTAAAAGGTGGCAGTTCCAAGATCACGAATATATAATTTTTAAGTCGCTGGGGCAAGTAGTTTAGCCGCAAATCGAATTTTAAGGGACAGAAAAAGTGTAAAGTTTGATGGGTCTAGGACGCGTAGTTTAGCCGGAAAACGCGTTTAAAGATAAAAATGTACAATTTTTTTAAAATTAGATTTTCGTGTCATTCGTTACATGGATTAAAAGGTGGCAGTTCCAAGATCACGAATATATAATTTTTAAGTCGCTGGGGCAAGTAGTTTAGCCGCAAATCGAATTTTAAGGGACAGAAAAAGTGTAAAGTTTGATGGGTCTAGGACGCATAGTTTAGCCGGAAAACGCGTTTAAAGATAAAAATGTCCAATTTTTTTAAAATTAGATTTTCGTGTCATTCGTTACATGGATTAAAATGTGGCAGTTCCAAGATCACGAATATATAATTTTTAAGTCGCTGGGGCAAGTAGTTTAGCCGCAAATCGAATTTTAAGGGACAGAAAAAGTGTAAAGTTTGATGGGTCTAGGACGCATAGTTTAGCCGGAAAACGCGTTTAAAGATAAAAATGTCCAATTTTTTTAAAATTAGATTTTCGTGTCATTCGTTACATGGATTAAAAGGTGGCAGTTCCAAGATCACGAATATATAATTTTTAAGTCGCTGGGGCAAGTAGTTTAGCCGCAAATCGAATTTTAAGGGACAGAAAAAGTGTAAAGTTTGATGGGTCTAGGACGCATAGTTTAGCCGGAAAACGCGTTTAAAGATAAAAATGTCCAATTTTTTTAAAATTAGATTTTCGTGTCATTCGTTACATGGATTAAAAGGTGGCAGTTCCAAGATCACGAATATATAATTTTTAAGTCGCTGGGGCAAGTAGTTTAGCCGCAAATCGAATTTTAAGGGACAGAAAAAGTGTAAAGTTTGATGGGTCTAGGACGCATAGTTTAGCCGGAAAACGCGTTTAAAGATAAAAATGTCCAATTTTTTTAAAATTAGTTTTTCGTGTCATTCGTTACATGGATTAAAAGGTGGCAGTTCCAAGATCACGAATATATAATTTTTAAGTCGCTGGGGCAAGTAGTTTAGCCGCAAATCGAATTTTAAGGGACAGAAAAAGTGTAAAGTTTGATGGGTCTAGGACGCATAGTTTAGCCGGAAAACGCGTTTAAAGATAAAAATGTCCAATTTTTTTTAAAATTAGATTTTCGTGTCATTCGTTACATGGATTAAAAGGTGGCAGTTCCAAGATCACGAATATATAATTTTTAAGTCGCTGGGGCAAGTAGTTTAGCCGCAAATCGAATTTTAAGGGACAGAAAAAGTGTAAAGTTTGATGGGTCTAGGACGCATAGTTTAGCCGGAAAACGCGTTTAAAGATAAGAATGTCCAATTTTTTTTAAATTAGATTTTCGTGTCATTCGTTACATGGATTAAAAGGTGGCAGTTCCAAGATCACGAATATATAATTTTTAAGTCGCTGGGGCAAGTAGTTTAGCCGCAAATCGAATTTTAAGGGACAGAAAAAGTGTAAAGTTTGATGGGTCTAGGACGCATAGTTTAGCCGGAAAACGCGTTTAAAGATAAAAATGTCCAATTTTTTTAAAATTAGATTTTCGTGTCATTCGTTACATGGATTAAAAGGTGGCAGTTCCAAGATCACGAATATATAATTTTTAAGTCGCTGGGGCAAGTAGTTTAGCCGCAAATCGAATTTTAAGGGACAGAAAAAGTGTAAAGTTTGATGGGTCTAGGACGCGTAGTTTAGCCGGAAAACGCGTTTAAAGATAAAAATGTACAATTTTTTTAAAATTAGATTTTCGTGTCATTCGTTACATGGATTAAAAGGTGGCAGTTCCAAGATCACGAATATATAATTTTTAAGTCGCTGGGGCAAGTAGTTTAGCCGCAAATCGAATTTTAAGGGACAGAAAAAGTGTAAAGTTTGATGGGTCTAGGACGCGTAGTTTAGCCGGAAAACGCGTTTAAAGATAAAAATGTACAATTTTTTTTAAAATTAGATTTTCGTGTCATTCGTTACATGGATTAAAAGGTGGCAGTTCCAAGATCACGAATATATAATTTTTAAGTCGCTGGGGCAAGTAGTTTAGCCGCAAATCGAATTTTAAGGGACAGAAAAAGTGTAAAGTTTGATGGGTCTAGGACGCATAGTTTAGCCGGAAAACGCGTTTAAAGATAAAAATGTCCAATTTTTTTAAAATTAGATTTTCGTGTCATTCGTTCGTTACATGGATTAAAATGTGGCAGTTCCAAGATCACGAATATTGAATTTTTAAGTCGCTGGGGCAAGTAGTTTAGCCGCAAATCGAATTTTAAGGGACAGAAAAAGTGTAAAGTTTGATGGGTCTAGGACGCATAGTTTAGCCGGAAAACGCGTTTAAAGATAAAAATGTTCAATTTTTTTTAAATTAGATTTTCGTGTCATTCGTTACATGGATTAAAAGGTGGCAGTTCCAAGATCACGAATATATAATTTTTAAGTCGCAGAAAAAGTGTAAAGTTTGATGGGTCTAGGACGCATAGTTTAGCCGGAAAACGCGTTTAAAGATAAAAATGTCCAATTTTTTTAAAATTAGATTTTCGTGTCATTCGTTACATGGATTAGAAGGTGGCAGTTCCAAGATCACGAATATATAATTTTTAAGTCGCTGGGGCAAGTAGTTTAGCCGCAAATCGAATTTTAAGGGACAGAAAAAGTGTAAAGTTTGATGGGTCTAGGACGCATAGTTTAGCCGGAAAACGCGTTTAAAGATAAAAATGTCCAATTTTTTTTAAATTAGTTTTTCGTGTCATTCGTTACATGGATTAAAAGGTGGCAGTTCCAAGATCACGAATATATAATTTTTAAGTCGCTGGGGCAAGTAGTTTAGCCGCAAATCGAATTTTAAGGGACAGAAAAAGTGTAAAGTTTGATGGGTCTAGGACGCGTAGTTTAGCCGGAAAACGCGTTTAAAGATAAAAATGTCCAATTTTTTTAAAATTAGATTTTCGTGTCATTCGTTACATGGATTAAAAGGTGGCAGTTCCAAGATCACGAATATATAATTTTTAAGTCGCTGGGGCAAGTAGTTTAGCCGCAAATCGAATTTTAAGGGACAGAAAAAGTGTAAAGTTTGATGGGTTTAGGACGCATAGTTTAGCCGGAAAACGCGTTTAAAGATAAAAATGTCCAAATTTTTTAAAATTAGATTTTCGTGTAATTCGTTACATGGATTAAAAGGTGGCACTTCCAAGATCACGAATATATAATTTTTAAGTCGCTGGGGCAAGTAGTTTAGCCGCAAATCGAATTTTAAGGGACAGAAAAAGTGTAAAGTTTGATGGGTCTAGGACGCATAGTTTAGCCGGAAAACGCGTTTAAAGATAAAAATGTCCAATTTTTTTAAAATTAGTTTTTCGTGTCATTCGTTACATGGATTAACAGGTGGCAGTTCCAAGATCACGAATATATAATTTTTAAGTCGCTGGGGCAAGTAGTTTAGCCGCAAATCGAATTTTAAGGGACAGAAAAAGTGTAAAGTTTGATGGGTCTAGGACGCATAGTTTAGCCGGAAAACGCGTTTAAAGATAAAAATGTCCAATTTTTTTAAAATTAGTTTTTCGTGTCATTCGTTACATGGATTAAAAGGTGGCAGTTCCAATATCACGAATATATAATTTTTAAGTCGCTGGGGCAAGTAGTTTAGCCGCAAATCGAATTTTAAGGGACAGAAAAAGTGTAAAGTTTGATGGGTCTAGGACGCATAGTTTAGCCGGAAAACGCGTTTAAAGATAAAAATGTCCAATTTTTTTAAATTTAGTTTTTCGTGTCATTCGTTACATGGATTAACAGGTGGCAGTTCCAAGATCACGAATATATAATTTTTAAGTCGCTGGGGCAAGTAGTTTAGCCGCAAATCGAATTTTAAGGGACAGAAAAAGTGTAAAGTTTGATGGGTCTAGGACGCATAGTTTAGCCGGAAAACGCGTTTAAAGATAAAAATGTCCAAATTTTTTAAAATTAGATTTTCGTGTAATTCGTTACATGGATTAAAAGGTGGCACTTCCAAGATCACGAATATATAATTTTTAAGTCGCTGGGGCAAGTAGTTTAGCCGCAAATCGAATTTTAAGGGACAGAAAAAGTGTAAAGTTTGATGGGTCTAGGACGCATAGTTTAGCCGGAAAACGCGTTTAAAGATAAAAATGTCCAATTTTATTAAAATTAGATTTTCGTGTCATTCGTTACATGGATTAAAAGGTGGCAGTTCCAAGATCACGAATATATAATTTTTAAGTCGCTGGGGCAAGTAGTTTAGCCGCAAATCGAATTTTAAGGGACAGAAAAAGTGTAAAGTTTGATGGGTCTAGGACGCATAGTTTAGCCGGAAAACGCGTTTAAAGATAAAAATGTCCAAATTTTTTAAAATTAGATTTTCGTGTACTTCGTTACATGGATTAAAAGGTGGCAGTTCCAAGATCACGAATATATAATTTTTAAGTCGCTGGGGCAAGTAGTTTAGCTGCAAATCGAATTTTAAGGGACAGAAAAAGTGTAAAGTTTGATGGGTCTAGGACGCATAGTTTAGCCGGAAAACGCGTTTAAAGATAAAAATGTCCAATTTTTTTAAAATTAGTTTTTCGTGTCATTCGTTACATGGATTAAAAGGTGGCAGTTCCAAGATCACGAATATATAATTTTTAAGTCGCTGGGGCAAGTAGTTTAGCCGCAAATCGAATTTTATGGGACAGAAAAAGTGTAAAGTTTGATGGGTCTAGGACGCATAGTTTAGCCGGAAAACGCGTTTAAAGATAAAAATGTCCAAATTTTTTAAAATTAGATTTTCGTGTAATTCGTTACATGGATTAAAAGGTGGCACTTCCAAGATCACGAATATATAATTTTTAAGTCGCTGGGGCAAGTAGTTTAGCCGCAAATCGAATTTTAAGGGACAGAAAAAGTGTAAAGTTTGATGGGTCTAGGACGCATAGTTTAGCCGGAAAACGCGTTTAAAGATAAAAATGTCCAATTTTTTTAAATTTAGTTTTTCGTGTCATTCGTTACATGGATTAATAGGTGGCAGTTCCAAGATCACGAATATATAATTTTTAAGTCGCTGGGGCAAGTAGTTTAGGCGCAAATCGAATTTTAAGGGACAGAAAAAGTGTAAAGTTTGATGGGTCTAGGACGCATAGTTTAGCCGGAAAACGCGTTTAAAGATAAAAATGTCCAATTTTTTTTAAAATTAGTTTTTCGTGTCATTCGTTACATGGATTAAAAGGTGGCAGTTCCAAGATCACGAATATATAATTTTTAAGTCGCTGGGGCAAGTAGTTTAGCCGCAAATCGAATTTTAAGGGACAGAAAAAGTGTAAAGTTTGATGGGTCTAGGACGCATAGTTTAGCCGGAAAACGCGTTTAAAGATAAAAATGTCCAATTTTTTTAAAATTATATATTCGTGATCTTGGAACTGCCACCTTTTAATCCATGTAACGAATGACACGAAAATCTAATTTTAAAAAAATTGGACATTTTTATCTTTAAACGCGTTTTCCGGCTAAACTATGCGTCCTAGACCCATCAAACTTTACACTTTTTCTGTCCCTTAAAATTCGATTTGCGGCTAAACTACTTGCCCCAGCGACTTAAAAATTATATATTCGTGATCTTGGAAGTGCCACCTTTTAATCCATGTAACGAATTACACGAAAATCTAATTTTAAAAAATTTGGACATTTTTATCTTTAAACGCGTTTTCCGGCTAAACTATGCGTCCTAGACCCATCAAACTTTACACTTTTTCTGTCCCTTAAAATTCGATTTGCGGCTAAACTACTTGCCCCAGCGACTTAAAAATTATATATTCGTGATCTTGGAACTGCCACCTTTTAATCCATGTAACGAATGACACGAAAATCTAATTTTAAAAAAATTGGACATTTTTATCTTTAAACGCGTTTTCCGGCTAAACTATGCGTCCTAGACCCATCAAACTTTACACTTTTTCTGTCCCTTAAAATTCGATTTGCGCCTAAACTACTTGCCCCAGCGACTTAAAAATTATATATTCGTGATCTTGGAACTGCCACCTTTTAATCCATGTAACGAATGACACGAAAATCTAATTTTAAAAAATTTGGACATTTTTATCTTTAAACGCGTTTTCCGGCTAAACTGTGCGTCCTAGACCCATCAAACTTTACACTTTTTCTGTCCCTTAAAATTCGATTTGCGGCTAAACTACTTGCCCCAGCGACTTAAAAATTATATATTCGTAATCTTGGAAGTGCCACCTTTTAATCCATGTAACGAATTACACGAAAATCTAATTTTTAAAAATTTGGACATTTTTATCTTTAAACGCATTTTCCGGCTAAACTATGCGTCCTAGACCCATCAAACTTTACACTTTTTCTGTCCCTTAAAATTCGATTTGCGGCTAAACTACTTGCCCCAGCGACTTAAAAATTATATATTCGTGATCTTGGAACTGCCACCTTTTAATCCATGTAACGAATGACACGAAAATCTAATTTTAAAAAAATTGGACATTTTTATCTTTAAACGCGTTTTCCGGCTAAACTATGCGTCCTAGACCCATCAAACTTTACACTTTTTCTGTCCCTTAAAAATCGATTTGCGGCTAAACTACTTGCCCCAGCGACTTAAAAATTATATATTCGTGATCTTGGAACTGCCACCTTTTAATCCATGTAACGAATGACACGAAAATCTAATTTTAAAAAAATTGGACATTTTTATCTTTAAACGCGTTTTCCGGCTAAACTATGCGTCCTAGACCCATCAAACTTTACACTTTTTCTGTCCCTTAAAATTCGATTTGCGGCTAAACTACTTGCCCCAGCGACTTAAAAATTATATATTCGTGACCTTGGAACTGCCACCTTTTAATCCATGTAACGAATGACACGAAAAACTAATTTTAAAAAAATTGGACATTTTTATCTTTAAACGCGTTTTCCGGCTAAACTATGCGTCCTAGACCCATCAAACTTTACACTTTTTCTGTCCCTTAAAATTCGATTTGCGGCTAAACTACTTGCCCCAGCGACTTAAAAATTATATATTCGTGATCTTGGAACTGCCACCTTTTAATCCATGTAACGAATGACACGAAAATCTAATTTTAAAAAAATTGGACATTTTTATCTTTAAACGCGTTTTCCGGCTAAACTATGCGTCCTAGACCCATCAAACTTTACACTTTTTCTGTCCCTTAAAATTCGATTTGCGGCTAAACTACTTGCCCCAGCGACTTAAAAATTATATATTCGTGATCTTGGAACTGCCACCTTTTAATCCATGTAACGAATGACACGAAAAACTAATTTTAAAAAAATTGGACATTTTTATCTTTAAACGCGGTTTCCGGCTAAACTATGCGTCCTAGACCCATCAAACTTTACACTTTTTCTGTCCCTTAAAATTCGATTTGCGGCTAAACTACTTGCCCCAGCGACTTAAAAATTATATATTCGTGATCTTGGAACTGCCACCTTTTAATCCATGTAACGAATGACACGAAAAACTAATTTTAAAAAAATTGGACATTTTTATCTTTAAACGCGGTTTCCGGCTAAACTATGCGTCCTAGACCCATCAAACTTTACACTTTTTCTGTCCCTTAAAATTCGATTTGCGGCTAAACTACTTGCCCCAGCGACTTAAAAATTATATATTCGTGATCTTGGAAGTGCCACCTTTTAATCCATGTAACGAATTACACGAAAATCTAATTTTAAAAAATTTGGACATTTTTATCTTTAAACGCGTTTTCCGGCTAAACTATGCGTCCTAGACCCATCAAACTTTACACTTTTTCTGATACTTAAAATTCGATTTGCGGCTAAACTACTTGCCCCAGCGACTTAAAAATTATATATTCGTGATCTTGGAACTGCCACCTTTTAATCCATGTAACGAATGACACGAAAATCTAATTTAAAAAAAAATTGGACATTTTTATCTTTAAACGCGTTTTCCGGCTAAGCTATGCGTCCTAGACCCATCAAACTTTACACTTTTTCTGTCCCTTAAAATTCGATTTGCGGCTAAACCACTTGCCCCAGCGACTTAAAAATTTTATATTCGTGATCTTGGAAGTGCCACCTTTTAATCCATGTAACGAATTACACGAAAATCTAATTTTAAAAAAATTGGACATTTTTATCTTTAAACGCGTTTTCCGGCTAAACTATGCGTCCTAGACCCATCAAACTTTACACCTTTTCTGTCCCTTAAAATTCGATTTGCGGCTAAACTACTTGCCCCAGCGACTTAAAAATTATATATTCATGATCTTGGAACTGCCACCTTTTAATCCATGTAACGAATTACACGAAAATCTAATTTTAAAAAATTTGGACATTTTTATCTTTAAACGCGTTTTCCGGCTAAACTATGCGTCCTAGACCCATCAAACTTTACACTTTTTCTGTCCCTTAAAATTCGATTTGCGGCTAAACTACTTGCCCCAGCGACTTAAAAATTATATATTCGTGATCTTGGAACTGCCACCTTTTAATCCATGTAACGAATGACACGAAAAACTAATTTTAAAAAAATTGGACATTTTTATCTTTAAACGCGTTTTCCGGCTAAACTATGCGTCCTAGACCCATCAAACTTTACACTTTTTCTGTCCCTTAAAATTCGATTTGCGGCTAAACTACTTGCCCCAGCGACTTAAAAATTATATATTCGTGATCTTGGAAGTGCCACCTTTTAATCCATGTAACGAATTACACGAAAATCTAATTTTAAAAAATTTGGACATTTTTATCTTTAAACGCGTTTTCCGGCTAAACTATGCGTCCTAGACCCATCAAACTTTACACTTTTTCTGTCCCTTAAAATTCGATTTGCGGCTTAACAACTTGTCCCAGCGACTTAAAAATTATATATTCGTGATCTTGGAACTGCCACCTTTTAATCCATGTAACGAATGACACGAAAAACTAATTTTAAAAAAATTGGACATTTTTATCTTTAAACGCGTTTTCCGGCTAAACTATGCGTCCTAGACCCATCAAACTTTACACTTTTTCTGTCCCTTAAAATTCGATTTGCGGCTAAACTACTTGCCCCAGCGACTTAAAAGTTATATATTCGTGATCTTGGAACTGCCACCTTTTAATCCATGTAACGAATGACACGAAAAACTAATTTTAAAAAAATTGGACATTTTTATCTTTAAACGCGTTTTCCGGCTAAATTAGATTTTCGTGTCATTCGTTACATGGATTAAAAGGTGGCAGTTCCAAGATCACGAATATATAATTTTTAAGTCGCTGGGGCAAGTAGTTTAGCCGCAAATCGAATTTTAAGGGACAAAAAAAGTGTAAAGTTTGATGGGTCTAGGACGCATAATTTAGCCGGAAAACGCGTTTAAAGATAAAAATGTCCAAATTTTTTAAAATTAGATTTTCGTGTAATTCGTTACATGGATTAAAAGGTGCCAGTTCCAAGATCACGAATATATAATTTTTAAGTCGCTGGGGCAAGTAGTTTAGCCGCAAATCGAATTTTAAGGGACAGAAAAAGTGTAAAGTTTGATGGGTCTAGGACGCATAGTTTAGCCGGAAAACGCGTTTAAAGATAAAAATGTCCAATTTTTTTAAAATTAGTTTTTCGTGTCATTCGTTACATGGATTAAAAGGTGGCAGTTCCAAGATCACGAATATATAATTTTTAAGTCGCTGGGGCAAGTAGTTTAGCCGCAAATCGAATTTTAAGGGACAGAAAAAGTGTAAAATTTGATGGGTCTAGGACGCATAGCTTAGCCGGAAAACGCGTTTAAAGATAAAAATGTCCAAATTTTTTAAAATTAGATTTTCCTGTAATTCGTTACATGGATTAAAAGGTGGCACTTCCAAGATCACGAATATATAATTTTTAAGTCGCTGGGGCAAGTAGTTTAGCCGCAAATCGAATTTTAAGGGACAGAAAAAGTGTAAAGGTTGATGGGTCTAGGACGCATAGATTTTCGTGTCATTCGTTACATGGATTAAAAGGTGGCAGTTCCAAGATCACGAATATATAATTTTTAAGTCGCTGGGGCAAGTAGTTTAGCCGCAAATCGAATTTTAAGGGACAAAAAAAGTGTAAAGTTTGATGGGTCTAGGACGCATAATTTAGCCGGAAAACGCGTTTAAAGATAAAAATGTCCAAATTTTTTAAAATTAGATTTTCGTGTAATTCGTTACATGGATTAAAAGGTGCCAGTTCCAAGATCACGAATATATAATTTTTAAGTCGCTGGGGCAAGTAGTTTAGCCGCAAATCGAATTTTAAGGGACAGAAAAAGTGTAAAGTTTGATGGGTCTAGGACGCATAGTTTAGCCGGAAAACGCGTTTAAAGATAAAAATGTCCAATTTTTTTAAAATTAGTTTTTCGTGTCATTCGTTACATGGATTAAAAGGTGGCAGTTCCAAGATCACGAATATATAATTTTTAAGTCGCTGGGGCAAGTAGTTTAGCCGCAAATCGAATTTTAAGGGACAGAAAAAGTGTAAAATTTGATGGGTCTAGGACGCATAGCTTAGCCGGAAAACGCGTTTAAAGATAAAAATGTCCAAATTTTTTAAAATTAGATTTTCCTGTAATTCGTTACATGGATTAAAAGGTGGCACTTCCAAGATCACGAATATATAATTTTTAAGTCGCTGGGGCAAGTAGTTTAGCCGCAAATCGAATTTTAAGGGACAGAAAAAGTGTAAAGGTTGATGGGTCTAGGACGCATAGTTTAGCCGGAAAACGCGTTTAAAGATAAAAATGTCCAATTTTTTTAAAATTAGTTTTTCGTGTCATTCGTTACATGGATTAAAAGGTGGCAGTTCCAAGATCACGAATATATAATTTTTAAGTCGCTGGGGCAAGTAGCTTAGCCGCAAATCGAATTTTAAGGGACAGAAAAAGTGTAAAGTTTGATGGGTCTAGGACGCATAGTTTAGCCGGAAAACGCGTTTAAAGATAAAAATGTCCAATTTTTTTAAAATTAGATTTTCGTGTCATTCGTTACATGGATTAAAAGGTGGCAGTTCCAAGATCACGAATATATAATTTTTAAGTCGCTGGGGCAAGTAGTTTAGCCGCAAATCGAATTTTAAGGGACAGAAAAAGTGTAAAGTTTGATGGGTCTAGGACGCATAGTTTAGCCGGAAAACGCGTTTAAAGATAAAAATGTCCAATTTTTTTAAAATTAGTTTTTCGTGTCATTCGTTACATGGATTAAAAGGTGGCAGTTCCAAGATCACGAATATATAATTTTTAAGTCGCTGGGGCAAGTAGTTTAGCCGCAAATCGAATTTTAAGGGACAGAAAAAGTGTAAAATTTGATGGGTCTAGGACGCATAGCTTAGCCGGAAAACGCGTTTAAAGATAAAAATGTCCAAATTTTTTAAAATTAGATTTTCGTGTAATTCGTTACATGGATTAAAAGGTGGCAGTTCCAAGATCACGAATATATAATTTTTAAGTCGCTGGGGCAAGTAGTTTAGCCGCAAATCGAATTTTAAGGGACAGAAAAAGTGTAAAGTTTGATGGGTCTAGGACGCATAGTTTAGCCGGAAAACGCGTTTAAATATAAAAATGTCCAATTTTTTTAAAATTAGATTTTCGTGTCATTCGTTACATGGATTAAAAGGTGGCAGTTCCAAGATCACGAATATATAATTTTTAAGTCGCTGGGGCAAGTAGTTTAGCCGCAAATCGAATTTTAAGGGACAGAAAAAGTGTAAAGTTTGATGGGTCTAGGACGCATAGTTTAGCCGGAAAACGCGTTTAAAGATAAAAATGTCCAATTTTTTTAAAATTAGTTTTTCGTGTCATTCGTTACATGGATTAAAAGGTGGCAGTTCCAAGATCACGAATATATAATTTTTAAGTCGCTGGGGCAAGTAGTTTAGCCGCAAATCGAATTTTAAGGGACAGAAAAAGTGTAAAATTTGATGGGTCTAGGACGCATAGCTTAGCCGGAAAACGCGTTTAAAGATAAAAATGTCCAAATTTTTTAAAATTAGATTTTCGTGTAATTCGTTACATGGATTAAAAGGTGGCACTTCCAAGATCACGAATATATAATTTTTAAGTCGCTGGGGCAAGTAGTTTAGCCGCAAATCGAATTTTAAGGGACAGAAAAAGTGTAAAGGTTGATGGGTCTAGGACGCATAGTTTAGCCGGAAAACGCGTTTAAAGATAAAAATGTCCAATTTTTTAAAATTAGATTTTCGTGTCATTCGTTACATGGATTAAAAGGTGGCAGTTCCAAGATCACGAATATATAATTTTTAAGTCGCTGGGGCAAGTAGTTTAGCCGCAAATCGAATTTTAAGGGACAGAAAAAGTGTAAAGTTTGATGGGTCTAGGACGCATAGTTTAGCCGGAAAACGCGTTTAAAGATAAAAATGTCCAATTTTTTTAAAATTAGTTTTTCGTGTCATTCGTTACATGGATTAAAAGGTGGCAGTTCCAAGATCACGAATATATAATTTTTAAGTCGCTGGGGCAAGTAGTTTAGCCGCAAATCGAATTTTAAGGGACAGAAAAAGTGTAAAATTTGATGGGTCTAGGACGCATAGCTTAGCCGGAAAACGCGTTTAAAGATAAAAATGTCCAAATTTTTTAAAATTAGATTTTCGTGTAATTCGTTACATGGATTAAAAGGTGGCAGTTCCAAGATCACGAATATATAATTTTTAAGTCGCTGGGGCAAGTAGTTTAGCCGCAAATCGAATTTTAAGGGACAGAAAAAGTGTAAAGTTTGATGGGTCTAGGACGCATAGTTTAGCCGGAAAACGCGTTTAAAGATAAAAATGTCCAATTTTTTTAAAATTAGATTTTCGTGTCATTCGTTACATGGATTAAAAGGTGGCAGTTCCAAGATCACGAATATATAATTTTTAAGTCGCTGGGGCAAGTAGTTTAGCCGCAAATCGAATTTTAAGGGACAGAAAAAGTGTAAAGTTTGATGGGTCTAGGACGCATAGTTTAGCCGGAAAACGCGTTTAAAGATAAAAATGTCCAATTTTTTTAAAATTAGTTTTTCGTGTCATTCGTTACATGGATTAAAAGGTGGCAGTTCCAAGATCACGAATATATAATTTTTAAGTCGCTGGGGCAAGTAGTTTAGCCGCAAATCGAATTTTAAGGGACAGAAAAAGTGTAAAATTTGATGGGTCTAGGACGCATAGCTTAGCCGGAAAACGCGTTTAAAGATAAAAATGTCCAAATTTTTTAAAATTAGATTTTCGTGTAATTCGTTACATGGATTAAAAGGTGGCACTTCCAAGATCACGAATATATAATTTTTAAGTCGCTGGGGCAAGTAGTTTAGCCGCAAATCGAATTTTAAGGGACAGAAAAAGTGTAAAGGTTGATGGGTCTAGGACGCATAGTTTAGCCGGAAAACGCGTTTAAAGATAAAAATGTCCAATTTTTTAAAATTAGATTTTCGTGTCATTCGTTACATGGATTAAAAGGTGGCAGTTCCAAGATCACGAATATATAATTTTTAAGTCGCTGGGGCAAGTAGTTTAGCCGCAAATCGAATTTTAAGGGACAGAAAAAGTGTAAAGTTTGATGGGTCTAGGACGCATAGTTTAGCCGGAAAACGCGTTTAAAGATAAAAATGTCCAATTTTTTTAAAATTAGATTTTCGTGTCATTCGTTACATGGATTAAAATGTGGCAGTTCCAAGATCACGAATATATAATTTTTAAGTCGCTGGGGCAAGTAGTTTAGCCGCAAATCGAATTTTAAGGGACAGAAAAAGTGTAAGGTTTGATGGGTCTAGGACGCATAGTTTAGCCGGAAAACGCGTTTAAAGATAAAAATGTCCAATTTTTTTAAAATTAGTTTTTCGTGTCATTCGTTACATGGATTAAAAGGTGGCAGTTCCAAGATCACGAATATATAATTTTTAAGTCGCTGGGACAAGTAGTTTAGCCGCAAATCGAATTTTAAGGGACAGAAAAAGTGTAAAGTTTGATGGGTCTAGGACGCATAGTTTAGCCGGAAAACGCGTTTAAAGATAAAAATGTCCAATTTTTTTAAAATTAGATTTTCGTGTCATTCGTTACATGGATTAAAAGGTGGCAGTTCCAAGATCACGAATATATAATTTTTAAGTCGCTGGGGCAAGTAGTTTAGCCGCAAATCGAATTTTAAGGGACAGAAAAAGTGTAAAGTTTGATGGGTCTAGGACGCATAGTTTAGCCGGAAAACGCGTTTAAAGATAAAAATGTCCAATTTTTTTAAAATTAGATTTTCGTGTCATTCGTTACATGGATTAAAAGGTGGCAGTTCCAAGATCACGAATATATAATTTTTAAGTCGCTGGGGCAAGTAGTTTAGCCGCAAATCGAATTTTAAGGGACAGAAAAAGTGTAAAGTTTGATGGGTCTAGGACGCATAGTTTAGCCGGAAAACGCGTTTAAAGATAAAAATGTCCAATTTTTTTTAAATTAGATTTTCGTGTCATTCGTTACATGGATTAAAAGGTGGCAGTTCCAAGATCACGAATATATAATTTTTAAGTCGCTGGGGCAAGTAGTTTAGCCGTACAGTACCGACTAGCATACCACCGGCTGCACATCGTGTAAAGAAGTGCGCGCAAGTTGAAAAAAATAGTGCCAGCGTCTTGTGTTGTGATAATTGTCTGCGTGTTCATTAAAAAAAATTGCAAAAAGCCCTTCACTTCCCAAAAATAAATTTAAAAAGATCAATAGCCCATTTATTTTATAACAAAAAAAAAAAAAATAGTGCAAGCAATAATCACCAAAACACCCGATCCCTCAATTCAATTCAATGAAAAATTTAACCAAAAAAATCCAGTGTACATACAATCAACATAATTAAAAAAAAAAAAAAATAAACCAATAACAATTAGCCGCAACAAAACAACAACGCACCAGCACAATGAGTGGTAAACTTTCCTTTCCCTTTTCCTTGTAACTTCTCACAATCATATTAACTTGATCATTGTAGGTACTGTGTAAAGCTTACTGCACAGTGCATGCAATGATTAGGTTAGTATAACGTCAGATGGATTACTGTTTGTTTTTTTCTATTTAACCAGGGGCGGATCAATATAAATTGTCACTAAGGCATAACACTAGTGACAATTTGTTATTGAAAAGTTCAAATTGGAATATAGATCAAACATTCATTATAGTTAATTGTCTGACTTGTGTTTTATTTGTTTTTAAATGTTAAAATGGTTGGTAGTTTTAGAGTCGATTATACCAATATTCGCGGGCTCAGGAAAAATTTTTGTGCCGCGTATGTCCACACTGTTAAAAATAGGCCAGCTGTTTTGGCACTGAGTGAGACCCAGATAGGCGAAAATTCTGATCAATCGGAATTTCGTCTGTTTGGGTACAACTTAGTGCCATTATTCTTTTCCCACCATGGTCTCGCCGTATACGTAAGAAATGATGTAGCGTACCAACTCCAACCACAATATGGCTTGTGCTCAAACACAAATTTTAATTTCATGTGGTTAAAATTCACGGTAAATAAGCACATCATACACACATGTTTTATTTATCGGAGCCCAAATTTGGATAGAGTTTCAACTTTTAACGAATTTGATGCTTTGTCCGACTCCATTCAAAGAATTGTTTCCCATTATCCTCACACTGAAATCGTCATTGCGGGCGATTTCAATGTACACAATTCTAGTTGGCTCCGCTTTTCGAGCCAGACAACACCCGAAGGAAGGTATGTTGAGGTCTTTGCTGAGTTAAACCAACTGACTCAGATTGTTGACGAGCCAACCCGAATACCTGACGTTGCAGGTCAAACCGCAAACACTCTAGACTTGTTCCTTACCTCTGACCCTAATAAATACACGCTAAATGTATTATCGCCTCTAGGTACATCAGACCATTGTGTCGTATCTGCAAATTTCTCATGCCAACAACACTCAGTTAAAGAAAAACCACCTACGAGAACCGTTTGGCAATATGGGAAAGCCAACTGGGACGGTCTCAATAATTTCTTCAGAAACTTTAACTGGTCATTATGCTTCCTCGGTAGCGACATAGACTCCAGCGCAGATATGATAACAAATTTAATCCATTACGGAATGAGAAATTTTATCCCGAATAGGGTGAAATCTATCAAACCGAAGGAAAATGCATGGTTTGATTCAAGCTGTAAAGGGGTTATTAGGGATAGAGAAGTCAGTTTCCGGAATTATAAAGCCAACCCCACTGAGGAATACCGGAAAAAGTTTCAACAAGCTAGAAAGACTTGCAACGTTCACATTCGTAGAACCAAATTTTTGCATGACCAAAAATTAAGGCAAAAAATACTACAATGTCCCAAAGGTAGTAAGAATTTTTGGTCATTTGTAAAAACTATTCGAAATTCAACTTCTTCTTCGGTTCCAACGCTCGTCTTTAATGACACCCCTTTTGTCAGTTCTCGCGAAAAAGCCAATTTGCTTGCAGCGCAGTTCGCTGTTAATTCGACGCTGTCAGAAAGTGTTATGACTCCTCCAGTACTTGAGAGCGTAAATGATTTTATGGGACGAATCTTCTTTCGTACTCGTGCAGTTGCTAGAGTCCTCAAAGATCTTGATATAAACAAATCCGCTGGCCCGGATAGTATCCCTCCCATCGTTTTGAAGAGGTGTTCTTCAACGCTGGCAAAACCACTGCGTAAGCTTTTCTATCTGTCCTATTCTACAGGTCTCTTTCCGAGTGGATGGAAAACAGCATTTGTCCAGCCTGTCCATAAAAAAGGCGCATCTTCTTCACCATCTAATTACCGTCCAATTGCACTTACGTCCCTTCTTTCCAAGGTCATGGAAACGCTGATTAATTATCAGCTCAAGAAATATCTTGAAGAACGAAAGCTCCTTAATGACCGGCAGTATGGCTTTCGTAGCAATAGGTCCACTGGTGATCTGATGGTATATCTCACCGAACAGTGGCACAAATCTTTACATCGTTTTGGAGAAAGTAAGATTATTGCGCTTGATATTTCAAAAGCATTTGATAGAGTTTGGCATCAAGCTCTCCTATC
This sequence comes from Philhelius pedissequus, assembly GCA_910595825.1. Lineage (NCBI taxonomy): Eukaryota > Metazoa > Arthropoda > Insecta > Diptera > Syrphidae > Philhelius > Philhelius pedissequus. Next base: position 198,740,129 of record OU343161.1, on the reverse strand, counting down.
GAAAATGCGTGCATTTGGTATCGATGAATGTCTTCTTCGTTGGATTAGAAATTACCTTTCGGACCGTTCAATACAAGTTGTATTGGACGGTTTCAAGTCTGATATTCACAAAATAAATGCTGGTGTGCCCCAGGGCTCCGTATTGTCTCCGACACTCTTTCTCATTTTTATTAATGATCTCTTATCTGGAACTTCTAATCCACTTAATTGTTTTGCTGACGATAGTACTCTCAGCTTTTCATATTCGTTTTTAGATGCACCTCCTTGTTTTTCGGATGTGCAACTGGAACGGCAGCGTATGATAAGCTCATTAAATTCTGATCTTGACAGCATTGTCCAATGGGGAATTAAAAACCGTGTAGAATTTAATGCTTCAAAAACTCAGTGCTGTCTTCTGTCGTTAAAGCAGAACCCACCCCCCATGCCGCTATCCATGAGCGGCACTTGCATTGAAGAAACCGATCAGCTTTCAGTCCTCGGCATGTGCATCACAGACCACCTCTTGTGGAATGAACACATATTTGATGTCGCCAAAAACGCTGCAAAGTGTTTGGGCTTTCTTCGAAGGTGCAAGAAATTCTTCACTCCGTCTGATCTGGCTGTAATCTATAAGGCCTTCATTCGTCCAAAGCTGGAGTATAACTCGCACATTTGGGCAGGAGCTCCCAGAACTCATTTGAATCTTTTGGATAGAATTCAAAATAGAGCTCTAAGAATGATTGGCGATAGAACTATAGTGGAAACATTTACATCTCTAGAACATCGTCGAAATGTTATATGTCTCTCACTATTTTATCGCTATTTTTATAAACATTGTTCCAGCGAAATAGCCAGTTGCATTCCTCCCCTTAAATTTTTCAACCGTAATACTCGCGCTTCTAGGAATGCTCATCAGTTTACCCTTGAGCCCAACTTCGGACGTACTGTCAAGTACAGAGATTCTTTCTTTAGCCGTACAACGCGAATGTGGAATACTTTACCCGGCTCTATTTTCCCCTCCCATTTTGATATTCAGAAATTCAAAACCAATGTGCATCGGTATCTCCTCTTGCATCCTTCCCTACTTTCCTAACGCTCGCACTGTGCTTGTTCATTTTAAGGGTAGTCAAAACCCCTTTAGTGCGAGCATCCGTTTAAAAAAAAAAAAAAGTAGTTTAGCCGCAAATCGAATTTTAAGGGACAGAAAAAGTGTAAAGTTTGATGGGTCTAGGACGCATAGTTTAGCCGGAAAACGCGTTTAAAGATAAAAGTGTTCAATTTTTTTAAAATTAGTTTTTCGTGTCATTCGTTACATGGATTAAAAGGTGGCAGTTCCAAGATCACGAATATATAATTTTTAAGTCGCTGGGACAAGTAGTTTAGCCGCAAATCGAATTTTAAGGGACAGAAAAAGTGTAAAGTTTGATGGGTCTAGGACGCATAGTTTAGCCGGAAAACGCGTTTAAAGATAAAAATGTCCATTTTTTTTAAAATTAGATTTTCGTGTCATTCGTTACATGGATTAAAAGGTGGCAGTTCCAAGATCACGAATATATAATTTTTAAGTCGCTGGGGCAAGTAGTTTAGCCGCAAATCGAATTTTAAGGGACAGAAAAAGTGTAAAGTTTGATGGGTCTAGGACGCATAGTTAAGCCGGAAAACGCGTTTAAAGATAAAAGTGTTCAATTTTTTTAAAATTAGTTTTTCGTGTCATTCGTTACATGGATTAAAAGGTGGCAGTTCCAAGATCACGAATATATAATTTTTAAGTCGCTGGGGCAAGTAGTTTAGCCGCAAATCGAATTTTAAGGGACAGAAAAAGTGTAAAGTTTGATGGGTCTAGGACGCATAGTTTAGCCGGAAAACGCGTTTAAAGATAAAAATGTCCAATTTTTTTAAAATTAGATTTTCGTGTCATTCGTTACATGGATTAAAAGGTGGCAGTTCCAAGATCACGAATATATAATTTTTAAGTCGCTGGGGCAAGTAGTTTAGCCGCAAGTCGAATTTTAAGGGACAGAAAAAGTGTAAAGTTTGATGGGTCTAGGACGCATAGTTTAGCCGGAAAACGCGTTTAAAGATAAAAATGTCCAATATTTTTAAAATTAGTTTTTCGTGTCATTCGTTACATGGATTAAAAGGTGGCAGTTCCAAGATCACGAATATATAATTTTTAAGTCGCTGGGGCAAGTAGTTTAGCCGCAAATCGAATTTTAAGGGACAGAAAAAGTGTAAAGTTTGATGGGTCTAGGACGCATAGTTTAGCCGGAAAACGCGTTTAAAGATAAAAGTGTTCAATTTTTTTAAAATTAGTTTTTCGTGTCATTCGTTACATGGATTAAAAGGTGGCAGTTCCAAGATCACGAATATATAATTTTTAAGTCGCTGGGGCAAGTAGTTTAGCCGCAAATCGAATTTTAAGGGACAGAAAAAGTGTAAAGTTTGATGGGTCTAGGACGCATAGTTTAGCCGGAAAACGCGTTTAAAGATAAAAATGTCCAATTTTTTTAAAATTAGATTTTCGTGTCATTCGTTACATGGATTAAAAGGTGGCAGTTCCAAGATCACGAATATATAATTTTTAAGTCGCTGGGGCAAGTAGTTTAGCCGCAAATCGAATTTTAAGGGACAGAAAAAGTGTAAAGTTTGATGGGTCTAGGACGCATAGTTTAGCCGGAAAACGCGTTTAAAGATAAAAGTGTTCAATTTTTTTAAAATTAGTTTTTCGTGTCATTCGTTACATGGATTAAAAGGTGGCAGTTCCAAGATCACGAATATATAATTTTTAAGTCGCTGGGACAAGTAGTTTAGCCGCAAATCGAATTTTAAGGGACAGAAAAAGTGTAAAGTTTGATGGGTCTAGGACGCATAGTTTAGCCGGAAAACGCGTTTAAAGATAAAAATGTCCATTTTTTTAAAAATTAGATTTTCGTGTCATTCGTTACATGGATTAAAAGGTGGCAGTTCCAAGATCACGAATATATAATTTTTAAGTCGCTGGGGCAAGTAGTTTAGCCGCAAATCGAATTTTAAGGGACAGAAAAAGTGTAAAGTTTGATGGGTCTAGGACGCATAGTTAAGCCGGAAAACGCGTTTAAAGATAAAAGTGTTCAATTTTTTTAAAATTAGTTTTTCGTGTCATTCGTTACATGGATTAAAAGGTGGCAGTTCCAAGATCACGAATATATAATTTTTAAGTCGCTGGGGCAAGTAGTTTAGCCGCAAATCGAATTTTAAGGGACAGAAAAAGTGTAAAGTTTGATGGGTCTAGGACGCATAGTTTAGCCGGAAAACGCGTTTAAAGATAAAAATGTCCAATTTTTTTAAAATTAGATTTTCGTGTCATTCGTTACATGGATTAAAAGGTGGCAGTTCCAAGATCACGAATATATAATTTTTAAGTCGCTGGGGCAAGTAGTTTAGCCGCAAGTCGAATTTTAAGGGACAGAAAAAGTGTAAAGTTTGATGGGTCTAGGACGCATAGTTTAGCCGGAAAACGCGTTTAAAGATAAAAATGTCCAATATTTTTAAAATTAGTTTTTCGTGTCATTCGTTACATGGATTAAAAGGTGGCAGTTCCAAGATCACGAATATATAATTTTTAAGTCGCTGGGGCAAGTAGTTTAGCCGCAAATCGAATTTTAAGGGACAGAAAAAGTGTAAAGTTTGATGGGTCTAGGACGCATAGTTTAGCCGGAAAACGCGTTTAAAGATAAAAGTGTTCAATTTTTTTAAAATTAGTTTTTCGTGTCATTCGTTACATGGATTAAAAGGTGGCAGTTCCAAGATCACGAATATATAATTTTTAAGTCGCTGGGGCAAGTAGTTTAGCCGCAAACCGAATTTTAAGGGACAGAAAAAGTGTAAAGTTTGATGGGTCTAGGACGCATAGTTTAGCCGGAAAACGCGTTTAAAGATAAAAATGTCCAATTTTTTTAAAATTAGATTTTCGTGTCATTCGTTACATGGATTAAAAGGTGGCAGTTCCAAGATCACGAATATATAATTTTTAAGTCGCTGGGGCAAGTAGTTTAGCCGCAAATCGAATTTTAAGGGACAGAAAAAGTGTAAAGTTTGATGGGTCTAGGACGCATAGCTTAGCCGGAAAACGCGTTTAAAGATAAAAGTGTTCAATTTTTTTAAAATTAGTTTTTCGTGTCATTCGGTACATGGATTAAAAGGTGGCAGTTCCAAGATCACGAATATATAATTTTTAAGTCGCTGGGGCAAGTAGTTTAGCCGCAAATCGAATTTTAAGGGACAGAAAAAGTGTAAAGTTTGATGGGTCTAGGACGCATAGCTTAGCCGGAAAACGCGTTTAAAGATAAAAATGTCCAATTTTTTTAAAATTAGATTTTCGTGTCATTCGTTACATGGATTAAAAGGTGGCAGTTCCAAGATCACGAATATATAATTTTTAAGTCGCTGGGGCAAGTAGTTTAGCCGCAAATCGAATTCTAAGGGACAGAAAAAGTGTAAAGTTTGATGGGTCTAGGACGCATAGTTTAGCCGGAAAACGCGTTTAAAGATAAAAATGTCCAATTTTTTTAAAATTAGATTTTCGTGTCATTCGTTACATGGATTAAAAGGTGGCAGTTCCAAGATCACGAATATATAATTTTTAACTCGCTGGGGCAAGTAGTTTAGCCGCAAATCGAATTTTAAGGGACAGAAAAAGTGTAAAGTTTGATGGGTCTAGGACGCATAGTTTAGCCGGAAAACGCGTTTAAAGATAAAAGTGTTCAATTTTTTTAAAATTAGTTTTTCGTGTCATTCGTTACATGGATTAAAAGGTGGCAGTTCCAAGATCACGAATATATAATTTTTAAGTCGCTGGGGCAAGTAGTTTAGCCGCAAATCGAATTTTAAGGGACAGAAAAAGTGTAAAGTTTGATGGGTCTAGGACGCATAGTTTAGCCGGAAAACGCGTTTAAAGATAAAAATGTCCAATTTTTTTAAAATTAGATTTTCGTGTCATTCGTTACATGGATTAAAAGGTGGCAGTTCCAAGATCACGAATATATAATTTTTAAGTCGCTGGGGCAAGTAGTTTAGCCGCAAATCGAATTTTAAGGGACAGAAAAAGTGTAAAGTTTGATGGGTCTAGGACGCATAGTTTAGCCGGAAAACGCGTTTAAAGATAAAAGTGTTCAATTTTTTTAAAATTAGTTTTTCGTGTCATTCGTTACATGGATTAAAAGGTGGCAGTTCCAAGATCACGAATATATAATTTTTAAGTCGCTGGGGCAAGTAGTTTAGCCGCAAATCGAATTTTAAGGGACAGAAAAAGTGTAAAGTTTGATGGGTCTAGGACGCAAATTTTTTTAAAATTAGATTTTCGTGTCATTCGTTACATGGATTAAAAGGTGGCAGTTCCAAGATCACGAATATATAATTTTTAAGTCGCTGGGGCAAGTAGTTTAGCCGCAAATCGAATTTTAAGGGACAGAAAAAGTGTAAAGTTTGATGGGTCTAGGACACATAGTTTAGCCGGAAAACGCGTTTAAAGATAAAAATGTCCAATTTTTTTAAAATTAGTTTTTCGTGTCATTCGTTACATGGATTAAAAGGTGGCAGTTCCAAGATCACGAATATATAATTTTTAAGTCGCTGGGGCAAGTAGTTTAGCCGCAAATCGAATTTTAAGGGACAGAAAAAGTGTAAAGTTTGATGGGTCTAGGACGCATAGTTTAGCCGGAAAACGCGTTTAAAGATAAAAATGTCCAATTTTTTTTAAAATTAGATTTTCGTGTCATTCGTTACATGGATTAAAAGGTGGCAGTTCCAAGATCACGAATATATAATTTTTAAGTCGCTGGGGCAAGTAGTTTAGCCGCAAATCGAATTTTAAGGGACAGAAAAAGTGTAAAGTTTGATGGGTCTAGGACGCATAGTTTAGCCAGAAATCGCGTTTAAAGATAAAAATTTCCAAATTTTTTAAAATTAGTTTTTCGTGTCATTCGTTACATGGATTGAAAGGTGGCAGTTCCAAGATCACGAATATATAATTTTTAAGTCGCTAGGGCAAGTAGTTTAGCCGGAAATCGAATTTTAAGGGACAGACAAAGTGTAAAGTTTGATGGGTCTAGGACCCTTAGTTTAGCCAGAAATCGCGTTTAAGGATAAAAATGTCCAATTTTTTTAAAATTAGTTTTTCGTGTCATTCGTTACATGGATTGAAAGGTGGCAGTTCTAAGATCACGAATATATAATTTTTAAGTCGCTAGGGCAAGTAGTTTAGCCGGAAATCGAATTTTAAGGGACAGACAAAGTGTAAAGTTTGATGGGTCTAAGACGCTTAGTTTAGTCAGAAATCGCGTTTAAAGATAAAAATGTCCAAATTTTTTAAAATTAGTTTTTCGTGTCATTCGTTACATGGATTGAAAGGTGGCAGTTCCAAGATCACGAATATATAATTTTTAAGTCGCTAGGGCAAGTAGTTTAGCCGCAAATTGAATTTTAAGGTACAGACAAAGTGTAAAGTTTGATGGGTCTAGGACGCTTAGTTTAGTCAGAAATCGCGTTTAAAGATAAAAATGTCCAAATTTTTTAAAATTAGTTTTTCGTGTCATTCGTTATATGGATTGAAAGGTGGCAGTTCCAAGATCACGAATATATAATTTTTAAGTCGCTAGAGCAAGTAGTTTAGCCGGAAATCGAATTTTAAGGGACAGACAAAGTGTAAAGTTTGATGGGTCTAGGACGCTTAGTTTAGCCAGAAATCGCGTTTAAAGATAAAAATGTCCAATTTTTTTAAAATTAGTTTTTCGTGTCATTCGTTACATGGATTGAAAGGTGGCAGTTCCAAGATCACGAATATATAATTTTTAAGTCGCTAGAGCAAGTAGTTTAGCCGGAAATCGAATTTTAAGGGACAGACAAAGTGTAAAGTTTGATGGGTCTAAGACGCTTAGTTTAGTCAGAAATCGCGTTTAAAGATAAAAATGTCCAAATTTTTTAAAATTAGTTTTTCGTGTCATTCGTTACATGGATTGAAAGGTGGCAGTTCCAAGATCACGAATATATAATTTTTAAGTCGCTAGGGCAAGTAGTTTAGCCGGAAATCGAATTTTAAGGGACAGACAAAGTGTAAAGTTTGATGGGTCTAGGACGCTTAGTTTAGCCAGAAATCGCCATTAAAGATAAAAATGTCCAAATTTTTTAAAATTAGTTTTTCGCGTCATTCGTTATATGGATTGAAAGGTGGCAGTTCCAAGATCACGAATATATAATTTTTAAGTCGCTAGGGCAAGTAGTTTAGCCGGAAATCGAATTTTAAGGGACAGACAAAGTGTAAAGTTTGATGGGTCTAGGACGCTTAGTTTAGTCAGAAATCGCGTTTAAAGATAAAAATGTCCAAATTTTTAAAATTAGTTTTTCGTGTCATTCGTTACATGGATTGAAAGGTGGCAGTTCCAAGATCACGAATATATAATTTTTAAGTCGCTAGGGCAAGTAGTTTAGCCGGAAATCGAATTTTAAGGGACAGACAAAGTGTAAAGTTTGATGGGTCTAGGACGCTTAGTTTAGTCAGAAATCGCGTTTAAAGATAAAAATGTCCAATTTTTTTAAAATTAGTTTTTCGTGTCATTCGTTACATGGATTGAAAGGTGTCAGTTCCAAGATCACGAATATATAATTTTTAAGTCGCTAGGGCAAGTAGTTTAGTCGCAAATCGAATTTTAAGGGACAGACAAAGTGTAAAGTTTGATGGGTCTAGGACGCTTAATGTAGTCAGGAATCGCGTTTAAAGATAAAAATTTCCAATTTTTAGAAAATTAGTTTTTCGTGTCATTCGTTACATGGATTGAAAGGTGGCAGTTCCAAGATCAGGAATATATAATTTTTAAGTCGCTAGGGCAAGTAGTTTAGCCGAAAATTGAATTTTAAGGTACAAAAAAAAGTGTAAATTTTGATGGGTCTAGGACGCTTAGTTTAGTCAGAAATCGCGCTTAAGGATAAAAATGTCCAAATTTTTTTAAATTAGTTTTTCGTGTCATTCGTTACATGGATTGAAAGGTGGCAGTTCCAAGATCACGAATATATAATTTTTAAGTCGCTAGAGCAAGTAGTTTAGCCGGAAATCGAATTTTAAGGGACAGACAAAGTGTAAAGTTTGATGGGTCTAGGACGCTTAGTTTAGTCAGAAATCGCGTTTAATGATAAAAATGTCCAAATTTTTTTAAATTAGTTTTTCGTGTCATTCGTTACATGGATTGAAAGGTGGCAGTTCCAAGATCACGAATATATAATTTTTAAGTCGCTAGAGCAAGTAGTTTAGCCGGAAATTGAATTTTAAGGGACAGACAAAGTGTAAAGTTTGATGGGTCTAGGACGCTTAGTTTAGCCAGAAATCGCGTTTAAAGATAAAAATTTCCAATTTTTTTAAAATTAGTTTTTCGTGTCATTCGTTACATGGATTGAAAGGTGGCAGTTCCAAGATCACGAATATATAATTTTTAAGTCGCTAGGGCAAGTAGTTTAGCCGCAAATTGAATTTTAAGGTACAGACAAAGTGTAAAGTTTGATGGGTCTAGGACGCTTAGTTTAGTCAGAAATCGCGTTTAAAGATAAAAATGTCCAAATTTTTTAAAATTAGTTTTTCGTGTCATTCGTTATATGGATTGAAAGGTGGCAGTTCCAAGATCACGAATATATAATTTTTAAGTCGCTAGAGCAAGTAGTTTAGCCGGAAATCGAATTTTAAGGGACAGACAAAGTGTAAAGTTTGATGGGTCTAGGACGCTTAGTTTAGCCAGAAATCGCGTTTAAAGATAAAAATGTCCAAATTTTTTAAAATTAGTTTTTCGTGTCATTCGTTACATGGATTGAAAGGTGGCAGTTCCAAGATCACGAATATATAATTTTTAAGTCGCTATTGCAAGTAGTTTAGCCGGAAATCGAATTTTAAGGGACAGACAAAGTGTAAAGTTTGATGGGTCTAGGACGCTTAGTTTAGTCAGAAATCGCGTTTAAAGATAAAAATGTTCAAATTTTTTAAAATTAGTTTTTCGTGTCATTCGTTACATGGATTGAAAGGTGTCAGTTCCAAGATCACGAATATATAATTTTTAAGTCGCTAGGGCAAGTAGTTTAGTCGCAAATCGAATTTTAAGGGACAGACAAAGTGTAAAGTTTGATGGGTCTAGGACGCTTAATTTAGTCAGAAATCGCGTTTAAAGATAAAAATTTCCAATTTTTAGAAAATTAGTTTTTCGTGTCATTCGTTACATGGATTGAAAGGTGGCAGTTCCAAGATCAGGAATATATAATTTTTAAGTCGCTAGGGCAATTAGTTTAGCCGCAAATTGAATTTTAAGGTACAAAAAAAAGTGTAAATTTTGATGGGTCTAGGACGCTTAGTTTAGTCAGAAATCGCGCTTAAGGATAAAAATGTCCAAATTTTTTAAAATTAGTTTTTCGTGTCATTCGTTATATGGATTGAAAGGTGGCAGTTCCAAGATCACGAATATATAATTTTTAAGTCGCTAGAGCAAGTAGTTTAGCCGGAAATCGAATTTTAAGGGACAGACAAAGTGTAAAGTTTGATGGGTCTAGGACGCTTAGTTTAGTCAGAAATCGCGTTTAATGATAAAAATGTCCAAATTTTTTTAAATTAGTTTTTCGTGTCATTCGTTACATGGATTGAAAGGTGGCAGTTCCAAGATCACGAATATATAATTTTTAAGTCGCTAGAGCAAGTAGTTTAGCCGGAAATCGAATTTTAAGGGACAGGCAAAGTGTAAAGTTTGATGGGTCTAGGACGCTTAGTTTAGCCAGAAATCGCGTTTAAAGATAAAAATTTCCAATTTTTTTAAAATTAGTTTTTCGTGTCATTCGTTACATGGATTGAAAGGTGGCAGTTCCAAGATCACGAATATATAATTTTTAAGTCGCTAGGGCAAGTAGTTTAGCCGGAAATCGAATTTTAAGGGACAGACAAAGTGTAAAGTTTGATGGGTCTAAGACGCTTAGTTTAGTCAGAAATCGCGTTTAAAGATAAAAATGTCCAAATTTTTTAAAATTAGTTTTTCGTGTCATTCGTTATATGGATTGAACGGTGGCAGTTCCAAGATCACGAATATATAATTTTTAAGTCGCTAGGGCAAGTAGTTTAGCCGCAAATTGAATTTTAAGGTACAGACAAAGTGTAAAGTTTGATGGGTCTAGGACGCTTAGTTTAGTCAGAAATCGCGTTTAAAGATAAAAATGTCCAAATTTTTTAAAATTAGTTTTTCGTGTCAATCGTTATATGGATTGAAAGGTGGCAGTTCCAAGATCACGAATATATAATTTTTAAGTCGCTAGAGCAAGTAGTTTAGCCGGAAATCGAATTTTAAGGTACAAAAAAAAGTGTAAATTTTGATGGGTCTAGGACGCTTAGTTTAGTCAGAAATCGCGCTTAAGGATAAAAATGTCCAAATTTTTTTAAATTAGTTTTTCGTGTCATTCGTTACATGGATTGAAAGGTGGCAGTTCCAAGATCACGAATATATAATTTTTAAGTCGCTAGAGCAAGTAGTTTAGACGGAAATCGAATTTTAAGGGACAGACAAAGTGTAAAGTTTGATGGGTCTAGGACGCTTAGTTTAGCCAGAAATCGCGTTTAAAGATAAAAATGTCCAAATTTTTAAAATTAGTTTTTCGTGTCATTCGTTACATGGATTGAAAGGTGGCAGTTCCAAGATCACGAATATATAATTTTTAAGTCGCTAGGGCAAGTAGTTTAGCCGGAAATCGAATTTTAAGGGACAGACAAAGTGTAAAGTTTGATGGGTCTAGGACGCTTAGTTTAGTCAGAAATCGCGTTTAAAGATAAAAATGTCCAAATTTTTAAAATTAGTTTTTCGTGTCATTCGTTACATGGATTGAAAGGTGGCAGTTCCAAGATCACGAATATATAATTTTTAAGTCGCTAGGGCAAGTAGTTTAGCCGGAAATCGAATTTTAAGGGACAGACAAAGTGTAAAGTTTGATGGGTCTAGGACGCTTAGTTTAGTCAGAAATCGCGTTTAAAGATAAAAATGTCCAATTTTTTTAAAATTAGTTTTTCGTGTCATTCGTTACATGGATTGAAAGGTGTCAGTTCCAAGATCACGAATATATAATTTTTAAGTCGCTAGGGCAAGTAGTTTAGTCGCAAATCGAATTTTAAGGGACAGACAAAGTGTAAAGTTTGATGGGTCTAGGACGCTTAATGTAGTCAGGAATCGCGTTTAAAGATAAAAATTTCCAATTTTTAGAAAATTAGTTTTTCGTGTCATTCGTTACATGAATTGAAAGGTGGCAGTTCCAAGATCAGGAATATATAATTTTTAAGTCGCTAGGGCAAGTAGTTTAGCCGAAAATTGAATTTTAAGGTACAAAAAAAAGTGTAAATTTTGATGGGTCTAGGACGCTTAGTTTAGTCAGAAATCGCGCTTAAGGATAAAAATGTCCAAATTTTTTTAAATTAGTTTTTCGTGTCATTCGTTACATGGATTGAAAGGTGGCAGTTCCAAGATCACGAATATATAATTTTTAAGTCGCTAGAGCAAGTAGTTTAGCCGGAAATCGAATTTTAAGGGACAGACAAAGTGTAAAGTTTGATGGGTCTAGGACGCTTAGTTTAGTCAGAAATCGCGTTTAATGATAAAAATGTCCAAATTTTTTTAAATTAGTTTTTCGTGTCATTCGTTACATGGATTGAAAGGTGGCAGTTCCAAGATCACGAATATATAATTTTTAAGTCGCTAGAGCAAGTAGTTTAGCCGGAAATCGAATTTTAAGGGACAGACAAAGTGTAAAGTTTGATGGGTCTAGGACGCTTAGTTTAGCCAGAAATCGCGTTTAAAGATAAAAATTTCCAATTTTTTTAAAATTAGTTTTTCGTGTCATTCGTTACATGGATTGAAAGGTGGCAGTTCCAAGATCACGAATATATAATTTTTAAGTCGCTAGGGCAAGTAGTTTAGCCGGAAATCGAATTTTAAGGGACAGACAAAGTGTAAAGTTTGATGGGTCTAAGACGCTTAGTTTAGTCAGAAATCGCGTTTAAAGATAAAAATGTCCAAATTTTTTAAAATTAGTTTTTCGTGTCATTCGTTATATGGATTGAAAGGTGGCAGTTCCAAGATCACGAATATATAATTTTTAAGTCGCTAGAGCAAGTAGTTTAGCCGGAAATCGAATTTTAAGGGACAGACAAAGTGTAAAGTTTGATGGGTCTAGGACGCTTAGTTTAGCCAGAAATCGCGTTTAAAGATAAAAATGTCCAAATTTTTTAAAATTAGTTTTTCGTGTCATTCGTTACATGGATTGAAAGGTGGCAGTTCCAAGATCACGAATATATAATTTTTAAGTCGCTATTGCAAGTAGTTTAGCCGGAAATCGAATTTTAAGGGACAGACAAAGTGTAAAGTTTGATGGGTCTAGGACGCTTAGTTTAGTCAGAAATCGCGTTTAAAGATAAAAATGTTCAAATTTTTTAAAATTAGTTTTTCGTGTCATTCGTTACATGGATTGAAAGGTGTCAGTTCCAACATCACGAATATATAATTTTTAAGTCGCTAGGGCAAGTAGTTTAGTCGCAAATCGAATTTTAAGGGACAGACAAAGTGTAAAGTTTGATGGGTCTAGGACGCTTAATTTAGTCAGAAATCGCGTTTAAAGATAAAAATTTCCAATTTTTAGAAAATTAGTTTTTCGTGTCATTCGTTACATGGATTGAAAGGTGGCAGTTCCAAGATCAGGAATATATAATTTTTAAGTCGCTAGGGCAATTAGTTTAGCCGCAAATTGAATTTTAAGGTACAAAAAAAAGTGTAAATTTTGATGGGTCTAGGACGCTTAGTTTAGTCAGAAATCGCGCTTAAGGATAAAAATGTCCAAATTTTTTTAAATTAGTTTTTCGTGTCATTCGTTACATGGATTGCAAGGTGGCAGTTCCAAGATCACGAATATATAATTTTTAAGTCGCTAGGGCAAGTAGTTTAGCCGCAAATCGAATTTTAAGGGGCAGACAAAGTGTAAAGTTTGATGGGTCTAGGACGCTTAGTTTAGTCAGAAATCGCGTTTAAAGATAAAAATGTCCAAATTTTTTAAAATTAGTGTTTCGTGTCATTCGTTACATGGATTGAAAGGTGTCAGTTCCAAGATCACGAATATATAATTTTTAAGTCGCTAGGGCAAGTAGTTTAGCCGCAAATCGAATTTTAAGGGACAGACAAAGTGTAAAGTTTGATGATTCTAGGACGCTTAGTTTAGTCAGAAATCGCGTTTAAAGATAAAAATGTCCAAATTTTTTAAAATTAGTTTTTCGTGTCATTCGTTATATGGATTGAAAGGTGGCAGTTCCAAGATCACGAATATATAATTTTTAAGTCGCTAGAGCAAGTAGTTTAGCCGGAAATCGAATTTTAAGGGACAGACAAAGTGTAAAGTTTGATGGGTCTAGGACGCTTAGTTTAGTCAGAAATCGCGTTTAATGATAAAAATGTCCAAATTTTTTTAAATTAGTTTTTCGTGTCATTCGTTACATGGATTGAAAGGTGGCAGTTCCAAGATCACGAATATATAATTTTTAAGTCGCTAGAGCAAGTAGTTTAGCCGGAAATCGAATTTTAAGGGACAGACAAAGTGTAAAGTTTGATGGGTCTAGGACGCTTAGTTTAGCCAGAAATCGCGTTTAAAGATAAAAATTTCCAATTTTTTTAAAATTAGTTTTTCGTGTCATTCGTTACATGGATTGAAAGGTGGCAGTTCCAAGATCACGAATATATAATTTTTAAGTCGCTAGGGCAAGTAGTTTAGCCGGAAAACGAATTTTAAGGGACAGACAAAGTGTAAAGTTTGATGGGTCTAAGACGCTTAGTTTAGTCAGAAATCGCGTTTAAAGATAAAAATGTCCAAATTTTTTAAAATTAGTTTTTCGTGTCATTCGTTATATGGATTGAAAGGTGGCAGTTCCAAGATCACGAATATATAATTTTTAAGTCGCTAGGGCAAGTAGTTTAGCCGCAAATTGAATTTTAAGGTACAGACAAAGTGTAAAGTTTGATGGGTCTAGGACGCTTAGTTTAGTCAGAAATCGCGTTTAAAGATAAAAATGTCCAAATTTTTTAAAATTAGTTTTTCGTGTCAATCGTTATATGGATTGAAAGGTGGCAGTTCCAAGATCACGAATATATAATTTTTAAGTCGCTAGAGCAAGTAGTTTAGCCGGAAATCGAATTTTAAGGGACAGACAAAGTGTAAAGTTTGATGGGTCTAGGACGCTTAGTTTAGCCAGAAATCGCGTTTAAAGATAAAAATGTCCAAATTTTTTTAAAATTAGTTTTTCGTGTCATTCGTTACATGGATTGAAAGGTGGCAGTTCCAAGATAACGAATATATAATTTTTAAGTCGCTAGAGCAAGTAGTTTAGCCGGAAATCGAATTTTAAGGGACAGACAAAGTGTAAAGTTTGATGGGTCTAAGACGCTTAGTTTAGTCAGAAATCGCGTTTAAAGATAAAAATGTCCAAATTTTTTAAAATTAGTTTTTCGTGTCATTCGTTACATGGATTGAAAGGTGGCAGTTCCAAGATCACGAATATATAATTTTTAAGTCGCTAGGGCAAGTAGTTTATTTTAAGGGACAGACAAAGTGTAAAGTTTGATGGGTCTAGGACGCTTAGTTTAGCCAGAAATCGCGTTTAAAGATAAAAATTTCCAATTTTTTTAAAATTAGTTTTTCGTGTCATTCGTTACATGGATTGAAAGGTGGCAGTTCCAAGATCACGAATATATAATTTTTAAGTCGCTAGGGCAAGTAGTTTAGCCGCAAATTGAATTTTAAGGTACAGACAAAGTGTAAAGTTTGATGGGTCTAGGACGCTTAGTTTAGTCAGAAATCGCGTTTAAAGATAAAAATGTCCAAATTTTTTAAAATTAGTTTTTCGTGTCATTCGTTATATGGATTGAAAGGTGGCAGTTCCAAGATCACGAATATATAATTTTTAAGTCGCTAGAGCAAGTAGTTTAGCCGGAAATCGAATTTTAAGGGACAGACAAAGTGTAAAGTTTGATGGGTCTAGGACGCTTAGTTTAGCCAGAAATCGCGTTTAAAGATAAAAATGTCCAAATTTTTTAAAATTAGTTTTTCGTGTCATTCGTTACATGGATTGAAAGGTGGCAGTTCCAAGATCACGAATATATAATTTTTAAGTCGCTATTGCAAGTAGTTTAGCCGGAAATCGAATTTTAAGGGACAGACAAAGTGTAAAGTTTGATGGGTCTAGGACGCTTAGTTTAGTCAGAAATCGCGTTTAAAGATAAAAATGTTCAAATTTTTTAAAATTAGTTTTTCGTGTCATTCGTTACATGGATTGAAAGGTGTCAGTTCCAAGATCACGAATATATAATTTTTAAGTCGCTAGGGCAAGTAGTTTAGTCGCAAATCGAATTTTAAGGGACAGACAAAGTGTAAAGTTTGATGGGTCTAGGACGCTTAATTTAGTCAGAAATCGCGTTTAAAGATAAAAATTTCCAATTTTTAGAAAATTAGTTTTTCGTGTCATTCGTTACATGGATTGAAAGGTGGCAGTTCCAAGATCAGGAATATATAATTTTTAAGTCGCTAGGGCAATTAGTTTAGCCGCAAATTGAATTTTAAGGTACAAAAAAAAGTGTAAATTTTGATGGGTCTAGGACGCTTAGTTTAGTCAGAAATCGCGCTTAAGGATAAAAATGTCCAAATTTTTTAAAATTAGTTTTTCGTGTCATTCGTTATATGGATTGAAAGGTGGCAGTTCCAAGATCACGAATATATAATTTTTAAGTCGCTAGAGCAAGTAGTTTAGCCGGAAATCGAATTTTAAGGGACAGACAAAGTGTAAAGTTTGATGGGTCTAGGACGCTTAGTTTAGTCAGAAATCGCGTTTAATGATAAAAATGTCCAAATTTTTTTAAATTAGTTTTTCGTGTCATTCGTTACATGGATTGAAAGGTGGCAGTTCCAAGATCACGAATATATAATTTTTAAGTCGCTAGAGCAAGTAGTTTAGCCGGAAATCGAATTTTAAGGGACAGGCAAAGTGTAAAGTTTGATGGGTCTAGGACGCTTAGTTTAGCCAGAAATCGCGTTTAAAGATAAAAATTTCCAATTTTTTTAAAATTAGTTTTTCGTGTCATTCGTTACATGGATTGAAAGGTGGCAGTTCCAAGATCACGAATATATAATTTTTAAGTCGCTAGGGCAAGTAGTTTAGCCGGAAATCGAATTTTAAGGGACAGACAAAGTGTAAAGTTTGATGGGTCTAAGACGCTTAGTTTAGTCAGAAATCGCGTTTAAAGATAAAAATGTCCAAATTTTTTAAAATTAGTTTTTCGTGTCATTCGTTATATGGATTGAACGGTGGCAGTTCCAAGATCACGAATATATAATTTTTAAGTCGCTAGGGCAAGTAGTTTAGCCGCAAATTGAATTTTAAGGTACAGACAAAGTGTAAAGTTTGATGGGTCTAGGACGCTTAGTTTAGTCAGAAATCGCGTTTAAAGATAAAAATGTCCAAATTTTTTAAAATTAGTTTTTCGTGTCAATCGTTATATGGATTGAAAGGTGGCAGTTCCAAGATCACGAATATATAATTTTTAAGTCGCTAGAGCAAGTAGTTTAGCCGGAAATCGAATTTTAAGGTACAAAAAAAAGTGTAAATTTTGATGGGTCTAGGACGCTTAGTTTAGTCAGAAATCGCGCTTAAGGATAAAAATGTCCAAATTTTTTTAAATTAGTTTTTCGTGTCATTCGTTACATGGATTGAAAGGTGGCAGTTCCAAGATCACGAATATATAATTTTTAAGTCGCTAGAGCAAGTAGTTTAGACGGAAATCGAATTTTAAGGGACAGACAAAGTGTAAAGTTTGATGGGTCTAGGACGCTTAGTTTAGCCAGAAATCGCGTTTAAAGATAAAAATGTCCAAATTTTTAAAATTAGTTTTTCGTGTCATTCGTTACATGGATTGAAAGGTGGCAGTTCCAAGATCACGAATATATAATTTTTAAGTCGCTAGGGCAAGTAGTTTAGCCGGAAATCGAATTTTAAGGGACAGACAAAGTGTAAAGTTTGATGGGTCTAGGACGCTTAGTTTAGTCAGAAATCGCGTTTAAAGATAAAAATGTCCAAATTTTTAAAATTAGTTTTTCGTGTCATTCGTTACATGGATTGAAAGGTGGCAGTTCCAAGATCACGAATATATAATTTTTAAGTCGCTAGGGCAAGTAGTTTAGCCGGAAATCGAATTTTAAGGGACAGACAAAGTGTAAAGTTTGATGGGTCTAGGACGCTTAGTTTAGTCAGAAATCGCGTTTAAAGATAAAAATGTCCAATTTTTTTAAAATTAGTTTTTCGTGTCATTCGTTACATGGATTGAAAGGTGGCAGTTCCAAGATCACGAATATATAATTTTTAAGTCGCTAGGGCAAGTAGTTTAGTCGCAAATCGAATTTTAAGGGACAGACAAAGTGTAAAGTTTGATGGGTCTAGGACGCTTAATGTAGTCAGGAATCGCGTTTAAAGATAAAAATTTCCAATTTTTAGAAAATTAGTTTTTCGTGTCATTCGTTACATGAATTGAAAGGTGGCAGTTCCAAGATCAGGAATATATAATTTTTAAGTCGCTAGGGCAAGTAGTTTAGCCGAAAATTGAATTTTAAGGTACAAAAAAAAGTGTAAATTTTGATGGGTCTAGGACGCTTAGTTTAGTCAGAAATCGCGCTTAAGGATAAAAATGTCCAAATTTTTTTAAATTAGTTTTTCGTGTCATTCGTTACATGGATTGAAAGGTGGCAGTTCCAAGATCACGAATATATAATTTTTAAGTCGCTAGAGCAAGTAGTTTAGCCGGAAATCGAATTTTAAGGGACAGACAAAGTGTAAAGTTTGATGGGTCTAGGACGCTTAGTTTAGTCAGAAATCGCGTTTAATGATAAAAATGTCCAAATTTTTTTAAATTAGTTTTTCGTGTCATTCGTTACATGGATTGAAAGGTGGCAGTTCCAAGATCACGAATATATAATTTTTAAGTCGCTAGAGCAAGTAGTTTAGCCGGAAATCGAATTTTAAGGGACAGACAAAGTGTAAAGTTTGATGGGTCTAGGACGCTTAGTTTAGCCAGAAATCGCGTTTAAAGATAAAAATTTCCAATTTTTTTAAAATTAGTTTTTCGTGTCATTCGTTACATGGATTGAAAGGTGGCAGTTCCAAGATCACGAATATATAATTTTTAAGTCGCTAGGGCAAGTAGTTTAGCCGGAAATCGAATTTTAAGGGACAGACAAAGTGTAAAGTTTGATGGGTCTAAGACGCTTAGTTTAGTCAGAAATCGCGTTTAAAGATAAAAATGTCCAAATTTTTTAAAATTAGTTTTTCGTGTCATTCGTTATATGGATTGAAAGGTGGCAGTTCCAAGATCACGAATATATAATTTTTAAGTCGCTAGAGCAAGTAGTTTAGCCGGAAATCGAATTTTAAGGGACAGACAAAGTGTAAAGTTTGATGGGTCTAGGACGCTTAGTTTAGCCAGAAATCGCGTTTAAAGATAAAAATGTCCAAATTTTTTAAAATTAGTTTTTCGTGTCATTCGTTACATGGATTGAAAGGTGGCAGTTCCAAGATCACGAATATATAATTTTTAAGTCGCTATTGCAAGTAGTTTAGCCGGAAATCGAATTTTAAGGGACAGACAAAGTGTAAAGTTTGATGGGTCTAGGACGCTTAGTTTAGTCAGAAATCGCGTTTAAAGATAAAAATGTTCAAATTTTTTAAAATTAGTTTTTCGTGTCATTCGTTACATGGATTGAAAGGTGTCAGTTCCAACATCACGAATATATAATTTTTAAGTCGCTAGGGCAAGTAGTTTAGTCGCAAATCGAATTTTAAGGGACAGACAAAGTGTAAAGTTTGATGGGTCTAGGACGCTTAATTTAGTCAGAAATCGCGTTTAAAGATAAAAATTTCCAATTTTTAGAAAATTAGTTTTTCGTGTCATTCGTTACATGGATTGAAAGGTGGCAGTTCCAAGATCAGGAATATATAATTTTTAAGTCGCTAGGGCAATTAGTTTAGCCGCAAATTGAATTTTAAGGTACAAAAAAAAGTGTAAATTTTGATGGGTCTAGGACGCTTAGTTTAGTCAGAAATCGCGCTTAAGGATAAAAATGTCCAAATTTTTTTAAATTAGTTTTTCGTGTCATTCGTTACATGGATTGCAAGGTGGCAGTTCCAAGATCACGAATATATAATTTTTAAGTCGCTAGGGCAAGTAGTTTAGCCGCAAATCGAATTTTAAGGGGCAGACAAAGTGTAAAGTTTGATGGGTCTAGGACGCTTAGTTTAGTCAGAAATCGCGTTTAAAGATAAAAATGTCCAAATTTTTTAAAATTAGTGTTTCGTGTCATTCGTTACATGGATTGAAAGGTGTCAGTTCCAAGATCACGAATATATAATTTTTAAGTCGCTAGGGCAAGTAGTTTAGCCGCAAATCGAATTTTAAGGGACAGACAAAGTGTAAAGTTTGATGATTCTAGGACGCTTAGTTTAGTCAGAAATCGCGTTTAAAGATAAAAATGTCCAAATTTTTTAAAATTAGTTTTTCGTGTCATTCGTTATATGGATTGAAAGGTGGCAGTTCCAAGATCACGAATATATAATTTTTAAGTCGCTAGAGCAAGTAGTTTAGCCGGAAATCGAATTTTAAGGGACAGACAAAGTGTAAAGTTTGATGGGTCTAGGACGCTTAGTTTAGTCAGAAATCGCGTTTAATGATAAAAATGTCCAAATTTTTTTAAATTAGTTTTTCGTGTCATTCGTTACATGGATTGAAAGGTGGCAGTTCCAAGATCACGAATATATAATTTTTAAGTCGCTAGAGCAAGTAGTTTAGCCGGAAATCGAATTTTAAGGGACAGACAAAGTGTAAAGTTTGATGGGTCTAGGACGCTTAGTTTAGCCAGAAATCGCGTTTAAAGATAAAAATTTCCAATTTTTTTAAAATTAGTTTTTCGTGTCATTCGTTACATGGATTGAAAGGTGGCAGTTCCAAGATCACGAATATATAATTTTTAAGTCGCTAGGGCAAGTAGTTTAGCCGGAAAACGAATTTTAAGGGACAGACAAAGTGTAAAGTTTGATGGGTCTAAGACGCTTAGTTTAGTCAGAAATCGCGTTTAAAGATAAAAATGTCCAAATTTTTTAAAATTAGTTTTTCGTGTCATTCGTTATATGGATTGAAAGGTGGCAGTTCCAAGATCACGAATATATAATTTTTAAGTCGCTAGGGCAAGTAGTTTAGCCGCAAATTGAATTTTAAGGTACAGACAAAGTGTAAAGTTTGATGGGTCTAGGACGCTTAGTTTAGTCAGAAATCGCGTTTAAAGATAAAAATGTCCAAATTTTTTAAAATTAGTTTTTCGTGTCAATCGTTATATGGATTGAAAGGTGGCAGTTCCAAGATCACGAATATATAATTTTTAAGTCGCTAGAGCAAGTAGTTTAGCCGGAAATCGAATTTTAAGGGACAGACAAAGTGTAAAGTTTGATGGGTCTAGGACGCTTAGTTTAGCCAGAAATCGCGTTTAAAGATAAAAATGTCCAAATTTTTTTAAAATTAGTTTTTCGTGTCATTCGTTACATGGATTGAAAGGTGGCAGTTCCAAGATAACGAATATATAATTTTTAAGTCGCTAGAGCAAGTAGTTTAGCCGGAAATCGAATTTTAAGGGACAGACAAAGTGTAAAGTTTGATGGGTCTAAGACGCTTAGTTTAGTCAGAAATCGCGTTTAAAGATAAAAATGTCCAAATTTTTTAAAATTAGTTTTTCGTGTCATTCGTTACATGGATTGAAAGGTGGCAGTTCCAAGATCACGAATATATAATTTTTAAGTCGCTAGGGCAAGTAGTTTAGCCGGAAATCGAATTTTAAGGGACAGACAAAGTGTAAAGTTTGATGGGTCTAGGACGCTTAGTTTAGTCAGAAATCGCGTTTAAAGATAAAAATGTTCAAATTTTTTAAAATTAGTTTTTCGTGTCATTCGTTACATGGATTGAAAGGTGGCAGTTCCAAGATCACGAATATATAATTTTTAAGTCGCTAGGGCAAGTAGTTTAGCCGGAAATCGAATTTTAAGGGACAGACAAAGTGTAAAGTTTGATGGGTCTAAGACGCTTAGTTTAGTCAGAAATCGCGTTTAAAGATAAAAATGTCCAAATTTTTTAAAATTAGTTTTTCGTGTCATTCGTTATATGGATTGAAAGGTGGCAGTTCCAAGATCACGAATATATAATTTTTAAGTCGCTAGAGCAAGTAGTTTAGCCGGAAATCGAATTTTAAGGGACAGACAAAGTGTAAAGTTTGATGGGTCTAGGACGCTTAGTTTAGTCAGAAATCGCGTTTAATGATAAAAATGTCCAAATTTTTTTAAATTAGTTTTTCGTGTCATTCGTTACATGGATTGAAAGGTGGCAGTTCCAAGATCACGAATATATAATTTTTAAGTCGCTAGAGCAAGTAGTTTAGCCGGAAATCGAATTTTAAGGGACAGACAAAGTGTAAAGTTTGATGGGTCTAGGACGCTTAGTTTAGCCAGAAATCGCGTTTAAAGATAAAAATTTCCAATTTTTTTTAAAATTAGTTTTTCGTGTCATTCGTTACATGGATTGAAAGGTGGCAGTTCCAAGATCACGAATATATAATTTTTAAGTCGCTAGGGCAAGTAGTTTAGCCGGAAATCGAATTTTAAGGGACAGACAAAGTGTAAAGTTTGATGGGTCTAAGACGCTTAGTTTAGTCAGAAATCGCGTTTAAAGATAAAAATGTCCAAATTTTTTAAAATTAGTTTTTCGTGTCATTCGTTATATGGATTGAAAGGTGGCAGTTCCAAGATCACGAATATATAATTTTTAAGTCGCTAGGGCAAGTAGTTTAGCCGCAAATTGAATTTTAAGGTACAGACAAAGTGTAAAGTTTGATGGGTCTAGGACGCTTAGTTTAGTCAGAAATCGCGTTTAAAGATAAAAATGTCCAAATTTTTTAAAATTAGTTTTTCGTGTCAATCGTTATATGGATTGAAAGGTGGCAGTTCCAAGATCACGAATATATAATTTTTAAGTCGCTAGAGCAAGTAGTTTAGCCGGAAATCGAATTTTAAGGGACAGACAAAGTGTAAAGTTTGATGGGTCTAGGACGCTTAGTTTAGCCAGAAATCGCGTTTAAAGATAAAAATGTCCAAATTTTTTTAAAATTAGTTTTTCGTGTCATTCGTTACATGGATTGAAAGGTGGCAGTTCCAAGATCACGAATATATAATTTTTAAGTCGCTAGAGCAAGTAGTTTAGCCGGAAATCGAATTTTAAGGGACAGACAAAGTGTAAAGTTTGATGGGTCTAAGACGCTTAGTTTAGTCAGAAATCGCGTTTAAAGATAAAAATGTCCAAATTTTTTAAAATTAGTTTTTCGTGTCATTCGTTACATGGATTGAAAGGTGGCAGTTCCAAGATCACGAATATATAATTTTTAAGTCGCTAGGGCAAGTAGTTTAGCCGGAAATCGAATTTTAAGGGACAGACAAAGTGTAAAGTTTGATGGGTCTAGGACGCTTAGTTTAGTCAGAAATCGCGTTTAAAGATAAAAATGTTCAAATTTTTTAAAATTAGTTTTTCGTGTCATTCGTTACATGGATTGAAAGGTGTCAGTTCCAAGATCACGAATATATAATTTTTAAGTCGCTAAGGCAAGTAGTTTAGTCGCAAATCGAATTTTAAGGGATAGACAAAGTGTAAAGTTTGATGGGTCTAGGACGCTTAATTTAGTCAGAAATCGCGTTTAAAGATACAAATTTCCAATTTTTAGAAAATTAGTTTTTCGTGTCATTCGTTACATGGATTGAAAGGTGGCAGTTCCAAGATCAGGAATATATAATTTTTAAGTCGCTAGGGCAATTAGTTTAGCCGCAAATTGAATTTTAAGGTACAAAAAAAAGTGTAAATTTTGATGGGTCTAGGACGCTTAGTTTAGTCAGAAATCGCGCTTAAGGATAAAAATGTCCAAATTTTTTTAAATTAGTTTTTCGTGTCATTCGTTACATGGATTGAAAGGTGGCAGTTCCAAGATCACGAATATATAATTTTTAAGTCGCTAGGGCAAGTAGTTTAGCCGCAAATCGAATTTTAAGGGGCAGACAAAGTGTAAAGTTTGATGGGTCTAGGACGCTTAGTTTAGTCAGAAATCGCGTTTAAAGATAAAAATGTCCAAATTTTTTAAAATTAGTGTTTCGTGTCATTCGTTACATGGATTGAAAGGTGTCAGTTCCAAGATCACGAATATATAATTTTTAAGTCGCTAGGGCAAGTAGTTTAGCCGCAAATCGAATTTTAAGGGACAGACAAAGTGTAAAGTTTGATGATTCTAGGACGCTTAGTTTAGTCAGAAATCGCGTTTAAAGATAAAAATATCCAAATTTTTTAAAATTAGTTTTTCGTGTCATTCGTTACATGGATTGAAAGGTGGCAGTTCCAAGATCACGAATATATAATTTTTAAGTCGCTAGGGCAAGTAGTTTAGCCGCAAATCGAATTTTAAGGGACAGACAAAGTGTAAAGTTTGATGGGTCTAGGACGCTTAGTTTAGCCAGAAATCGCGTTTAAAGATAAAAATGTCCAAATTTTTTAAAATTAGTTTTTCGTGTCATTCGTTACATGGATTGAAAGGTGGCAGTTCCAAGATCACGAATATATAATTTTTAAGTCGCTAGGGCAAGTAGTTTAGCCGCAAATTGAATTTTAAGGTACAGACAAAGTGTAAAGTTTGATGGGTCTAGGACGCTTAGTTTAGTCAGAAATCGCGTTTAAAGATAAAAATGTCCAAATTTTTTAAAATTAGTTTTTCGTGTCATTCGTTACATGGATTGACAGGTGTCAGTTCCAAGATCACGAATATATAATTTTTAAGTCGCTAGGGCAAGTAGTTTAGTCGCAAATCGAATTTTAAGGGATAGACAAAGTGTAAAGTTTGATGGGTCTAGGACGCTTAATTTAGTCAGAAATCGCGTTTAAAGATACAAATTTCCAATTTTTAGAAAATTAGTTTTTCGTGTCATTCGTTACATGGATTGAAAGGTGGCAGTTCCAAGATCAGGAATATATAATTTTTAAGTCGCTAGGGCAATTAGTTTAGCCGCAAATTGAATTTTAAGGTACAAAAAAAAGTGTAAATTTTGATGGGTCTAGGACGCTTAGTTTAGTCAGAAATCGCGCTTAAGGATAAAAATGTCCAAATTTTTTTAAATTAGTTTTTCGTGTCATTCGTTACATGGATTGAAAGGTGGCAGTTCCAAGATCACGAATATATAATTTTTAAGTCGCTAGGGCAAGTAGTTTAGCCGCAAATCGAATTTTAAGGGGCAGACAAAGTGTAAAGTTTGATGGGTCTAGGACGCTTAGTTTAGTCAGAAATCGCGTTTAAAGATAAAAATGTCCAAATTTTTTAAAATTAGTGTTTCGTGTCATTCGTTACATGGATTGAAAGGTGTCAGTTCCAAGATCACGAATATATAATTTTTAAGTCGCTAGGGCAAGTAGTTTAGCCGCAAATCGAATTTTAAGGGACAGACAAAGTGTAAAGTTTGATGATTCTAGGACGCTTAGTTTAGTCAGAAATCGCGTTTAAAGATAAAAATATCCAAATTTTTTAAAATTAGTTTTTCGTGTCATTCGTTACATGGATTGAAAGGTGGCAGTTCCAAGATCACGAATATATAATTTTTAAGTCGCTAGGGCAAGTAGTTTAGCCGCAAATCGAATTTTAAGGGACAGACAAAGTGTAAAGTTTGATGGGTCTAGGACGCTTAGTTTAGCCAGAAATCGCGTTTAAAGATAAAAATGTCCAAATTTTTTAAAATTAGTTTTTCGTGTCATTCGTTACATGGATTGAAAGGTGGCAGTTCCAAGATCACGAATATATAATTTTTAAGTCGCTAGGGCAAGTAGTTTAGCCGCAAATTGAATTTTAAGGTACAGACAAAGTGTAAAGTTTGATGGGTCTAGGACGCTTAGTTTAGTCAGAAATCGCGTTTAAAGATAAAAATGTCCAAATTTTTTAAAATTAGTTTTTCGTGTCATTCGTTACATGGATTGACAGGTGTCAGTTCCAAGATCACGAATATATAATTTTTAAGTCGCTAGGGCAAGTAGTTTAGCCGCAAATCGAATTTTAAGGGACAGACAAAGTGTAAAGTTTGATGGGTCTAGGACGCTTAGTTTAGTCAGAAACCGCGTTTAAAGATAAAAATGTCCAAATTTTTTAAAATTAGTTTTTCGTGTCATTCGTTACATGGATTGAAAGGTGTTAGTTCCAAGATCACGAATATATAATTTTTAAGTCGCTAGGGCAAGTAGTTTAGCCGGAAATCGAATTTTAAGGGACAGACAAAGTGTAAAGTTTGATGGGTCTAGGACGCTTAGTTTAGCCAGAAATCGCGTTTAAAGATAAAAATGTCCAAATTTTTTAAAATTAGTTTTTCGTGTCATTCGTTATATGGATTGAAAGGTGGCAGTTCCAAGATCACGAATATATAATTTTTAAGTCGCTAGGGCAAGTAGTTTAGCCGCAAATTGAATTTTAAGGTACAGACAAAATGTAAAGTTTGATGGGTCTAGGACGCTTAGTTTAGTCAGAAATCGCGTTTAATGATAAAAATGTCCAAATTTTTTAAAATTAGTTTTTCGTGTCATTCGTTACATGGATTGAAAGGTGGCAGTTCCAAGATCACGAATATATAATTTTTAAGTCGCTAGGGCAAGTAGTTTAGCCGCAAATCGAATTTTAAGGGACAGACAAAGTGTAAAGTTTGATGGGTCTAGGACGCTTAGTTTAGCCAGAAATCGCGTTTAAAGATAAAAATGTCCAAATTTTTTAAAATTAGTTTTTCGTGTCATTCATTACATGGATTGAAAGGTGGCAGTTCCAAGATCACGAATATATAATTTTTAAGTCGCTAGGGCAAGTAGTTTAGCCGCAAATTGAATTTTAAGGTACAGACAAAGTGTAAAGTTTGATGGGTCTAGGACGCTTAGTTTAGTCAGAAATCGCGTTTAAAGATAAAAATGTCCAAATTTTTTAAAATTAGTTTTTCGTGTCATTCGTTACATGGATTGACAGGTGTCAGTTCCAAGATCACGAATATATAATTTTTAAGTCGCTAGGGCAAGTAGTTTAGCCGCAAATCGAATTTTAAGGGACAGACAAAGTGTAAAGTTTGATGGGTCTAGGACGCTTAGTTTAGTCAGAAATCGCGTTTAAAGATAAAAATGTCCAAATTTTTTAAAATTAGTTTTTCGTGTCATTCGTTACATGGATTGAAAGGTGTCAGTTCCAAGATCACGAATATATAATTTTTAAGTCGCTAGGGCAAGTAGTTTAGCCGGAAATCGAATTTTAAAGATAAAAATGTGCAAATTTTTTAAAATTAGTGTTTTGTGTCATTCGTTACATGGATTGAAAGGTGTCAGTTCCAAGATCACGAATATATAATTTTTAAGTCGCTAGGGCAAGTAGTTTAGCCGCAAATCGAATTTTAAGGGACAGACAAAGTGTAAAGTTTGATGATTCTAGGACGCTTAGTTTAGTCAGAAATCGCGTTTAAAGATAAAAATGTCCAAATTTTTTAAAATTAGTTTTTCGTGTCATTCGTTACATGGATTGAAAGGTGGCAGTTCCAAGATCACGAATATATAATTTTTAAGTCGCTAGGGCAAGTAATTTAGCCGGAAATCGAATTTTAAGGGACAGACAAAGTGTAAAGTTTGATGGGTCTAGGACGCTTAGTTTAGTCAGAAATCGCGTTTAAAGATAAAAATGTCCAAATTTTTTAAAATTAGTTTTTCGTGTCATTCGTTACATGGATTGAAAGGTGGCAGTTCCAAGATAACGAATATATAATTTTTAAGTCGCTAGGGCAAGTAGTTTAGCCGCAAATTGAATTTTAAGGTACAGACCAAGTGTAAAGTTTGATGGGTCTAGGACGCTTAGTTTAGTCAGAAATCGCGTTTAAAGATAAAAATGTCCAAATTTTTTAAAATTAGTTTTTCGTGTCATTCGTTACATGGATTGACAGGTGTCAGTTCCAAGATCACGAATATATAATTTTTAAGTCGCTAGGGCAAGTAGTTTAGCCGCAAATCGAATTTTAAGGGACAGACAAAGTGTAAAGTTTGATGGGTCTAGGACGCTTAGTTTAGTCAGAAATCGCGTTTAAAGATAAAAATGTCCAAATTTTTTAAAATTAGTTTTTCGTGTCATTCGTTACATGGATTGAAAGGTGTCAGTTCCAAGATCACGAATATATAATTTTTAAGTCGCTAGGGCAAGTAGTTTAGCCGGAAATCGAATTTTAAGGGACAGACAAAGTGTAAAGTTTGATGGGTCTAGGACGCTTAGTTTAGCCAGAAATCGCGTTTAAAGATAAAAATGTCCAAATTTTTTAAAATTAGTTTTTCGAGTCATTCGTTACATGGATTGAAAGGTGGCAGTTCCAAGATCACGAATATATAATTTTTAAGTCGCTAGGGCAAGTAGTTTAGCCGGAAATCGAATTTTAAGGGACAGACAAAGTGTAAAGTTTGATGGGTCTAGGACGCTTAGTTTAGCCAGAAATCGCGTTTAAAGATAAAAATGTCCAAATTTTTTAAAATTAGTTTTTCGAGTCATTCGTTACATGGATTGAAAGGTGGCAGTTCCAAGATCACGAATATATAATTTTTAAGTCGCTAGGCCAAGTAGTTTAGCCGGAAATCGAATTTTAAGGGACAGACAAAGTGTAAAGTTTGATGGGTCTAGGACGCTTAGTTTAGCCAGAAATCGCGTTTAAAGATAAAAATGTCCAAATTTTTTAAAATTAGTTTTTCGTGTCATTCGTTATATGGATTGAAAGGTGGCAGTTCCAAGATCACGAATATATACTTTTTAAGTCGCTAGGGCAAGTAGTTTAGTCGCAAATTGAATTTTAAGGTACAGACAAAATGTAAAGTTTGATGGGTCTAGGACGCTTAGTTTAGTCAGAAATCGCGTTTAAAGATAAAAATGTCCAAATTTTTTAAAATTAGTTTTTCGTGTCATTCGTTACATGGATTGAAAGGTGGCAGTTCCAAGATCACGAATATATAATTTTTAAGTCGCTAGGGCAAGTAGTTTAGCCGCAAATCGAATTTTAAGGGACAGACAAAGTGTAAAGTTTGATGGGTCTAGGACGCTTAGTTTAGCCAGAAATCGCGTTTAAAGATAAACATATCCAAATTTTTTAAAATTAGTTTTTCGTGTCATTCGTTACATGGATTGAAAGGTGGCAGTTCCAAAATCACGAATATATAATTTTTAAGTCGCTAGGGCAAGTAGTTTAGCCGCAAATCGAATTTTAAGGGACAGACAAAGTGTAAAGTTTGATGGGTCTAGGACGCTTAGTTTAGTCAGAAATCGCGTTTAAAGATAAAAATGTCCAAATTTTTTAAAATTAGTTTTTCGTGTCATTCGTTACATGGATTGAAAGGTGTCAGTTCCAAGATCACGAATATATAATTTTTAAATCGCTAGGGCAAGTAGTTTAGCCGGAAATCGAATTTTAAGGGACAGACAAAGTGTAAAGTTTGATGGGTCTAGGACGCTTAGTTTAGCCAGAAATCGCGTTTAAAGATAAAAATGTCCAAATTTTTTAAAATTAGTTTTTCGTGTCATTCGTTACATGGATTGAAAGGTGGCAGTTCCAAGATCACGAATATATAATTTTTAAGTCGCTAGGGCAAGTAGTTTAGCCGCAAATCGAATTTTAAGGGACAGACAAAGTGTAAAGTTTGATGGGTCTAGGACGCTTAGTTTAGCCAGAAATCGCGTTTAAAGATAAAAATATCCAAATTTTTTAAAATTAGTTTTTCGTGTCATTCGTTACATGGATTGAAAGGTGGCAGTTCCAAGATCACGAATATATAATTTTTAAGTCGCTAGGGCAAGTAGTTTAGCCGCAAATCGAATTTTAAGGGACAGACAAAGTGTAAAGTTTGATGGGTCTAGGACGCTTAGTTTAGTCAGAAATCGCGTTTAAAGATAAAAATGTCCAAATTTTTTAAAATTAGTTTTTCGTGTCATTCGTTACATGGATTGAAAGGTGGCAGTTCCAAGATCACGAATATATAATTTTTAAGTCGCTAGGACAAGTAGTTTAGCCGGAAATCGAATTTTAAGGGACAGACAAAGTGTAAAGTTTGATGGGTCTAGGACGCTTAGTTTAGCCAGAAATCGCGTTTAAAGATAAAAATGTCCAAATTTTTTAAAATTAGTTTTTCGTGTCATTCGTTATATGGATTGAAAGGTGGCAGTTCCAAGATCACGAATATATAATTTTTAAGTCGCTAGGGCAAGTAGTTTAGCCGCAAATTGAATTTTAAGGTACAGACAAAGTGTAAAGTTTGATGGGTCTAGGACGCTTAGTTTAGCCAGAAATCGCGTTTAAAGATAAAAATGTCCAAATTTTTTAAATTAGTTTTTCGTGTCATTCGTTACATGGATTGAAAGGTGGCAGTTCCAAGATCACGAATATATAATTTTTAAGTCGCTAGAGCAAGTAGTTTAGCCGGAAATCGAATTTTAAGGGACAGACAAAGTGTAAAGTTTGATGGGTCTAGGACCCTTAGTTTAGCCAGAAAGCGCGTTTAAAGATAAAAATGTCCAATTTTTTTAAAATTAGTTTTTCGTGTCATTCGTTACATGGATTGAAAGGTGGCAGTTCCAAGATCACGAATATATAATTTTTAAGTCGCTAGGGCAAGTAGTTTAGCCGGAAATGGAATTTTAAGGGACAGACAAAGTGTAAAGTTTGATGGGTCTAGGACGCTTAGTTTAGCCAGAAATCGCGTTTAAAGATAAAAATGTCAAAATTTTTTAAAATTAGTTTTTCGTGTCATTCGTTACATGGATTGAAAGGTGTTAGTTCCAAGATCACGAATATATAATTTTTAAGTCGCTAGGGCAAGTAGTTTAGCCGCAAATTGAATTTTAAGGTACAGACAAAGTGTAAAGTTTGATGGGTCTAGGACGCTTAGTTTAGCCAGAAATCGCGTTTAAAGATAAAAATGTCCAAATTTTTTAAATTAGTTTTTCGTGTCATTCGTTACATGGATTGAAAGGTGGCAGTTCCAAGATCACGAATATATAATTTTTAAGTCGCTAGAGCAAGTAGTTTAGCCGGAAATCGAATTTTAAGGGACAGACAAAGTGTAAAGTTTGATGGGTCTAGGACCCTTAGTTTAGCCAGAAATCGCGTTTAAAGATAAAAATGTCCAATTTTTTTAAAATTAGTTTTTCGTGTCATTCGTTACATGGATTGAAAGGTGTTAGTTCCAAGATCACGAATATATAATTTTTAAGTCGCTAGGGCAAGTAGTTTAGCCGGAAATCGAATTTTAAGGGACAGACAAAGTGTAAAGTTTGATGGGTCTAGGACGCTTAGTTTAGCCAGAAATCGCGTTTAAAGATAAAAATGTCCAAATTTTTTAAAATTAGTTTTTCGTGTCATTCGTTATATGGATTGAAAGGTGGCAGTTCCAAGATCACGAATATATAATTTTTAAGTCGCTAGGGCAAGTAGTTTAGCCGCAAATTGAATTTTAAGGTACAGACAAAATGTAAAGTTTGATGGGTCTAGGACGCTTAGTTTAGTCAGAAATCGCGTTTAAAGATAAAAATGTCCAAATTTTTTAAAATTAGTTTTTCGTGTCATTCGTTACATGGATTGAAAGGTGGCAGTTCCAAGATCACGAATATATAATTTTTAAGTCGCTAGGGCAAGTAGTTTAGCCGCAAATCGAATTTTAAGGGACAGACAAAGTGCAAAGTTTGATGGGTCTAGGACGCTTAGTTTAGCCAGAAATCGCGTTTAAAGATAAAAATGTCCAAATTTTTTAAAATTAGTTTTTCGTGTCATTCGTTACATGGATTGAAAGGTGGCAGTTCCAAGATCACGAATATATAATTTTTAAGTCGCTAGGGCAAGTAGTTTAGCCGCAAATTGAATTTTAAGGTACAGACAAAGTGTAAAGTTTGATGGGTCTAGGACGCTTAGTTTAGTCAGAAATCGCGTTTAAAGATAAAAATGTCCAAATTTTTTAAAATTAGTTTTTCGTGTCATTCGTTAAAGATCACGAATATATAATTTTTAAGTCGCTAGGGCAAGTAGTTTAGCCGCAAATCGAATTTTAAGGGACAGACAAAGTGTAAAGTTTGATGGGTCTAGGACGCTTAGTTTAGTCAGAAATCGCGTTTAAAGATAAAAATGTCCAAATTTTTTAAAATTAGTTTTTCGTGTCATTCGTTACATGGATTGAAAGGTGTCAGTTCCAAGATCACGAATATATAATTTTTAAGTCGCTAGGGCAAGTAGTTTAGCCGGAAATCGAATTTTAAGGGACAGACAAAGTGTAAAGTTTGATGATTCTAGGACGCTTAGTTTAGTCAGAAATCGCGTTTAAAGATAAAAATGTCCAAATTTTTTAAAATTAGTTTTTCGTGTCATTCGTTACATGGATTGAAAGGTGGCAGTTCCAAGATCACGAATATATAATTTTTAAGTCGCTAGGGCAAGTAATTTAGCCGGAAATCGAATTTTAAGGGACAGACAAAGTGTAAAGTTTGATGGTTCTAGGACGCTTAGTTTAGTCAGAAATCGCGTTTAAAGATAAAAATGTCCAAATTTTTTAAAATTAGTTTTTCGTGTCATTCGTTACATGGATTGAAAGGTGGCAGTTCGAAGATAACGAATATATAATTTTTAAGTCGCTAGGGCAAGTAGTTTAGCCGCAAATTGAATTTTAAGGTACAGACCAAGTGTAAAGTTTGATGGGTCTAGGACGCTTAGTTTAGTCAGAAATCGCGTTTAAAGATAAAAATGTCCAAATTTTTTAAAATTAGTTTTTCGTGTCATTCGTTACATGGATTGACAGGTGTCAGTTCCAAGATCACGAATATATAATTTTTAAGTCGCTAGGGCAAGTAGTTTAGCCGCAAATCGAATTTTAAGGGACAGACAAAGTGTAAAGTTTGATGGGTCTAGGACGCTTAGTTTAGTTAGAAATCGCGTTTAAAGATAAAAATGTCCAAATTTTTTAAAATTAGTTTTTCGTGTCATTCGTTACATGGATTGAAAGGTGTCAGTTCTAAGATCACGAATATATAATTTTTAAGTCGCTAGGGCAAGTAGTTTAGCCGGAAATCGAATTTTAAGGGACAGACAAAGTGTAAAGTTTGATGGGTCTAGGACGCTTAGTTTAGCCAGAAATCGCGTTTAAAGATAAAAATGTCCAAATTTTTTAAAATTAGTTTTTCGTGTCATTCGTTACATGGATTGAAAGGTGGCAGTTCCAAGATCACGAATATATAATTTTTAAGTCGCTAGGCCAAGTAGTTTAGCCGGAAATCGAATTTTAAGGGACAGACAAAGTGTAAAGTTTGATGGGTCTAGGACGCTTAGTTTAGCCAGAAATCGCGTTTAAAGATAAAAATGTCCAAATTTTTTAAAATTAGTTTTTCGTGTCATTCGTTATATGGATTGAAAGGTGGCAGTTCCAAGATCACGAATATATACTTTTTAAGTCGCTAGGGCAAGTAGTTTAGCCGCAAATTGAATTTTAAGGTACAGACAAAATGTAAAGTTTGATGGGTCTAGGACGCTTAGTTTAGTCAGAAATCGCGTTTAAAGATAAAAATGTCCAAATTTTTTAAAATTAGTTTTTCGTGTCATTCGTTACATGGATTGAAAGGTGGCAGTTCCAAGATCACGAATATATAATTTTTAAGTCGCTAGGGCAAGTAGTTTAGCCGCAAATCGAATTTTAAGGGACAGACAAAGTGTAAAGTTTGATGGGTCTAGGACGCTTAGTTTAGCCAGAAATCGCGTTTAAAGATAAAAATATCCAAATTTTTTAAAATAAGTTTTTCGTGTCATTCGTTACATGGATTGAAAGGTGGCAGTTCCAAGATCACGAATATATAATTTTTAAGTCGCTAGGGCAAGTAGTTTAGCCGCAAATCGAATTTTAAGGGACAGACAAAGTGTAAAGTTTGATGGGTCTAGGACGCTTAGTTTAGTCAGAAATCGCGTTTAAAGATAAAAATGTCCAAATTTTTTAAAATTAGTTTTTCGTGTCATTCGTTACATGGATTGAAAGGTGTCAGTTCCAAGATCACGAATATATAATTTTTAAATCGCTAGGGCAAGTAGTTTAGCCGGAAATCGAATTTTAAGGGACAGACAAAGTGTAAAGTTTGATGGGTCTAGGACGCTTAGTTTAGCCAGAAATCGCGTTTAAAGATAAAAATGTCCAAATTTTTTAAAATTAGTTTTTCGTGTCATTCGTTACATGGATTGAAAGGTGGCAGTTCCAAGATCACGAATATATAATTTTTAAGTCGCTAGGGCAAGTAGTTTAGCCGCAAATCGAATTTTAAGGGACAGACAAAGTGTAAAGTTTGATGGGTCTAGGACGCTTAGTTTAGCCAGAAATCGCGTTTAAAGATAAAAATATCCAAATTTTTTAAAATTAGTTTTTCGTGTCATTCGTTACATGGATTGAAAGGTGGCAGTTCCAAGATCACGAATATATAATTTTTAAGTCGCTAGGGCAAGTAGTTTAGCCGCAAATCGAATTTTAAGGGACAGACAAAGTGTAAAGTTTGATGGGTCTAGGACGCTTAGTTTAGCCAGAAATCGCGTTTAAAGATAAAAATATCCAAATTTTTTAAAATTAGTTTTTCGTGTCATTCGTTACATGGATTGAAAGGTGGCAGTTCCAAGATCACGAATATATAATTTTTAAGTCGCTAGGGCAAGTAGTTTAGCCGCAAATCGAATTTTAAGGGACAGACAAAGTGTAAAGTTTGATGGGTCTAGGACGCTTAGTTTAGTCAGAAATCGCGTTTAAAGATAAAAATGTCCAAATTTTTTAAAATTAGTTTTTCGTGTCATTCGTTACATGGATTGAAAGGTGTCAGTTCCAAGATCACGAATATATAATTTTTAAATCGCTAGGGCAAGTAGTTTAGCCGGAAATCGAATTTTAAGGGACAGACAAAGTGTAAAGTTTGATGGGTCTAGGACGCTTAGTTTAGCCAGAAATCGCGTTTAAAGATAAAAATGTCCAAATTTTTTAAAATTCGTTTTTCGTGTCATTCGTTACATGGATTGAAAGGTGGCAGTTCCAAGATCACGAATATATAATTTTTAAGTCGCTAGGACAAGTAGTTTAGCCGGAAATCGAATTTTAAGGGACAGACAAAGTGTAAAGTTTGATGGGTCTAGGACGCTTAGTTTAGTCAGAAATCGCGTTTAAAGATAAAAATGTCCAAATTTTTTAAAATTAGTTTTTCGTGTCATTCGTTACATGGATTGAAAGGTGGCAGTTCCAAGATCACGAATATATAATTTTTAAGTCGCTAGGGCAAGTAATTTAGCCGGAAATCGAATTTTAAGGGACAGACAAAGTGTAAAGTTTGATGGGTCTAGGACGCTTAGTTTAGTCAGAAATCGCGTTTAAAGATAAAAATGTCCAAATTTTTTAAAATTAGTTTTTCGTGTCATTCGTTACATGGATTGACAGGTGTCAGTTCCAAGATCACGAATATATAATTTTTAAGTCGCTAGGGCAAGTAGTTTAGCCGCAAATCGAATTTTAAGGGACAGACAAAGTGTAAAGTTTGATGGGTCTAGGACGCTTAGTTTAGTCAGAAATCGCGTTTAAAGATAAAAATGTCCAAATTTTTTAAAATTAGTTTTTCGTGTCATCCGTTACATGGATTGAAAGGTGTCAGTTCCAAGATCACGAATATATAATTTTTAAGTCGCTAGGGCAAGTAGTTTAGCCGGAAATCGAATTTTAAGGGACAGACAAAGTGTAAAGTTTGATGGGTCTAGGACGCTTAGTTTAGCCAGAAATCGCGTTTAAAGATAAAAATGTCCAAATTTTTTAAAATTAGTTTTTCGTGTCATTCGTTACATGGATTGAAAGGTGGCAGTTCCAAGATCACGAATATATAATTTTTAAGTCGCTAGGCCAAGTAGTTTAGCCGGAAATCGAATTTTAAGGGACAGACAAACGGTAAAGTTTGATGGGTCTAGGACGCTTAGTTTAGCCAGAAATCGCGTTTAAAGATAAAAATGTCCAAATTTTTTAAAATTAGTTTTTCGTGTCATTCGTTATATGGATTGAAAGGTGGCAGTTCCAAGATCACGAATATATACTTTTTAAGTCGCTAGGGCAAGTAGTTTAGCCGCAAATTGAATTTTAAGGTACAGACAAAATGTAAAGTTTGATGGGTCTAGGACGCTTAGTTTAGTCAGAAATCGCGTTTAAAGATAAAAATGTCCAAATTTTTTAAAATTAGTTTTTCGTGTCATTCGTTACATGGATTGAAAGGTGGCAGTTCCAAGATCACGAATATATAATTTTTAAGTCGCTAGGGCAAGTAGTTTAGCCGCAAATCGAATTTTAAGGGACAGACAAAGTGTAAAGTTTGATGGGTCTAGGACGCTTAGTTTAGCCAGAAATCGCGTTTAAAGATAAAAATATCCAAATTTTTTAAAAATAGTTTTTCGTGTCATTCGTTACATGGATTGAAAGGTGGCAGTTCCAAGATCACGAATATATAATTTTTAAGTCGCTAGGGCAAGTAGTTTAGCCGCAAATCGAATTTTAAGGGACAGACAAAGTGTAAAGTTTGATGGGTCTAGGACGCTTAGTTTAGTCAGAAATCGCGTTTAAAGATAAAAATGTCCAAATTTTTTAAAATTAGTTTTTCGTGTCATTCGTTACATGGATTGAAAGGTGTCAGTTCCAAGATCACGAATATATAATTTTTAAATCGCTAGGGCAAGTAGTTTAGCCGGAAATCGAATTTTAAGGGACAGACAAAGTGTAAAGTTTGATGGGTCTAGGACGCTTAGTTTAGCCAGAAATCGCGTTTAAAGATAAAAATGTCCAAATTTTTTAAAATTAGTTTTTCGTGTCATTCGTTACATGGATTGAAAGGTGGCAGTTCCAAGATCACGAATATATAATTTTTAAGTCGCTAGGGCAAGTAGTTTAGCCGCAAATCGAATTTTAAGGGACAGACAAAGTGTAAAGTTTGATGGGTCTAGGACGCTTAGTTTAGCCAGAAATCGCGTTTAAAGATAAAAATATCCAAATTTTTTAAAATTAGTTTTTCGTGTCATTCGTTACATGGATTGAAAGGTGGCAGTTCCAAGATCACGAATATATAATTTTTAAGTCGCTAGGGCAAGTAGTTTAGCCGCAAATCGAATTTTAAGGGACAGACAAAGTGTAAAGTTTGATGGGTCTAGGACGCTTAGTTTAGTCAGAAATCGCGTTTAAAGATAAAAATGTCCAAATTTTTTAAAATTAGTTTTTCGTGTCATTCGTTACATGGATTGAAAGGTGTCAGTTCCAAGATCACGAATATATAATTTTTAAATCGCTAGGGCAAGTAGTTTAGCCGGAAATCGAATTTTAAGGGACAGACAAAGTGTAAAGTTTGATGGGTCTAGGACGCTTAGTTTAGCCAGAAATCGCGTTTAAAGATAAAAATGTCCAAATTTTTTAAAATTAGTTTTTCGTGTCATTCGTTACATGGATTGAAAGGTGGCAGTTCCAAGATCACGAATATATAATTTTTAAGTCGCTAGGACAAGTAGTTTAGCCGGAAATCGAATTTTAAGGGACAGACAAAGTGTAAAGTTTGATGGGTCTAGGACGCTTAGTTTAGCCAGAAATCGCGTTTAAAGATAAAAATGTCCAAATTTTTTAAAATTAGTTTTTCGTGTCATTCGTTATATGGATTGAAAGGTGGCAGTTCCAAGATCACGAATATATAATTTTTAAGTCGCTAGGGCAAGTAGTTTAGCCGCAAATTGAATTTTAAGGTACAGACAAAGTGTAAAGTTTGATGGGTCTAGGACGCTTAGTTTAGCCAGAAATCGCGTTTAAAGATAAAAATGTCCAAATTTTTTAAATTAGTTTTTCGTGTCATTCGTTACATGGATTGAAAGGTGGCAGTTCCAAGATCACGAATATATAATTTTTAAGTCGCTAGAGCAAGTAGTTTAGCCGGAAATCGAATTTTAAGGGACAGACAAAGTGTAAAGTTTGATGGGTCTAGGACCCTTAGTTTAGCCAGAAATCGCGTTTAAAGATAAAAATGTCCAATTTTTTTAAAATTAGTTTTTCGTGTCATTCGTTACATGGATTGAAAGGTGGCAGTTCCAAGATCACGAATATATAATTTTTAAGTCGCTAGGGCAAGTAGTTTAGCCGGAAATGGAATTTTAAGGGACAGACAAAGTGTAAAGTTTGATGGGTCTAGGACGCTTAGTTTAGCCAGAAATCGCGTTTAAAGATAAAAATGTCAAAATTTTTTAAAATTAGTTTTTCGTGTCATTCGTTACATGGATTGAAAGGTGGCAGTTCCAAGATCACGAATATATAATTTTTAAGTCCTAGGGCAAGTAGTTTAGCCGGAAATCGAATTTTAAGGGACAGAGAAAGTGTTAAGTTTGATGGGTCTAGGACGCTTAGCTTAGCCAGAAATCGCGTTTAAAGATAAAAATGTCCAAATTTTTTAAAATTAGTTTTTCGTGTCATTCGTTATATGGATTGAAAGGTGGCAGTTCCAAGATCACGAATATATAATTTTTAAGTCGCTAGGGCAAGTAGTTTAGCCGGAAATCGAATTTTAAGGGACAGACAAAGTGTAAAGTTTGATGGGTCTAGATATTTTTTAAAATTAGTTTTTCGTGTCATTCGTTACATGGATTGAAAGGTGGCAGTTCCAAGATCACGAATATATAATTTTTAAGTCGCTAGGGCAAGTAGTTTAGCCGCAAATTGAATTTTAAGGTACAGACAAAGTGTAGGGCTAGGGCAAGTAGTTTAGCCGCAAATTGAATTTTAAGGTACAGACAAAGTGTAAAGTTTGATGGGTCTAGGACGCTTAGTTTAGCCAGAAATCGCGTTTAAAGATAAAAATGTCCAAATTTTTTAAATTAGTTTTTCGTGTCATTCGTTACATGGATTGAAAGGTGGCAGTTCCAAGATCACGAATATATAATTTTTAAGTCGCTAGGGCAATTAGTTTAGCCGCAAATTGAATTTTAAGGGACAGACAAAGTGTTAAGTTTGATGGGTCTAGGACGCTTAGTTTAGTCAGAAATCGCGTTTAAAGATAAAAATGTCCAAATTTTTTAAAATTAGTTTTTCGTGTCATTCGTTATATGGATTGAAAGGTGGCAGTTCCAAGATCACGAATATATAATTTTTAAGTCGCTAGGGCAAGTAGTTTAGCCGCAAATTGAATTTTAAGGTACAGACAAAGTGTAAAGTTTGATGGGTCTAGGACGCTTAGTTTAGCCAGAAATCGCGTTTAAAGATAAAAATGTCCAAATTTTTTAAATTAGTTTTTCGTGTCATTCGTTACATGGATTGAAAGGTGGCAGTTCCAAGATCACGAATATATAATTTTTAAGTCGCTAGAGCAAGTAGTTTAGCCGGAAATCGAATTTTAAGGGACAGACAAAGTGTAAAGTTTGATGGGTCTAGGACCCTTAGTTTAGCCAGAAATCGCGTTTAAAGATAAAAATGTCCAATTTTTTTAAAATTAGTTTTTCGTGTCATTCGTTACATGGATTGAAAGGTGGCAGTTCCAAGATCACGAATATATAATTTTTAAGTCGCTAGGGCAAGTAGTTTAGCCGCAAATTGAATTTTAAGGTATAGTCAAAGTGTAAAGTTTGATGGGTCTAGGACGCTTAGTTTAGTCAGAAATCACGTTTAAAGATAAAAATGTCCAAATTTTTTAAAATTAGTTTTTCGTGTCATTCGTTACATGGATTGAAAGGTGGCAGTTCCAAGATCACGAATATATAATTTTTAAGTCGCTAGGGCAAGTAGTTTAGCCGGAAATCGAATTTTAAGGGACAGACAAAGTGTAAAGTTTGATGGGTCTAGGACGCTTAGTTTAGTCAGAAATCGCGTTTAAAGATAAAAATGTCCAAATTTTTTAAAATT
Organism: Philhelius pedissequus; assembly: GCA_910595825.1. Taxonomy (NCBI): domain Eukaryota; kingdom Metazoa; phylum Arthropoda; class Insecta; order Diptera; family Syrphidae; genus Philhelius; species Philhelius pedissequus. The sequence goes on along the minus strand of OU343161.1, from coordinate 198,701,040 downwards.
AGTTTTTCGTGTCATTCGTTACATGGATTGAAAGGTGGCAGTTCCAAGATCACGTATATATAATTTTTAAGTCCTAGGGCAAGTAGTTTAGCCGCAAATTGAATTTTAAGGTACAGACAAAGTGTAAAGTTTGATGGGTCTAAGACGCTTAGTTTAGTCAGAAATCGCGTTTAAAGATAAAAATGTCCAAATTTTTTAAAATTAGTTTTTCGTGTCATTCGTTACATGGATTGAAAGGTGGCAGTTCTAAGATCACGAATATATAATTTTTAAGTCGCTAGGGCAAGTAGTTTAACTGCAAATCGAATTTTTTTTTCGTTATATGGATTGAAAGGTGGCAGTTCCAAGATCACGAATATATAATTTTTAAGTCGCTAGGGCAAGTAGTTTAGCCGGAAATCGAATTTTAAGGGACAGACAAAGTGTAAAGTTTGATGGGTCTAGGACGCTTAGTTTAGTCAGAAATCGCGTTTAAAGATAAAAATGTCCAAATTTTTTAAAATTAGTTTTTCGTGTCATTCGTTACATGGATTGAAAGGTGGCAGTTCCAAGATCACGTATATATAATTTTTAAGTCCTAGGGCAAGTAGTTTAGCCGCAAATTGAATTTTAAGGTACAGACAAAGTGTAAAGTTTGATGGGTCTAAGACGCTTAGTTTAGTAAGAAATCGCGTTTAAAGATAAAAATGTCCAAATTTTTTAAAATTAGTTTTTCATGTCATTCGTTACATGGATTGAAAGGTGGCAGTTCTAAGATCACGAATATATAATTTTTAAGTCGCTAGGGCAAGTAGTTTAACTGCAAATCGAATTTTTTTTTTCGTTATATGGATTGAAAGGTGGCAGTTCCAAGATCACGAATATATAATTTTTAAGTCGCTAGGGCAAGTAGTTTAGCCGCAAATTGAATTTTAAGGTACAGACAAAGTGTAAAGTTTGATGGGTCTAGGACGCTTAGTTTAGCCAGAAATCGCGTTTAAAGATAAAAATGTCCAAATTTTTTAAATTAGTTTTTCGTGTCATTCGTTACATGGATTGAAAGGTGGCAGTTCCAAGATCACGAATATATAATTTTTAAGTCGCTAGAGCAAGTAGTTTAGCCGGAAATCGAATTTTAAGGGACAGACAAAGTGTAAAGTTTGATGGGTCTAGGACCCTTAGTTTAGCCAGAAATCGCGTTTAAAGATAAAAATGTCCAATTTTTTTAAAATTAGTTTTTCGTGTCATTCGTTACATGGATTGAAAGGTGGCAGTTCCAAGATCACGAATATATAATTTTTAAGTCGCTAGGGCAAGTAGTTTAGCCGCAAATTGAATTTTAAGGTATAGTCAAAGTGTAAAGTTTGATGGGTCTAGGACGCTTAGTTTAGTCAGAAATCACGTTTAAAGATAAAAATGTCCAAATTTTTTAAAATTAGTTTTTCGTGTCATTCGTTACATGGATTGAAAGGTGGCAGTTCCAAGATCACGAATATATAATTTTTAAGTCGCTAGGGCAAGTAGTTTAGCCGGAAATCGAATTTTAAGGGACAGACAAAGTGTAAAGTTTGATGGGTCTATGACGCTTAGTTTAGTCAGAAATCGCGTTTAAAGATAAAAATGTCCAAATTTTTTAAAATTAGTTTTTCGTGTCATTCGTTACATGGATTGAAAGGTGGCAGTTCCAAGATCACGTATATATAATTTTTAAGTCCTAGGGCAAGTAGTTTAGCCGCAAATTGAATTTTAAGGTACAGACAAAGTGTAAAGTTTGATGGGTCTAAGACGCTTAGTTTAGTCAGAAATCGCGTTTAAAGATAAAAATGTCCAAATTTTTTAAAATTAGTTTTTCGTGTCATTCGTTACATGGATTGAAAGGTGGCCGTTCTAAGATCACGAATATATAATTTTTAAGACGCTAGGGAAAGTAGTTTAACTGCAAATCGAATTTTAAGGGACAGACAAAGTGTAAAGTTTGATGGGTCTAGGACGCTTAGTTTAGTCAGAAATCGCGTTTAAAGATAAAAATGTCCAAATTTTTTAAAATTAGTTTTTCGTGTCATTCGTTACATGGATTGAAAGGTGGCAGTTCCAAGATCACGAATATATAATTTTTAAGTCGCTAGGGCAATTAGTTTAGCCGCAAATTGAATTTTAAGGGACAGACAAAGTGTAAAGTTTGATGGGTCTAGGACGCTTAGTTTAGTCAGAAATCGCGTTTAAAGATAAAAATGTCCAAATTTTTTAAAATTAGTTTTTCGTGTCATTCGTTATATGGATTGAAAGGTGGCAGTTCCAAGATCACGAATATATAATTTTTAAGTGGCTAGGGCAAGTAGTTTAGCCGGAAATCGAATTTTAAGGGACAGACAAAGTGTAAAGTTTGATGGGTCTAGAAATTTTTTAAAATTAGTTTTTCGTGTCATTCGTTACATGGATCAAGTCGCTAGGGCAAGTAGTTTAACTGCAAATCGAATTTTAAGGGACAGACAAAGTGTAAAGTTTGATGGGTCTAGGACGCTTAGTTTAGTCAGAAATCGCGTTTAAAGATAAAAATGTCCAAATTTTTTAAAATTAGTTTTTCGTGTCATTCGTTACATGGATTGAAAGGTGGCAGTTCCAAGATCACGAATATATAATTTTTAAGTCGCTAGGGCAAGTAGTTTAGCCGGAAATCGAATTTTAAGGGACAGACAAAGTGTAAAGTTTGATGGGTCTAGGACGCTTAGTTTAGTCAGAAATCGCGTTTAAAGATAAAAATGTCCAAATTTTTTAAAATTAATTTTTCATGCCATTCGTTACATGGATTGAAAGGTGGCAGTTCCAAGATCACGAATATATAATTTTTAAGTCGCTAGGGCAAGTAGTTTAGCCGGAAATCGAATTTTAAGGGACAGACAAAGTGTAAAGTTTGATGGGTCTAGGACGCTTAGTTTAGCCAGAAATCGCGTTTAAAGATAAAAATGTCCAAATTTTTTAAAATTAGTTTTTCGTGTCAATCGTTACATGGATTGAAAGGTGGCAGTTCCAAGATCACGAATATATAATTTTTAAGTCGCTAGAGCAAGTAGTTTAGCCGGAAATCGAATTTTAAGGTACAGACAAAGTGTAAAGTTTGATGGGTCTAGGACGCTTAGTTTAGTCAGAAATCGCGTTTAAAGATAAAAATGTCCAAATTTTTTAAAATTAGTTTTTCGTGTCATTCGTTACATGGATTGAAAGGTGGCAGTTCCAAGATCACGAATATATAATTTTTAAGTCGCTAGGGCAAGTAGTTTAGCCGGAAATCGAATTTTAAGGGACAGACAAAGTGTAAAGTTTGATGGGTCTAGGACGCTTAGTTTAGCCAGAAATCGCGTTTAAAGATAAAAATGTCCAAATTTTTTAAAATTAGTTTTTCGTGTCATTCGTTACATGGATTGAAAGGTGGCAGTTCCAAGATCACGAATATATAATTTTTAAGTCGCTAGGGCAAGTAGTTTAGCCGGAAATCGAATTTTAAGGGACAGACAAAGTGTAAAGTTTGATGGGTCTAGAAATTTTTTAAAATTAGTTTTTCGTGTCATTCGTTACATGGATTGAAAGGTGGCAGTTCCAAGATCACGAATATATAATTTTTAAGTCGCTAGGGCAAGTAGTTTAGCCGCAAATTGAATTTTAAGGTATAGTCAAAGTGTAAAGTTTGATGGGTCTAGGACGCTTAGTTTAGTCAGAAATCGCGTTTAAAGATAAAAATGTCCAAATTTTTTAAAATTAGTTTTTCGTGTCATTCGTTACATGGATTGAAAGGTGGCAGTTCCAAGATCACGAATATATAATTTTTAAGTCGCTAGGGCAAGTAGTTTAGCCGGAAATCGAATTTTAAGGGACAGACAAAGTGTAAAGTTTGATGGGTCTAAGACGCTTAGTTTCGTCAGAAATCGCGTTTAAAGATAAGAATGTCCAAATTTTTTAAAATTAGTTTTTCGTGTCATTCGTTACATGGATTGAAAGGTGGTAGTTCCAAGATCACGAATATATAATTTTTAAGTCGCTAGGGCAAGTAGTTTAACTGCAAATCGAATTTTAAGGGACAGACAAAGTGTAAAGTTTGATGGGTCTAGGACGCTTAGTTTAGTCAGAAATCGCGTTTAAAGATAAGAATGTCCAAATTTTTTAAAATTAGTTTTTCGTGTCATTCGTTACATGGATTGAAAGGTGGCAGTTCCAAGATCACGAATATATAATTTTTAAGTCGCTAGGGCAAGTAGTTTAGCCGCAAATTGAATTTTAAGGTACAGACAAAGTGTAAAGTTTGATGGGTCTAAGACGCTTAGTTTCGTCAGAAATCGCGTTTAAAGATAAGAATGTCCAAATTTTTTAAAATTAGTTTTTCGTGCCATTCGTTACATGGATTGAAAGGTGGTAGTTCCAAGATCACGAATATATAATTTTTAAGTCGCTAGGGCAAGTAGTTTAACTGCAAATCGAATTTTAAGGGACAGACAAAGTGTAAAGTTTGATGGGTCTAGGACGCTTAGTTTAGTCAGAAATCGCGTTTAAAGATAAAAATGTCCAAATTTTTTAAAATTAGTTTTTCGTGTCATTCGTTACATGGATTGAAAGGTGGCAGTTCCAAGATCACGAATATATAATTTTTAAGTCGCTAGGGCAATTAGTTTAGCCGCAAATTGAATTTTAAGGGACAGACAAAGTGTTAAGTTTGATGGGTCTAGGACGCTTAGTTTAGTCAGAAATCGCGTTTAAAGATAAAAATGTCCAAATTTTTTAAAATTAGTTTTTCGTGTCATTCGTTATATGGATTGAAAGGTGGCAGTTCCAAGATCACGAATATATAATTTTTAAGTGGCTAGGACAAGTAGTTTAGCCGGAAATCGAATTTTAAGGGACAGACAAAGTGTAAAGTTTGATGGGTCTAGGACGCTTAGTTTAGCCAGAAATCGCGTTTAAAGATAAAAATGTCCAAATTTTTTAAAATTAGTTTTTCGTGTCATTCGTTATATGGATTGAAAGGTGGCAGTTCCAAGATCACGAATATATAATTTTTAAGTCGCTAGGGCAAGTAGTTTAGCCGCAAATTGAATTTTAAGGTACAGACAAAGTGTAAAGTTTGATGGGTCTAGAAATTTTTTAAAATTAGTTTTTCGTGTCATTCGTTACATGGATTGAAAGGTGGCAGTTCCAAGATCACGAATATATAATTTTTAAGTCGCTAGGGCAAGTAGTTTAGCCGCAAATTGAATTTTAAGGTATAGTCAAAGTGTAAAGTTTGATGGGTCTAGGACGCTTAGTTTAGTCAGAAATCGCGTTTAAAGATAAAAATGTCCAAATTTTTTAAAATTAGTTTTTCGTGTCATTCGTTACATGGATTGAAAGGTGGCAGTTCCAAGATCACGAATATATAATTTTTAAGTCGCTAGGGCAAGTAGTTTAGCCGGAAATCGAATTTTAAGGGACAGACAAAGTGTAAAGTTTGATGGGTCTAGGACGCTTAGTTTAGTCAGAAATCGCGTTTAAAGATAAAAATGTCCAAATTTTTTAAAATTAGTTTTTCGTGTCATTCGTTACATGGATTGAAAGGTGGCAGTTCCAAGATCACGTATATATAATTTTTAAGTCCTAGGGCAAGTAGTTTAGCCGCAAATTGAATTTTAAGGTACAGACAAAGTGTAAAGTTTGATGGGTCTAAGACGCTTAGTTTCGTCAGAAATCGCGTTTAAAGATAAGAATGTCCAAATTTTTTAAAATTAGTTTTTCGTGTCATTCGTTACATGGATTGAAAGGTGGTAGTTCCAAGATCACGAATATATAATTTTTAAGTCGCTAGGGCAAGTAGTTTAACTGCAAATCGAATTTTAAGGGACAGACAAAGTGTAAAGTTTGATGGGTCTAGGACGCTTAGTTTAGTCAGAAATCGCGTTTAAAGATAAGAATGTCCAAATTTTTTAAAATTAGTTTTTCGTGTCATTCGTTACATGGATTGAAAGGTGGCAGTTCCAAGATCACGAATATATAATTTTTAAGTCGCTAGGGCAAGTAGTTTAGCCGCAAATTGAATTTTAAGGTACAGACAAAGTGTAAAGTTTGATGGGTCTAAGACGCTTAGTTTCGTCAGAAATCGCGTTTAAAGATAAGAATGTCCAAATTTTTTAAAATTAGTTTTTCGTGTCATTCGTTACATGGATTGAAAGGTGGTAGTTCCAAGATCACGAATATATAATTTTTAAGTCGCTAGGGCAAGTAGTTTAACTGCAAATCGAATTTTAAGGGACAGACAAAGTGTAAAGTTTGATGGGTCTAGGACGCTTAGTTTAGTCAGAAATCGCGTTTAAAGATAAAAATGTCCAAATTTTTTAAAATTAGTTTTTCGTGTCATTCGTGACATGGATTGAAAGGTGGCAGTTCCAAGATCACGAATATATAATTTTTAAGTCGCTAGGGCAATTAGTTTAGCCGCAAATTGAATTTTAAGGGCCAGACAAAGTGTTAAGTTTGATGGGTCTAGGACGCTTAGTTTAGTCAGAAATCGCGTTTAAAGATAAAAATGTCCAAATTTTTTAAAATTAGTTTTTCGTGTCATTCGTTATATGGATTGAAAGGTGGCAGTTCCAAGATCACGAATATATAATTTTTAAGTGGCTAGGACAAGTAGTTTAGCCGGAAATCGAATTTTAAGGGACAGACAAAGTGTAAAGTTTGATGGGTCTAGGACGCTTAGTTTAGCCAGAAATCGCGTTTAAAGATAAAAATGTCCAAATTTTTTAAAATTAGTTTTTCGTGTCATTCGTTATATGGATTGAAAGGTGGCAGTTCCAAGATCACGAATATATAATTTTTAAGTCGCTAGGGCAAGTAGTTTAGCCGCAAATTGAATTTTAAGGTACAGACAAAGTGTAAAGTTTGATGGGTCTAGGACGCTTAGTTTAGCCAGAAATCGCGTTTAAAGATAAAAATGTCCAAATTTTTTAAATTAGTTTTTCGTGTCATTCGTTACATGGATTGAAAGGTGGCAGTTCCAAGATCACGAATATATAATTTTTAAGTCGCTAGAGCAAGTAGTTTAGCCGGAAATCGAATTTTAAGGGACAGACAAAGTGTAAAGTTTGATGGGTCTAGGACCCTTAGTTTAGCCAGAAATCGCGTTTAAAGATAAAAATGTCCAATTTTTTTAAAATTAGTTTTTCGTGTCATTCGTTACATGGATTGAAAGGTGGCAGTTCCAAGATCACGAATATATAATTTTTAAGTCGCTAGAGCAAGTAGTTTAGCCGCAAATTGAATTTTAAGGTATAGTCAAAGTGTAAAGTTTGATGGGTCTAGGACGCTTAGTTTAGTCAGAAATCACGTTTAAAGATAAAAATGTCCAATTTTTTTAAAATTAGTTTTTCGTGTCATTCGTTACATGGATTGAAAGGTGGCAGTTCCAAGATCACGAATATATAATTTTTAAGTCGCTAGGGCAAGTAGTTTAGCCGGAAATCGAATTTTAAGGGACAGACAAAGTGTAAAGTTTGATGGGTCTAGGACGCTTAGTTTAGTCAGAAATCGCGTTTAAAGATAAAAATGTCCAAATTTTTTAAAATTAGTTTTTCGTGTCATTCGTTACATGGATTGAAAGGTGGCAGTTCCAAGATCACGTATATATAATTTTTAAGTCCTAGGGCAAGTAGTTTAGCCGCAAATTGAATTTTAAGGTACAGACAAAGTGTAAAGTTTGATGGGTCTAAGACGCTTAGTTTAGTCAGAAATCGCGTTTAAAGATAAAAATGTCCAAATTTTTTAAAATTAGTTTTTCGTGTCATTCGTTACATGGATTGAAAGGTGGCAGTTCTAAGATCACGAATATATAATTTTTAAGTCGCTAGGGCAAGTAGTTTAACTGCAAATCGAATTTTAAGGGACAGACAAAGTGTAAAGTTTGATGGGTCTAGGACGCTTAGTTTAGTCAGAAATCGCGTTTAAAGATAAAAATGTCCAAATTTTTTAAAATTAGTTTTTCGTGTCATTCGTTACATGGATTGAAAGGTGGCAGTTCCAAGATCACGAATATATAATTTTTAAGTCGCTAGGGCAATTAGTTTAGCCGCAAATTGAATTTTAAGGGACAGACAAAGTGTAAAGTTTGATGGGTCTAGGACGCTTAGTTTAGTCAGAAATCGCGTTTAAAGATAAAAATGTCCAAATTTTTTAAAATTAGTTTTTCGTGTCATTCGTTATATGGATTGAAAGGTGGCAGTTCCAAGATCACGAATATATAATTTTTAAGTGGCTAGGGCAAGTAGTTTAGCCGGAAATCGAATTTTAAGGGACAGACAAAGTGTAAAGTTTGATGGGTCTAGAAATTTTTTAAAATTAGTTTTTCGTGTCATTCGTTACATGGATCAAGTCGCTAGGGCAAGTAGTTTAACTGCAAATCGAATTTTAAGGGACAGACAAAGTGTAAAGTTTGATGGGTCTAGGACGCTTAGTTTAGTCAGAAATCGCGTTTAAAGATAAAAATGTCCAAATTTTTTAAAATTAATTTTTCATGCCATTCGTTACATGGATTGAAAGGTGGCAGTTCCAAGATCACGAATATATAATTTTTAAGTCGCTAGGGCAAGTAGTTTAGCCGGAAATCGAATTTTAAGGGACAGACAAAGTGTATGGGTCTAGGACGCTTAGTTTAGCCAGAAATCGCGTTTAAAGATAAAAATGTCCAAATTTTTTAAAATTAGTTTTTCGTGTCATTCGTTACATGGATTGAAAGGTGGCAGTTCCAAGATCACGAATATATAATTTTTAAGTCGCTAGAGCAAGTAGTTTAGCCGGAAATCGAATTTTAAGGTACAGACAAAGTGTAAAGTTTGATGGGTCTAGGACGCTTAGTTTAGTCAGAAATCGCGTTTAAAGATAAAAATGTCCAAATTTTTTAAAATTAGTTTTTCGTGTCATTCGTTACATGGATTGAAAGGTGGCAGTTCCAAGATCACGAATATATAATTTTTAAGTCGCTAGGGCAAGTAGTTTAGCCGGAAATCGAATTTTAAGGGACAGACAAAGTGTAAAGTTTGATGGGTCTAGGACGCTTAGTTTAGTCAGAAATCGCGTTTAAAGATAAAAATGTCCAAATTTTTTAAAATTAGTTTTTCGTGTCATTCGTTACATGGATTGAAAGGTGGCAGTTCCAAGATCACGTATATATAATTTTTAAGTCCTAGGGCAAGTAGTTTAGCCGCAAATTGAATTTTAAGGTACAGACAAAGTGTAAAGTTTGATGGGTCTAAGACGCTTAGTTTAGTCAGAAATCGCGTTTAAAGATAAAAATGTCCAAATTTTTTAAAATTAGTTTTTCGTGTCATTCGTTACATGGATTGAAAGGTGGCAGTTCCAAGATCACGTATATATAATTTTTAGGTCCTAGGCCAAGTAGTTTAGCCGCAAATTGAATTTTAAAGTACAGACAAAGTGTAAAGTTTGATGGGTCTAGGACGCTTAGTTTAGTCAGAAATCGCGTTTAAAGATAAAAATGTCCAAATTTTTTAAAATTAATTTTTCATGCCATTCGTTACATGGATTGAAAGGTGGCAGTTCCAAGATCACGAATATATAATTTTTAAGTCGCTAGGGCAAGTAGTTTAGCCGCAAATCGAATTTTAAGGGACAGACAAAGTGTAAAGTTTGATGGGTCTCATTCGTTACATGGATTGAAAGGTGGCAGTTCCAAGATCACGAATATATAATTTTTAAGTCGCTAGGCCAAGTAGTTTAGCCGCAAATTGAATTTTAAAGTACAGACAAAGTGTAAAGTTTGATGGGTCTAGGACGCTTAGTTTAGTCAGAAATCGCGTTTAAAGATAAAAATGTCCAAATTTTTTAAAATTAATTTTTCATGCCATTCGTTACATGGATTGAAAGGTGGCAGTTCCAAGATCACGAATATATAATTTTTAAGTCGCTAGGGCAATTAGTTTAGCCGCAAATTGAATTTTAAGGGACAGACAAAGTGTTAAGTTTGATGGGTCTAGGACGCTTAGTTTAGTCAGAAATCGCGTTTAAAGATAAAAATGTCCAAATTTTTTAAAATTAGTTTTTCGTGTCATTCGTTATATGGATTGAAAGGTGGCAGTTCCAAGATCACGAATATATAATTTTTAAGTGGCTAGGACAAGTAGTTTAGCCGGAAATCGAATTTTAAGGGACAGACAAAGTGTAAAGTTTGATGGGTCTAGGACGCTTAGTTTAGCCAGAAATCGCGTTTAAAGATAAAAATGTCCAAATTTTTTAAAATTAGTTTTTCGTGTCATTCGTTATATGGATTGAAAGGTGGCAGTTCCAAGATCACGAATATATAATTTTTAAGTCGCTAGGGCAAGTAGTTTAGCCGCAAATTGAATTTTAAGGTACAGACAAAGTGTAAAGTTTGATGGGTCTAGGACGCTTAGTTTAGCCAGAAATCGCGTTTAAAGATAAAAATGTCCAAATTTTTTAAATTAGTTTTTCGTGTCATTCGTTACATGGATTGAAAGGTGGCAGTTCCAAGATCACGAATATATAATTTTTAAGTCGCTAGAGCAAGTAGTTTAGCCGGAAATCGAATTTTAAGGGACAGACAAAGTGTAAAGTTTGATGGGTCTAGGACCCTTAGTTTAGCCAGAAATCGCGTTTAAAGATAAAAATGTCCAATTTTTTTAAAATTAGTTTTTCGTGTCATTCGTTACATGGATTGAAAGGTGGCAGTTCCAAGATCACGAATATATAATTTTTAAGTCGCTAGGGCAAGTAGTTTAGCCGCAAATTGAATTTTAAGGTATAGTCAAAGTGTAAAGTTTGATGGGTCTAGGACGCTTAGTTTAGTCAGAAATCACGTTTAAAGATAAAAATGTCCAAATTTTTGAAAATTAGTTTTTCGTGTCATTCGTTACATGGATTGAAAGGTGGCAGTTCCAAGATCACGAATATATAATTTTTAAGTCGCTAGGGCAAGTAGTTTAGCCGGAAATCGAATTTTAAGGGACAGACAAAGTGTAAAGTTTGATGGGTCTAGGACGCTTAGTTTAGTCAGAAATCGCGTTTAAAGATAAAAATGTCCAAATTTTTTAAAATTAGTTTTTCGTGTCATTCGTTACATGGATTGAAAGGTGGCAGTTCCAAGATCACGTATATATAATTTTTAAGTCCTAGGGCAAGTAGTTTAGCCGCAAATTGAATTTTAAGGTACAGACAAAGTGTAAAGTTTGATGGGTCTAAGACGCTTAGTTTAGTCAGAAATCGCGTTTAAAGATAAAAATGTCCAAATTTTTTAAAATTAGTTTTTCGTGTCATTCGTTACATGGATTGAAAGGTGGCAGTTCCAAGATCACGAATATATAATTTTTAAGTGGCTAGGGCAAGTAGTTTAGCCGGAAATCGAATTTTAAGGGACAGACAAAGTGTAAAGTTTGATGGGTCTAGAAATTTTTTAAAATTAGTTTTTCGTGTCATTCGTTACATGGATCAAGTCGCTAGGGCAAGTAGTTTAACTGCAAATCGAATTTTAAGGGACAGACAAAGTGTAAAGTTTGATGGGTCTAGGACGCTTAGTTTAGTCAGAAATCGCGTTTAAAGATAAAAATGTCCAAATTTTTTAAAATTAATTTTTCATGCCATTCGTTACATGGATTGAAAGGTGGCAGTTCCAAGATCACGAATATATAATTTTTAAGTCGCTAGGGCAAGTAGTTTAGCCGGAAATCGAATTTTAAGGGACAGACAAAGTGTAAAGTTTGATGGGTCTAGGACGCTTAGTTTAGCCAGAAATCGCGTTTAAAGATAAAAATGTCCAAATTTTTTAAAATTAGTTTTTCGTGTCATTCGTTACATGGATTGAAAGGTGGCAGTTCCAAGATCACGAATATATAATTTTTAAGTCGCTAGAGCAAGTAGTTTAGCCGGAAATCGAATTTTAAGGTACAGACAAAGTGTAAAGTTTGATGGGTCTAGGACGCTTAGTTTAGTCAGAAATCGCGTTTAAAGATAAAAATGTCCAAATTTTTTAAAATTAGTTTTTCGTGTCATTCGTTACATGGATTGAAAGGTGGCAGTTCCAAGATCACGAATATATAATTTTTAAGTCGCTAGGGCAAGTAGTTTAGCCGGAAATCGAATTTTAAGGGACAGACAAAGTGTAAAGTTTGATGGGTCTAGGACGCTTAGTTTAGTCAGAAATCGCGTTTAAAGATAAAAATGTCCAAATTTTTTAAAATTAGTTTTTCGTGTCATTCGTTACATGGATTGAAAGGTGGCAGTTCCAAGATCACGTATATATAATTTTTAGGTCCTAGGCCAAGTAGTTTAGCCGCAAATTGAATTTTAAAGTACAGACAAAGTGTAAAGTTTGATGGGTCTAGGACGCTTAGTTTAGTCAGAAATCGCGTTTAAAGATAAAAATGTCCAAATTTTTTAAAATTAATTTTTCATGCCATTCGTTACATGGATTGAAAGGTGGCAGTTCCAAGATCACGAATATATAATTTTTAAGTCGCTAGGGCAAGTAGTTTAGCCGCAAATTGAATTTTAAGGTATAGTCAAAGTGTAAAGTTTGATGGGTCTAGGACGCTTAGTTTAGTCAGAAATCGCGTTTAAAGATAAAAATGTCCAAATTTTTTAAAATTAGTTTTTCGTGTCATTCGTTACATGGATTGAAAGGTGGCAGTTCCAAGATCACGAATATATAATTTTTAAGTCGCTAGGGCAAGTAGTTTAGCCGGAAATCGAATTTTAAGGGACAGACAAAGTGTAAAGTTTGATGGGTCTAGGACGCTTAGTTTAGTCAGAAATCGCGTTTAAAGATAAAAATGTCCAAATTTTTTAAAATTAGTTTTTCGTGTCATTCGTTACATGGATTGAAAGGTGGCAGTTCCAAGATCACGTATATATAATTTTTAAGTCCTAGGGCAAGTAGTTTAGCCGCAAATTGAATTTTAAGGTACAGACAAAGTGTAAAGTTTGATGGGTCTAAGACGCTTAGTTTAGTCAGAAATCGCGTTTAAAGATAAAAATGTCCAAATTTTTTAAAATTAGTTTTTCGTGTCATTCGTTACATGGATTGAAAGGTGGCAGTTCCAAGATCACGTATATATAATTTTTAGGTCCTAGGCCAAGTAGTTTAGCCGCAAATTGAATTTTAAAGTACAGACAAAGTGTAAAGTTTGATGGGTCTAGGACGCTTAGTTTAGTCAGAAATCGCGTTTAAAGATAAAAATGTCCAAATTTTTTAAAATTAATTTTTCATGCCATTCGTTACATGGATTGAAAGGTGGCAGTTCCAAGATCACGAATATATAATTTTTAAGTCGCTAGGGCAAGTAGTTTAGCCGGAAATCGAATTTTAAGGGACAGACAAAGTGTAAAGTTTGATGGGTCTAGAAATTTTTTAAAATTAGTTTTTTAAGTCGCTAGGGCAAGTAGTTTAGCCGCAAATTGAATTTTAAGGTATAGTCAAAGTGTAAAGTTTGATGGGTCTAGGACGCTTAGTTTAGTCAGAAATCGCGTTTAAAGATAAAAATGTCCAAATTTTTTAAAATTAGTTTTTCGTGTCATTCGTTACATGGATTGAAAGGTGGCAGTTCCAAGATCACGAATATATAATTTTTAAGTCCTAGGGCAAGTAGTTTAGCCGCAAATTGAATTTTAAGGTACAGACAAAGTGTAAAGTTTGATGGGTCTAAGACGCTTAGTTTAGTCAGAAATCGCGTTTAAAGATAAAAATGTCCAAATTTTTTAAAATTAGTTTTTCGTGTCATTCGTTACATGGATTGAAAGGTGGCAGTTCCAAGATCACGTATATATAATTTTTAGGTCCTAGGCCAAGTAGTTTAGCCGCAAATTGAATTTTAAAGTACAGACAAAGTGTAAAGTTTGATGGGTCTAGGACGCTTAGTTTAGTCAGAAATCGCGTTTAAAGATAAAAATGTCCAAATTTTTTAAAATTAATTTTTCATGCCATTCGTTACATGGATTGAAAGGTGGCAGTTCCAAGATCACGAATATATAATTTTTAAGTCGCTAGGGCAAGTAGTTTAGCCGGAAATCGAATTTTAAGGGACAGACAAAGTGTAAAGTTTGATGGGTCTAGGACGCTTAGTTTAGTCAGAAATCGCGTTTAAAGATAAAAATGTCCAAATTTTTTAAAATTAATTTTTCATGCCATTCGTTACATGGATTGAAAGGTGGCAGTTCCAAGATCACGAATATATAATTTTTAAGTCGCTAGGGCGAGTAGTTTAGCCGGAAATCGAATTTTAAGGCACAGACAAAGTGTAAAGTTTGATGGGTCTAGAAATTTTTTAAAATTAGTTTTTCGTGTCATTCGTTACATGGATTGAAAGGTGGCAGTTCCAAGATCACGAATATATAATTTTTAAGTCGCTAGGGCAAGTAGTTTAGCCGCAAATTGAATTTTAAGGTATAGTCAAAGTGTAAAGTTTGATGGGTCTAGGACGCTTAGTTTAGTCAGAAATCGCGTTTAAAGATAAAAATGTCCAAATTTTTTAAAATTAGTTTTTCGTGTCATTCGTTACATGGATTGAAAGGTGGCAGTTCCAAGATCACGAATATATAATTTTTAAGTCGCTAGGGCAAGTAGTTTAGCCGGAAATCGAATTTTAAGGGACAGACAAAGTGTAAAGTTTGATGGGTCTAGGACGCTTAGTTTAGTCAGAAATCGCGTTTAAAGATAAAAATGTCCAAATTTTTTAAAATTAGTTTTTCGTGTCATTCGTTACATGGATTGAAAGGTGGCAGTTCCAAGATCACGTATATATAATTTTTAAGTCCTAGGGCAAGTAGTTTAGCCGCAAATTGAATTTTAAGGTACAGACAAAGTGTAAAGTTTGATGGGTCTAAGACGCTTAGTTTAGTCAGAAATCGCGTTTAAAGATAAAAATGTCCAAATTTTTTAAAATTAGTTTTTCGTGTCATTCGTTACATGGATTGAAAGGTGGCAGTTCCAAGATCACGTATATATAATTTTTAGGTCCTAGGCCAAGTAGTTTAGCCGCAAATTGAATTTTAAAGTACAGACAAAGTGTAAAGTTTGATGGGTCTAGGACGCTTAGTTTAGTCAGAAATCGCGTTTAAAGATAAAAATGTCCAAATTTTTTAAAATTAATTTTTCATGCCATTCGTTACATGGATTGAAAGGTGGCAGTTCCAAGATCACGAATATATAATTTTTAAGTCGCTAGGGCAAGTAGTTTAGCCGGAAATCGAATTTTAAGGGACAGACAAAGTGTAAAGTTTGATGGGTCTAGAAATTTTTTAAAATAAGTTTTTCGTGTCATTCGTTACATGGATTGAAAGGTGGCAGTTCCAAGATCACGAATATATAATTTTTAAGTCGCTAGGGCAAGTAGTTTAGCCGCAAATTGAATTTTAAGGTATAGTCAAAGTGTAAAGTTTGATGGGTCTAGGACGCTTAGTTTAGTCAGAAATCGCGTTTAAAGATAAAAATGTCCAAATTTTTTAAAATTAGTTTTTCGTGTCATTCGTTACATGGATTGAAAGGTGGCAGTTCCAAGATCACGAATATATAATTTTTAAGTCGCTAGGGCAAGTAGTTTAGCCGGAAATCGAATTTTAAGGGACAGACAAAGTGTAAAGTTTGATGGGTCTAGGACGCTTAGTTTAGTCAGAAATCGCGTTTAAAGATAAAAATGTCCAAATTTTTTAAAATTAGTTTTTCGTGTCATTCGTTACATGGATTGAAAGGTGGCAGTTCCAAGATCACGTATATATAATTTTTAAGTCCTAGGGCAAGTAGTTTAGCCGCAAATTGAATTTTAAGGTACAGACAAAGTGTAAAGTTTGATGGGTCTAAGACGCTTAGTTTAGTCAGAAATCGCGTTTAAAGATAAAAATGTCCAAATTTTTTAAAATTAGTTTTTCGTGTCATTCGTTACATGGATTGAAAGGTGGCAGTTCCAAGATCACGTATATATAATTTTTAGGTCCTAGGCCAAGTAGTTTAGCCGCAAATTGAATTTTAAAGTACAGACAAAGTGTAAAGTTTGATGGGTCTAGGACGCTTAGTTTAGTCAGAAATCGCGTTTAAAGATAAAAATGTCCAAATTTTTTAAAATTAATTTTTCATGCCATTCGTTACATGGATTGAAAGGTGGCAGTTCCAAGATCACGAATATATAATTTTTAAGTCGCTAGGGCAAGTAGTTTAGCCGGAAATCGAATTTTAAGGGACAGACAAAGTGTAAAGTTTGATGGGTCTAGAAATTTTTTAAAATTAGTTTTTCGTGTCATTCGTTACATGGATTGAAAGGTGGCATAGGGTCTAAGACGCTTAGTTTAGTCAGAAATCGCGTTTAAAGATAAAAATGTCCAAATTTTTTAAAATTAGTTTTTCGTGTCATTCGTTACATGGATTGAAAGGTGGCAGTTCCAAGATCACGTATATATAATTTTTAGGTCCTAGGCCAAGTAGTTTAGCCGCAAATTGAATTTTAAAGTACAGACAAAGTGTAAAGTTTGATGGGTCTAGGACGCTTAGTTTAGTCAGAAATCGCGTTTAAAGATAAAAATGTCCAAATTTTTTAAAATTAATTTTTCATGCCATTCGTTACATGGATTGAAAGGTGGCAGTTCCAAGATCACGAATATATAATTTTTAAGTCGCTAGGGCAAGTAGTTTAGCCGGAAATCGAATTTTAAGGGACAGACAAAGTGTAAAGTTTGATGGGTCTAGAAATTTTTTAAAATAAGTTTTTCGTGTCATTCGTTACATGGATTGAAAGGTGGCAGTTCCAAGATCACGAATATATAATTTTTAAGTCGCTAGGGCAAGTAGTTTAGCCGCAAATTGAATTTTAAGGTATAGTCAAAGTGTAAAGTTTGATGGGTCTAGGACGCTTAGTTTAGTCAGAAATCGCGTTTAAAGATAAAAATGTCCAAATTTTTTAAAATTAGTTTTTCGTGTCATTCGTTACATGGATTGAAAGGTGGCAGTTCCAAGATCACGAATATATAATTTTTAAGTCGCTAGGGCAAGTAGTTTAGCCGGAAATCGAATTTTAAGGGACAGACAAAGTGTAAAGTTTGATGGGTCTAGGACGCTTAGTTTAGTCAGAAATCGCGTTTAAAGATAAAAATGTCCAAATTTTTTAAAATTAGTTTTTCGTGTCATTCGTTACATGGATTGAAAGGTGGCAGTTCCAAGATCACGTATATATAATTTTTAAGTCCTAGGGCAAGTAGTTTAGCCGCAAATTGAATTTTAAGGTACAGACAAAGTGTAAAGTTTGATGGGTCTAAGACGCTTAGTTTAGTCAGAAATCGCGTTTAAAGATAAAAATGTCCAAATTTTTTAAAATTAGTTTTTCGTGTCATTCGTTACATGGATTGAAAGGTGGCAGTTCCAAGATCACGTATATATAATTTTTAGGTCCTAGGCCAAGTAGTTTAGCCGCAAATTGAATTTTAAAGTACAGACAAAGTGTAAAGTTTGATGGGTCTAGGACGCTTAGTTTAGTCAGAAATCGCGTTTAAAGATAAAAATGTCCAAATTTTTTAAAATTAATTTTTCATGCCATTCGTTACATGGATTGAAAGGTGGCAGTTCCAAGATCACGAATATATAATTTTTAAGTCGCTAGGGCAAGTAGTTTAGCCGGAAATCGAATTTTAAGGGACAGACAAAGTGTAAAGTTTGATGGGTCTAGGACGCTTAGTTTAGTCAGAAATCGCGTTTAAAGATAAAAATGTCCAAATTTTTTAAAATTAATTTTTCATGCCATTCGTTACATGGATTGAAAGGTGGCAGTTCCAAGATCACGAATATATAATTTTTAAGTCGCTAGGGCAAGTAGTTTAGCCGGAAATCGAATTTTAAGGGACAGACAAAGTGTAAAGTTTGATGGGTCTAGGACGCTTAGTTTTTAGTTTTTAAAATTAGTTTTTCGTGTCATTCGTTACATGGATTGAAAGGTGGCAGTTCCAAGATCACGAATATATAATTTTTAAGTCGCTAGGGCAAGTAGTTTAGCCGCAAATTGAATTTTAAGGTATAGTCAAAGTGTAAAGTTTGATGGGTCTAGGACGCTTAGTTTAGTCAGAAATCGCGTTTAAAGATAAAAATGTCCAAATTTTTTAAAATTAGTTTTTCGTGTCATTCGTTACATGGATTGAAAGGTGGCAGTTCCAAGATCACGAATATATAATTTTTAAGTCGCTAGGGCAAGTAGTTTAGCCGGAAATCGAATTTTAAGGGACAGACAAAGTGTAAAGTTTGATGGGTCTAGGACGCTTAGTTTAGTCAGAAATCGCGTTTAAAGATAAAAATGTCCAAATTTTTTAAAATTAGTTTTTCGTGTCATTCGTTACATGGATTGAAAGGTGGCAGTTCCAAGATCACGTATATATAATTTTTAGGTCCTAGGCCAAGTAGTTTAGCCGCAAATTGAATTTTAAAGTACAGACAAAGTGTAAAGTTTGATGGGTCTAGGACGCTTAGTTTAGTCAGAAATCGCGTTTAAAGATAAAAATGTCCAAATTTTTTAAAATTAATTTTTCATGCCATTCGTTACATGGATTGAAAGGTGGCAGTTCCAAGATCACGAATATATAATTTTTAAGTCGCTAGGGCAAGTAGTTTAGCCGGAAATCGAATTTTAAGGGACAGACAAAGTGTAAAGTTTGATGGGTCTAGGACGCTTAGTTTAGCCAGAAATCGCGTTTAAAGATAAAAATGTCCAAATTTTTTAAAATTAGTTTTTCGTGTCATTCGTTACATGGATTGAAAGGTGGCAGTTCCAAGATCACGAATATATAATTTTTAAGTCGCTAGAGCAAGTAGTTTAGCCGGAAATCGAATTTTAAGGTACAGACAAAGTGTAAAGTTTGATGGGTCTAGGACGCTTAGTTTAGTCAGAAATCGCGTTTAAAGATAAAAATGTCCAAATTTTTTAAAATTAGTTTTTCGTGTCATTCGTTACATGGATTGAAAGGTGGCAGTTCCAAGATCACGAATATATAATTTTTAAGTCGCTAGGGCAAGTAGTTTAGCCGGAAATCGAATTTTAAGGGACAGACAAAGTGTAAAGTTTGATGGGTCTAGGACGCTTAGCTTAGCCAGAAATCGCGTTTAAAGATAAAAATGTCCAAATTTTTTAAAATTAGTTTTTCGTGTCATTCGTTACATGGATTGAAAGGTGGCAGTTCCAAGATCACGAATATATAATTTTTAAGTCGCTAGGGCAAGTAGTTTAGCCGGAAATCGAATTTTAAGGGACAGACAAAGTGTAAAGTTTGATGGGTCTAGAAATTTTTTAAAATTAGTTTTTCGTGTCATTCGTTACATGGATTGAAAGGTGGCAGTTCCAAGATCACGAATATATAATTTTTAAGTCGCTAGGGCAAGTAGTTTAGCCGCAAATTGAATTTTAAGGTATAGTCAAAGTGTAAAGTTTGATGGGTCTAGGACGCTTAGTTTAGTCAGAAATCGCGTTTAAAGATAAAAATGTCCAAATTTTTTAAAATTAGTTTTTCGTGTCATTCGTTACATGGATTGAAAGGTGGCAGTTCCAAGATCACGAATATATAATTTTTAAGTCCTAGGGCAAGTAGTTTAGCCGCAAATTGAATTTTAAGGTACAGACAAAGTCTAAAGTTTGATGGGTCTAAGACGCTTAGTTTAGTCAGAAATCGCGTTTAAAGATAAAAATGTCCAAATTTTTTAAAATTAGTTTTTCGTGTCATTCGTTACATGGATTGAAAGGTGGCAGTTCCAAGATCACGAATATATAATTTTTAAGTCGCTAGGGCAATTAGTTTAGCCGCAAATTGAATTTTAAGGGACAGAAAAAGTGTAAAGTTTGATGGTTCTAGGACGCATAGTTTAGCCGGAAAACGCGTTTAAAGATAAAAATGTCCAATTTTTTTAAAATTAGATTTTCGTGTCATTCGTTACATGGATTAAAAGGTGGCAGTTCCAAGATCACGAATATATAATTTTTAAGTCGCTGGGGCAAGTAGTTTAGCCGGAAATCGAATTTTAAGGGACAGACAAAGTGTAAAGTTTGATGGGTCTAGAAATTTTTTAAAATTAGTTTTTCGTGTCATTCGTTACATGGATCAAGTCGCTAGGGCAAGTAGTTTAACTGCAAATCGAATTTTAAGGGACAGACAAAGTGTAAAGTTTGATGGGTCTAGGACGCTTAGTTTAGTCAGAAATCGCGTTTAAAGATAAAAATGTCCAAATTTTTTAAAATTAGTTTTTCGTGTCATTCGTTACATGGATTGAAAGGTGGCAGTTCCAAGATCACGAATATATAATTTTTAAGTCGCTAGGGCAAGTAGTTTAGCCGGAAATCGAATTTAAAGGGACAGACAAAGTGTAAAGTTTGATGGGTCTAGGACGCTTAGTTTAGTCAGAAATCGCGTTTAAAGATAAAAATGTCCAAATTTTTTAAAATTAGTTTTTCGTGTCATTCGTTATATGGATTGAAAGGTGGCAGTTCCAAGATCACGAATATATAATTTTTAAGTGGCTAGGGCAAGTAGTTTAGCCGGAAATCGAATTTTAAGGGACAGACAAAGTGTAAAGTTTGATGGGTCTAGAAATTTTTTAAAATTAGTTTTTCGTGTCATTCGTTACATGGATCAAGTCGCTAGGGCAAGTAGTTTAACTGCAAATCGAATTTTAAGGGACAGACAAAGTGTAAAGTTTGATGGGTCTAGGACGCTTAGTTTAGTCAGAAATCGCGTTTAAAGATAAAAATGTCCAAATTTTTTAAAATTAGTTTTTCGTGTCATTCGTTACATGGATTGAAAGGTGGCAGTTCCAAGATCACGTATATATAATTTTTAGGTCCTAGGCCAAGTAGTTTAGCCGCAAATTGAATTTTAAAGTACAGACAAAGTGTAAAGTTTGATGGGTCTAGGACGCTTAGTTTAGTCAGAAATCGCGTTTAAAGATAAAAATGTCCAAATTTTTTAAAATTAATTTTTCATGCCATTCGTTACATGGATTGAAAGGTGGCAGTTCCAAGATCACGAATATATAATTTTTAAGTCGCTAGGGCAAGTAGTTTAGCCGGAAATCGAATTTTAAGGGACAGACAAAGTGTAAAGTTTGATGGGTCTAGGACGCTTAGTTTAGCCAGAAATCGCGTTTAAAGATAAAAATGTCCAAATTTTTTAAAATTAGTTTTTCGTGTCATTCGTTACATGGATTGAAAGGTGGCAGTTCCAAGATCACGAATATATAATTTTTAAGTCGCTAGAGCAAGTAGTTTAGCCGCAAATCGAATTTTAAGGGACAGACAAAGTGTAAAGTTTGATGGGTCTAGGACGCTTAGTTTAGCCAGAAATCGCGTTTAAAGATAAAAATGTCCAAATTTTTTAAAATTAGTTTTTCGTGTCATTCGTTACATGGATTGAAAGGTGGCAGTTCCAAGATCACGAATATATAATTTTTAAGTCGCTAGGGCGAGTAGTTTAGCCGCAAATTGAATTTTAAGGTACAGACAAAGTGTAAAGTTTGATGGGTCTAGGACGCTTAGTTTAGTCAGAAATCGCGTTTAAAGATAAAAATGTCCACATTTTTTAAAATTAGTTTTTCGTGTCATTCGTTACATGGATTGAAAGGTGGCAGTTCCAAGATCACGTATTATAATTTGTAGGTCCTAGGCCAAGTAGTTTAGCCGCAAATTGAATTTTAAGGTACAGACAAAGTGTAAAGTTTGATGGGTCTAAGACGCTTAGTTTAGTCAGAAATCGCGTTTAAAGATAAAAATGTCCAAATTTTTTAAAATTAGTTTTTCGTGTCATTCGTTACATGGATTGAAAGGTGGCAGTTCCAAGATCACGAATATATAATTTTTAAGTCCTAGGGCAAGTAGTTTAGCCGGAAATCGAATTTTAAGGGACAGACAAAGTGTAAAGTTTGATGGGTCTAGGACGCTTAGTTTAGCCAGAAATCGCGTTTAAAGATAAAAATGTCCAAATTTTTTAAAATTAGTTTTTCGTGTCATTCGTTACATGGATTGAAAGGTGGCAGTTCCAAGATCACGAATATATAATTTCTAAGTCGCTAGAGCAAGTAGTTTAGCCGGAAATCGAATTTTAAGGTACAGACAAAGTGTAAAGTTTGATGGGTCTAGGACGCTTAGTTTAGTCAGAAATCGCGTTTAAAGATAAAAATGTCCAAATTTTATAAAATTAGTTTTTCGTGTCATTCGTTACATGGATTGAAAGGTGGCAGTTCCAAGATCACGAATATATAATTTTTAAGTCGCTAGGGCAAGTAGTTTAGCCGGAAATCGAATTTTAAGGGACAGACAAAGTGTTAAGTTTGATGGGTCTAGGACGCTTATTTTAGTCAGAAATCGCGTTTAAAGATAAAAATGTCCAAATTTTTTAAAATTAGTTTTTCGTGTCATTCATTACATGGATTGAAAGGTGGCAGATCCAAGATCACGAATATATAATTTTTAAGTCGCTAGGGCAAGTAGTTTAGCCGCAAATTGAATTTTAAGGTACAGACAAATTGTAAAGTTTGATGGGTCTAGGACGCTTAGTTTAGTCAGAAATCGCGTTTAAAGATAAAAATGTCCAAATTTTTTAAAATTAGTTTTTCGTGTCATTCGTTACATGGATTGAAAGGTGGCAGTTCCAAGATCACGTATATATAATTTTTAAGTCCTAGGGCAAGTAGTTTAGCCGCAAATTGAATTTTAAGGTACAGACAAAGTGTAAAGTTTGATGGGTCTAAGACGCTTAGTTTAGTCAGAAATCGCGTTTAAAGATAAAAATGTCCAAATTTTTTAAAATTAGTTTTTCGTGTCATTCGTTACATGGATTGAAAGGTGGCAGTTCCAAGATCACGAATATATAATTTTTAAGTCGCTAGGTCAAGTAGTTTAGCCGCAAATCGAATTTTAAGGGACAGACAAAGTGTAAAGTTTGATGGGTCTAGGACGCTTAGTTTAGTCAGAAATCGCGTTTAAAGATAAAAATGTCCAAATTTTTTAAAATTAGTTTTTCGTGTCATTCGTTACATGGATTGAAAGGTGGCAGTTCCAAGACCACGAATATATAACTTTTAAGTCGCTAGGGCAAGTAGTTTAGCCGGAAATCGAATTTTAAGGGACAGACAAAGTGTAAAGTTTGATGGGTCTAGGACGCTTAGTTTAGCCAGAAATCGCGTTTAAAGATAAAGATGTCAAAATTTTTTTAAAAATTAGTTTTTCGTGTCATTCGTTACATGGATTGAAAGGTGGCAGTTCCAAGATCACGAATATATAATTTTTAAGTCGCTAGGGCAAGTAGTTTAGCCGCAAATCGAATTTTAAGGGACAGACAAAGTGTAAAGTTTGATGGGTCTAGGACGCTTAGTTTAGTCAGAAATCGCGTTTAAAGATAAAAATGTCCAAATTTTTTAAAATTAGTTTTTCGTGTTATTCGTTACATGGATTGAAAGGTATCAGTTCCAAGATCACGTATATATAATTTTTAAGTCCTAGGGCAAGTAGTTTAGCCGCAAATTGAATTTTAAGGTACAGACAAACAAAGTGTAAAGTTTGATGGGTCTAAGACGCTTAGTTTAGTCAGAAATCGCGTTTAAAGATAAAAATGTCCAAATTTTTTAAAATTAGTTTTTCGTGTCATTCGTTACATGGATTGAAAGGTGGCAGTTCCAAGATCACGAATATATAATTTTTAAGTCGCTAGGGCAAGTAGTTTAGCCGGAAATCGAATTTTAAAAATTAGTTTTTCGTGTCATTCGTTACATGGATTGAAAGGTGGCAGTTCCAAGATCACGAATATATAATTTTTAAGTCGCTAGGGCAAGTAGTTTAGCCGGAAATCGAATTTTAAGGGACAGACAAAGTGTAAAGTTTGATGGGTCTAGGACGCTTAGTTTAGCCAGAAATCGCGTTTAAAGATAAAAATGTCCAAATTTTTTAAAATTAGTTTTTCGTGTCATTCGTTACATGGATTGAAAGGTGGCAGTTCCAAGATCACGAATATATAATTTTTAAGTCGCTAGGGCAAGTAGTTTAGCCGCAAATCGAATTTAAAGGGACAGACAAAGTGTAAAGTTTGGTGGGTCTAGGACGCTTAGTTTAGCCAGAAATCGCGTTTAAAGATAAAAATGTCCAATTTTTTTAAAATTAGTTTTTCGTGTCATTCGTTATATGGATTGAAAGGTGGCAGTTCCAAGATCACGAATATATAATTTTTAAGTCGCTGGGGCAAGTAGTTTAGCCGCAAATCGAATTTTAAGGGACAGAAAAAGTGTAAAGTTTGATGGGTCTAGGACGCGTAGTTTAGCCGGAAAACGCGTTTAAAGATAAAAATGTCCAATTTTTTTAAAATTAGATTTTCGTGTCATTCGTTACATGGATTGAAAGGTGGCAGTTCCAAGATCACGAATATATAATTTTTAAGTCGCTAGGGCAAGTAGTTTAGCCGGAAATCGAATTTTAAGGGACAGACAAAGTGTAAAGTTTGATGGGTCTAGGACGCTTAGTTTAGCCAGAAATCGCGTTTAAAGATAAAAATGTCCAAATTTTTTAAAATTAGTTTTTCGTGTCATTCGTTACATGGATTGAAAGGTGGCAGTTCCAAGATCACGAATATATAATTTTTAAGTCGCTAGGGCAAGTAGTTTAGCCGCAAATCGAATTTAAAGGGACAGACAAAGTGTAAAGTTTGGTGGGTCTAGGAAGCTTAGTTTAGCCAGAAATCGCGTTTAAAGATAAAAATGTCCAATTTTTTTAAAATTAGTTTTTCGTGTCATTCGTTATATGGATTGAAAGGTGGCAGTTCCAAGATCACGAATATATAATTTTTAAGTCGCTGGGGCAAGTAGTTTAGCCGCAAATCGAATTTTAAGGGACAGAAAAAGTGTAAAGTTTGATGGGTCTAGGACGCGTAGTTTAGCCGGAAAACGCGTTTAAAGATAAAAATGTCCAATTTTTTTAAAATTAGATTTTCGTGTCATTCGTTACATGGATTAAAAGGTGGCAGTTCCAAGATCACGAATATATAATTTTTAAGTCGCTGGGGCAAGTAGTTTAGCCGCAAATCGAATTTTAAGGGACAGAAAAAGTGTAAAGTTTGATGGGTCTAGGACGCATAGTTTAGCCGGAAAACGCGTTTAAAGATAAAAATGTCCAATTTTTTTAAAATTAGTTTTTCGTGTCATTCGTTACATGGATTAAAAGGTGGCAGTTCCAAGATCACGAATATATAATTTTTAAGTCGCTGGGGCAAGTAGTTTAGCCGCAAATCGAATTTTAAGGGACAGAAAAAGTGTAAAGTTTGATGGGTCTAGGACGCATAGTTTAGCCGGAAAACGCGTTTAAAGATAAAAATGTCCAATTTTTTTAAAATTAGTTTTTCGTGTCATTCGTTACATGGATTAAAAGGTGGCAGTTCCAAGATCACGAATATATAATTTTTAAGTCGCTGGGGCAAGTAGTTTAGCCGCAAATCGAATTTTAAGGGACAGAAAAAGTGTAAAGTTTGATGGGTCTAGGACGCATAGTTTAGCCGGAAAACGCGTTTAAAGATAAAAATGTCCAATTTTTTTAAAATTAGATTTTCGTGTCATTCGTTACATGGATTAAAAGGTGGCAGTTCCAAGATCACGAATATATAATTTTTAAGTCGCTGGGGCAAGTAGTTTAGCCGCAAATCGAATTTTAAGGGACAGAAAAAGTGTAAAGTTTGATGGGTCTAGGACGCATAGTTTAGCCGGAAAACGCGTTTAAAGATAAAAATGTCCAATTTTTTTAAAATTAGTTTTTCGTGTCATTCGTTACATGGATTAAAAGGTGGCAGTTCCAAGATCACGAATATATAATTTTTAAGTCGCTGGGGCAAGTAGTTTAGCCGCAAATCGAATTTTAAGGGACAGAAAAAGTGTAAAGTTTGATGGGTCTAGGACGCGTAGTTTAGCCGGAAAACGCGTTTAAAGATAAAAATGTCCAATTTTTAAAAAATTAGATTTTCGTGTCATTCGTTACATGGATTAAAAGGTGGCAGTTCCAAGATCACGAATATATAATTTTTAAGTCGCTGGGGCAAGTAGTTTAGCCGCAAATCGAATTTTAAGGGACAGAAAAAGTGTAAAGTTTGATGGGTCTAGGTCTAGGACGCATAGTTTAGCCGGAAAACGCGTTTGAAGATAAAAATGTCCAATTTTTTTAAAATTAGTTTTTCGTGTCATTCGTTACATGGATTAAAAGGTGGCAGTTCCAAGATCACGAATATATAATTTTTAAGTCGCTGGGGCAAGTAGTTTAGCCGCAAATCGAATTTTAAGGGACAGAAAAAGTGTAAAGTTTGATGGGTCTAGGACGCATAGTTTAGCCGGAAAACGCGTTTAAAGATAAAAATGTCCAATTTTTTTAAAATTAGTTTTTCGTGTCATTCGTTACATGGATTAAAAGGTGGCAGTTCCAAGATCACGAATATATAATTTTTAAGTCGCTGGGGCAAGTAGTTTAGCCGCAAATCGAATTTTAAGGGACAGAAAAAGTGTAAAGTTTGATGGGTCTAGGACGCATAGTTTAGCCGGAAAACGCGTTTAAAGATAAAAATGTCCAATTTTTTTAAAATTAGTTTTTCGTGTCATTCGTTACATGGATTAAAAGGTGGCAGTTCCAAGATCACGAATATATAATTTTTAAGTCGCTGGGGCAAGTAGTTTAGCCGCAAATCGAATTTTAAGGGACAGAAAAAGTGTAAAGTTTGATGGGTCTAGGACGCATAGTTTAGCCGGAAAACGCGTTTAAAGATAAAAATGTCCAATTTTTTTAAAATTAGATTTTCGTGTCATTCGTTACATGGATTAAAAGGTGGCAGTTCCAAGATCACGAATATATAATTTTTAAGTCGCTGGGGCAAGTAGTTTAGCCGCAAATCGAATTTTAAGGGACAGAAAAAGTGTAAAGTTTGATGGGTCTAGGACGCATAGTTTAGCCGGAAAACGCGTTTAAAGATAAAAATGTCCAATTTTTTTAAAATTAGTTTTTCGTGTCATTCGTTACATGGATTAAAAGGTGGCAGTTCCAAGATCACGAATATATAATTTTTAAGTCGCTGGGGCAAGTAGTTTAGCCGCAAATCGAATTTTAAGGGACAGAAAAAGTGTAAAGTTTGATGGGTCTAGGACGCGTAGTTTAGCCGGAAAACGCGTTTAAAGATAAAAATGTCCAATTTTTTAAAAATTAGATTTTCGTGTCATTCGTTACATGGATTAAAAGGTGGCAGTTCCAAGATCACGAATATATAATTTTTAAGTCGCTGGGGCAAGTAGTTTAGCCGCAAATCGAATTTTAAGGGACAGAAAAAGTGTAAAGTTTGATGGGTCTAGGACGCATAGTTTAGCCGGAAAACGCGTTTAAAGATAAAAATGTCCAATTTTTTTAAAATTAGATTTTCGTGTCATTCGTTACATGGATTAAAAGGTGGCAGTTCCAAGATCACGAATATATAATTTTTAAGTCGCTGGGGCAAGTAGTTTAGCCGCAAATCGAATTTTAAGGGACAGAAAAAGTGTAAAGTTTGATGGGTCTAGGACGCATAGTTTAGCCGGAAAACGCGTTTAAAGATAAAAATGTCCAATTTTTTTAAAATTAGTTTTTCGTGTCATTCGTTACATGGATTAGAAGGTGGCAGTTCCAAGATCACGAATATATAATTTTTAAGTCGCTGGGGCAAGTAGTTTAGCCGCAAATCGAATTTTAAGGGACAGAAAAAGTGTAAAGTTTGATGGGTCTAGGACGCGTAGTTTAGCCGGAAAACGCGTTTAAAGATAAAAATGTCCAATTTTTTAAAAATTAGATTTTCGTGTCATTCGTTACATGGATTAAAAGGTGGCAGTTCCAAGATCACGAATATATAATTTTTAAGTCGCTGGGGCAAGTAGTTTAGCCGCAAATCGAATTTTAAGGGACAGAAAAAGTGTAAAGTTTGATGGGTCTAGGACGCATAGTTTAGCCGGAAAACGCGTTTAAAGATAAAAATGTCCAATTTTTTTAAAATTAGATTTTCGTGTCATTCGTTACATGGATTAAAAGGTGGCAGTTCCAAGATCACGAATATATAATTTTTAAGTCGCTGGGGCAAGTAGTTTAGCCGCAAATCGAATTTTAAGGGACAGAAAAAGTGTAAAGTTTGATGGGTCTAGGACGCATAGTTTAGCCGGAAAACGCGTTTAAAGATAAAAATGTCCAATTTTTTTAAAATTAGATTTTCGTGTCATTCGTTACATGGATTAAAAGGTGGCAGTTCCAAGATCACGAATATATAATTTTTAAGTCGCTGGGGCAAGTAGTTTAGCCGCAAATCGAATTTTAAGGGACAGAAAAAGTGTAAAGTTTGATGGGTCTAGGACGCATAGTTTAGCCGGAAAACGCGTTTAAAGATAAAAATGTCCAATTTTTTTAAAATTAGTTTTTCGTGTCATTCGTTACATGGATTAAAAGGTGGCAGTTCCAAGATCACGAATATATAATTTTTAAGTCGCTGGGGCAAGTAGTTTAGCCGCAAATCGAATTTTAAGGGACAGAAAAAGTGTAAAGTTTGATGGGTCTAGGACGCGTAGTTTAGCCGGAAAACGCGTTTAAAGATAAAAATGTCCAATTTTTTAAAAATTAGATTTTCGTGTCATTCGTTACATGGATTAAAAGGTGGCAGTTCCAAGATCACGAATATATAATTTTTAAGTCGCTGGGGCAAGTAGTTTAGCCGCAAATCGAATTTTAAGGGACAGAAAAAGTGTAAAGTTTGATGGGTCTAGGACGCATAGTTTAGCCGGAAAACGCGTTTAAAGATAAAAATGTCCAATTTTTTTAAAATTAGATTTTCGTGTCATTCGTTACATGGATTAAAAGGTGGCAGTTCCAAGATCACGAATATATAATTTTTAAGTCGCTGGGGCAAGTAGTTTAGCCGCAAATCGAATTTTAAGGGACAGAAAAAGTGTAAAGTTTGATGGGTCTAGGACGCATAGTTTAGCCGGAAAACGCGTTTAAAGATAAAAATGTCCAATTTTTTTAAAATTAGTTTTTCGTGTCATTCGTTACATGGATTAGAAGGTGGCAGTTCCAAGATCACGAATATATAATTTTTAAGTCGCTGGGGCAAGTAGTTTAGCCGCAAATCGAATTTTAAGGGACAGAAAAAGTGTAAAGTTTGATGGGTCTAGGACGCGTAGTTTAGCCGGAAAACGCGTTTAAAGATAAAAATGTCCAATTTTTTAAAAATTAGATTTTCGTGTCATTCGTTACATGGATTAAAAGGTGGCAGTTCCAAGATCACGAATATATAATTTTTAAGTCGCTGGGGCAAGTAGTTTAGCCGCAAATCGAATTTTAAGGGACAGAAAAAGTGTAAAGTTTGATGGGTCTAGGACGCATAGTTTAGCCGGAAAACGCGTTTAAAGATAAAAATGTCCAATTTTTTTAAAATTAGATTTTCGTGTCATTCGTTACATGGATTAAAAGGTGGCAGTTCCAAGATCACGAATATATAATTTTTAAGTCGCTGGGGCAAGTAGTTTAGCCGCAAATCGAATTTTAAGGGACAGAAAAAGTGTAAAGTTTGATGGGTCTAGGACGCATAGTTTAGCCGGAAAACGCGTTTAAAGATAAAAATGTCCAATTTTTTTAAAATTAGATTTTCGTGTCATTCGTTACATGGATTAAAAGGTGGCAGTTCCAAGATCACGAATATATAATTTTTAAGTCGCTGGGGCAAGTAGTTTAGCCGCAAATCGAATTTTAAGGGACAGAAAAAGTGTAAAGTTTGATGGGTCTAGGACGCATAGTTTAGCCGGAAAACGCGTTTAAAGATAAAAATGTCCAATTTTTTTAAAATTAGTTTTTCGTGTCATTCGTTACATGGATTAAAAGGTGGCAGTTCCAAGATCACGAATATATAATTTTTAAGTCGCTGGGGCAAGTAGTTTAGCCGCAAATCGAATTTTAAGGGACAGAAAAAGTGTAAAGTTTGATGGGTCTAGGACGCGTAGTTTAGCCGGAAAACGCGTTTAAAGATAAAAATGTCCAATTTTTTAAAAATTAGATTTTCGTGTCATTCGTTACATGGATTAAAAGGTGGCAGTTCCAAGATCACGAATATATAATTTTTAAGTCGCTGGGGCAAGTAGTTTAGCCGCAAATCGAATTTTAAGGGACAGAAAAAGTGTAAAGTTTGATGGGTCTAGGACGCATAGTTTAGCCGGAAAACGCGTTTAAAGATAAAAATGTCCAATTTTTTTAAAATTAGATTTTCGTGTCATTCGTTACATGGATTAAAAGGTGGCAGTTCCAAGATCACGAATATATAATTTTTAAGTCGCTGGGGCAAGTAGTTTAGCCGCAAATCGAATTTTAAGGGACAGAAAAAGTGTAAAGTTTGATGGGTCTAGGACGCATAGTTTAGCCGGAAAACGCGTTTAAAGATAAAAATGTCCAATTTTTTTAAAATTAGTTTTTCGTGTCATTCGTTACATGGATTAGAAGGTGGCAGTTCCAAGATCACGAATATATAATTTTTAAGTCGCTGGGGCAAGTAGTTTAGCCGCAAATCGAATTTTAAGGGACAGAAAAAGTGTAAAGTTTGATGGGTCTAGGACGCGTAGTTTAGCCGGAAAACGCGTTTAAAGATAAAAATGTCCAATTTTTTAAAAATTAGATTTTCGTGTCATTCGTTACATGGATTAAAAGGTGGCAGTTCCAAGATCACGAATATATAATTTTTAAGTCGCTGGGGCAAGTAGTTTAGCCGCAAATCGAATTTTAAGGGACAGAAAAAGTGTAAAGTTTGATGGGTCTAGGACGCATAGTTTAGCCGGAAAACGCGTTTAAAGATAAAAATGTCCAATTTTTTTAAAATTAGATTTTCGTGTCATTCGTTACATGGATTAAAAGGTGGCAGTTCCAAGATCACGAATATATAATTTTTAAGTCGCTGGGGCAAGTAGTTTAGCCGCAAATCGAATTTTAAGGGACAGAAAAAGTGTAAAGTTTGATGGGTCTAGGACGCATAGTTTAGCCGGAAAACGCGTTTAAAGATAAAAATGTCCAATTTTTTTAAAATTAGATGTTCGTGTCATTCGTTACATGGATTAAAAGGTGGCAGTTCCAAGATCACCAATATATAATTTTTAAGTCGCTGGGGCAAGTAGTTTAGCCGCAAATCGAATTTTAAGGGACAGAAAAAGTGTAAAGTTTGATGGGTCTAGGACGCATAGTTTAGCCGGAAAACGCGTTTAAAGATAAAAATGTCCAATTTTTTTAAAATTAGATTTTCGTGTCATTCGTTACATGGATTAAAATGTGGCAGTTCCAAGATCACGAATATATAATTTTTAAGTCGCTGTGGCAAGTAGTTTAGCCGCAAATCGAATTTTAAGGGACAGAAAAAGTGTAAAGTTTGATGGGTCTAGGACGCATAGTTTAGCCGGAAAACGCGTTTAAAGATAAAAATGTCCAATTTTTTTAAAATTAGTTTTTCGTGTCATTCGTTACATCGATTAAAAGGTGGCAGTTCCAAGATCACGAATATATAATTTTTAAGTCGCTGGGGCAAGTAGTTTAGCCGCAAATCGAATTTTAAGGGACAGAAAAAGTGTAAAGTTTGATGGGTCTAGGACGCGTAGTTTAGCCGGAAAACGCGTTTAAAGATAAAAATGTCCAATTTTTTTAAAATTAGATTTTCGTGTCATTCGTTACATGGATTAAAAGGTGGCAGTTCCAAGATCACGAATATATAATTTTTAAGTCGCTGGGGCAAGTAGTTTAGCCGCAAATCGAATTTTAAGGGACAGAAAAAGTGTAAAGTTTGATGGGTCTAGGACGCATAGTTTAGCCGGAAAACGCGTTTAAAGATAAAAATGTCCAATTTTTTTAAAATTAGATTTTCGTGTCATTCGTTACATGGATTAAAAGGTGGCAGTTCCAAGATCACGAATATATAATTTTTAAGTCGCTGGGGCAAGTAGTTTAGCCGCAAATCGAATTTTAAGGGACAGAAAAAGTGTAAAGTTTGATGGGTCTAGGACGCATAGTTTAGCCGGAAAACGCGTTTAAAGATAAAAATGTCCAATTTTTTTAAAATTAGTTTTTCGTGTCATTCGTTACATGGATTAAAAGGTGGCAGTTCCAAGATCACGAATATATAATTTTTAAGTCGCTGGGGCAAGTAGTTTAGCCGCAAATCGAATTTTAAGGGACAGAAAAAGTGTAAAGTTTGATGGGTCTAGGACGCATAGTTTAGCCGGAAAACGCGTTTAAAGATAAAAATGTCCAATTTTTTTAAAATTAGATTTTCGTGTCATTCGTTACATGGATTAAAAGGTGGCAGTTCCAAGATCACGAATATATAATTTTTAAGTCGCTGGGGCAAGTAGTTTAGCCGCAAATCGAATTTTAAGGGACAGAAAAAGTGTAAAGTTTGATGGGTCTAGGACGCGTAGTTTAGCCGGAAAACGCGTTTAAAGATAAAAATGTCCAATTTTTTTAAAATTAGATTTTCGTGTCATTCGTTACATGGATTAAAAGGTGGCAGTTCCAAGATCACGAATATATAATTTTTAAGTCGCTGGGGCAAGTAGTTTAGCCGCAAATCGAATTTTAAGGGACAGAAAAAGTGTAAAGTTTGATGGGTCTAGGACGCATAGTTTAGCCGGAAAACGCGTTTAAAGATAAAAATGTCCAATTTTTTTAAAATTAGTTTTTCGTGTCATTCGTTACATTGATTAAAAGATGGCAGTTCCAAGATCACGAATATATAATTTTTAAGTCGCTGGGGCAAGTAGTTTAGCCGCAAATCGAATTTTAAGGGACAGAAAAAGTGTAAAGTTTGATGGGTCTAGGACGCGTAGTTTAGCCGGAAAACGCGTTTAAAGATAAAAATGTCAAATTTTTTTAAAATTAGATTTTCGTGTCATTCGTTACATGGATTAAAAGGTGGCAGTTCCAAGATCACGAATATATAATTTTTAAGTCGCTGGGGCAAGTAGTTTAGCCGCAAATCGAATTTTAAGGGACAGAAAAAGTGTAAAGTTTGATGGGTCTAGGACGCATACTTTAGCCGGAAAACGCGTTTAAAGATAAAAATGTCCAATTTTTTTAAAATTAGATTTTCGTGTCATTCGTTACATGGATTAAAAGGTGGCAGTTCCAAGATCACGAATATATAATTTTTAAGTCGCTGGGGCAAGTAGTTTAGCCGCAAATCGAATTTTAAGGGACATAAAAAGTGTAAAGTTTGATGGGTCTAGGACGCATAGTTTAGCCGGAAAACGCGTTTAAAGATAAAAATGTCCAATTTTTTTAAAATTAGATGTTCGTGTCATTCGTTACATGGATTAAAAGGTGGCAGTTCCAAGATCACGAATATATAATTTTTAAGTCGCTGGGGCAAGTAGTTTAGCCGCAAATCGAATTTTAAGAGACAGAAAAAGTGTAAAGTTTGATGGGTCTAGGACGCATAGTTTAGCCGGAAAACGCGTTTAAAGATAAAAATGTCCAATTTTTTTAAAATTAGATTTTCGTGTCATTCGTTACATGGATTAAAATGTGGCAGTTCCAAGATCACGAATATATAATTTTTAAGTCGCTGGGGCAAGTAGTTTAGCCGCAAATCGAATTTTAAGGGACAGAAAAAGTGTAAAGTTTGATGGGTCTAGGACGCATAGTTTAGCCGGAAAACGCGTTTAAAGATAAAAATGTCCAATTTTTTTAAAATTAGTTTTTCGTGTCATTCGTTACATGGATTAAAAGGTGGCAGTTCCAAGATCACGAATATATAATTTTTAAGTCGCTGGGGCAAGTAGTTTAGCCGCAAATCGAATTTTAAGGGACAGAAAAAGTGTAAAGTTTGATGGGTCTAGGACGCGTAGTTTAGCCGGAAAACGCGTTTAAAGATAAAAATGTCCAATTTTTTTAAAATTAGTTTTTCGTGTCATTCGTTACATTGATTAAAAGATGGCAGTTCCAAGATCACGAATATATAATTTTTAAGTCGCTGGGGCAAGTAGTTTAGCCGCAAATCGAATTTTAAGGGACAGAAAAAGTGTAAAGTTTGATGGGTCTAGGACGCGTAGTTTAGCCGGAAAACGCGTTTAAAGATAAAAATGTCAAATTTTTTTAAAATTAGATTTTCGTGTCATTCGTTACATGGATTAAAAGGTGGCAGTTCCAAGATCACGAATATATAATTTTTAAGTCGCTGGGGCAAGTAGTTTAGCCGCAAATCGAATTTTAAGGGACAGAAAAAGTGTAAAGTTTGATGGGTCTAGGACGCATACTTTAGCCGGAAAACGCGTTTAAAGATAAAAATGTCCAATTTTTTTAAAATTAGATTTTCGTGTCATTCGTTACATGGATTAAAAGGTGGCAGTTCCAAGATCACGAATATATAATTTTTAAGTCGCTGGGGCAAGTAGTTTAGCCGCAAATCGAATTTTAAGGGACATAAAAAGTGTAAAGTTTGATGGGTCTAGGACGCATAGTTTAGCCGGAAAACGCGTTTAAAGATAAAAATGTCCAATTTTTTTAAAATTAGATGTTCGTGTCATTCGTTACATGGATTAAAAGGTGGCAGTTCCAAGATCACGAATATATAATTTTTAAGTCGCTGGGGCAAGTAGTTTAGCCGCAAATCGAATTTTAAGAGACAGAAAAAGTGTAAAGTTTGATGGGTCTAGGACGCATAGTTTAGCCGGAAAACGCGTTTAAAGATAAAAATGTCCAATTTTTTTAAAATTAGATTTTCGTGTCATTCGTTACATGGATTAAAATGTGGCAGTTCCAAGATCACGAATATATAATTTTTAAGTCGCTGGGGCAAGTAGTTTAGCCGCAAATCGAATTTTAAGGGACAGAAAAAGTGTAAAGTTTGATGGGTCTAGGACGCATAGTTTAGCCGGAAAACGCGTTTAAAGATAAAAATGTCCAATTTTTTTAAAATTAGTTTTTCGTGTCATTCGTTACATGGATTAAAAGGTGGCAGTTCCAAGATCACGAATATATAATTTTTAAGTCGCTGGGGCAAGTAGTTTAGCCGCAAATCGAATTTTAAGGGACAGAAAAAGTGTAAAGTTTGATGGGTCTAGGACGCGTAGTTTAGCCGGAAAACGCGTTTAAAGATAAAAATGTCCAATTTTTTTAAAATTAGATTTTCGTGTCATTCGTTACATGGATTAAAAGGTGGCAGTTCCAAGATCACGAATATATAATTTTTAAGTCGCTGGGGCAAGTAGTTTAGCCGCAAATCGAATTTTAAGGGACAGAAAAAGTGTAAAGTTTGATGGGTCTAGGACGCATAGTTTAGCCGGAAAACGCGTTTAAAGATAAAAATGTCCAATTTTTTTAAAATTAGTTTTTCGTGTCATTCGTTACATGGATTAAAAGGTGGCAGTTCCAAGATCACGAATATATAATTTTTAAGTCGCTGGGGCAAGTAGTTTAGCCGCAAATCGAATTTTAAGTGACAGAAAAAGTGTAAAGTTTGATGGGTCTAGGACGCATAGTTTAGCCGGAAAACGCGTTTAAAGATAAAAATGTCCAATTTTTTTAAAATTAGATTTTCGTGTCATTCGTTACATGGATTAAAAGGTGGCAGTTCCAAGATCACGAATATATAATTTTTAAGTCGCTGGGGCAAGTAGTTTAGCCGCAAATCGAATTTTAAGGGACAGAAAAAGTGTAAAGTTTGATGGGTCTAGGACGCATAGTTTAGCCGGAAAACGCGTTTAAAGATAAAAATGTCCAATTTTTTTAAAATTAGATTTTCGTGTCATTCGTTACATGGATTAAAATGTGGCAGTTCCAAGATCACGAATATATAATTTTTAAGTCGCTGGGGCAAGTAGTTTAGCCGCAAATCGAATTTTAAGGGACAGAAAAAGTGTAAAGTTTGATGGGTCTAGGACGCATAGTTTAGCCGGAAAACGCGTTTAAAGATAAAAATGTCCAATTTTTTTAAAATTAGTTTTTCGTGTCATTCGTTACATGGATTAAAAGGTGGCAGTTCCAAGATCACGAATATATAATTTTTAAGTCGCTGGGGCAAGTAGTTTAGCCGCAAATCGAATTTTAAGGGACAGAAAAAGTGTAAAGTTTGATGGGTCTAGGACGCATAGTTTAGCCGGAAAACGCGTTTAAAGATGAAAATGTCCAATTTTTTTAAAATTAGATTTTCGTGTCATTCGTTACATGGATTAAAAGGTGGCAGTTCCAAGATCACGAATATATAATTTTTAAGTCGCTGGGGCAAGTAGTTTAGCCGCAAATCGAATTTTAAGGGACAGAAAAAGTGTAAAGTTTGATGGGTCTAGAACGCATAGTTTAGCCGGAAAACGCGTTTAAAGATAAAAATGTCCAATTTTTTTAAAATTAGTTTTTCGTGTCATTCGTTACATGGATTAAAAGGTGGCAGTTCCAAGATCACGAATATATAATTTTTAAGTCGCTGGGGCAAGTAGTTTAGCCGCAAATCGAATTTTAAGGGACAGAAAAAGTGTAAAGTTTGATGGGTCTAGGACGCGTAGTTTAGCCGGAAAACGCGTTTAAAGATAAAAATGTCAAATTTTTTTAAAATTAGATTTTCGTGTCATTCGTTACATGGATTAAAAGGTGGCAGTTCCAAGATCACGAATATATAATTTTTAAGTCGCTGGGGCAAGTAGTTTAGCCGCAAATCGAATTTTAAGGGACAGAAAAAGTGTAAAGTTTGATGGGTCTAGGACGCATAGTTTAGCCGGAAAACGCGTTTAAAGATAAAAATGTCCAATTTTTTTAAAATTAGATTTTCGTGTCATTCGTTACATGGATTAAAAGGTGGCAGTTCCAAGATCACGAATATATAATTTTTAAGTCGCTGGGGCAAGTAGTTTAGCCGCAAATCGAATTTTAAGGGACAGAAAAAGTGTAAAGTTTGATGGGTCTAGGACGCATAGTTTAGCCGGAAAACGCGTTTAAAGATAAAAATGTCCAATTTTTTTTAAATTAGATTTTCGTGTCATTCGTTACATGGATTAAAAGGTGGCAGTTCCAAGATCACGAATATATAATTTTTAAGTCGCTGGGGCAAGTAGTTTAGCCGCAAATCGAATTTTAAGGGACAGAAAAAGTGTAAAGTTTGATGGGTCTAGGACGCATAGTTTAGCCGGAAAACGCGTTTAAAGATAAAAATGTCCAATTTTTTTAAAATTAGTTTTTCGTGTCATTCGTTACATGGATTAAAAGGTGGCAGTTCCAAGATCACGAATATATAATTTTTAAGTCGCTGGGGCAAGTAGTTTAGCCGCAAATCGAATTTTAAGGGACAGAAAAAGTGTAAAGTTTGATGGGTCTAGGAAGCATAGTTTAGCCGGAAAACGCGTTTAAAGATAAAAATGTCCAATTTTTTTAAAATTAGATTTTCGTGTCATTCGTTACATGGATTAAAAGGTGGCAGTTCCAAGATCACGAATATATAATTTTTAAGTCGCTGGGGCAAGTAGTTTAGCCGCAAATCGAATTTTAAGGGACAGAAAAAGTGTAAAGTTTGATGGGTCTAGGACGCATAGTTTAGCTGGAAAACGCGTTTAAAGATAAAAATGTCCAATTTTTTTAAAATTAGATTTTCGTGTCATTCGTTACATGGATTAAAAGGTGGCAGTTCCAAGATCACGAATATATAATTTTTAAGTCGCTGGGGCAAGTAGTTTAGCCGCAAATCGAATTTTAAGGGACAGAAAAAGTGTAAAGTTTGATGGGTCTAGGACGCATAGTTTAGCCGGAAAACGCGTTTAAAGATAAAAATGTCCAATTTTTTTAAAATTAGTTTTTCGTGTCATTCGTTACATGGATTAAAAGGTGGCAGTTCCAAGATCACGAATATATAATTTTTAAGTCGCTGGTGCAAGTAGTTTAGCCGCAAATCGAATTTTAAGGGACAGAAAAAGTGTAAAGTTTGATGGGTCTAGGACGCGTAGTTTAGCCGGAAAACGCGTTTAAAGATAAAAATGTCCAAATTTTTTAAAATTAGATTTTCGTGTCATTCGTTACATGGATTAAAAGGTGGCAGTTCCAAGATCACGAATATATAATTTTTAAGTCGCTGGGGCAAGTAGTTTAGCCGCAAATCGAATTTTAAGGGACAGAAAAAGTGTAAAGTTTGATGGGTCTAGGACGCATAGTTTAGCCGGAAAACGCGTTTAAAGATAAAAATGTCCAATTTTTTTAAAATTAGATTTTCGTGTCATTCATTACATGGATTAAAATGTGGCAGTTCCAAGATCACGAATATATAATTTTTAAGTCGCTGGGGCAAGTAGTTTAGCCGCAAATCGAATTTTAAGGGACAGAAAAAGTGTAAAGTTTGATGGGTCTAGGACGCATAGTTTAGCCGGAAAACGCGTTTAAAGATAAAAATGTCCAATTTTTTTAAAATTAGTTTTTCGTGTCATTCGTTACATGGATTAAAAGGTGGCAGTTCCAAGATCACGAATATATAATTTTTAAGTCGCTGGGGCAAGTAGTTTAGCCGCAAATCGAATTTTAAGGGACAGAAAAAGTGTAAAGTTTGATGGGTCTAGGACGCGTAGTTTAGCCGGAAAACGCGTTTAAAGATAAAAATGTCCAATTTTTTTAAAATTAGATTTTCGTGTCATTCGTTACATGGATTAAAAGGTGGCAGTTCCAAGATCACGAATATATAATTTTTAAGTCGCTGGGGCAAGTAGTTTAGCCGCAAATCGAATTTTAAGGGACAGAAAAAGTGTAAAGTTTGATGGGTCTAGGACGCATAGTTTAGCCGGAAAACGCGTTTAAAGATAAAAATGTCCAATTTTTTTAAAATAGATTTTCGTGTCATTCGTTACATGGATTAAAAGGTGGCAGTTCCAAGATCACGAATATATAATTTTTAAGTCGCTGGGGCAAGTAGTTTAGCCGCAAATCGAATTTTAAGGGACAGAAAAAGTGTAAAGTTTGATGGGTCTAGGACGCGTAGTTTAGCCGGAAAACGCGTTTAAAGATAAAAATGTCCAATTTTTTTAAAATTAGATTTTCGTGTCATTCGTTACATGGATTAAAAGGTGGCAGTTCCAAGATCACGAATATATAATTTTTAAGTCGCTGGGGCAAGTAGTTTAGCCGCAAATCGAATTTTAAGGGACAGAAAAAGTGTAAAGTTTGATGGGTCTAGGACGCATAGTTTAGCCGGAAAACGCTTTTAAAGATAAAAATGTCCAATTTTTTTAAAATTAGATTTTCGTGTCATTCGTTACATGGATTAAAAGGTGGCAGTTCCAAGATCACGAATATATAATTTTTAAGTCGCTGGGGCAAGTAGTTTAGCCGCAAATCGAATTTTAAGGGACAGAAAAAGTGTAAAGTTTGATGGGTCTAGGACGCATAGTTTAGCCGGAAAACGCGTTTAAAGATAAAAATGTCCAATTTTTTTAAAATTAGTTTTTCGTGTCATTCGTTACATGGATTAAAAGGTGGCAGTTCCAAGATCACGAATATATAATTTTTAAGTCGCTGGGGCAAGTAGTTATCCGCAAATCGAATTTTAAGGGACAGAAAAAGTGTAAAGTTTGATGGGTCTAGGACGCATAGTTTAGCCGGAAAACGCGTTTAAAGATAAAAATGTCCAATTTTTTTAAAATTAGTTTTTCGTGTCATTCGTTACATGGATTAAAAGGTGGCAGTTCCAAGATCACGAATATATAATTTTTAAGTCGCTGGGGCAAGTAGTTTAGCCGCAAATCGAATTTTAAGGGACAGAAAAAGTGTAAAGTTTGATGGGTCTAGGACGCATAGTTTAGCCGGAAAACGCGTTTGAAGATAAAAATGTCCAATTTTTTTAAAATTAGTTTTTCGTGTCATTCGTTACATGGATTAAAATGTGGCAGTTCCAAGATCACGAATATATAATTTTTAAGTCGCTGGGGCAAGTAGTTTAGCCGCAAATCGAATTTTAAGGGACAGAAAAAGTGTAAAGTTTGATGGGTCTAGGACGCATAGTTTAGCCGGAAAACGCGTTTAAAGATAAAAATGTCCAATTTTTTTAAAATTAGATTTTCGTGTCATTCGTTACATGGATTAAAAGGTGGCAGTTCCAAGATCACGAATATATAATTTTTAAGTCGCTGGGGCAAGTAGTTTAGCCGCAAATCGAATTTTAAGGGACAGAAAAAGTGTAAAGTTTGATGGGTCTAGGACGCATAGTTTAGCCGGAAAACGCGTTTAAAGATAAAAATGTCCAATTTTTTTAAAATTAGTTTTTCGTGTCATTCGTTACATGGATTAAAAGGTGGCAGTTCCAAGATCACGAATATATAATTTTTAAGTCGCTGGGGCAAGTAGTTTAGCCGCAAATCGAATTTTAAGGGACAGAAAAAGTGTAAAGTTTGATGGGTCTAGGACGCATAGTTTAGCCGGAAAACGCGTTTAAAGATAAAAATGTCCAATTTTTTTAAAATTAGATTTTCGTGTCATTCGTTACATGGATTAAAAGGTGGCAGTTCCAATATCACGAATATATAATTTTTAAGTCGCTGGGGCAAGTAGTTTAGCCGCAAATCGAATTTTAAGGGACAGAAAAAGTGTAAAGTTTGATGGGTCTAGGACGCATAGTTTAGCCGGAAAACGCGTTTAAAGATAAAAATGTCCAATTTTTTTAAAATTAGTTTTTCGTGTCATTCGTTACATGGATTAAAAGGTGGCAGTTCCAAGATCACGAATATATAATTTTTAAGTCGCTGGGGCAAGTAGTTTAGCCGCAAATCGAATTTTAAGGGACAGAAAAAGTGTAAAGTTTGATGGGTCTAGGACGCATAGTTTAGCCGGAAAACGCGTTTAAAGATAAAAATGTCCAATTTTTTTAAAATTAGTTTTTCGTGTCATTCGTTACATGGATTAAAAGGTGGCAGTTCCAAGATCACGAATATATAATTTTTAAGTCGCTGGGGCAAGTAGTTTAGCCGCAAATCGAATTTTAAGGGACAGAAAAAGTGTAAAGTTTGATGGGTCTAGGACGCGTAGTTTAGCCGGAAAACGCGTTTAAAGATAAAAATGTCCAATTTTTTTAAAATTAGATTTTCGTGTCATTCGTTACATGGATTAAAAGGTGGCAGTTCCAAGATCACGAATATATAATTTTTAAGTCGCTGGGGCAAGTAGTTTAGCCGCAAATCGAATTTTAAGGGACAGAAAAAGTGTAAAGTTTGATGGGTCTAGGACGCATAGTTTAGCCGGAAAACGCGTTTAAAGATAAAAATGTCCAATTTTTTTAAAATTAGATTTTCGTGTCATTCGTTACATGGATTAAAATGTGGCAGTTCCAAGATCACGAATATATAATTTTTAAGTCGCTGGGGCAAGTAGTTTAGCCGCAAATCGAATTTTAAGGGACAGAAAAAGTGTAAAGTTTGATGGGTCTAGGACGCATAGTTTAGCCGGAAAACGCGTTTAAAGATAAAAATGTCCAATTTTTTTAAAATTAGTTTTTCGTGTCATTCGTTACATGGATTAAAAGGTGGCAGTTCCAAGATCACGAATATATAATTTTTAAGTCGCTGGGGCAAGTAGTTTAGCCGCAAATCGAATTTTAAGGGACAGAAAAAGTGTAAAGTTTGATGGGTCTAGGACGCGTAGTTTAGCCGGAAAACGCGTTTAAAGATAAAAATGTCCATTTTTTTTAAAATTAGATTTTTGTGTCATTCGTTACATGGATTAAAAGGTGGCAGTTCCAAGATCACGAATATATAATTTTTAAGTCGCTGGGGCAAGTAGTTTAGCCGCAAATCGAATTTTAAGGGACAGAAAAAGTGTAAAGTTTGATGGGTCTAGGACGCATAGTTTAGCCGGAAAACGCGTTTAAAGATAAAAATGTCCAATTTTTTTAAAATAGATTTTCGTGTCATTCGTTACATGGATTAAAAGGTGGCAGTTCCAAGATCACGAATATATAATTTTTAAGTCGCTGGGGCAAGTAGTTTAGCCGCAAATCGAATTTTAAGGGACAGAAAAAGTGTAAAGTTTGATGGGTCTAGGACGCGTAGTTTAGCCGGAAAACGCGTTTAAAGATAAAAATGTCCAATTTTTTTAAAATTAGATTTTCGTGTCATTCGTTACATGGATTAAAAGGTGGCAGTTCCAAGATCACGAATATATAATTTTTAAGTCGCTGGGGCAAGTAGTTTAGCCGCAAATCGAATTTTAAGGGACAGAAAAAGTGTAAAGTTTGATGGGTCTAGGACGCATAGTTTAGCCGGAAAACGCGTTTAAAGATAAAAATGTCCAATTTTTTTAAAATTAGATTTTCGTGTCATTCGTTACATGGATTAAAAGGTGGCAGTTCCAAGATCACGAATATATAATTTTTAAGTCGCTGGGGCAAGTAGTTTAGCCGCAAATCGAATTTTAAGGGACAGAAAAAGTGTAAAGTTTGATGGGTCTAGGACGCATAGTTTAGCCGGAAAACGCGTTTAAAGATAAAAATGTCCAATTTTTTTAAAATTAGTTTTTCGTGTCATTCGTTACATGGATTAAAAGGTGGCAGTTCCAAGATCACGAATATATAATTTTTAAGTCGCTGGGGCAAGTAGTTATCCGCAAATCGAATTTTAAGGGACAGAAAAAGTGTAAAGTTTGATGGGTCTAGGACGCATAGTTTAGCCGGAAAACGCGTTTAAAGATAAAAATGTCCAATTTTTTTAAAATTAGTTTTTCGTGTCATTCGTTACATGGATTAAAAGGTGGCAGTTCCAAGATCACGAATATATAATTTTTAAGTCGCTGGGGCAAGTAGTTTAGCCGCAAATCGAATTTTAAGGGACAGAAAAAGTGTAAAGTTTGATGGGTCTAGGACGCATAGTTTAGCCGGAAAACGCGTTTAAAGATAAAAATGTCCAATTTTTTTAAAATAAGTTTTTCGTGTCATTCGTTACATGGATTAAAATGTGGCAGTTCCAAGATCACGAATACATAATTTTTAAGTCGCTGGGGCAAGTAGTTTAGCCGCAAATCGAATTTTAAGGGACAGAAAAAGTGTAAAGTTTGATGGGTCTAGGACGCATAGTTTAGCCGGAAAACGCGTTTAAAGATAAAAATGTCCAATTTTTTTAAAATTAGATTTTCGTGTCATTCGTTACATGGATTAAAAGGTGGCAGTTCCAAGATCACGAATATATAATTTTTAAGCCGCTGGGGCAAGTAGTTTAGCCGCAAATCGAATTTTAAGGGACAGAAAAAGTGTAAAGTTTGATGGGTCTAGGACGCATAGTTTAGCCGGAAAACGCGTTTAAAGATAAAAATGTCCAATTTTTTTAAAATTAGTTTTTCGTGTCATTCGTTACATGGATTAAAAGGTGGCAGTTCCAAGATCACGAATATATAATTTTTAAGTCGCTGGGGCAAGTAGTTTAGCCGCTTATCGAATTTTAAGGGACAGAAAAAGTGTAAAGTTTGATGGGTCTAGGACGCATAGTTTAGCCGGAAAACGCGTTTAAAGATAAAAATGTCCAATTTTTTTAAAATTAGATTTTCTTGTCATTCGTTACATGGATTAAAAGGTGGCAGTTCCAAGATCACGAATATATAATTTTTAAGTCGCTGGGGCAAGTAGTTTAGCCGCAAATCGAATTTTAAGGGACAGAAAAAGTGTAAAGTTTGATGGGTCTAGGACGCGTAGTTTAGCCGGAAAACGCGTTTAAAGATAAAAATGTCCAATTTTTTTAAAATTAGATTTTCGTGTCATTCGTTACATGGATTAAAAGGTGGCAGTTCCAAGATCACGAATATATAATTTTTAAGTCGCTGGGGCAAGTAGTTTAGCCGCAAATCGAATTTTAAGGGACAGAAAAAGTGTAAAGTTTGATGGGTCTAGGACGCGTAGTTTAGCCGGAAAACGCGTTTAAAGATAAAAATGTCCAATTTTTTTAAAATTAGATTTTCGTGTCATTCGTTACATGGATTAAAAGGTGGCAGTTCCAAGATCACGAATATATAATTTTTAAGTCGCT
This sequence comes from Philhelius pedissequus, assembly GCA_910595825.1. NCBI lineage: Eukaryota > Metazoa > Arthropoda > Insecta > Diptera > Syrphidae > Philhelius > Philhelius pedissequus. The sequence continues at coordinate 198,657,050 of OU343161.1, read as the reverse complement.
GGGGCAAGTAGTTTAGCCGCAAATCGAATTTTAAGGGACAGAAAAAGTGTAAAGTTTGATGGGTCTAAGACGCATAGTTTAGCCGGAAAACGCGTTTAAAGATAAAAATGTCCAATTTTTTTAAAATTAGATTTTCGTGTCATTCGTTACATGGATTAAAAGGTGGCAGTTCCAAGATCACGAATATATAATTTTTAAGTCGCTGGGGCAAGTATTTTAGCCGCAAATCGAATTTTAAGGGACAGAAAAAGTGTAAAGTTTGATGGGTCTAGGATGCATAGTTTAGCCGGAAAACGCGTTTAAAGATAAAAATGTCCAATTTTTTTAAAATTAGATTTTCGTGTCATTCGTTACATTGATTAAAAGGTGGCAGTTCCAAGATCACGAATATATAATTTTTAAGTCGCTGGGGCAAGTAGTTTAGCCGCAAATCGAATTTTAAGGGACAGAAAAAGTGTAAAGTTTGATGGGTCTAGGACGCATAGTTTAGCCGGAAAACGCGTTTAAAGATAAAAATGTCCAATTTTTTTAAAATTAGATTTTCGTGTCATTCGTTACATGGATTAAAATGTGGCAGTTCCAAGATCACGAATATATAATTTTTAAGTCGCTGGGGCAAGTAGTTTAGCCGCAAATCGAATTTTAAGGGACAGAAAAAGTGTAAAGTTTGATGGGTCTAGGACGCATAGTTTAGCCGGAAAACGCGTTTAAAGATAAAAATGTCCAATTTTTTTTAAAATTAGTTTTTCGTGTCATTCGTTACATGGATTAAAAGGTGGCAGTTCCAAGATCACGAATATATAATTTCTAAGTCGCTGGGGCAAGTAGTTTAGCCGCAAATCGAATTTTAAGGGACAGAAAAAGTGTAAAGTTTGATGGGTCTAGGACGCATAGTTTAGCCGGAAAACGCGTTTAAAGATAAAAATGTCCAATTTTTTTAAAATTAGATTTTCGTGTCATTCGTTACATGGATTAAAAGGTGGCAGTTCCAAGATCACGAATATATAATTTTTAAGTCGCTGGGGCAAGTAGTTTAGCCGCAAATCGAATTTTAAGGGACAGAAAAAGTGTAAAGTTTGATGGGTCTAGGACGCATAGTTTAGCCGGAAAACGCGTTTAAAGATAAAAATGTCCAATTTTTTTAAAATTAGATTTTCGTGTCATTCGTTACATGGATTAAAAGGTGGCAGTTCCAAGATCACGAATATATAATTTTTAAGTCGCTGGGGCAAGTAGTTTAGCCGCAAATCGAATTTTAAGGGACAGAAAAAGTGTAAAGTTTGATGGGTCTAGGACGCATAGTTTAGCCGGAAAACGCGTTTAAAGATAAAAATGTCCAATTTTCTTAAAATTAGATTTTCGTGTCATTCGTTACATGGATTAAAAGGTGGCAGTTCCAAGATCACGAATATATAATTTTTAAGTCGCTGGGGCAAGTAGTTTAGCCGCAAATCGAATTTTAAGGGACAGAAAAAGTGTAAAGTTTGATGGGTCTAGGACGCATAGTTTAGCCGGAAAACGCGTTTAAAGATAAAAATGTCCAATTTTTTTTAAATTAGATTTTCGTGTCATTCGTTACATGGATTAAAAGGTGGCAGTTCCAAGATCACGAATATATAATTTTTAAGTCGCTGGGGCAAGTAGTTTAGCCGCAAATCGAATTTTAAGGGACAGAAAAAGTGTAAAGTTTGATGGGTCTAGGACGCATAGTTTAGCCGGAAAACGCGTTTAAAGATAAAAATGTCCAATTTTTTTAAAATTAGATTTTCGTGTCATTCGTTACATGGATTAAAAGGTGGCAGTTCCAAGATCACGAATATATAATTTTTAAGTCGCTGGGGCAAGTAGTTTAGCCGCAAATCGAATTTTAAGGGACAGAAAAAGTGTAAAGTTTGATGGGTCTAGGACGCATAGTTTAGCCGGAAAACACGTTTAAAGATAAAAATGTCCAATTTTTTTTAAATTAGTTTTTCGTGTCATTCGTTACATGGATTAAAAGGTGGCAGTTCCAAGATCACGAATATATAATTTTTAAGTCGCTGGGGCAAGTAGTTTAGCCGCAAATCGAATTTTAAGGGACAGAAAAAGTGTAAAGTTTGATGGGTCTAGGACGCATAGTTTAGCCGGAAAACGCGTTTAAAGATAAAAATGTCCAATTTTTTTTAAAATTAGATTTTCGTGTCATTCGTTACATGGATTAAAAGGTGGCAGTTCCAAGATCACGAATATATAATTTTTAAGTCGCTGGGGCAAGTAGTTTAGCCGCAAATCGAATTTTAAGGGACAGAAAAAGTGTAAAGTTTGATGGGTCTAGGACGCATAGTTTAGCCGGAAAACGCGTTTAAAGATAAAAATGTCCAATTTTTTTAAAATTAGATTTTCGTGTCATTCGTTACATGGATCAAAAGGTGGCAGTTCCAAGATCACGAATATATAATTTTTAAGTCGCTGGAGCAAGTAGTTTAGCCGCAAATCGAATTTTAAGGGACAGAAAAAGTGTAAAGTTTGATGGGTCTAGGACGCATAGTTTAGCCGGAAAACGCGTTTAAAGATAAAAATGTCCAATTTTTTTAAAATTAGTTTTTCGTGTCATTCGTTACATGGATTAAAAGGTGGCAGTTCCAAGATCACGAATATATAATTTTTAAGTCGCTGGGGCAAGTAGTTTAGCCGCAAATCGAATTTTAAGGGACAGAAAAAGTGTAAAGTTTGATGGGTCTAGGACGCATAGTTTAGCCGGAAAACACGTTTAAAGATAAAAATGTCCAATTTTTTTAAAATTAGATTTTCGTGTCATTCGTTACATGGATTAAAAGGTGGCAGTTCCAAGATCACGAATATATAATTTTTAAGTCGCTGGGGCAAGTAGTTTAGCCGCAAATCGAATTTTAAGGGACAGAAAAAGTGTAAAGTTTGATGGGTCTAGGACGCATAGTTTAGCCGGAAAACGCGTTTAAAGATAAAAATGTCCAATTTTTTTAAAATTAGATTTTCGTGTCATTCGTTACATGGATTAAAATGTGGCAGTTCCAAGATCACGAATATATAATTTTTAAGTCGCTGGGGTAAGTAGTTTAGCCGCAAATCGAATTTTAAGGGACAGAAAAAGTGTAAAGTTTGATGGGTCTAGGACGCATAGTTTAGCCGGAAAACGCGTTTAAAGATAAAAATGTCCAATTTTTTTAAAATTAGATTTTCGTGTCATTCGTTACATGGATTAAAAGGTGGCAGTTCCAAGATCACGAATATATAATTTTTAAGTCGCTGGGGCAAGTAGTTTAGCCGCAAAACGAATTTTAAGGGACAGAAAAAGTGTAAAGTTTGATGGGTCTAGGACGCATAGTTTAGCCGGAAAACGCGTTTAAAGATAAAAATGTCCAATTTTTTTAAAATTAGATTTTCGTGCCATTCGTTACATGGATTAAAAGGTGGCAGTTCCAAGATCACGAATATATAATTTTTAAGTCGCTGGGGCAAGTAGTTTAGCCGCAAATCGAATTTTAAGGGACAGAAAAAGTGTAAAGTTTGATGGGTCTAGAACGCATAGTTTAGCCGGAAAACGCGTTTAAAGATAAAAATGTCCAATTTTTTTAAAATTAGTTTTTCGTGTCATTCGTTACATGGATTAAAAGGTGGCAGTTCCAAGATCACGAATATATAATTTTTAAGTCGCTGGGGCAAGTAGTTTAGCCGCAAATCGAATTTTAAGGGACAGAAAAAGTGTAAAGTTTGATGGGTCTAGGACGCATAGTTTAGCCGGAAAACGCGTTTAAAGATAAAAATGTCCAATTTTTTTAAAATTAGATTTTCGTGTCATTCGTTACATGGATTAAAAGGTGGCAGTTCCAAGATCACGAATATATAATTTTTAAGTCGCTGGGGCAAGTAGTTTAGCCGCAAATCGAATTTTAAGGGACAGAAAAAGTGTAAAGTTTGATGGGTCTAGGACGCGTAGTTTAGCCGGAAAACGCGTTTAAAGATAAAAATGTCCAATTTTTTTAAAATTAGTTTTTCGTGTCATTCGTTACATGGATTAAAAGGTGGCAGTTCCAAGATCACGAATATATAATTTTTAAGTCGCTGGGGCAAGTAGTTTAGCCGCAAATCGAATTTTAAGGGACAGAAAAAGTGTAAAGTTTGATGGGTCTAGGACGCATAGTTTAGCCGGAAAACGCGTTTAAAGATAAAAATGTCCAATTTTTTTAAAATTAGATTTTCGTGTCATTCGTTACATGGATTAAAAGGTGGCAGTTCCAAGATCACGAATATATAATTTTTAAGTCGCTGGGGCAAGTAGTTTAGCCGCAAATCGAATTTTAAGGGACAGAAAAAGTGTAAAGTTTGATGGGTCTAGGACGCATAGTTTAGCCGGAAAACGCGTTTAAAGATAAAAATGTCCAATTTTTTTAAAATTAGATTTTCGTGTCATTCGTTACATGGATTAAAATGTGGCAGTTCCAAGATCACGAATATATAATTTTTAAGTCGCTGGGGCAAGTAGTTTAGCCGCAAATCGAATTTTAAGGGACAGAAAAAGTGTAAAGTTTGATGGGTCTAGGACGCATAGTTTAGCCGGAAAACGCGTTTAAAGATAAAAATGTCCAATTTTTTTAAAATTAGATTTTCGTGTCATTCGTTACATGGATTAAAAGGTGGCAGTTCCAAGATTACGAATATATAATTTTTAAGTCGCTGGGGCAAGTAGTTTAGCCGCAAATCGAATTTTAAGGGACAGAAAAAGTGTAAAGTTTGATGGGTCTAGGACGCATAGTTTAGCCGGAAAACGCGTTTAAAGATAAAAATGTCCAATTTTTTTAAAATTAGTTTTTCGTGTCATTCGTTACATGGATTAAAAGGTGGCAGTTCCAAGATCACGAATATATAATTTTTAAGTCGCTGGGGCAAGTAGTTTAGCCGCAAATCGAATTTTAAGGGACAGAAAAAGTGTAAAGTTTGATGGGTCTAGGACGCATAGTTTAGCCGGAAAACGCGTTTAAAGATAAAAATGTCCAATTTTTTTAAAATTAGTTTTTCGTGTCATTCGTTACATGGATTAAAAGGTGGAAGTTCCAAGATCACGAATATATAATTTTTAAGTCGCTGGGGCAAGTAGTTTAGCCGCAAATCGAATTTTAAGGGACAGAAAAAGTGTAAAGTTTGATGGGTCTAGGACGCATAGTTTAGCCGGAAAACGCGTTTAAAGATAAAAATGTCCAATTTTTTTAAAATTAGATTTTCGTGTCATTCGTTACATGGATTAAAAGGTGGCAGTTCCAAGATTACGAATATATAATTTTTAAGTCGCTGGGGCAAGTAGTTTAGCCGCAAATCGAATTTTAAGGGACAGAAAAAGTGTAAAGTTTGATGGGTCTAGGACGCATAGTTTAGCCGGAAAACGCGTTTAAAGATAAAAATGTCCAATTTTTTTAAAATTAGTTTTTCGTGTCATTCGTTACATGGATTAAAAGGTGGCAGTTCCAAGATCACGAATATATAATTTTTAAGTCGCTGGGGCAAGTAGTTTAGCCGCAAATCGAATTTTAAGGGACAGAAAAAGTGTAAAGTTTGATGGGTCTAGGACGCATAGTTTAGCCGGAAAACGCGTTTAAAGATAAAAATGTCCAATTTTTTTAAAATTAGTTTTTCGTGTCATTCGTTACATGGATTAAAAGGTGGCAGTTCCAAGATCACGAATATATAATTTTTAAGTCGCTGGGGCAAGTAGTTTAGCCGCAAATCGAATTTTAAGGGACAGAAAAAGTGTAAAGTTTGATGGGTCTAGGACGCATAGTTTAGCCGGAAAACGCGTTTAAAGATAAAAATGTCCAATTTTTTTAAAATTAGATTTTCGTGTCATCCGTTACATGGATTAAAAGGTGGCAGTTCCAAGATCACGAATATATAATTTTTAAGTCGCTGGGGCAAGTAGTTTAGCCGCAAATCGAATTTTAAGGGACAGAAAAAGTGTAAAGTTTGATGGGTCTAGGACGCATAGTTTAGCCGGAAAACGCGTTTAAAGATAAAAATGTCCAATTTTTTTAAAATTAGATTTTCGTGTCATTCGTTACATGGATTAAAATGTGGCAGTTCCAAGATCACGAATATATAATTTTTAAGTCGCTGGGGCAAGTAGTTTAGCCGCAAATCGAATTTTAAGGGACAGAAAAAGTGTAAAGTTTGATGGGTCTAGGACGCATAGTTTAGCCGGAAAATGCGTTTAAAGATAAAAATGTCCAATTTTTTTAAAATTAGATTTTCGTATCAGTCGTTACATGGATTAAAAGGTGGCAGTTCCAAGATCACGAATATATAATTTTTAAGTCGCTGGGGCAAGTAGTTTAGCCGCAAATCGAATTTTAAGGGACAGAAAAAGTGTAAAGTTTGATGGGTCTAGGACGCATAGTTTAGCCGGAAAACGCGTTTAAAGATAAAAATGTCCAATTTTCTTAAAATTAGATTTTCGTGTCATTCGTTACATGGATTAAAAGGTGGCAGTTCCAAGATCACGAATATATAATTTTTAAGTCGCTGGGGCAAGTAGTTTAGCCGCAAATCGAATTTTAAGGGACAGAAAAAGTGTAAAGTTTGATGGGTCTAGGACGCATAGTTTAGCCGGAAAACGCGTTTAAAGATAAAAATGTCCAATTTTTTTAAAATTAGATTTTCGTGTCATTCGTTACATGGATTAAAAGGTGGCAGTTCCAAGATCACGAATATATAATTTTTAAGTCGCTGGGGCAAGTAGTTTAGCCGCAAATCGAATTTTAAGGGACAGAAAAAGTGTAAAGTTTGATGGGTCTAGGACGCATAGTCTAGCCGGAAAACGCGTTTAAAGATAAAAATGTCCAATTTTTTTAAAATTAGATTTTCGTGTCATTCGTTACATGGATTAAAAGGTGGCAGTTCCAAGATCACGAATATATAATTTTTAAGTCGCTGGGGCAAGTAGTTTAGCCGCAAATCGAATTTTAAGGGACAGAAAAAGTGTAAAGTTTGATGGGTCTAGGACGCATAGTTTAGCCGGAAAACGCGTTTAAAGATAAAAATGTCCAATTTTTTTAAAATTAGATTTTCGTGTCATTCGTTACATGGATTAAAAGGTGGCAGTTCCAAGATCACGAATATATAATTTTTAAGTCGCTGGGGCAAGTAGTTTAGCCGCAAATCGAATTTTAAGGGACAGAAAAAGTGTAAAGTTTGATGGGTCTAGGACGCATAGTTTAGCCGGAAAACACGTTTAAAGATAAAAATGTCCAATTTTTTTTAAATTAGTTTTTCGTGTCATTCGTTACATGGATTAAAAGGTGGCAGTTCCAAGATCACGAATATATAATTTTTAAGTCGCTGGGGCAAGTAGTTTAGCCGCAAATCGAATTTTAAGGGACAGAAAAAGTGTAAAGTTTGATGGGTCTAGGACGCATAGTTTAGCCGGAAAACGCGTTTAAAGATAAAAATGTCCAATTTTTTTAAAATTAGATTTTCGTGTCATTCGTTACATGGATTAAAAGGTGGCAGTTCCAAGATCACGAATATATAATTTTTAAGTCGCTGGGGCAAGTAGTTTAGCCGCAAATCGAATTTTAAGGGACAGAAAAAGTGTAAAGTTTGATGGGTCTAGGACGCATAGTCTAGCCGGAAAACGCGTTTAAAGATAAAAATGTCCAATTTTTTTAAAATTAGATTTTCGTGTCATTCGTTACATGGATTAAAAGGTGGCAGTTCCAAGATCACGAATATATAATTTTTAAGTCGCTGGGGCAAGTAGTTTAGCCGCAAATCGAATTTTAAGGGACAGAAAAAGTGTAAAGTTTGATGGGTCTAGGACGCATAGTTTAGCCGGAAAACGCGTTTAAAGATAAAAATGTCCAATTTTTTTAAAATTAGATTTTCGTGTCATTCGTTACATGGATTAAAAGGTGGCAGTTCCAAGATCACGAATATATAATTTTTAAGTCGCTGGGGCAAGTAGTTTAGCCGCAAATCGAATTTTAAGGGACAGAAAAAGTGTAAAGTTTGATGGGTCTAGGACGCATAGTTTAGCCGGAAAACACGTTTAAAGATAAAAATGTCCAATTTTTTTTAAATTAGTTTTTCGTGTCATTCGTTACATGGATTAAAAGGTGGCAGTTCCAAGATCACGAATATATAATTTTTAAGTCGCTGGGGCAAGTAGTTTAGCCGCAAATCGAATTTTAAGGGACAGAAAAAGTGTAAAGTTTGATGGGTCTAGGACGCATAGTTTAGCCGGAAAACGCGTTTAAAGATAAAAATGTCCAATTTTTTTAAAATTAGATTTTCGTGTCATTCGTTACATGGATTAAAAGGTGGCAGTTCCAAGATCACGAATATATAATTTTTAAGTCGCTGGGGCAAGTAGTTTAGCCGCAAATCGAATTTTAAGGGACAGAAAAAGTGTAAAGTTTGATGGGTCTAGGACGCATAGTTTAGCCGGAAAACGCGTTTAAAGATAAAAATGTCCAATTTTTTTAAAATTAGATTTTCGTGTCATTCGTTACATGGATTAAAAGGTGGCAGTTCCAAGATCACGAATATATAATTTTTAAGTCGCTGGGGCAAGTAGTTTAGCCGCAAATCGAATTTTAAGGGACAGAAAAAGTGTAAAGTTTGATGGGTCTAGGACGCATAGTTTAGCCGGAAAACGCGTTTAAAGATAAAAATGTCCAATTTTTTTAAAATTAGTTTTTCGTGTCATTCGTTACATGGATTAAAAGGTGGCAGTTCCAAGATCACGAATATATAATTTTTAAGTCGCTGGGGCAAGTAGTTTAGCCGCAAATCGAATTTTAAGGGACAGAAAAAGTGTAAAGTTTGATGGGTCTAGGACGCATAGTTTAGCCGGAAAACGCGTTTAAAGATAAAAATGTCCAATTTTTTTAAAATTAGATTTTCGTGTCATTCGTTACATGGATTAAAAGGTGGCAGTTCCAAGATCACGAATATATAATTTTTAAGTCGCTGGGGCAAGTAGTTTAGCCGCAAATCGAATTTTAAGGGACAGAAAAAGTGTAAAGTTTGATGGGTCTAGGACGCATAGTTTAGCCGGAAAACGCGTTTAAAGATAAAAATGTCCAATTTTTTTAAAATTAGTTTTTCGTGTCATTCGTTACATGGATTAAAAGGTGGCAGTTCCAAGATCACGAATATATAATTTTTAAGTCGCTGGGGCAAGTAGTTTAGCCGCAAATCGAATTTTAAGGGACAGAAAAAGTGTAAAGTTTGATGGGTCTAGGACGCATAGTTTAGCCGGAAAACGCGTTTAAAGATAAAAATGTCCAATTTTTTTAAAATTAGTTTTTCGTGTCATTCGTTACATGGATTAAAAGGTGGCAGTTCCAAGATCACGAATATATAATTTTTAAGTCGCTGGGGCAAGTAGTTTAGCCGCAAATCGAATTTTAAGGGACAGAAAAAGTGTAAAGTTTGATGGGTCTAGGACGCATAGTTTAGCCGGAAAACGCGTTTAAAGATAAAAATGTCCAATTTTTTTAAAATTAGATTTTCGTGTCATTCGTTACATGGATTAAAAGGTGGCAGTTCCAAGATCACGAATATATAATTTTTAAGTCGCTGGGGCAAGTAGTTTAGCCGCAAATCGAATTTTAAGGGACAGAAAAAGTGTAAAGTTTGATGGGTCTAGGACGCGTAGTTTAGCCGGAAAACGCGTTTAAAGATAAAAATGTCCAATTTTTTTAAAATTAGTTTTTCGTGTCATTCGTTACATGGATTAAAAGGTGGCAGTTCCAAGATCACGAATATATAATTTTTAAGTCGCTGGGGCAAGTAGTTTAGCCGCAAATCGAATTTTAAGGGACAGAAAAAGTGTAAAGTTTGATGGGTCTAGGACGCATAGTTTAGCCGGAAAACGCGTTTAAAGATAAAAATGTCCAATTTTTTTAAAATTAGATTTTCGTGTCATTCGTTACATGGATTAAAAGGTGGCAGTTCCAAGATCACGAATATATAATTTTTAAGTCGCTGGGGCAAGTAGTTTAGCCGCAAATCGAATTTTAAGGGACAGAAAAAGTGTAAAGTTTGATGGGTCTAGGACGCATAGTTTAGCCGGAAAACGCGTTTAAAGATAAAAATGTCCAATTTTTTTAAAATTAGATTTTCGTGTCATTCGTTACATGGATTAAAATGTGGCAGTTCCAAGATCACGAATATATAATTTTTAAGCCGCTGGGGCAAGTAGTTTAGCCGCAAATCGAATTTTAAGGGACAGAAAAAGTGTAAAGTTTGATGGGTCTAGGACGCATAGTTTAGCCGGAAAACGCGTTTAAAGATAAAAATGTCCAATTTTTTTAAAATTAGATTTTCGTGTCATTCGTTACATGGATTAAAAGGTGGCAGTTCCAAGATTACGAATATATAATTTTTAAGTCGCTGGGGCAAGTAGTTTAGCCGCAAATCGAATTTTAAGGGACAGAAAAAGTGTAAAGTTTGATGGGTCTAGGACGCATAGTTTAGCCGGAAAACGCGTTTAAAGATAAAAATGTCCAATTTTTTTAAAATTAGTTTTTCGTGTCATTCGTTACATGGATTAAAAGGTGGCAGTTCCAAGATCACGAATATATAATTTTTAAGTCGCTGGGGCAAGTAGTTTAGCCGCAAATCGAATTTTAAGGGACAGAAAAAGTGTAAAGTTTGATGGGTCTAGGACGCATAGTTTAGCCGGAAAACGCGTTTAAAGATAAAAATGTCCAATTTTTTTAAAATTAGTTTTTCGTGTCATTCGTTACATGGATTAAAAGGTGGCAGTTCCAAGATCACGAATATATAATTTTTAAGGGCAAGTAGTTTAGCCGCAAATCGAATTTTAAGGGACAGAAAAAGTGTAAAGTTTGATGGGTCTAGGACGCATAGTTTAGCCGGAAAACGCGTTTAAAGATAAAAATGTCCAATTTTTTTAAAATTAGATTTTCGTGTCATCCGTTACATGGATTAAAAGGTGGCAGTTCCAAGATCACGAATATATAATTTTTAAGTCGCTGGGGCAAGTAGTTTAGCCGCAAATCGAATTTTAAGGGACAGAAAAAGTGTAAAGTTTGATGGGTCTAGGACGCATAGTTTAGCCGGAAAACGCGTTTAAAGATAAAAATGTCCAATTTTTTTAAAATTAGATTTTCGTGTCATCCGTTACATGGATTAAAAGGTGGCAGTTCCAAGATCACGAATATATAATTTTTAAGTCGCTGGGGCAAGTAGTTTAGCCGCAAATCGAATTTTAAGGGACAGAAAAAGTGTAAAGTTTGATGGGCCTAGGACGCATAGTTTAGCCGGAAAACGCGTTTAAAGATAAAAATGTCCAATTTTTTTAAAATTAGATTTTCGTATCAGTCGTTACATGGATTAAAAGGTGGCAGTTCCAAGATCACGAATATATAATTTTTAAGTCGCTGGGGCAATTAGTTTAGCCGCAAATCGAATTTTAAGGGACAGAAAAAGTGTAAAGTTTGATGGGTCTAGGACGCATAGTTTAGCCGGAAAACGCGTTTAAAGATAAAAATGTCCAATTTTTTTAAAATTAGATTTTCGTGTCATTCGTTACATGGATTAAAAGGTGGCAGTTCCAAGATCACGAATATATAATTTTTAAGTCGCTGGGGCAAGTAGTTTAGCCGCAAATCGAATTTTAAGGGACAGAAAAAGTGTAAAGTTTGATGGGTCTAGGACGCATAGTTTAGCCGGAAAACGCGTTTAAAGATAAAAATGTCCAATTTTTTTAAAATTAGTTTTTCGTGTCATTCGTTACATGGATTAAAAGGTGGCAGTTCCAAGATCACGAATATATAATTTTTAAGTCGCTGGGGCAAGTAGTTTAGCCGCAAATCGAATTTTAAGGGACAGAAAAAGTGTAAAGTTTGATGGGTCTAGGACGCATAGTTTAGCCGGAAAACGCGTTTAAAGATAAAAATGTCCAATTTTTTTAAAATTAGTTTTTCGTGTCATTCGTTACATGGATTAAAAGGTGGCAGTTCCAAGATCACGAATATATAATTTTTAAGTCGCTGGGGCAAGTAGTTTAGCCGCAAATCGAATTTTAAGGGACAGAAAAAGTGTAAAGTTTGATGGGTCTAGGACGCACAGTTTAGCCGGAAAACGCGTTTAAAGATAAAAATGTCCAATTTTTTTAAAATTAGATTTTCGTGTCATTCGTTACATGGATTAAAAGGTGGCAGTTCCAAGATCACGAATATATAATTTTTTAAGTCGCTGGGGCAAGTAGTTTAGCCGCAAATCGAATTTTAAGGGACAGAAAAAGTGTAAAGTTTGATGGGTCTAGGAGAGCATAGTTTAGCCGGAAAACGCGTTTAAAGATAAAAATGTCCAATTTTTTTAAAATTAGATTTTCGTGTGATTCGTTACATGGATTAAAATGTGGCAGTTCCAAGATCACGAATATATAATTTTTAAGTCGCTGGGGCAAGTAGTTTAGCCGCAAATCGAATTTTAAGGGACAGAAAAAGTGTAAAGTTTGATGGGTCTAGGACGCATAGTTTAGCCGGAAAACGCGTTTAAAGATAAAAATGTCCAATTTTTTTAAAATTAGATTTTCGTGTCATTCGTTACATGGATTAAAAGGTGGCAGTTCCAAGATCACGAATATATAATTTTTAAGTCGCTGGGGCAAGTAGTTTAGCCGCAAATCGAATTTTAAGGGACAGAAAAAGTGTAAAGTTTGATGGGTCTAGGACGCATAGTTTAGCCGGAAAACGCGTTTAAAGATAAAAATGTCCAATTTTTTTAAAATTAGTTTTTCGTGTCATTCGTTACATGGATTAAAAGGTGGCAGTTCCAAGATCACGAATATATAATTTTTAAGTCGCTGGGGCAAGTAGTTTAGCCGCAAATCGAATTTTAAGGGACAGAAAAAGTGTAAAGTTTGATGGGTCTAGGACGCATAGTTTAGCCGGAAAACGCGTTTAAAGATAAAAATGTCCAATTTTTTTAAAATTAGATTTTCGTGTCATTCGTTACATGGATTAAAAGGTGGCAGTTCCAAGATCACGAATATATAATTTTTAAGTCGCTGGGGCAAGTAGTTTAGCCGCAAATCGAATTTTAAGGGACAGAAAAAGTGTAAAGTTTGATGGGTCTAGGACGCATAGTTTAGCCGGAAAACGCGTTTAAAGATAAAAATGTCCAATTTTTTTAAAATTAGTTTTTCGTGTCATTCGTTACATGGATTAAAAGGTGGCAGTTCCAAGATCACGAATATATAATTTTTAAGTCGCTGGGGCAAGTAGTTTAGCCGCAAATCGAATTTTAAGGGACAGAAAAAGTGTAAAGTTTGATGGGTCTAGGACGCATAGTTTAGCCGGAAAACGCGTTTAAAGATAAAAATGTCCAATTTTTTTAAAATTAGATTTTCGTGTCATTCGTTACATGGATTAAAAGGTGGCAGTTCCAAGATCACGAATATATAATTTTTAAGTCGCTGGGGCAAGTAGTTTAGCCGCAAATCGAATTTTAAGGGACAGAAAAAGTGTAAAGTTTGATGGGTCTAGGACGCATAGTTTAGCCGGAAAACGCGTTTAAAGATAAAAATGTCCAATTTTTTTAAAATTAGATTTTCGTGTCATTCGTTACATGGATTAAAAGGTGGCAGTTCCAAGATCACGAATATATAATTTTTAAGTCGCTGGGGCAAGTAGTTTAGCCGCAAATCGAATTTTAAGGGACAGAAAAAGTGTAAAGTTTGATGGGTCTAGGACGCATAGTTTAGCCGGAAAACGCGTTTAAAGATAAAAATGTCCAATTTTTTTAAAATTAGATTTTCGTGTCATTCGTTACATGGATTAAAAGGTGGCAGTTCCAAGATCACGAATATATAATTTTTAAGTCGCTGGGGCAAGTAGTTTAGCCGCAAATCGAATTTTAAGGGACAGAAAAAGTGTAAAGTTTGATGGGTCTAGGACGCGTAGTTTAGCCGGAAAACGCGTTTAAAGATAAAAATGTCCAATTTTTTTAAAATTAGTTTTTCGTGTCATTCGTTACATGGATTAAAAGGTGGCAGTTCCAAGATCACGAATATATAATTTTTAAGTCGCTGGGGCAAGTAGTTTAGCCGCAAATCGAATTTTAAGGGACAGAAAAAGTGTAAAGTTTGATGGGTCTAGGACGCATAGTTTAGCCGGAAAACGCGTTTAAAGATAAAAATGTCCAATTTTTTTAAAATTAGATTTTTGTGTCATTCGTTACATGGATTAAAAGGTGGCAGTTCCAAGATCACGAATATATAATTTTTAAGTCGCTGGGGCAAGTAGTTTAGCCGCAAATCGAATTTTAAGGGACAGAAAAAGTGTAAAGTTTGATGGGTCTAGGACGCATAGTTTAGCCGGAAAACGCGTTTAAAGATAAAAATGTCCAATTTTTTTAAAATTAGATTTTCGTGTCATTCGTTACATGGATTAAAAGGTGGCAGTTCCAAGATCACGAATATATAATTTTTAAGTCGCTGGGGCAAGTAGTTTAGCCGCAAATCGAATTTTAAGGGACAGAAAAAGTGTAAAGTTTGATGGGTCTAGGACGCATAGTTTAGCCGGAAAACGCGTTTAAAGATAAAAATGTCCAATTTTTTTAAAATTAGTTTTTCGTGTCATTCGTTACATGGATTAAAAGGTGGCAGTTCCAAGATCACGAATATATAATTTTTAAGTCGCTGGGGCAAGTAGTTTAGCCGCAAATCGAATTTTAAGGGACAGAAAAAGTGTAAAGTTTGATGGGTCTAGGACGCATAGTTTAGCCGGAAAACGCGTTTAAAGATAAAAATGTCCAATTTTTTTAAAATTAGATTTTCGTGTCATTCGTTACATGGATTAAAAGGTGGCAGTTCCAAGATCACGAATATATAATTTTTAAGTCGCTGGGGCAAGTAGTTTAGCCGCAAATCGAATTTTAAGGGACAGAAAAAGTGTAAAGTTTGATGGGTCTAGGACGCATAGTTTAGCCGGAAAACGCGTTTAAAGATAAAAATGTCCAATTTTTTTAAAATTAGTTTTTCGTGTCATTCGTTACATGGATTAAAAGGTGGCAGTTCCAAGATCACGAATATATAATTTTTAAGTCGCTGGGGCAAGTAGTTTAGCCGCAAATCGAATTTTAAGGGACAGAAAAAGTGTAAAGTTTGATGGGTCTAGGACGCATAGTTTAGCCGGAAAACGCGTTTAAAGATAAAAATGTCAATTTTTTTTTAAATTAGATTTTCGTGTCATTCGTTACATGGATTAAAAGGTGGCAGTTCCAAGATCACGAATATATAATTTTTAAGTCGCTGGGGCAAGTAGTTTAGCCGCAAATCGAATTTTAAGGGACAGAAAAAGTGTAAAGTTTGATGGGTCTAGGACGCATAGTTTAGCCGGAAAACGCGTTTAAAGATAAAAATGTCCAATTTTTTTAAAATTAGATTTTCGTGTCATTCGTTACATGGATTAAAATGTGGCAGTTCCAAGATCACGAATATATAATTTTTAAGTCGCTGGGGCAAGTAGTTTAGCCGCAAATCGAATTTTAAGGGACAGAAAAAGTGTAAAGTTTGATGGGTCTAGGACGCATAGTTTAGCCGGAAAACGCGTTTAAAGATAAAAATGTCCAATTTTTTTAAAATTAGATTTTCGTGTCATTCGTTACATGGATTAAAAGGTGGCAGTTCCAAGATCACGAATATATAATTTTTAAGTCGCTGGGGCAAGTAGTTTAGCCGCAAATCGAATTTTAAGGGACAGAAAAAGTGTAAAGTTTGATGGGTCTAGGACGCATAGTTTAGCCGGAAAACGCGTTTAAAGATAAAAATGTCCAATTTTTTTAAAATTAGTTTTTCGTGTCATTCGTTACATGGATTAAAAGGTGGCAGTTCCAAGATCACGAATATATAATTTTTAAGTCGCTGGGGCAAGTAGTTTAGCCGCAAATCGAATTTTAAGGGACAGAAAAAGTGTAAAGTTTGATGGGTCTAGGACGCATAGTTTAGCCGGAAAACGCGTTTAAAGATAAAAATGTCCAATTTTTTTAAAATTAGTTTTTCGTGTCATTCGTTACATGGATTAAAAGGTGGCAGTTCCAAGATCACGAATATATAATTTTTAAGTCGCTGGGGCAAGTAGTTTAGCCGCAAATCGAATTTTAAGGGACAGAAAAAGTGTAAAGTTTGATGGGTCTAGGACGCATAGTTTAGCCGGAAAACGCGTTTAAAGATAAAAATGTCCAATTTTTTTAAAATTAGATTTTTGTGTCATTCGTTACATGGATTAAAAGGTGGCAGTTCCAAGATCACGAATATATAATTTTTAAGTCGCTGGGGCAAGTAGTTTAGCCGCAAATCGAATTTTAAGGGACAGAAAAAGTGTAAAGTTTGATGGGTCTAGGACGCGTAGTTTAGCCGGAAAACGCGTTTAAAGATAAAAATGTCCAATTTTTTTAAAATTAGTTTTTCGTGTCATTCGTTACATGGATTAAAAGGTGGCAGTTCCAAGATCACGAATATATAATTTTTAAGTCGCTGGGGCAAGTAGTTTAGCCGCAAATCGAATTTTAAGGGACAGAAAAAGTGTAAAGTTTGATGGGTCTAGGACGCATAGTTTAGCCGGAAAACGCGTTTAAAGATAAAAATGTCCAATTTTTTTAAAATTAGATTTTCGTGTCATTCGTTACATGGATTAAAAGGTGGCAGTTCCAAGATCACGAATATATAATTTTTAAGTCGCTGGGGCAAGTAGTTTAGCCGCAAATCGAATTTTAAGGGACAGAAAAAGTGTAAAGTTTGATGGGTCTAGGACGCATAGTTTAGCCGGAAAACGCGTTTAAAGATAAAAATGTCCAATTTTTTTAAAATTAGTTTTTCGTGTCATTCGTTACATGGATTAAAAGGTGGCAGTTCCAAGATCACGAATATATAATTTTTAAGTCGCTGGGGCAAGTAGTTTAGCCGCAAATCGAATTTTAAGGGACAGAAAAAGTGTAAAGTTTGATGGGTCTAGGACGCATAGTTTAGCCGGAAAACGCGTTTAAAGATAAAAATGGAAAACGCGTTTAAAGATAAAAATGTCCAATTTTTTTAAAATTAGATTTTCGTGTCATTCGTTACATGGATTAAAAGGTGGCAGTTCCAAGATCACGAATATATAATTTTTAAGTCGCTGGGGCAAGTAGTTTAGCCGCAAATCGAATTTTAAGGGACAGAAAAAGTGTAAAGTTTGATGGGTCTAGGACGCATAGTTTAGCCGGAAAACACGTTTAAAGATAAAAATGTCCAATTTTTTTAAAATTAGTTTTTCGTGTCATTCGTTACATGGATTAAAAGGTGGCAGTTCCAAGATCACGAATATATAATTTTTAAGTCGCTGGGGCAAGTAGTTTAGCCGCAAATCGAATTTTAAGGGACAGAAAAAGTGTAAAGTTTGATGGGTCTAGGACGCATAGTTTAGCCGGAAAACGCGTTTAAAGATAAAAATGTCAAATTTTTTTAAAATTAGATTTTCGTGTCATTCGTTACATGGATTAAAAGGTGGCAGTTCCAAGATCACGAATATATAATTTTTAAGTCGCTGGGGCAAGTAGTTTAGCCGCAAATCGAATTTTAAGGGACAGAAAAAGTGTAAAGTTTGATGGGTCTAGGACGCATAGTTTAGCCGGAAAACGCGTTTAAAGATAAAAATGTCCAATTTTTTTAAAATTAGATTTTCGTGTCATTCGTTACATTGATTAAAATGTGGCAGTTCCAAGATCACGAATATATAATTTTTAAGTCGCTGGGGCAAGTAGTTTAGCCGCAAATCGAATTTTAAGGGACAGAAAAAGTGTAAAGTTTGATGGGTCTAGGACGCATAGTTTAGCCGGAAAACGCGTTTAAAGATAAAAATGTCCAATTTTTTTAAAATTAGATTTTCGTGTCATTCGTTACATGGATTAAAAGGTGGCAGTTCCAAGATCACGAATATATAATTTTTAAGTCGCTGGGGCAAGTAGTTTAGCCGCAAATCGAATTTTAAGGGACAGAAAAAGTGTAAAGTTTGATGGGTCTAGGACGCATAGTTTAGCCGGAAAACGCGTTTAAATATAAAAATGTCCAATTTTTTTAAAATTAGATTTTCGTGTCATTCGTTACATGGATTAAAAGGTGGCAGTTCCAAGATCACGAATATATAATTTTTAAGTCGCTGGGGCAAGTAGTTTAGCCGCAAATCGAATTTTAAGGGACAGAAAAAGTGTAAAGTTTGATGGGTCTAGGACGCATAGTTTAGCCGGAAAACGCGTTTAAAGATAAAAATGTCCAATTTTTTTAAAATTAGATTTTCGTGTCATTCGTTACATGGATTAAAATGTGGCAGTTCCAAGATCACGAATATATAATTTTTAAGTCGCTGGGGCAAGTAGTTTAGCCGCAAATCGAATTTTAAGGGACAGAAAAAGTGTAAAGTTTGATGGGTCTAGGACGCATAGTTTAGCCGGAAAACGCGTTTAAAGATAAAAATGTCCAATTTTTTTAAAATTAGTTTTTCGTGTCATTCGTTACATGGATTAAAAGGTGGCAGTTCCAAGATCACGAATATATAATTTTTAAGTCGCTGGGGCAAGTAGTTTAGCCGCAAATCGAATTTTAAGGGACAGAAAAAGTGTAAAGTTTGATGGGTCTAGGACGCATAGTTTAGCCGGAAAACGCGTTTAAAGATAAAAATGTCCAATTTTTTTAAAATTAGATTTTCGTGTCATTCGTTACATGGATTAAAAGGTGGCAGTTCCAAGATCACGAATATATAATTTTTAAGTCGCTGGGGCAAGTAGTTTAGTCGCAAATCGAATTTTAAGGGACAGAAAAAGTGTAAAGTTTGATGGGTCTAGGACGCATAGTTTAGCCGGAAAACGCGTTTAAAGATAAAAATGTCCAATTTTTTTAAAATTAGATTTTCGTGTCATTCGTTACATGGATTAAAAGGTGGCAGTTCCAAGATCACGAATATATAATTTTTAAGTCGCTGGGGCAAGTAGTTTAGCCGCAAATCGAATTTTAAGGGACAGAAAAAGTGTAAAGTTTGATGGGTCTAGGACGCATAGTTTAGCCGGAAAACGCGTTTAAAGATAAAAATGTCCAATTTTTTTAAAATTAGTTTTTCGTGTCATTCGTTACATGGATTAAAACGTGGCAGTTCCAAGATCACGAATATATAATTTTTAAGTCGCTGGGGCAAGTAGTTTAGCCGCAAATCGAATTTTAAGGGACAGAAAAAGTGTAAAGTTTGATGGGTCTAGGACGCATAGTTTAGCCGGAAAACGTGTTTAAAGATAAAAATGTCCAATTTTTTTAAAATTAGATTTTCGTGTCATTCGTTACATGGATTAAAAGGTGGCAGTTCCAAGATCACGAATATATAATTTTTAAGTCGCTGGGGCAAGTAGTTTAGCCGCAAATCGAATTTTAAGGGACAGAAAAAGTGTAAAGTTTGATGGGTCTAGGACGCGTAGTTTAGCCGGAAAACGCGTTTAAAGATAAAAATGTCCAATTTTTTTAAAATTAGTTTTTCGTGTCATTCGTTACATGGATTAAAAGGTGGCAGTTCCAAGATCACGAATATATAATTTTTAAGTCGCTGGGGCAAGTAGTTTAGCCGCAAATCGAATTTTAAGGGCCAGAAAAAGTGTAAAGTTTGATGGGTCTAGGACGCATAGTTTAGCCGGAAAACGCGTTTAAAGATAAAAATGTCCAATTTTTTTAAAATTAGATTTTCGTGTCATTCGTTACATGGATTAAAAGGTGGCAGTTCCAAGATCACGAATATATAATTTTTAAGTCGCTGGGGCAAGTAGTTTAGCCGCAAATCGAATTTTAAGGGACAGAAAAAGTGTAAAGTTTGATGGGTCTAGGACGCATAGTTTAGCCGGAAAACGCGTTTAAAGATAAAAATGTCCAATTTTTTTAAAATTAGATTTTCGTGTCATTCGTTACATGGATTAAAATGTGGCAGTTCCAAGATCACGAATATATAATTTTTAAGTCGCTGGGGCAAGTAGTTTAGCCGCAAATCGAATTTTAAGGGACAGAAAAAGTGTAAAGTTTGATGGGTCTAGGACGCATAGTTTAGCCGGAAAACGCGTTTAAAGATAAAAATGTCCAATTTTTTTAAAATTAGTTTTTCGTGTCATTCGTTACATGGATTAAAAGGTGGCAGTTCCAAGATCACGAATATATAATTTTTAAGTCGCTGGGGCAAGTAGTTTAGCCGCAAATCGAATTTTAAGGGACAGAAAAAGCGTAAAGTTTGATGGGTCTAGGACGCATAGTTTAGCCGGAAAACGCGTTTAAAGATAAAAATATCCAATTTTTTTAAAATTAGATTTTCGTGTCATTCGTTACATGGATTAAAAGGTGGCAGTTCCAAGATCACGAATATATAATTTTTAAGTCGCTGGGGCAAGTAGTTTAGCCGCAAATCGAATTTTAAGGGACAGAAAAAGTGTAAAGTTTGATGGGTCTAGGACGCATAGTTTAGCCGGAAAACGCGTTTAAAGATAAAAATGTCCAAATTTTTTTAAAATTAGATTTTCGTGTCATTCGTTACATGGATTAAAATGTGGCAGTTCCAAGATCACGAATATATAATTTTTAAGTCGCTGGGGCAAGTAGTTTAGCCGCAAATCGAATTTTAAGGGACAGAAAAAGTGTAAAGTTTGATGGGTCTAGGACGCATAGTTTAGCCGGAAAACGCGTTTAAAGATAAAAATGTCCAATTTTTTTAAAATTAGTTTTTCGTGTCATTCGTTACATGGATTAAAAGGTGGCAGTTCCAAGATCACGAATATATAATTTTTAAGTCGCTGGGGCAAGTAGTTTAGCCGCAAATCGAATTTTAAGGTACAGAAAAAGTGTAAAGTTTGATGGGTCTAGGACGCATAGTTTAGCCGGAAAACGCGTTTAAAGATAAAAATGTCCAATTTTTTTAAAATTAGATTTTCGTGTCATTCGTTACATGGATTAAAAGGTGGCAGTTCCAAGATCACGAATATATAATTTTTAAGTCGCTGGGGTAAGTAGCTTAGCCGCAAATCGAATTTTAAGGGACAGAAAAAGTGTAAAGTTTGATGGGTCTAGGACGCATAGTTTAGCCGGAAAGCGCGTTTAAAGATAAAAATGTCCAATTTTTTTAAAATTAGATTTTCGTGTCATTCGTTACATGGATTAAAAGGTGGCAGTTCCAAGATCACGAATATATAATTTTTAAGTCGCTGGGGCAAGTAGTTTAGCCGCAAATCGAATTTTAAGGGACAGAAAAAGTGTAAAGTTTGATGGGTCTAGGACGCATAGTTTAGCCGGAAAACGCGTTTAAAGATAAAAATGTCCAATTTTTTTAAAATTAGTTTTTCGTGTCATTCGTTACATGGATTAAAAGGTGGCAGTTCCAAGATCACGAATATATAATTTTTAAGTCGCTGGGGCAAGTAGTTTAGCCGCAAATCGAATTTTAAGGGACAGAAAAAGTGTAAAGTTTGATGGGTCTAGGACGCATAGTTTAGCCGGAAAACGCGTTTAAAGATAAAAATGTCCAATTTTTTTAAAATTAGATTTTCGTGTCATTCGTTACATGGATTAAAAGGTGGCAGTTCCAAGATCACGAATATATAATTTTTAAGTCGCTGGGGCAAGTAGTTTAGCCGCAAATCGAATTTTAAGGGACAGAAAAAGTGTAAAGTTTGATGGGTCTAGGACGCATAGTTTAGCCGGAAAACGCGTTTAAAGATAAAAATGTCCAATTTTTTTAAAATTAGATTTTCGTGTCATTCGTTACATGGATTAAAATGTGGCAGTTCCAAGATGACGAATATATAATTTTTAAGTCGCTGGGGCAAGTAGTTTAGCCGCAAATCGAATTTTAAGGGACAGACAAAGTGTAAAGTTTAATGGGTCTAGGACGCATAGTTTAGCCGGAAAACGCGTTTAAAGATAAAAATGTCCAATTTTTTTAAAATTAGTTTTTCGTGTCATTCGTTACATGGATTAAAAGGTGGCAGTTCCAAGATCACGAATATATAATTTTTAAGTCGCTGGGGCAAGTAGTTTAGCCGCAAATCGAATTTTAAGGGACAGAAAAAGTGTAAAGTTTGATGGGTCTAGGACGCATAGTTTAGCCGGAAAACGCGTTTAAAGATAAAAATGTCCAATTTTTTTAAAATTAGATTTTCGTGTCATTCGTTACATGGATTAAAAGGTGGCAGTTCCAAGATCACGAATATATAATTTTTAAGTCGCTGGGGCAAGTAGTTTAGCCGCAAATCGAATTTTAAGGGACAGAAAAAGTGTAAAGTTTGATGGGTCTAGGACGCATAGTTTAGCCGGAAAACGCGTTTAAAGATAAAAATGTCCAATTTTTTTAAAATTAGTTTTTCGTGTCATTCGTTACATGGATTAAAAGGTGGCAGTTCCAAGATCACGAATATATAATTTTTAAGTCGCTGGGGCAAGTAGTTTAGCCGCAAATCGAATTTTAAGGGACAGAAAAAGTGTAAAGTTTGATCTGTCTAGGACGCGTAGCTTAGCCGGAAAACGCGTTTAAAGATAAAAATGTACAATTTTTTTAAAATTAGATTTTCGTGTCATTCGTTACATGGATTAAAAGGTGGCAGTTCCAAGATCACGAATATATAATTTTTAAGTCGCTGGGGCAAGTAGTTTAGCCGCAAATCGAATTTTAAGGGACAGAAAAAGTGTAAAGTTTGATGGGTCTAGGACGCATAGTTTAGCCGGAAAACGCGTTTAAAGATAAAAATGTCCAATTTTTTTAAAATTAGATTTTCGTGTCATTCGTTACATGGATTAAAATGTGGCAGTTCCAAGATCACGAATATATAATTTTTAAGTCGCTGGGGCAAGTAGTTTAGCCGCAAATCGAATTTTAAGGGACAGAAAAAGTTTAAAGTTTGATAGGTCTAGGACGCATAGTTTAGCCGGAAAACGCGTTTAAAGATAAAAATGTCCAATTTTTTTAAAATTAGATTTTCGTGTCATTCGTTACATGGATTAAAAGGTGGCAGTTCCAAGATCACGAATATATAATTTTTAAGTCGCTGGGGCAAGTAGTTTAGCCGCAAATCGAATTTTAAGGGACAGAAAAAGTGTAAAGTTTGATGGGTCTAGGACGCATAGTTTAGCCGGAAAACGCGTTTAAAGATAAAAATGTCCAATTTTTTTAAAATTAGATTTTCGTGTCATTCGTTACATGGATTAAAAGGTGGCAGTTCCAAGATCACGAATATATAATTTTTAAGTCGCTGGGGCAAGTAGTTTAGCCGCAAATCGAATTTTAAGGGACAGAAAAAGTGTAAAGTTTGATGGGTCTAGGACGCATAGTTTAGCCGGAAAACGCGTTTAAAGATAAAAATGTCCAATTTTTTTAAAATTAGATTTTCGTGTCATTCGTTACATGGATTAAAAGGTGGCAGTTCCAAGATCACGAATATATAATTTTTAAGTCGCTGGGGCAAGTAGTTTAGCCGCAAATCGAATTTTAAGGGACAGAAAAAGTGTAAAGTTTGATGGGTCTAGGACGCGTAGTTTAGCCGGAAAACGCGTTTAAAGATAAAAATGTACAATTTTTTTAAAATTAGATTTTCGTGTCATTCGTTACATGGATTAAAAGGTGGCAGTTCCAAGATCACGAATATATAATTTTTAAGTCGCTGGGGCAAGTAGTTTAGCCGCAAATCGAATTTTAAGGGACAGAAAAAGTGTAAAGTTTGATGGGTCTAGGACGCATAGTTTAGCCGGAAAACGCGTTTAAAGATAAAAATGTCCAATTTTTTTAAAATTAGATTTTCGTGTCATTCGTTACATGGATTAAAATGTGGCAGTTCCAAGATCACGAATATATAATTTTTAAGTCGCTGGGGCAAGTAGTTTAGCCGCAAATCGAATTTTAAGGGACAGAAAAAGTGTAAAGTTTGATGGGTCTAGGACGCATAGTTTAGCCGGAAAACGCGTTTAAAGATAAAAATGTCCAATTTTTTTAAAATTAAATTTTCGTGTCATTCGTTACATGGATTAAAAGGTGGCAGTTCCAAGATCACGAATATATAATTTTTAAGTCGCTGGGGCAAGTAGTTTAGCCGCAAATCGAATTTTAAGGGACAGAAAAAGTGTAAAGTTTGATGGGTCTAGGACGCATAGTTTAGCCGGAAAACGCGTTTAAAGATAAAAATGTCCAATTTTTTTAAAATTAGATTTTCGTGTCATTCGTTACATGGATTAAAAGGTGGCAGTTCCAAGATCACGAATATATAATTTTTAAGTCGCTGGGGCAAGTAGTTTAGCCGCAAATCGAATTTTAAGGGACAGAAAAAGTGTAAAGTTTGATGGGTCTAGGACGCATAGTTTAGCCGGAAAACGCGTTTAAAGATAAAAATGTCCAATTTTTTTAAAATTAGATTTTCGTGTCATTCGTTACATGGATTAAAAGGTGGCAGTTCCAAGATCACGAATATATAATTTTTAAGTCGCTGGGGCAAGTAGTTTAGCCGCAAATCGAATTTTAAGGGACAGAAAAAGTGTAAAGTTTGATCTGTCTAGGACGCATAGTTTAGCCGGAAAACGCGTTTAAAGATAAAAATGTCCAATTTTTTTAAAATTAGTTTTTCGTGTCATTCGTTACATGGATTAAAAGGTGGCAGTTCCAAGATCACGAATATATAATTTTTAAGTCGCTGGGGCAAGTAGTTTAGCCGCAAATCGAATTTTAAGGGACAGAAAAAGTGTAAAGTTTGATGGGTCTAGGACGCGTAGTTTAGCCGGAAAACGCGTTTAAAGATAAAAATGTCCAATTTTTTTAAAATTAGATTTTCGTGTCATTCGTTACATGGATTAAAAGGTGGCAGTTCCAAGATCACGAATATATAATTTTTAAGTCGCTGGGGCAAGTAGTTTAGCCGCAAATCGAATTTTAAGGGACAGAAAAAGTGTAAAGTTTGATGGGTCTAGGACGCATAGTTTAGCCGGAAAACGCGTTTAAAGATAAAAATGTCCAATTTTTTTAAAATTAGATTTTCGTGTCATTCGTTACATGGATTAAAATGTGGCAGTTCCAAGATCACGAATATATAATTTTTAAGTCGCTGGGGCAAGTAGTTTAGCCGCAAATCGAATTTTAAGGGACAGAAAAAGTGTAAAGTTTGATGGGTCTAGGACGCATAGTTTAGCCGGAAAACGCGTTTAAAGATAAAAATGTCCAATTTTTTTAAAATTAGATTTTCGTGTCATTCGTTACATGGATTAAAAGGTGGCAGTTCCAAGATCACGAATATATAATTTTTAAGTCGCTGGGGCAAGTAGTTTAGCCGCAAATCGAATTTTAAGGGACAGAAAAAGTGTAAAGTTTGATGGGTCTAGGACGCATAGTTTAGCCGGAAAACGCGTTTAAAGATAAAAATGTCCAATTTTTTTAAAATTAGATTTTCGTGTCATTCGTTACATGGATTAAAAGGTGGCAGTTCCAAGATCACGAATATATAATTTTTAAGTCGCTGGGGCAAGTAGTTTAGCCGCAAATCGAATTTTAAGGGACAGAAAAAGTGTAAAGTTTGATGGGTCTAGGACGCATAGTTTAGCCGGAAAACGCGTTTAAAGATAAAAATGTCCAATTTTTTTAAAATTAGATTTTCGTGTCATTCGTTACATGGATTAAAAGGTGGCAGTTCCAAGATCACGAATATATAATTTTTAAGTCGCTGGGGCAAGTAGTTTAGCCGCAAATCGAATTTTAAGGGACAGAAAAAGTGTAAAGTTTGATGGGTCTAGGACGCATAGTTTAGCCGGAAAACGCGCTTAAAGATAAAAATGTCCAATTTTTTTAAAATTAGATTTTCGTGTCATTCGTTACATGGATTAAAAGGTGGCAGTTCCAAGATCACGAATATATAATTTTTAAGTCGCTGGGGCAAGTAGTTTAGCCGCAAATCGAATTTTAAGGGACAGAAAAAGTGTAAAGTTTGATGGGTCTAGGACGCATAGTTTAGCCGGAAAATGTCCAATTTTTTTAAAATTAGATTTTCGTGTCATTCGTTATATGGATTAAAAGGTGGCAGTTCCAAGATCACGAATATATAATTTTTAAGTCGCTGGGGCAAGTAGTTTAGCCGCAAATCGAATTTTAAGGGACAGAAAAAGTGTAAAGTTTGATGGGTCTAGGACGCATAGTTTAGCCGGAAAACGCGTTTAAAGATAAAAATGTACAATTTTTTTAAAATTAGATTTTCGTGTCATTCGTTATATGGATTAAAAGGTGGCAGTTCCAAGATCACGAATATATAATTTTTAAGTCGCTGGGGCAAGTAGTTTAGCCGCAAATCGAATTTTAAGGGACAGAAAAAGTGTAAAGTTTGATGGGTCTAGGACGCGTCGTTTAGCCGGAAAACGCGTTTAAAGATAAAAATGTACAATTTTTTTAAAATTAGATTTTCGTGTCATTCGTTACATGGATTAAAAGGTGGCAGTTCCAAGATCACGAATATATAATTTTTAAGTCGCTGGGGCAAGCAGTTTAGCCGCAAATCGAATTTTAAGGGACAGAAAAAGTGTAAAGTTTGATGGGTCTAGGACGCATAGTTTAGCCGGAAAACGCGTTTAAAGATAAAAATGTCCAATTTTTTAAAAATTAGATTTTCGTGTCATTCGTTACATGGATTAAAAGGTGGCAGTTCCAAGATCACGAATATATAATTTTTAAGTCGCTGGGGCAAGTAGTTTAGCCGCAAATCGAATTTTAAGGGACAGAAAAAGTGTAAAGTTTGATGGGTCTAGGACGCATAGTTTAGCCGGAAAACGCGTTTAAAGATAAAAATGTCCAATTTTTTTAAAATTAGATTTTCGTGTCATTCGTTACATGGATTAAAAGGTGGCAGTTCCAAGATCACGAATATATAATTTTTAAGTCGCTGGGGCAAGTAGTTTAGCCGCAAATCGAATTTTAAGGGACAGAAAAAGTGTAAAGTTTGATGGGTCTAGGACGCATAGTTTAGCCGGAAAACGCGTTTAAAGATAAAAATGTCCAATTTTTTTAAAATTAGTTTTTCGTGTCATTCGTTACATGGATTAAAAGGTGGCAGTTCCAAGATCACGAATATATAATTTTTAAGTCGCTGGGGCAAGTAGTTTAGCCGCAAATCGAATTTTAAGGGACAGAAAAAGTGTAAAGTTTGATGGGTCTAGGACGCATAGTTTAGCCGGAAAACGCGTTTAAAGATAAAAATGTCCAATTTTTTTAAAATTAGTTTTTCGTGTCATTCGTTACATGGATTAAAAGGTGGCAGTTCCAAGATCACGAATATATAATTTTTAAGTCGCTGGGGCAAGTAGTTTAGCCGCAAATCGAATTTTAAGGGACAGAAAAGTGTAAAGTTTGATGGGTCTAGGACGCATAGTTTAGCCGGAAAACGCGTTTAAAGATAAAAATGTCCAATTTTTTTAAAATTAGATTTTCGTGTCATTCGTTACATGGATTAAAAGGTGGCAGTTCCAAGATCACGAATATATAATTTTTAAGTCGCTGGGGCAAGTAGTTTAGCCGCAAATCGAATTTTAAGGGACAGAAAAAGTGTAAAGTTTGATGGGTCTAGGACGCATAGTTTAGCCGGAAAACGCGTTTAAAGATAAAAATGTCCAATTTTTTTAAAATTAGTTTTTCGTGTCATTCGTTACATGGATTAAAAGGTGGCAGTTCCAAGATCACGAATATATAATTTTTAAGTCGCTGGGGCAAGTAGTTTAGCCGCAAATCGAATTTTAAGGGACAAAAAAAGTGTAAAGTTTGATGGGTCTAGGACGCATAATTTAGCCGGAAAACGCGTTTAAAGATAAAAATGTCCAATTTTTTTAAAATTAGATTTTCGTGTCATTCGTTACATGGATTAAAAGGTGGCAGTTCCAAGATCACGAATATATAATTTTTAAGTCGCTGGGGCAAGTAGTTTAGCCGCAAATCGAATTTTAAGGGACAGAAAAAGTGTAAAGTTTGATGGGTCTAGGACGCATAGTTTAGCCGGAAAACGCGTTTAAAGATAAAAATGTCCAATTTTTTTAAAATTAGATTTTCGTGTCATTCGTTACATGGATTAAAAGGTGGCAGTTCCAAGATCACGAATATATAATTTTTAAGTCGCTGGGGCAAGTAGTTTAGCCGCAAATCGAATTTTAAGGGACAGAAAAAGTGTAAAGTTTGATGGGTCTAGGACGCATAGCTTAGCCGGAAAACGCGTTTAAAGATAAAAATGTCCAATTTTTTTAAAATTAGATTTTCGTGTCATTCGTTACATGGATTAAAAGGTGGCAGTTCCAAGATCACGAATATATAATTTTTAAGTCGCTGGGGCAAGTAGTTTAGCCGCAAATCGAATTTTAAGGGACAGAAAAAGTGTAAAGTTTGATGGGTCTAGGACGCATAGTTTAGCCGGAAAACGCGTTTAAAGATAAAAATGTCCAATTTTTTTAAAATTAGATTTTCGTGTCATTCGTTACATGGATTAAAAGGTGGCAGTTCCAAGATCACGAATATATAATTTTTAAGTCGCTGGGGCAAGTAGTTTAGCCGCAAATCGAATTTTAAGGGACAGAAAAAGTGTAAAGTTTGATGGGTCTAGGACGCATAGTTTAGCCGGAAAACGCGATTAAAGATAAAAATGTCCAATTTTTTTAAAATTAGTTTTTCGTGTCATTCGTTACATGGATTAAAAGGTGGCAGTTCCAAGATCACGAATATATAATTTTTAAGTCGCTGGGGCAAGTAGTTTAGCCGCAAATCGAATTTTAAGGGACAGAAAAAGTGTAAAGTGTGATGGGTCTAGGACGCGTAGTTTAGCCGGAAAACGCGTTTAAAGATAAAAATGTCCAATTTTTTTAAAATTAGATTTTCGTGTCATTCGTTACATGGATTAAAAGGTGGCAGTTCCAAGATCACGAATATATAATTTTTAAGTCGCTGGGGCAAGTAGTTTAGCCGCAAATCGAATTTTAAGGGACAGAAAAAGTGTAAAGTTTGATGGGTCTAGGACGCATAGTTTAGCCGGAAAACGCGTTTAAAGATAAAAATGTCCAATTTTTTTAAAATTAGATTTTCGTGTCATTCGTTACATGGATTAAAAGGTGGCAGTTCCAAGATCACGAATATATAATTTTTAAGTCGCTGGGGCAAGTAGTTTAGCCGCAAATCGAATTTTAAGGGACAGAAAAAGTGTAAAGTTTGATGGGTCTAGGACGCATAGTTTAGCCGGAAAACGCGTTTAAAGATAAAAATGTCCAATTTTTTTAAAATTAGTTTTTCGTGTCATTCGTTACATGGATTAAAAGGTGGCAGTTCCAAGATCACGAATATATAATTTTTAAGTCGCTGGGGCAAGTAGTTTAGCCGCAAATCGAATTTTAAGGGACAGAAAAAGTGTAAAGTGTGATGGGTCTAGGACGCGTAGTTTAGCCGGAAAACGCGTTTAAAGATAAAAATGTCCAATTTTTTTAAAATTAGATTTTCGTGTCATTCGTTACATGGATTAAAAGGTGGCAGTTCCAAGATCACGAATATATAATTTTTAAGTCGCTGGGGCAAGTAGTTTAGCCGCAAATCGAATTTTAAGGGACAGAAAAAGTGTAAAGTTTGATGGGTCTAGGACGCATAGTTTAGCCGGAAAACGCGTTTAAAGATAAAAATGTCCAATTTTTTTAAAATTAGATTTTCGTGTCATTCGTTACATGGATTAAAAGGTGGCAGTTCCAAGATCACGAATATATAATTTTTAAGTCGCTGGGGCAAGTAGTTTAGCCGCAAATCGAATTTTAAGGGACAGAAAAAGTGTAAAGTTTGATGGGTCTAGGATGCATAGTTTAGCCGGAAAACGCGTTTAAAGATAAAAATGTCCAATTTTTTTAAAATTAGTTTTTCGTGTCATTCGTTACATGGATTAAAAGGTGGCAGTTCCAAGATCACGAATATATAATTTTTAAGTCGCTGGGGCAAGTAGTTTAGCCGCAAATCGAATTTTAAGGGACAGAAAAAGTGTAAAGTTTGATGGGTCTAGGACGCATAGTTTAGCCGGAAAACGCGTTTAAAGATAAAAATGTCCAATTTTTTTAAAATTAGTTTTTCGTGTCATTCGTTACATGGATTAAAAGGTGGCAGTTCCAAGATCACGAATATATAATTTTTAAGTCGCTGGGGCAAGTAGTTTAGCCGCAAATCGAATTTTAAGGGACAGAAAAAGTGTAAAGTTTGATGGGTCTAGGACGCATAGTTTAGCCGGAAAACGCGTTTAAAGATAAAAATGTCCAATTTTTTTAAAATTAGTTTTTCGTGTCATTCGTTACATGGATTAAAAGGTGGCAGTTCCAAGATCACGAATATATAATTTTTAAGTCGCTGGGGCAAGTAGTTTAGCCGCAAATCGAATTTTAAGGGACAGAAACAGTGTAAAGTTTGATGGGTCTAGGACGCATAGTTTAGCCGGAAAACGTGTTTAAAGATAAAAATGTCCAATTTTTTTAAAATTAGATTTTCGTGTAATTCGTTACATGGATTAAAAGGTGGCAGTTCCAAGATCACGAATATATAATTTTTAAGTCGCTGGGGCAAGTAGTTTAGCCGAAAATCGAATTTTAAGGGACAGAAAAAGTGTAAAGTTTGATGGGTCTAGGACGCATAGTTTAGCCGGAAAACGCGTTTAAAGATCAAAATGACCAATTTTTTTAAAATTATATTTTCGTGTCATTCGTTACATGGATTAAAAGGTGGCAGTTCCAAGATCACGAATATATAATTTTTAAGTCGCTGGGGCAAGTAGTTTAGCCGCAAATCGAATTTTAAGGGACAGAAAAAGTGTAAAGTTTGATGGGTCTAGGACGCATAGTTTAGCCGGAAAACGCGTTTAAAGATAAAAATGTCCAATTTTTTTAAAATTAGATTTTCGTGTCATTCGTTACATGGATTAAAATGTGGCAGTTCCAAGATCACGAATATATAATTTTTAAGTCGCTGGGGCAAGTAGTTTAGCCGCAAATCGAATTTTAAGGGACAAAAAAAGTGTAAAGTTTGATGGGTCTAGGACGCATAGTTTAGCCGGAAAACGCGTTTAAAGATAAAAATGTCCAATTTTTTTAAAATTAGTTTTTCGTGTCATTCGTTACATGGATTAAAAGGTGGCAGTTCCAAGATCACGAATATATAATTTTTAAGTCGCTGGGGCAAGTAGTTTAGCCGCAAATCGAATTTTAAGGGACAGAAAAAGTGTAAAGTTTGATGGGTCTAGGACGCGTAGTTTAGCCGGAAAACGCGTTTAAAGATAAAAATGTACAATTTTTTTAAAATTAGATTTTCGTGTCATTCGTTACATGGATTAAAAGGTGGCAGTTCCAAGATCACGAATATATAATTTTTAAGTCGCTGGGGCAAGTAGTTTAGCCGCAAATCGAATTTTAAGGGACAGAAAAAGTGTAAAGTTTGATGGGTCTAGGACGCATAGTTTAGCCGGAAAACGCGTTTAAAGATAAAAATGTCCAATTTTTTTAAAATTAGATTTTCGTGTCATTCGTTACATGGATTAAAATGTGGCAGTTCCAAGATCACGAATATATAATTTTTAAGTCGCTGGGGCAAGTAGTTTAGCCGCAAATCGAATTTTAAGGGACAGAAAAAGTGTAAAGTTTGATGGGTCTAGGACGCATAGTTTAGCCGGAAAACGCGTTTAAAGATAAAAATGTCCAATTTTTTTAAAATTAGATTTTCGTGTCATTCGTTACATGGATTAAAATGTGGCAGTTCCAAGATCACGAATATATAATTTTTAAGTCGCTGGGGCAAGTAGTTTAGCCGCAAATCGAATTTTAAGGGACAAAAAAAGTGTAAAGTTTGATGGGTCTAGGACGCATAGTTTAGCCGGAAAACGCGTTTAAAGATAAAAATGTCCAATTTTTTTAAAATTAGTTTTTCGTGTCATTCGTTACATGGATTAAAATGTGGCAGTTCCAAGATCACGAATATATAATTTTTAAGTCGCTGGGGCAAGTAGTTTAGCCGCAAATCGAATTTTAAGGGACAGAAAAAGTGTAAAGTTTGATGGGTCTAGGACGCATAGTTTAGCCGGAAAACGCGTTTAAAGATAAAAATGTCCAATTTTTTTAAAATTAGATTTTCGTGTCATTCGTTACATGGATTAAAAGGTGGCAGTTCCAAGATCACGAATATATAATTTTTAAGTCGCTGGGGCAAGTAGTTTAGCCGCAAATCGAATTTTAAGGGACAGAAAAAGTGTAAAGTTTGATGGGTCTAGGACGCATAGTTTAGCCGGAAAACGCGTTTAAAGATAAAAATGTCCAATTTTTTTAAAATTAGATTTTCGTGTCATTCGTTACATGGATTAAAAGGTGGCAGTTCCAAGATCACGAATATATAATTTTTAAGTCGCTGGGGCAAGTAGTTTAGCCGCAAATCGAATTTTAAGGGACAGAAAAAGTGTAAAGTTTGATGGGTCTAGGACGCATAGTTTAGCCGGAAAACGCGTTTAAAGATAAAAATGTCCAATTTTTTTAAAATAAGTTTTTCGTGTCATTCGTTACATGGATTAAAAGGTGGCAGTTCCAAGATCACGAATATATAATTTTTAAGTCGCTGGGGCAAGTAGTTTAGTCGCAAATCGAATTTTAAGGGACAGAAAAAGTGTAAAGTTTGATGGGTCTAGGACGCATAGTTTAGCCGGAAAACGCGTTTAAAGATAAAAATGTCCAATTTTTTTAAAATTAGTTTTTCGTGTCATTCGTTATATGGATTAAAAGGTGGCAGTTCCAAGATCACGAATATATAATTTTTAAGTCGCTGGGGCAAGTAGTTTAGCCGCAAATCGAATTTTAAGGGACAGAAAAAGTGTAAAGTTTGATGGGTCTAGGACGCATAGTTTAGCCGGAAAACGCGTTTAAAGATAAAAATGTCCAATTTTTTTAAAATTAGTTTTTCGTGTCATTCGTTACATGGATTAAAAGGTGGCAGTTCCAAGATCACGAATATATAATTTTTAAGTCGCTGGGGCAAGTAGTTTAGCCGCAAATCGAATTTTAAGGGACAGAAAAAGTGTAAAGTTTGATGGGTCTAGGACGCATAGTTTAGCCGGAAAACGCGTTTAAAGATAAAAATGTCCAATTTTTTTAAAATTAGATTTTCGTGTCATTCGTTACATGGATTAAAAGGTGGCTGTTCCAAGATCACGAATATATAATTTTTAAGTCGCTGGGGCAAGTAGTTTAGCCGCAAATCGAATTTTAAGGGACAGAAACAGTGTAAAGTTTGATGGGTCTAGGACGCATAGTTTAGCCGGAAAACGCGTTTAAAGATAAAAATGTCCAATTTTTTTAAAATTAGATTTTCGTGTCATTCGTTACATGGATTAAAATGTGGCAGTTCCAAGATCACGAATATATAATTTTTAAGTCGCTGGGGCAAGTAGTTTAGCCGCAAATCGAATTTTAAGGGACAGAAAAAGTGTAAAGTTTGATGGGTCTAGGACGCATAGTTTAGCCGGAAAACGCGTTTAAAGATAAAAATGTCCAATTTTTTTAAAATTAGTTTTTCGTGTCATTCGTTACATGGATTAAAAGGTGGCAGTTCCAAGATCACGAATATATAATTTTTAAGTCGCTGGGGCAAGTAGTTTAGCCGCAAATCGAATTTTAAGGGACAGAAAAAGTGTAAAGTTTGATGGGTCTAGGACGCGTAGTTTAGCCGGAAAACGCGTTTAAAGATAAAAATGTACAATTTTTTTAAAATTAGATTTTCGTGTCATTCGTTACATGGATTAAAAGGTGGCAGTTCCAAGATCACGAATATATAATTTTTAAGTCGCTGGGGCAAGTAGTTTAGCCGCAAATCGAATTTTAAGGGACAGAAAAAGTGTAAAGTTTGATGGGTCTAGGACGCATAGTTTAGCCGGAAAACGCGTTTAAAGATAAAAATGTCCAATTTTTTTAAAATTAGATTTTCGTGTCATTCGTTACATGGATTAAAAGGTGGCAGTTCCAAGATCACGAATATATAATTTTTAAGTCGCTGGGGCAAGTAGTTTAGCCGCAAATCGAATTTTAAGGGACAGAAAAAGTGTAAAGTTTGATGGGTCTAGGACGCATAGTTTAGCCGGAAAACGCGTTTAAAGATAAAAATGTCCAATTTTTTTAAAATTAGATTTTCGTGTCATTCGTTACATGGATTAAAAGGTGGCAGTTCCAAGATCACGAATATATAATTTTTAAGTCGCTGGGGCAAGTAGTTTAGCCGCAAATCGAATTTTAAGGGACAGAAAAAGTGTAAAGTTTGATGGGTCTAGGACGCATAGTTTAGCCGGAAAACGCGTTTAAAGATAAAAATGTCCAATTTTTTTAAAATTAGTTTTTCGTGTCATTCGTTACATGGATTAAAAGGTGGCAGTTCCAAGATCACGAATATATAATTTTTAAGTCGCTGGGGCAAGTAGTTTAGCCGCAAATCGAATTTTAAGGGACAGAAAAAGTGTAAAGTTTGATGGGTCTAGGACGCATAGTTTAGCCGGAAAACGCGTTTAAAGATAAAAATGTCCAATTTTTTTAAAATTAGATTTTCGTGTCATTCGTTCGTTACATGGATTAAAATGTGGCAGTTCCAAGATCACGAATATATAATTTTTAAGTCGCTGGGGCAAGTAGTTTAGCCGCAAATCGAATTTTAAGGGACAGAAAAAGTGTAAAGTTTGATGGGTCTAGGAAGCATAGTTTAGCCGGAAAACGCGTTTAAAGATAAAAATGTCAAATTTTTTTAAAATTAGATTTTCGTGTCATTCGTTACATGGATTAAAAGGTGGCAGTTCCAAGATCACGAATATATAATTTTTAAGTCGCTGGGGCAAGTAGTTTAGCCGCAAATCGAATTTTAAGGGACAGAAAAAGTGTAAAGTTTGATGGGTCTAGGACGCATAGTTTAGCCGGAAAACGCGTTTAAAGATAAAAATGTCCAATTTTTTTAAAATTAGATTTTCGTGTCATTCGTTACATGGATTAAAAGGTGGCAGTTCCAAGATCACGAATATATAATTTTTAAGTCGCTGGGGCAAGTAATTTAGCCGCAAATCGAATTTTAAGGGACAGAAAAAGTGTAAAGTTTGATGGGTCTAGGACGCATAGTTTAGCCGGAAAACGCGTTTAAAGATAAAAATGTCCAATTTTTTTTAAATTAGATTTTCGTGTCATTCGTTACATGGATTAAAAGGTGGCAGTTCCAAGATCACGAATATATAATTTTTAAGTCGCTGGGGCAAGTAGTTTAGCCGCAAATCGAATTTTAAGGGACAGAAAAAGTGTAAAGTTTGATGGGTCTAGGACGCATAGTTTAGCCGGAAAACGCGTTTAAAGATAAAAATGTCCAATTTTTTTAAAATTAGTTTTTCGTGTCATTCGTTACATGGATTAAAAGGTGGCAGTTCCAAGATCACGAATATATAATTTTTAAGTCGCTGGGGCAAGTAGTTTAGCCGCAAATCGAATTTTAAGGGACAGAAAAAGTGTAAAGTTTGATGGGTCTAGGACGCGTAGTTTAGCCGGAAAACGCGTTTAAAGATAAAAATGTACAATTTTTTTAAAATTAGATTTTCGTGTCATTCGTTACATGGATTAAAAGGTGGCAGTTCCAAGATCACGAATATATAATTTTTAAGTCGCTGGGGCAAGTAGTTTAGCCGCAAATCGAATTTTAAGGGACAGAAAAAGTGTAAAGTTTGATGGGTCTAGGACGCATAGTTTAGCCGGAAAACGCGTTTAAAGATAAAAATGTCCAATTTTTTTAAAATTAGATTTTCGTGTCATTCGTTCGTTACATGGATTAAAATGTGGCAGTTCCAAGATCACGAATATATAATTTTTAAGTCGCTGGGGCAAGTAGTTTAGCCGCAAATCGAATTTTAAGGGACAGAAAAAGTGTAAAGTTTGATGGGTCTAGGAAGCATAGTTTAGCCGGAAAACGCGTTTAAAGATAAAAATGTCCAATTTTTTTAAAATTAGATTTTCGTGTCATTCGTTACATGGATTAAAAGGTGGCAGTTCCAAGATCACGAATATATAATTTTTAAGTCGCTGGGGCAAGTAGTTTAGCCGCAAATCGAATTTTAAGGGACAGAAAAAGTGTAAAGTTTGATGGGTCTAGGACGCATAGTTTAGCCGGAAAACGCGTTTAAAGATAAAAATGTCCAATTTTTTTAAAATTAGATTTTCGTGTCATTCGTTACATGGATTAAAAGGTGGCAGTTCCAAGATCACGAATATATAATTTTTAAGTCGCTGGGGCAAGTAGTTTAGCCGCAAATCGAATTTTAAGGGACAGAAAAAGTGTAAAGTTTGATGGGTCTAGGACGCATAGTTTAGCCGGAAAACGCGTTTAAAGATAAAAATGTCCAATTTTTTTTAAATTAGATTTTCGTGTCATTCGTTACATGGATTAAAAGGTGGCAGTTCCAAGATCACGAATATATAATTTTTAAGTCGCTGGGGCAAGTAGTTTAGCCGCAAATCGAATTTTAAGGGACAGAAAAAGTGTAAAGTTTGATGGGTCTAGGACGCATAGTTTAGCCGGAAAACGCGTTTAAAGATAAAAATGTCCAATTTTTTTAAAATTAGATTTTCGTGTCATTCGTTACATGGATTAAAAGGTGGCAGTTCCAAGATCACGAATATATAATTTTTAAGTCGCTGGGGCAAGTAGTTTAGCCGCAAATCGAATTTTAAGGGACAGAAAAAGTGTAAAGTTTGATGGGTCTAGGACGCGTAGTTTAGCCGGAAAACGCGTTTAAAGATAAAAATGTACAATTTTTTTTAAAATTAGATTTTCGTGTCATTCGTTACATGGATTAAAAGGTGGCAGTTCCAAGATCACGAATATATAATTTTTAAGTCGCTGGGGCAAGTAGTTTAGCCGCAAATCGAATTTTAAGGGACAGAAAAAGTGTAAAGTTTGATGGGTCTAGGACGCGTAGTTTAGCCGGAACACGCGTTTAAAGATAAAAATGTACAATTTTTTTAAAATTAGATTTTCGTGTCATTCGTTACATGGATTAAAAGGTGGCAGTTCCAAGATCACGAATATATAATTTTTAAGTCGCTGGGGCAAGTAGTTTAGCCGCAAATCGAATTTTAAGGGACAGAAAAAGTGTAAAGTTTGATGGGTCTAGGACGCATAGTTTAGCCGGAAAACGCGTTTAAAGATAAAAATGTCCAATTTTTTTAAAATTAGATTTTCGTGTCATTCGTTCGTTACATGGATTAAAATGTGGCAGTTCCAAGATCACGAATATTGAATTTTTAAGTCGCTGGGGCAAGTAGTTTAGCCGCAAATCGAATTTTAAGGGACAGAAAAAGTGTAAAGTTTGATGGGTCTAGGAAGCATAGTTTAGCCGGAAAACGCGTTTAAAGATAAAAATGTCCAATTTTTTTAAAATTAGATTTTCGTGTCATTCGTTACATGGATTAAAAGGTGGCAGTTCCAAGATCACGAATATATAATTTTTAAGTCGCTGGGGCAAGTAGTTTAGCCGCAAATCGAATTTTAAGGGACAGAAAAAGTGTAAAGTTTGATGGGTCTAGGACGCATAGTTTAGCCGGAAAACGCGTTTAAAGATAAAAATGTCCAATTTTTTTAAAATTAGATTTTCGTGTCATTCGTTACATGGATTAAAAGGTGGCAGTTCCAAGATCACGAATATATAATTTTTAAGTCGCTGGGGCAAGTAGTTTAGCCGCAAATCGAATTTTAAGGGACAGAAAAAGTGTAAAGTTTGATGGGTCTAGGACGCATAGTTTAGCCGGAAAACGCGTTTAAAGATAAAAATGTCCAATTTTTTTAAAATTAGATTTTCGTGTCATTCGTTACATGGATTAAAAGGTGGCAGTTCCTAGATCACGAATATATAATTTTTAAGTCGCTGGGGCAAGTAGTTTAGCCGCAAATCGAATTTTAAGGGACAGAAAAAGTGTAAAGTTTGATGGGTCTAGGACGCATAGTTTAGTCGGAAAACGCGTTTAAAGATAAAAATGTCCAATTTTTTTTAAATTAGTTTTTCGTGTCATTCGTTACATGGATTAAAAGGTGGCAGTTCCAAGATCACGAATATATAATTTTTAAGTCGCTGGGGCAAGTAGTTTAGCCGCAAATCGAATTTTAAGGGACAGAAAAAGTGTAAAGTTTGATGGGTCTAGGACGCGTAGTTTAGCCGGAAAACGCGTTTAAAGATAAAAATGTCCAATTTTTTTAAAATTAGATTTTCGTGTCATTCGTTACATGGATTAAAAGGTGGCAGTTCCAAGATCACGAATATATAATTTTTAAGTCGCTGGGGCAAGTAGTTTAGCCGCAAATCGAATTTTAAGGGACAGAAAAAGTGTAAAGTTTGATGGGTCTAGGACGCATAGTTTAGCCGGAAAACGCGTTTAAAGATAAAAATGTCCAAATTTTTTAAAATTAGATTTTCGTGTAATTCGTTACATGGATTAAAAGGTGGCACTTCCAAGATCACGAATATATAATTTTTAAGTCGCTGGGGCAAGTAGTTTAGCCGCAAATCGAATTTTAAGGGACAGAAAAAGTGTAAAGTTTGATGGGTCTAGGACGCATAGTTTAGCCGGAAAACGCGTTTAAAGATAAAAATGTCCAATTTTTTTAAATTTAGTTTTTCGTGTCATTCGTTACATGGATTAACAGGTGGCAGTTCCAAGATCACGAATATATAATTTTTAAGTCGCTGGGGCAAGTAGTTTAGCCGCAAATCGAATTTTAAGGGACAGAAAAAGTGTAAAGATTGATGGGTCTAGGACGCATAGTTTAGCCGGAAAACGCGTTTAAAGATAAAAATGTCCAAATTTTTTAAAATTAGATTTTCGTGTAATTCGTTACATGGATTAAAAGGTGGCACTTCCAAGATCACGAATATATAATTTTTAAGTCGCTGGGGCAAGTAGTTTAGCCGCAAATCGAATTTTAAGGGACAGAAAAAGTGTAAAGTTTGATGGGTCTAGGACGCATAGTTTAGCCGGAAAACGCGTTTAAAGATAAAAATGTCCAATTTTATTAAAATTAGATTTTCGTGTCATTCGTTACATGGATTAAAAGGTGGCAGTTCCAAGATCACGAATATATAATTTTTAAGTCGCTGGGGCAAGTAGTTTAGCCGCAAATCGAATTTTAAGGGACAGAAAAAGTGTAAAGTTTGATGGGTCTAGGACGCATAGTTTAGCCGGAAAACGCGTTTAAAGATAAAAATGTCCAAATTTTTTAAAATTAGATTTTCGTGTCATTCGTTACATGGATTAAAAGGTGGCAGCTCCAAGATCACGAATATATAATTTTTAAGTCGCTGGGGCAAGTAGTTTAGCTGCAAATCGAATTTTAAGGGACAGAAAAAGTGTAAAGTTTGATGGGTCTAGGACGCATAGTTTAGCCGGAAAACGCGTTTAAAGATAAAAATGTCCAATTTTTTTAAAATTAGTTTTTCGTGTCATTCGTTACATGGATTAAAAGGTGGCAGTTCCAAGATCACGAATATATAATTTTTAAGTCGCTGGGGCAAGTAGTTTAGCCGCAAATCGAATTTTAAGGGACAGAAAAAGTGTAAAGTTTGATGGGTCTAGGACGCATAGTTTAGCCGGAAAACGCGTTTAAAGATAAAAATGTCCAATTTTTTTAAAATTAGATTTTCGTGTCATTCGTTACATGGATTAAAAGGTGGCAGTTCCTAGATCACGAATATATAATTTTTAAGTCGCTGGGGCAAGTAGTTTAGCCGCAAATCGAATTTTAAGGGACAGAAAAAGTGTAAAGTTTGATGGGTCTAGGACGCATAGTTTAGTCGGAAAACGCGTTTAAAGATAAAAATGTCCAATTTTTTTTAAATTAGTTTTTCGTGTCATTCGTTACATGGATTAAAAGGTGGCAGTTCCAAGATCACGAATATATAATTTTTAAGTCGCTGGGGCAAGTAGTTTAGCCGCAAATCGAATTTTAAGGGACAGAAAAAGTGTAAAGTTTGATGGGTCTAGGACGCGTAGTTTAGCCGGAAAACGCGTTTAAAGATAAAAATGTCCAATTTTTTTAAAATTAGATTTTCGTGTCATTCGTTACATGGATTAAAAGGTGGCAGTTCCAAGATCACGAATATATAATTTTTAAGTCGCTGGGGCAAGTAGTTTAGCCGCAAATCGAATTTTAAGGGACAGAAAAAGTGTAAAGTTTGATGGGTTTAGGACGCATAGTTTAGCCGGAAAACGCGTTTAAAGATAAAAATGTCCAAATTTTTTTAAATTAGATTTTCGTGTAATTCGTTACATGGATTAAAAGGTGGCACTTCCAAGATCACGAATATATAATTTTTAAGTCGCTGGGGCAAGTAGTTTAGCCGCAAATCGAATTTTAAGGGACAGAAAAAGTGTAAAGTTTGATGGGTCTAGGACGCATAGTTTAGCCGGAAAACGCGTTTAAAGATAAAAATGTCCAATTTTTTTAAATTTAGTTTTTCGTGTCATTCGTTACATGGATTAACAGGTGGCAGTTCCAAGATCACGAATATATAATTTTTAAGTCGCTGGGGCAAGTAGTTTAGCCGCAAATCGAATTTTAAGGGACAGAAAAAGTGTAAAGATTGATGGGTCTAGGACGCATAGTTTAGCCGGAAAACGCGTTTAAAGATAAAAATGTCCAAATTTTTTAAAATTAGATTTTCGTGTAATTCGTTACATGGATTAAAAGGTGGCACTTCCAAGATCACGAATATATAATTTTTAAGTCGCTGGGGCAAGTAGTTTAGCCGCAAATCGAATTTTAAGGGACAGAAAAAGTGTAAAGTTTGATGGGTCTAGGACGCATAGTTTAGCCGGAAAACGCGTTTAAAGATAAAAATGTCCAATTTTATTAAAATTAGATTTTCGTGTCATTCGTTACATGGATTAAAAGGTGGCAGTTCCAAGATCACGAATATATAATTTTTAAGTCGCTGGGGCAAGTAGTTTAGCCGCAAATCGAATTTTAAGGGACAGAAAAAGTGTAAAGTTTGATGGGTCTAGGACGCATAGTTTAGCCGGAAAACGCGTTTAAAGATAAAAATGTCCAAATTTTTTAAAATTAGATTTTCGTGTCATTCGTTACATGGATTAAAAGGTGGCAGCTCCAAGATCACGAATATATAATTTTTAAGTCGCTGGGGCAAGTAGTTTAGCTGCAAATCGAATTTTAAGGGACAGAAAAAGTGTAAAGTTTGATGGGTCTAGGACGCATAGTTTAGCCGGAAAACGCGTTTAAAGATAAAAATGTCCAATTTTTTTAAAATTAGTTTTTCGTGTCATTCGTTACATGGATTAAAAGGTGGCAGTTCCAAGATCACGAATATATAATTTTTAAGTCGCTGGGGCAAGTAGTTTAGCCGCAAATCGAATTTTAAGGGACAGAAAAAGTGTAAAGTTTGATGGGTCTAGGACGCATAGTTTAGCCGGAAAACGCGTTTAAAGATAAAAATGTCCAATTTTTTTTAAATTAGTTTTTCGTGTCATTCGTTACATGGATTAAAAGGTGGCAGTTCCAAGATCACGAATATATAATTTTTAAGTCGCTGGGGCAAGTAGTTTAGCCGCAAATCGAATTTTAAGGGACAGAAAAAGTGTAAAGTTTGATGGGTCTAGGACGCGTAGTTTAGCCGGAAAACGCGTTTAAAGATAAAAATGTCCAATTTTTTTAAAATTAGATTTTCGTGTCATTCGTTACATGGATTAAAAGGTGGCAGTTCCAAGATCACGAATATATAATTTTTAAGTCGCTGGGGCAAGTAGTTTAGCCGCAAATCGAATTTTAAGGGACAGAAAAAGTGTAAAGTTTGATGGGTTTAGGACGCATAGTTTAGCCGGAAAACGCGTTTAAAGATAAAAATGTCCAAATTTTTTAAAATTAGATTTTCGTGTAATTCGTTACATGGATTAAAAGGTGGCACTTCCAAGATCACGAATATATAATTTTTAAGTCGCTGGGGCAAGTAGTTTAGCCGCAAATCGAATTTTAAGGGACAGAAAAAGTGTAAAGTTTGATGGGTCTAGGACGCATAGTTTAGCCGGAAAACGCGTTTAAAGATAAAAATGTCCAATTTTTTTAAATTTAGTTTTTCGTGTCATTCGTTACATGGATTAACAGGTGGCAGTTCCAAGATCACGAATATATAATTTTTAAGTCGCTGGGGCAAGTAGTTTAGCCGCAAATCGAATTTTAAGGGACAGAAAAAGTGTAAAGTTTGATGGGTCTAGGACGCATAGTTTAGCCGGAAAACGCGTTTAAAGATAAAAATGTCCAAATTTTTTAAAATTAGATTTTCGTGTAATTCGTTACATGGATTAAAAGGTGGCACTTCCAAGATCACGAATATATAATTTTTAAGTCGCTGGGGCAAGTAGTTTAGCCGCAAATCGAATTTTAAGGGACAGAAAAAGTGTAAAGTTTGATGGGTCTAGGACGCATAGTTTAGCCGGAAAACGCGTTTAAAGATAAAAATGTCCAATTTTATTAAAATTAGATTTTCGTGTCATTCGTTACATGGATTAAAAGGTGGCAGTTCCAAGATCACGAATATATAATTTTTAAGTCGCTGGGGCAAGTAGTTTAGCCGCAAATCGAATTTTAAGGGACAGAAAAAGTGTAAAGTTTGATGGGTCTAGGACGCATAGTTTAGCCGGAAAACGCGTTTAAAGATAAAAATGTCCAAATTTTTTAAAATTAGATTTTCGTGTACTTCGTTACATGGTTTAAAAGGTGGCAGCTCCAAGATCACGAATATATAATTTTTAAGTCGCTGGGGCAAGTAGTTTAGCTGCAAATCGAATTTTAAGGGACAGAAAAAGTGTAAAGTTTGATGGGTCTAGGACGCATAGTTTAGCCGGAAAACGCGTTTAAAGATAAAAATGTCCAATTTTTTTAAAATTAGTTTTTCGTGTCATTCGTTACATGGATTAAAAGGTGGCAGTTCCAAGATCACGAATATATAATTTTTAAGTCGCTGGGGCAAGTAGTTTAGCCGCAAATCGAATTTTATGGGACAGAAAAAGTGTAAAGTTTGATGGGTCTAGGACGCATAGTTTAGCCGGAAAACGCGTTTAAAGATAAAAATGTCCAAATTTTTTAAAATTAGATTTTCGTGTAATTCGTTACATGGATTAAAAGGTGGCACTTCCAAGATCACGAATATATAATTTTTAAGTCGCTGGGGCAAGTAGTTTAGCCGCAAATCGAATTTTAAGGGACAGAAAAAGTGTAAAGTTTGATGGGTCTAGGACGCATAGTTTAGCCGGAAAACGCGTTTAAAGATAAAAATGTCCAATTTTTTTAAATTTAGTTTTTCGTGTCATTCGTTACATGGATTAATAGGTGGCAGTTCCAAGATCACGAATATATAATTTTTAAGTCGCTGGGGCAAGTAGCTTAGGCGCAAATCGAATTTTAAGGGACAGAAAAAGTGTAAAGTTTGATGGGTCTAGGACGCATAGTTTAGCCGGAAAACGCGTTTAAAGATAAAAATGTCCAATTTTTTTTAAAATTAGTTTTTCGTGTCATTCGTTACATGGATTAAAAGTTGGCAGTTCCAAGATCACGAATATATAATTTTTAAGTCGCTGGGGCAAGTAGTTTAGCCGCAAATCGAATTTTAAGGGACAGAAAAAGTGTAAAGTTTGATGGGTCTAGGACGCATAGTTTAGCCGGAAAACGCGTTTAAAGATAAAAATGTCCAATTTTTTTAAAATTATATATTCGTGATCTTGGAACTGCCACCTTTTAATCCATGTAACGAATGACACGAAAATCTAATTTTAAAAAAATTGGACATTTTTATCTTTAAACGCGTTTTCCGGCTAAACTATGCGTCCTAGACCCATCAAACTTTACACTTTTTCTGTCCCTTAAAATTCGATTTGCGGCTAAACTACTTGCCCCAGCGACTTAAAAATTATATATTCGTGATCTTGGAAGTGCCACCTTTTAATCCATGTAACGAATTACACGAAAATCTAATTTTAAAAAATTTGGACATTTTTATCTTTAAACGCGTTTTCCGGCTAAACTATGCGTCCTAGACCCATCAAACTTTACACTTTTTCTGTCCCTTAAAATTCGATTTGCGGCTAAACTACTTGCCCCAGC
The DNA here is from genome assembly GCA_910595825.1 of Philhelius pedissequus. Classification (NCBI taxonomy): domain Eukaryota; kingdom Metazoa; phylum Arthropoda; class Insecta; order Diptera; family Syrphidae; genus Philhelius; species Philhelius pedissequus. The sequence goes on along the minus strand of OU343161.1, from coordinate 198,612,852 downwards.
GACTTAAAAATTATATATTCGTGATCTTGGAACTGCCACCTTTTAATCCATGTAACGAATGACACGAAAATCTAATTTTAAAAAAATTGGACATTTTTATCTTTAAACGCGTTTTCCGGCTAAACTATGCGTCCTAGACCCATCAAACTTTACACTTTTTCTGTCCCTTAAAATTCGATTTGCGCCTAAACTACTTGCCCCAGCGACTTAAAAATTATATATTCGTGATCTTGGAACTGCCACCTTTTAATCCATGTAACGAATGACACGAAAATCTAATTTTAAAAAAATTGGACATTTTTATCTTTAAACGCGTTTTCCGGCTAAACTATGCGTCCTAGACCCATCAAACTTTACACTTTTTCTGTCCCTTAAAATTCGATTTGCGGCTAAACTACTTGCCCCAGCGACTTAAAAATTATATATTCGTGATCTTGGAAGTGCCACCTTTTAATCCATGTAACGAATTACACGAAAATCTAATTTTAAAAAATTTGGACATTTTTATCTATAAACGCGTTTTCCGGCTAAACTGTGCGTCCTAGACCCATCAAACTTTACACTTTTTCTGTCCCTTAAAATTCGATTTGCGGCTAAACTACTTGCCCCAGCGACTTAAAAATTATATATTCGTAATCTTGGAAGTGCCACCTTTTAATCCATGTAACGAATTACACGAAAATCTAATTTTAAAAAATTTGGACATTTTTATCTTTAAACGCATTTTCCGGCTAAACTATGCGTCCTAGACCCATCAAACTTTACACTTTTTCTGTCCCTTAAAATTCGATTTGCGGCTAAACTACTTGCCCCAGCGACTTAAAAATTATATATTCGTGATCTTGGAACTGCCACCTTTTAATCCATGTAACGAATGACACGAAAATCTAATTTTAAAAAAATTGGACATTTTTATCTTTAAACGCGTTTTCCGGCTAAACTATGCGTCCTAGACCCATCAAACTTTACACTTTTTCTGTCCCTTAAAAATCGATTTGCGGCTAAACTACTTGCCCCAGCGACTTAAAAATTATATATTCGTGATCTTGGAACTGCCACCTTTTAATCCATGTAACGAATGACACGAAAATCTAATTTTAAAAAAATTGGACATTTTTATCTTTAAACGCGTTTTCCGGCTAAACTATGCGTCCTAGACCCATAAAACTTTACACTTTTTCTGTCCCTTAAAATTCGATTTGCGGCTAAACTACTTGCCCCAGCGACTTAAAAATTATATATTCGTGATCTTGGAACTGCCACCTTTTAATCCATGTAACGAATGACACGAAAATCTAATTTTAAAAAAATTGGACATTTTTATCTTTAAACGCGTTTTCCGGCTAAACTATGCGTCCTAGACCCATCAAACTTTACACTTTTTCTGTCCCTTAAAATTCGATTTGCGGCTAAACTACTTGCCCCAGCGACTTAAAAATTATATATTCGTGACCTTGGAACTGCCACCTTTTAATCCATGTAACGAATGACACGAAAAACTAATTTTAAAAAAATTGGACATTTTTATCTTTAAACGCGTTTTCCGGCTAAACTATGCGTCCTAGACCCATCAAACTTTACACTTTTTCTGTCCCTTAAAATTCGATTTGCGGCTAAACTACTTGCCCCAGCGACTTAAAAATTATATATTCGTGATCTTGGAAGTGCCACCTTTTAATCCATGTAACGAATGACACGAAAAACTAATTTTAAAAAAATTGGACATTTTTATCTTTAAACGCGGTTTCCGGCTAAACTATGCGTCCTAGACCCATCAAACTTTACACTTTTTCTGTCCCTTAAAATTCGATTTGCGGCTAAACTACTTGCCCCAGCGACTTAAAAATTATATATTCGTGATCTTGGAACTGCCACCTTTTAATCCATGTAACGAATGACACGAAAAACTAATTTTAAAAAAATTGGACATTTTTATCTTTAAACGCGGTTTCCGGCTAAACTATGCGTCCTAGACCCATCAAACTTTACACTTTTTCTGTCCCTTAAAATTCGATTTGCGGCTAAACTACTTGCCCCAGCGACTTAAAAATTATATATTCGTGATCTTGGAAGTGCCACCTTTTAATCCATGTAACGAATTACACGAAAATCTAATTTTAAAAAATTTGGACATTTTTATCTTTAAACGCGTTTTCCGGCTAAACTATGCGTCCTAGACCCATCAAACTTTACACTTTTTCTGTTACTTAAAATTCGATTTGCGGCTAAACTACTTGCCCCAGCGACTTAAAAATTATATATTCGTGATCTTGGAACTGCCACCTTTTAATCCATGTAACGAATGACACGAAAATCTAATTTAAAAAAAAAATTGGACATTTTTATCTTTAAACGCGTTTTCCGGCTAAGCTATGCGTCCTAGACCCATCAAACTTTACACTTTTTCTGTCCCTTAAAATTCGATTTGCGGCTAAACTACTTGCCCCAGCGACTTAAAAATTTTATATTCGTGATCTTGGAAGTGCCACCTTTTAATCCATGTAACGAATTACACGAAAATCTAATTTTAAAAAAATTGGACATTTTTATCTTTAAACGCGTTTTCCGGCTAAACTATGCGTCCTAGACCCATCAAACTTTACACCTTTTCTGTCCCTTAAAATTCGATTTGCGGCTAAACTACTTGCCCCAGCGACTTAAAAATTATATATTCGTGATCTTGGAACTGCCACCTTTTAATCCATGTAACGAATTACACGAAAATCTAATTTTAAAAAATTTGGACATTTTTATCTTTAAACGCGTTTTCCGGCTAAACTATGCGTCCTAGACCCATCAAACTTTACACTTTTTCTGTCCCTTAAAATTCGATTTGCGGCTAAACTACTTGCCCCAGCGACTTAAAAATTATATATTCGTGATCTTGGAACTGCCACCTTTTAATCCATGTAACGAATGACACGAAAAACTAATTTTAAAAAAATTGGACATTTTTATCTTTAAACGCGTTTTCCGGCTAAACTATGCGTCCTAGACCCATCAAACTTTACACTTTTTCTGTCCCTTAAAATTCGATTTGCGGCTAAACTACTTGCCCCAGCGACTTAAAAATTATATATTCGTGATCTTGGAAGTGCCACCTTTTAATCCATGTAACGAATTACACGAAAATCTAATTTTAAAAAATTTGGACATTTTTATCTTTAAACGCGTTTTCCGGCTAAACTATGCGTCCTAGACCCATCAAACTTTACACTTTTTCTGTCCCTTAAAATTCGATTTGCGGCTTAACAACTTGTCCCAGCGACTTAAAAATTATATATTCGTGATCTTGGAACTGCCACCTTTTAATCCATGTAACGAATGACACGAAAAACTAATTTTAAAAAAATTGGACATTTTTATCTTTAAACGTGTTTTCCGGCTAAACTATGCGTCCTAGACCCATCAAACTTTACACTTTTTCTGTCCCTTAAAATTCGATTTGCGGCTAAACTACTTGCCCCAGCGACTTAAAAATTATATATTCGTGATCTTGGAACTGCCACCTTTTAATCCATGTAACGAATGACACGAAAAACTAATTTTAAAAAAATTGGACATTTTTATCTTTAAACGCGTTTTCCGGCTAAATTAGATTTTCGTGTCATTCGTTACATGGATTAAAAGGTGGCAGTTCCAAGATCACGAATATATAATTTTTAAGTCGCTGGGGCAAGTAGTTTAGCCGCAAATCGAATTTTAAGGGACAAAAAAAGTGTAAAGTTTGATGGGTCTAGGACGCATAATTTAGCCGGAAAACGCGTTTAAAGATAAAAATGTCCAAATTTTTTAAAATTAGATTTTCGTGTAATTCGTTACATGGATTAAAAGGTGCCAGTTCCAAGATCACGAATATATAATTTTTAAGTCGCTGGGGCAAGTAGTTTAGCCGCAAATCGAATTTTAAGGGACAGAAAAAGTGTAAAGTTTGATGGGTCTAGGACGCATAGTTTAGCCGGAAAACGCGTTTAAAGATAAAAATGTCCAATTTTTTTAAAATTAGTTTTTCGTGTCATTCGTTACATGGATTAAAAGGTGGCAGTTCCAAGATCACGAATATATAATTTTTAAGTCGCTGGGGCAAGTAGTTTAGCCGCAAATCGAATTTTAAGGGACAGAAAAAGTGTAAAATTTGATGGGTCTAGGACGCATAGCTTAGCCGGAAAACGCGTTTAAAGATAAAAATGTCCAAATTTTTTAAAATTAGATTTTCGTGTCATTCGTTACATGGATTAAAAGGTGGCAGTTCCAAGATCACGAATATATAATTTTTAAGTCGCTGGGGCAAGTAGTTTAGCCGCAAATCGAATTTTAAGGGACAGAAAAAGTGTAAAGTTTGATGGGTCTAGGACGCATAGTTTAGCCGGAAAACGCGTTTAAAGATAAAAATGGAAAACGCGTTTAAAGATAAAAATGTCCAATTTTTTTAAAATTAGATTTTCGTGTCATTCGTTACATGGATTAAAAGGTGGCAGTTCCAAGATCACGAATATATAATTTTTAAGTCGCTGGGGCAAGTAGTTTAGCCGCAAATCGAATTTTAAGGGACAGAAAAAGTGTAAAGTTTGATGGGTCTAGGACGCATAGTTTAGCCGGAAAACGCGTTTAAAGATAAAAATGTCCAATTTTTTTAAAATTAGTTTTTCGTGTCATTCGTTACATGGATTAAAAGGTGGCAGTTCCAAGATCACGAATATATAATTTTTAAGTCGCTGGGGCAAGTAGTTTAGCCGCAAATCGAATTTTAAGGGACAGAAAAAGTGTAAAGTTTGATGGGTCTAGGACGCATAGTTTAGCCGGAAAACGCGTTTAAAGATAAAAATGTCAAATTTTTTTAAAATTAGATTTTCGTGTCATTCGTTACATGGATTAAAAGGTGGCAGTTCCAAGATCACGAATATATAATTTTTAAGTCGCTGGGGCAAGTAGTTTAGCCGCAAATCGAATTTTAAGGGACAGAAAAAGTGTAAAGTTTGATGGGTCTAGGACGCATAGTTTAGCCGGAAAACGCGTTTAAAGATAAAAATGTCCAATTTTTTTAAAATTAGATTTTCGTGTCATTCGTTACATTGATTAAAATGTGGCAGTTCCAAGATCACGAATATATAATTTTTAAGTCGCTGGGGCAAGTAGTTTAGCCGCAAATCGAATTTTAAGGGACAGAAAAAGTGTAAAGTTTGATGGGTCTAGGACGCATAGTTTAGCCGGAAAACGCGTTTAAAGATAAAAATGTCCAATTTTTTTAAAATTAGATTTTCGTGTCATTCGTTACATGGATTAAAAGGTGGCAGTTCCAAGATCACGAATATATAATTTTTAAGTCGCTGGGGCAAGTAGTTTAGCCGCAAATCGAATTTTAAGGGACAGAAAAAGTGTAAAGTTTGATGGGTCTAGGACGCATAGTTTAGCCGGAAAACGCGTTTAAATATAAAAATGTCCAATTTTTTTAAAATTAGATTTTCGTGTCATTCGTTACATGGATTAAAAGGTGGCAGTTCCAAGATCACGAATATATAATTTTTAAGTCGCTGGGGCAAGTAGTTTAGCCGCAAATCGAATTTTAAGGGACAGAAAAAGTGTAAAGTTTGATGGGTCTAGGACGCATAGTTTAGCCGGAAAACGCGTTTAAAGATAAAAATGTCCAATTTTTTTAAAATTAGATTTTCGTGTCATTCGTTACATGGATTAAAATGTGGCAGTTCCAAGATCACGAATATATAATTTTTAAGTCGCTGGGGCAAGTAGTTTAGCCGCAAATCGAATTTTAAGGGACAGAAAAAGTGTAAAGTTTGATGGGTCTAGGACGCATAGTTTAGCCGGAAAACGCGTTTAAAGATAAAAATGTCCAATTTTTTTAAAATTAGTTTTTCGTGTCATTCGTTACATGGATTAAAAGGTGGCAGTTCCAAGATCACGAATATATAATTTTTAAGTCGCTGGGGCAAGTAGTTTAGCCGCAAATCGAATTTTAAGGGACAGAAAAAGTGTAAAGTTTGATGGGTCTAGGACGCATAGTTTAGCCGGAAAACGCGTTTAAAGATAAAAATGTCCAATTTTTTTAAAATTAGATTTTCGTGTCATTCGTTACATGGATTAAAAGGTGGCAGTTCCAAGATCACGAATATATAATTTTTAAGTCGCTGGGGCAAGTAGTTTAGTCGCAAATCGAATTTTAAGGGACAGAAAAAGTGTAAAGTTTGATGGGTCTAGGACGCATAGTTTAGCCGGAAAACGCGTTTAAAGATAAAAATGTCCAATTTTTTTAAAATTAGATTTTCGTGTCATTCGTTACATGGATTAAAATGTGGCAGTTCCAAGATCACGAATATATAATTTTTAAGTCGCTGGGGCAAGTAGTTTAACCGCAAATCGAATTTTAAGGGACAGAAAAAGTGTAAAGTTTGATGGGTCTAGGACGCATAGTTTAGCCGGAAAACGCGTTTAAAGATAAAAATGTCCAATTTTTTTAAAATTAGTTTTTCGTGTCATTCGTTACATGGATTAAAAGGTGGCAGTTCCAAGATCACGAATATATAATTTTTAAGTCGCTGGGGCAAGTAGTTTAGCCGCAAATCGAATTTTAAGGGACAGAAAAAGTGTAAAGTTTGATGGGTCTAGGACGCATAGTTTAGCCGGAAAACGCGTTTAAAGATAAAAATGTCCAATTTTTTTAAAATTAGATTTTCGTGTCATTCGTTACATGGATTAAAAGGTGGCAGTTCCAAGATCACGAATATATAATTTTTAAGTCGCTGGGGCAAGTAGTTTAGCCGCAAATCGAATTTTAAGGGACAGAAAAAGTGTAAAGTTTGATGGGTCTAGGACGCATAGTTTAGCCGGAAAACGCGTTTAAAGATAAAAATGTCCAATTTTTTTAAAATTAGTTTTTCGTGTCATTCGTTACATGGATTAAAACGTGGCAGTTCCAAGATCACGAATATATAATTTTTAAGTCGCTGGGGCAAGTAGTTTAGCCGCAAATCGAATTTTAAGGGACAGAAAAAGTGTAAAGTTTGATGGGTCTAGGACGCATAGTTTAGCCGGAAAACGCGTTTAAAGATAAAAATGTCCAATTTTTTTAAAATTAGATTTTCGTGTCATTCGTTACATGGATTAAAAGGTGGCAGTTCCAAGATCACGAATATATAATTTTTAAGTCGCTGGGGCAAGTAGTTTAGCCGCAAATCGAATTTTAAGGGACAGAAAAAGTGTAAAGTTTGATGGGTCTAGGACGCGTAGTTTAGCCGGAAAACGCGTTTAAAGATAAAAATGTCCAATTTTTTTAAAATTAGTTTTTCGTGTCATTCGTTACATGGATTAAAAGGTGGCAGTTCCAAGATCACGAATATATAATTTTTAAGTCGCTGGGGCAAGTAGTTTAGCCGCAAATCGAATTTTAAGGGCCAGAAAAAGTGTAAAGTTTGATGGGTCTAGGACGCATAGTTTAGCCGGAAAACGCGTTTAAAGATAAAAATGTCCAATTTTTTTAAAATTAGATTTTCGTGTCATTCGTTACATGGATTAAAAGGTGGCAGTTCCAAGATCACGAATATATAATTTTTAAGTCGCTGGGGCAAGTAGTTTAGCCGTACAGTACCGACTAGCATACCACCGGCTGCACATCGTGTAAAGAAGTGCGCGCAAGTTGAAAAAAATAGTGCCAGCGTCTTGTGTTGTGATAATTGTCTGCGTGTTCATTAAAAAAAATTGCAAAAAGCCCTTCACTTCCCAAAAATAAATTTAAAAAGATCAATAGCCCATTTATTTTATAACAAAAAAAAAAAAATAGTGCAAGCAATAATCACCAAAACACCCGATCCCTCAATTCAATTCAATGAAAAATTTAACCAAAAAAATCCAGTGTACATACAATCAACATAATTAAAAAAAAAAAAAAATAAACCAATAACAATTAGCCGCAACAAAACAACAACGCACCAGCACAATGAGTGGTAAACTTTCCTTTCCCTTTTCCTTGTAACTTCTCACAATCATATTAACTTGATCATTGTAGGTACTGTGTAAAGCTTACTGCACAGTGCATGCAATGATTAGGTTAGTATAACGTCAGATGGATTACTGTTTGTTTTTTTCTATTTAACCAGGGGCGGATCAATATAAATTGTCACTAAGGCATAACACTAGTGACAATTTGTTATTGAAAAGTTCAAATTGGAATATAGATCAAACATTCATTATAGTTAATTGTCTGACTTGTGTTTTATTTGTTTTTAAATGTTAAAATGGTTGGTAGTTTTAGAGTCGATTATACCAATATTCGCGGGCTCAGGAAAAATTTTTGTGCCGCGTATGTCCACACTGTTAAAAATAGGCCAGCTGTTTTGGCACTGAGTGAGACCCAGATAGGCGAAAATTCTGATCAATCGGAATTTCGTCTGTTTGGGTACAACTTAGTGCCATTATTCTTTTCCCACCATGGTCTCGCCGTATACGTAAGAAATGATGTAGCGTACCAACTCCAACCACAATATGGCTTGTGCTCAAACACAAATTTTAATTTCATGTGGTTAAAATTCACGGTAAATAAGCACATCATACACACATGTTTTATTTATCGGAGCCCAAATTTGTATAGAGTTTCAACTTTTAACGAATTTGATGCTTTGTCCGACTCCATTCAAAGAATTGTTTCCCATTATCCTCACACTGAAATCGTCATTGCGGGCGATTTCAATGTACACAATTCTAGTTGGCTCCGCTTTTCGAGCCAGACAACACCCGAAGGAAGGTATGTTGAGGTCTTTGCTGAGTTAAACCAACTGACTCAGATTGTTGACGAGCCAACCCGAATACCTGACGTTGCAGGTCAAACCGCAAACACTCTAGACTTGTTCCTTACCTCTGACCCTAATAAATACACGCTAAATGTATTATCGCCTCTAGGTACATCAGACCATTGTGTCGTATCTGCAAATTTCTCATGCCAACAACACTCAGTTAAAGGAAAACCACCTACGAGAACCGTTTGGCAATATGGGAAAGCCAACTGGGACGGTCTCAATAATTTCTTCAGAAACTTTAACTGGTCATTATGCTTCCTCGGTAGCGACATAGACTCCAGCGCAGATATGATAACAAATTTAATCCATTACGGAATGAGAAATTTTATCCCGAATAGGGTGAAATCTATCAAACCGAAGGAAAATGCATGGTTTGATTCAAGCTGTAAAGGGGTTATTAGGGATAGAGAAGTCAGTTTCCGGAATTATAAAGCCAACCCCACTGAGGAATACCGGAAAAAGTTTCAACAAGCTAGAAAGACTTGCAACGTTCACATTCGTAGAACCAAATTTTTGCATGACCAAAAATTAAGGCAAAAAATACTACAATGTCCCAAAGGTAGTAAGAATTTTTGGTCATTTGTAAAAACTATTCGAAATTCAACTTCTTCTTCGGTTCCAACGCTCGTCTTTAATGACACCCCTTTTGTCAGTTCTCGCGAAAAAGCCAATTTGCTTGCAGCGCAGTTCGCTGTTAATTCGACGCTGTCAGAAAGTGTTATGACTCCTCCAGTACTTGAGAGCGTAAATGATTTTATGGGACGAATCTTCTTTCGTACTCGTGCAGTTGCTAGAGTCCTCAAAGATCTTGATATAAACAAATCCGCTGGCCCGGATAGTATCCCTCCCATCGTTTTGAAGAGGTGTTCTTCAACGCTGGCAAAACCACTGCGTAAGCTTTTCTATCTGTCCTATTCTACAGGTCTCTTTCCGAGTGGATGGAAAACAGCATTTGTCCAGCCTGTCCATAAAAAAGGCGCATCTTCTTCACCATCTAATTACCGTCCAATTGCACTTACGTCCCTTCTTTCCAAGGTCATGGAAACGCTGATTAATTATCAGCTCAAGAAATATCTTGAAGAACGAAAGCTCCTTAATGACCGGCAGTATGGCTTTCGTAGCAATAGGTCCACTGGTGATCTGATGGTATATCTCACCGAACAGTGGCACAAATCTTTACATCGTTTTGGAGAAAGTAAGATTATTGCGCTTGATATTTCAAAAGCATTTGATAGAGTTTGGCATCAAGCTCTCCTATCGAAAATGCGTGCATTTGGTATCGATGAATGTCTTCTTCGTTGGATTAGAAATTACCTTTCGGACCGTTCAATACAAGTTGTATTGGACGGTTTCAAGTCTGATATTCACAAAATAAATGCTGGTGTGCCCCAGGGCTCCGTATTGTCTCCGACACTCTTTCTCATTTTTATTAATGATCTCTTATCTGGAACTTCTAATCCACTTAATTGTTTTGCTGACGATAGTACTCTCAGCTTTTCATATTCGTTTTTAGATGCACCTCCTTGTTTTTCGGATGTGCAACTGGAACGGCAGCGTATGATAAGCTCATTAAATTCTGATCTTGACAGCATTGTCCAATGGGGAATTAAAAACCGTGTAGAATTTAATGCTTCAAAAACTCAGTGCTGTCTTCTGTCGTTAAAGCAGAACCCACCCCCCATGCCGCTATCCATGAGCGGCACTTGCATTGAAGAAACCGATCAGCTTTCAGTCCTCGGCATGTGCATCACAGACCACCTCTTGTGGAATGAACACATATTTGATGTCGCCAAAAACGCTGCAAAGTGTTTGGGCTTTCTTCGAAGGTGCAAGAAATTCTTCACTCCGTCTGATCTGGCTGTAATCTATAAGGCCTTCATTCGTCCAAAGCTGGAGTATAACTCGCACATTTGGGCAGGAGCTCCCAGAACTCATTTGAATCTTTTGGATAGAATTAAAAATAGAGCTCTAAGAATGATTGGCGATAGAACTATAGTGGAAACATTTACATCTCTAGAACATCGTCGAAATGTTATATGTCTCTCACTATTTTATCGCTATTTTTATAAACATTGTTCCAGCGAAATAGCCAGTTGCATTCCTCCCCTTAAATTTTTCAACCGTAATACTCGCGCTTCTAGGAATGCTCATCAGTTTACCCTTGAGCCCAACTTCGGACGTACTGTCAAGTACAGAGATTCTTTCTTTAGCCGTACAACGCGAATGTGGAATACTTTACCCGGCTCTATTTTCCCCTCCCATTTTGATATTCAGAAATTCAAAACCAATGTGCATCGGTATCTCCTCTTGCATCCTTCCCTACTTTCCTAACGCTCGCACTGTGCTTGTTCATTTTAAGGGTAGTCAAAACCCCTTTAGTGCGCGCATCCGTTTAAAAAAAAAAAAAAGTAGTTTAGCCGCAAATCGAATTTTAAGGGACAGAAAAAGTGTAAAGTTTGATGGGTCTAGGACGCATAGTTTAGCCGGAAAACGCGTTTAAAGATAAAAATGTCCATTTTTTTTTAAATTAGATTTTCGTGTCATTCGTTACATGGATTAAAAGGTGGCAGTTCCAAGATCACGAATATATAATTTTTAAGTCGCTGGGGCAAGTAGTTTAGCCGCAAATCGAATTTTAAGGGACAGAAAAAGTGTAAAGTTTGATGGGTTTAGGACGCATAGTTAAGCCGGAAAACGCGTTTAAAGATAAAAGTGTTCAATTTTTTTAAAATTAGTTTTTCGTGTCATTCGTTACATGGATTAAAAGGTGGCAGTTCCAAGATCACGAATATATAATTTTTAAGTCGCTGGGGCAAGTAGTTTAGCCGCAAATCGAATTTTAAGGGACAGAAAAAGTGTAAAGTTTGATGGGTCTAGGACGCATAGTTTAGCCGGAAAACGCGTTTAAAGATAAAAATGTCCAATTTTTTTAAAATTAGATTTTCGTGTCATTCGTTACATGGATTAAAAGGTGGCAGTTCCAAGATCACGAATATATAATTTTTAAGTCGCTGGGGCAAGTAGTTTAGCCGCAAGTCGAATTTTAAGGGACAGAAAAAGTGTAAAGTTTGATGGGTCTAGGACGCATAGTTTAGCCGGAAAACGCGTTTAAAGATAAAAATGTCCAATTTTTTTAAAATTAGTTTTTCGTGTCATTCGTTACATGGATTAAAAGGTGGCAGTTCCAAGATCACGAATATATAATTTTTAAGTCGATGGGGCAAGTAGTTTAGCCGCAAATCGAATTTTAAGGGACAGAAAAAGTGTGAAGTTTGATGGGTCTAGGACGCATAGTTTAGCCGGAAAACGCGTTTAAAGATAAAAGTGTTAAATTTTTTTAAAATTAGTTTTTCGTGTCATTCGTTACATGGATTAAAAGGTGGCAGTTCCAAGATCACGAATATATAATTTTTAAGTCGCTGGGCCAAGTAGTTTAGCCGCAAATCGAATTTTAAGGGACAGAAAAAGTGTAAAGTTTGATGGGTCTAGGACGCATAGTTTAGCCGGAAAACGCGTTTAAAGATAAAAATGTCCAATTTTTTTAAAATTAGATTTTCGTGTCATTCGTTACATGGATTAAAAGGTGGCAGTTCCAAGATCACGAATATATAATTTTTAAGTCGCTGGGGCAAGTAGTTTAGCCGCAAATCGAATTTTAAGGGACAGAAAAAGTTTAAAGTTTGATGGGTCTAGGACGCATAGTTTAGCCGGAAAACGCGTTTAAAGATAAAAGTGTTCAATTTTTTTAAAATTAGATTTTCGTGTCATTCGTTACATGGATTAAAAGGTGGCAGTTCCAAGATCACGAATATATAATTTTTAAGTCGCTGGGGCAAGTAGTTTAGCCGCAAATCGAATTTTAAGGGACAGAAAAAGTGTAAAGTTTGATGGGTCTAGGACGCATAGTTTAGCCGGAAAACGCGTTTAAAGATAAAAATGTCCAATTTTTTTAAAATTAGATTTTCGTGTCATTCGTTACATGGATTAAAAGGTGGCAGTTCCAAGATCACGAATATATAATTTTTAAGTCGCTGGGGCAAGTAGTTTAGCCGCAAATCGAATTTTAAGGGACAGAAAAAGTGTAAAGTTTGATGGGTCTAGGACGCATAGTTTAGCCGGAAAACGCGTTTAAAGATAAAAGTGTTCAATTTTTTTAAAATTAGTTTTTCGTGTCATTCGTTACATGGATTAAAAGGTGGCAGTTCCAAGATCACGAATATATAATTTTTAAGTCGCTGGGGCAAGTAGTTTAGCCGCAAATCGAATTTTAAGGGACAGAAAAAGTGTAAAGTTTGATGGGTCTAGGACGCATAGTTTAGCCGGAAAACGCGTTTAAAGATAAAAATGTCCAATTTTTTTAAAATTAGATTTTCTAGGACGCATAGTCGCGTCAAGTAGTTTAGCCGCAAATCGAATTTTAAGGGACAGAAAAAGTGTAAAGTTTGATGGGTCTAGGACACATAGTTTAGCCGGAAAACGCGTTTAAAGATAAAAATGTCCAATTTTTTTAAAATTAGTTTTTCGTGTCATTCGTTACATGGATTAAAAGGTGGCAGTTCCAAGATCACGAATATATAATTTTTAAGTCGCTGGGGCAAGTAGTTTAGCCGCAAATCGAATTTTAAGGGACAGAAAAAGTGTAAAGTTTGATGGGTCTAGGACGCATAGTTTAGCCGGAAAACGCGTTTAAAGATAAAAATGTCCAATTTTTTTTAAAATTAGATTTTCGTGTCACTCGTTACATGGATTGAAAGGTGGCAGTTCCAAGATCACGAATATATAATTTTTAAGTCGCTAGGGCAAGTAGTTTAGCCGGAAATCGAATTTTAAGGGACAGACAAAGTGTAAAGTTTGATGGGTCTAGGACCCTTAGTTTAGCCAGAAATCGCGTTTAAGGATAAAAATGTCCAATTTTTTTAAAATTAGTTTTTCGTGTCATTCGTTACATGGATTGAAAGGTGGCAGTTCTAAGATCACGAATATATAATTTTTAAGTCGCTAGGGCAAGTAGTTTAGCCGGAAATCGAATTTTAAGGGACAGACAAAGTGTAAAGTTTGATGGGTCTAAGACGCTTAGTTTAGTCAGAAATCGCGTTTAAAGATAAAAATGTCCAAATTTTTTAAAATTAGTTTTTCGTGTCATTCGTTACATGGATTGAAAGGTGGCAGTTCCAAGATCACGAATATATAATTTTTAAGTCGCTAGGGCAAGTAGTTTAGCCGCAAATTGAATTTTAAGGTACAGACAAAGTGTAAAGTTTGATGGGTCTAGGACGCTTAGTTTAGTCAGAAATCGCGTTTAAAGATAAAAATGTCCAAATTTTTTAAAATTAGTTTTTCGTGTCATTCGTTATATGGATTGAAAGGTGGCAGTTCCAAGATCACGAATATATAATTTTTAAGTCGCTAGAGCAAGTAGTTTAGCCGGAAATCGAATTTTAAGGGACAGACAAAGTGTAAAGTTTGATGGGTCTAGGACGCTTAGTTTAGCCAGAAATCGCGTTTAAAGATAAAAATGTCCAATTTTTTTAAAATTAGTTTTTCGTGTCATTCGTTACATGGATTGAAAGGTGGCAGTTCCAAGATCACGAATATATAATTTTTAAGTCGCTAGAGCAAGTAGTTTAGCCGGAAATCGAATTTTAAGGGACAGACAAAGTGTAAAGTTTGATGGGTCTAAGACGCTTAGTTTAGTCAGAAATCGCGTTTAAAGATAAAAATGTCCAAATTTTTTAAAATTAGTTTTTCGTGTCATTCGTTACATGGATTGAAAGGTGGCAGTTCCAAGATCACGAATATATAATTTTTAAGTCGCTAGGGCAAGTAGTTTAGCCGGAAATCGAATTTTAAGGGACAGACAAAGTGTAAAGTTTGATGGGTCTAGGACGCTTAGTTTAGCCAGAAATCGCCATTAAAGATAAAAATGTCCAAATTTTTTAAAATTAGTTTTTCGCGTCATTCGTTATATGGATTGAAAGGTGGCAGTTCCAAGATCACGAATATATAATTTTTAAGTCGCTAGGGCAAGTAGTTTAGCCGGAAATCGAATTTTAAGGGACAGACAAAGTGTAAAGTTTGATGGGTCTAGGACGCTTAGTTTAGTCAGAAATCGCGTTTAAAGATAAAAATGTCCAATTTTTTTAAAATTAGTTTTTCGTGTCATTCGTTACATGGATTGAAAGGTGTCAGTTCCAAGATCACGAATATATAATTTTTAAGTCGCTAGGGCAAGTAGTTTAGTCGCAAATCGAATTTTAAGGGACAGACAAAGTGTAAAGTTTGATGGGTCTAGGACGCTTAATGTAGTCAGGAATCGCGTTTAAAGATAAAAATTTCCAATTTTTAGAAAATTAGTTTTTCGTGTCATTCGTTACATGGATTGAAAGGTGGCAGTTCCAAGATCAGGAATATATAATTTTTAAGTCGCTAGGGCAAGTAGTTTAGCCGAAAATTGAATTTTAAGGTACAAAAAAAAGTGTACATTTTGATGGGTCTAGGACGCTTAGTTTAGTCAGAAATCGCGCTTAAGGATAAAAATGTCCAAATTTTTTTAAATTAGTTTTTCGTGTCATTCGTTACATGGATTGAAAGGTGGCAGTTCCAAGATCACGAATATATAATTTTTAAGTCGCTAGAGCAAGTAGTTTAGCCGGAAATCGAATTTTAAGGGACAGACAAAGTGTAAAGTTTGATGGGTCTAGGACGCTTAGTTTAGTCAGAAATCGCGTTTAATGATAAAAATGTCCAAATTTTTTTAAATTAGTTTTTCGTGTCATTCGTTACATGGATTGAAAGGTGGCAGTTCCAAGATCACGAATATATAATTTTTAAGTCGCTAGAGCAAGTAGTTTAGCCGGAAATCGAATTTTAAGGGACAGACAAAGTGTAAAGTTTGATGGGTCTAGGACGCTTAGTTTAGCCAGAAATCGCGTTTAAAGATAAAAATTTCCAATTTTTTTAAAATTAGTTTTTCGTGTCATTCGTTACATGGATTGAAAGGTGGCAGTTCCAAGATCACGAATATATAATTTTTAAGTCGCTAGGGCAAGTAGTTTAGCCGGAAATCGAATTTTAAGGGACAGACAAAGTGTAAAGTTTGATGGGTCTAAGACGCTTAGTTTAGTCAGAAATCGCGTTTAAAGATAAAAATGTCCAAATTTTTTAAAATTAGTTTTTCGTGTCATTCGTTATATGGATTGAAAGGTGGCAGTTCCAAGATCACGAATATATAATTTTTAAGTCGCTAGGGCAAGTAGTTTAGCCGCAAATTGAATTTTAAGGTACAGACAAAGTGTAAAGTTTGATGGGTCTAGGACGCTTAGTTTAGTCAGAAATCGCGTTTAAAGATAAAAATGTCCAAATTTTTTAAAATTAGTTTTTCGTGTCATTCGTTATATGGATTGAAAGGTGGCAGTTCCAAGATCACGAATATATAATTTTTAAGTCGCTAGAGCAAGTAGTTTAGCCGGAAATCGAATTTTAAGGGACAGACAAAGTGTAAAGTTTGATGGGTCTAGGACGCTTAGTTTAGCCAGAAATCGCGTTTAAAGATAAAAATGTCCAAATTTTTTAAAATTAGTTTTTCGTGTCATTCGTTACATGGATTGAAAGGTGGCAGTTCCAAGATCACGAATATATAATTTTTAAGTCGCTAGGGCAAGTAGTTTAGCCGGAAATCGAATTTTAAGGGACAGACAAAGTGTAAAGTTTGATGGGTCTAGGACGCTTAGTTTAGTCAGAAATCGCGTTTAAAGATAAAAATGTTCAAATTTTTTAAAATTAGTTTTTCGTGTCATTCGTTACATGGATTGAAAGGTGTCAGTTCCAAGATCACGAATATATAATTTTTAAGTCGCTAGGGCAAGTAGTTTAGTCGCAAATCGAATTTTAAGGGACAGACAAAGTGTAAAGTTTGATGGGTCTAGGACGCTTAATTTAGTCAGAAATCGCGTTTAAAGATAAAAATTTCCAATTTTTAGAAAATTAGTTTTTCGTGTCATTCGTTACATGGATTGAAAGGTGGCAGTTCCAAGATCAGGAATATATAATTTTTAAGTCGCTAGGGCAATTAGTTTAGCCGCAAATTGAATTTTAAGGTACAAAAAAAAGTGTAAATTTTGATGGGTCTAGGACGCTTAGTTTAGTCAGAAATCGCGCTTAAGGATAAAAATGTCCAAATTTTTTTAAATTAGTTTTTCGTGTCATTCGTTACATGGATTGAAAGGTGGCAGTTCCAAGATCACGAATATATAATTTTTAAGTCGCTAGGGCAAGTAGTTTAGCCGCAAATCGAATTTTAAGGGGCAGACAAAGTGTAAAGTTTGATGGGTCTAGGACGCTTAGTTTAGTCAGAAATCGCGTTTAAAGATAAAAATGTCCAAATTTTTTAAAATTAGTTTTTCGTGTCATTCGTTACATGGATTGAAAGGTGGCAGTTCCAAGATCACGAATATATAATTTTTAAGTCGCTAGAGCAAGTAGTTTAGCCGGAAATCGAATTTTAAGGGACAGACAAAGTGTAAAGTTTGATGGGTCTAGGACGCTTAGTTTAGCCAGAAATCGCGTTTAAAGATAAAAATTTCCAATTTTTTTAAAATTAGTTTTTCGTGTCATTCGTTACATGGATTGAAAGGTGGCAGTTCCAAGATCACGAATATATAATTTTTAAGTCGCTAGGGCAAGTAGTTTAGCCGGAAATCGAATTTTAAGGAACAGACAAAGTGTAAAGTTTGATGGGTCTAAGACGCTTAGTTTAGTCAGAAATCGCGTTTAAAGATAAAAATGTCCAAATTTTTTAAAATTAGTTTTTCGTGTCATTCGTTATATGGATTGAAAGGTGGCAGTTCCAAGATCACGAATATATAATTTTTAAGTCGCTAGGGCAAGTAGTTTAGCCGCAAATTGAATTTTAAGGTACAGACAAAGTGTAAAGTTTGATGGGTCTAGGACGCTTAGTTTAGTCAGAAATCGCGTTTAAAGATAAAAATGTCCAAATTTTTTAAAATTATTTTTTCGTGTCATTCGTTATATGGATTGAAAGGTGGCAGTTCCAAGATCACGAATATATAATTTTTAAGTCGCTAGAGCAAGTAGTTTAGCCGGAAATCGAATTTTAAGGGACAGACAAAGTGTAAAGTTTGATGGGTCTAGGACGCTTAGCTTAGCCAGAAATCGCGTTTAAAGATAAAAATGTCCAAATTTTTTAAAATTAGTTTTTCGTGTCATTCGTTACATGGATTGAAAGGTGGCAGTTCCAAGATCACGAATATATAATTTTTAAGTCGCTAGAGCAAGTAGTTTAGCCGGAAATCGAATTTTAAGGGACAGACAAAGTGTAAAGTTTGATGGGTCTAAGACGCTTAGTTTAGTCAGAAATCGCGTTTAAAGATAAAAATGTCCAAATTTTTTAAAATTAGTTTTTCGTGTCATTCGTTACATGGATTGAAAGGTGGCAGTTCCAAGATCACGAATATATAATTTTTAAGTCGCTAGGGCAAGTAGTTTAGCCGGAAATCGAATTTTAAGGGACAGACAAAGTGTAAAGTTTGATGGGTCTAGGACGCTTAGTTTAGTCAGAAATCGCGTTTAAAGATAAAAATGTTCAAATTTTTTTAAAATTAGTTTTTCGTGTCATTCGTTACATGGATTGAAAGGTGTCAGTTCCAAGATCACGAATATATAATTTTTAAGTCGCTAGGGCAAGTAGTTTAGTCGCAAATCGAATTTTAAGGGACAGACAAAGTGTAAAGTTTGATGGGTCTAGGACGCTTAATTTAGTCAGAAATCGCGTTTAAAGATAAAAATTTCCAATTTTTAGAAAATTAGTTTTTCGTGTCATTCGTTACATGGATTGAAAGGTGGCAGTTCCAAGATCACGAATATATAATTTTTAAGTCGCTAGGGCAAGTAGTTTAGCCGCAAATCGAATTTTAAGGGGCAGACAAAGTGTAAAGTTTGATGGGTCTAGGACGCTTAGTTTAGTCAGAAATCGCGTTTAAAGATAAAAATGTCCAAATTTTTTAAAATTAGTGTTTCGTGTCATTCGTTACATGGATTGAAAGGTGTCAGTTCCAAGATCACGAATATATAATTTTTAAGTCGCTAGGGCAAGTAGTTTAGCCGCAAATCGAATTTTAAGGGACAGACAAAGTGTAAAGTTTGATGATTCTAGGACGCTTAGTTTAGTCAGAAATCGCGTTTAAAGATAAAAATATCCAAATTTTTTAAAATTAGTTTTTCGTGTCATTCGTTACATGGATTGAAAGGTGGCAGTTCCAAGATCACGAATATCAAATTTTTAAGTCGCTAGGGCAAGTAGTTTAGCCGCAAATCGAATTTTAAGGGACAGACAAAGTGTAAAGTTTGATGGGTCTAGGACGCTTAGTTTAGCCAGAAATCGCGTTTAAAGATAAAAATGTCCAAATTTTTTAAAATTAGTTTTTCGTGTCATTCGTTACATGGATTGAAAGGTGGCAGTTCCAAGATCACGAATATATAATTTTTAAGTCGCTAGGGCAAGTAGTTTAGCCGCAAATTGAATTTTAAGGTACAGACAAAGTGTAAAGTTTGATGGGTCTAGGACGCTTAGTTTAGTCAGAAATCGCGTTTAAAGATAAAAATGTCCAAATTTTTTAAAATTAGTTTTTCGTGTCATTCGTTACATGGATTGACAGGTGTCAGTTCCAAGATCACGAATATATAATTTTTAAGTCGCTAGGCCAAGTAGTTTAGCCGCAAATCGAATTTTAAGGGACAGACAAAGTGTAAAGTTTGATGGGTCTAGGACGCTTAGTTTAGTCAGAAACCGCGTTTAAAGATAAAAATGTCCAAATTTTTTAAAATTAGTTTTTCGTGTCATTCGTTACATGGATTGAAAGGTGTTAGTTCCAAGATCACGAATATATAATTTTTAAGTCGCTAGGGCAAGTAGTTTAGCCGGAAATCGAATTTTAAGGGACAGACAAAGTGTAAAGTTTGATGGGTCTAGGACGCTTAGTTTAGCCAGAAATCGCGTTTAAAGATAAAAATGTCCAAATTTTTTAAAATTAGTTTTTCGTGTCATTCGTTATATGGATTGAAAGGTGGCTGTTCCAAGATCACGAATATATAATTTTTAAGTCGCTAGGGCAAGTAGTTTAGCCGCAAATTGAATTTTAAGGTACAGACAAAATGTAAAGTTTGATGGGTCTAGGACGCTTAGTTTAGTCAGAAATCGCGTTTAAAGATAAAAATGTCCAAATTTTTTAAAATTAGTTTTTCGTGTCATTCGTTACATGGATTGAAAGGTGGCAGTTCCAAGATCACGAATATATAATTTTTAAGTCGCTAGGGCAAGTAGTTTAGCCGCAAATTGAATTTTAAGGTACAGACAAAGTGTAAAGTTTGATGGGTCTAGGACGCTTAGTTTAGTCAGAAATCGCGTTTAAAGATAAAAATGTCCAAATTTTTTAAAATTAGTTTTTCGTGTCATTCGTTACATGGATTGACAGGTGTCAGTTCCAAGATCACGAATATATAATTTTTAAGTCGCTAGGGCAAGTAGTTTAGCCGCAAATCGAATTTTAAGGGACAGACAAAGTGTAAAGTTTGATGGGTCTAGGACGCTTAGTTTAGTCAGAAATCGCGTTTAAAGATAAAAATGTCCAAATTTTTTAAAATTAGTTTTTCGTGTCATTCGTTACATGGATTGAAAGGTGTCAGTTCCAAGATCACGAATATATAATTTTTAAGTCGCTAGGGCAAGTAGTTTAGCCGGAAATCGAATTTTAAAGATAAAAATGTGCAAATTTTTTAAAATTAGTGTTTCGTGTCATTCGTTACATGGATTGAAAGGTGTCAGTTCCAAGATCACGAATATATAATTTTTAAGTCGCTAGGGCAAGTAGTTTAGCCGCAAATCGAATTTTAAGGGACAGACAAAGTGTAAAGTTTGATGATTCTAGGACGCTTAGTTTAGTCAGAAATCGCGTTTAAAGATAAAAATGTCCAAATTTTTTAAAATTAGTTTTTCGTGTCATTCGTTACATGGATTGAAAGGTGGCAGTTCCAAGATCACGAATATATAATTTTTAAGTCGCTAGGGCAAGTAATTTAGCCGGAAATCGAATTTTAAGGGACAGACAAAGTGTAAAGTTTGATGGGTCTAGGACGCTTAGTTTAGTCAGAAATCGCGTTTAAAGATAAAAATGTCCAAATTTTTTAAAATTAGTTTTTCGTGTCATTCGTTACATGGATTGAAAGGTGGCAGTTCCAAGATAACGAATATATAATTTTAAAGTCGCTAGGGCAAGTAGTTTAGCCGCAAATTGAATTTTAAGGTACAGACCAAGTGTAAAGTTTGATGGGTCTAGGACGCTTAGTTTAGTCAGAAATCGCGTTTAAAGATAAAAATGTCCAAATTTTTTAAAATTAGTTTTTCGTGTCATTCGTTACATGGATTGACAGGTGTCAGTTCCAAGATCACGAATATATAATTTTTAAGTCGCTAGGGCAAGTAGTTTAGCCGCAAATCGAATTTTAAGGGACAGACAAAGTGTAAAGTTTGATGGGTCTAGGACGCTTAGTTTAGTCAGAAATCGCGTTTAAAGATAAAAATGCCCAAATTTTTTAAAATTAGTTTTTCGTGTCATTCGTTACATGGATTGAAAGGTGTCAGTTCCAAGATCACGAATATATAATTTTCAAGTCGCTAGGGCAAGTAGTTTAGCCGGAAATCGAATTTTAAGGGACAGACAAAGTGTAAAGTTTGATGGGTCTAGGACGCTTAGTTTAGCCAGAAATCGCGTTTAAAGATAAAAATGTCCAAATTTTTTAAAATTAGTTTTTCGTGTCATTCGTTACATGGATTGAAAGGTGGCAGTTCCAAGATCACGAATATATAATTTTTAAGTCGCTAGGCCAAGTAGTTTAGCCGGAAATCGAATTTTAAGGGACAGACAAAGTGTAAAGTTTGATGGGTCTAGGACGCTTAGTTTAGCCAGAAATCGCGTTTAAAGATAAAAATGTCCAAATTTTTTAAAATTAGTTTTTCGTGTCATTCGTTATATGGATTGAAAGGTGGCAGTTCCAAGATCACGAATATATACTTTTTAAGTCGCTAGGGCAAGTAGTTTAGCCGCAAATTGAATTTTAAGGTACAGACAAAATGTAAAGTTTGATGGGTCTAGGACGCTTAGTTTAGTCAGAAATCGCGTTTAAAGATAAAAATTTCCAAATTTTTTAAAATTAGTTTTTCGTGTCATTCGTTACATGGATTGAAAGGTGGCAGTTCCAAGATCACGAATATATAATTTTTAAGTCGCTAGGGCAAGTAGTTTAGCCGCAAATCGAATTTTAAGGGACAGACAAAGTGTAAAGTTTGATGGGTCTAGGACGCTTAGTTTAGCCAGAAATCGCGTTTAAAGATAAAAATATCCAAATTTTTTAAAATTAGTTTTTCGTGTCATTCGTTACATGGATTGAAAGGTGGCAGTTCCAAGATCACGAATATATAATTTTTAAGTCGCTAGGGCAAGTAGTTTAGCCGCAAATCGAATTTTAAGGGACAGACAAAGTGTAAAGTTTGATGGGTCTAGGACGCTTAGTTTAGTCAGAAATCGCGTTTAAAGATAAAAATGTCCAAATTTTTTAAAATTAGTTTTTCGTGTCATTCGTTACATGGATTGAAAGGTGTCAGTTCCAAGATCACGAATATATAATTTTTAAATCGCTAGGGCAAGTAGTTTAGCCGGAAATCGAATTTTAAGGGACAGACAAAGTGTAAAGTTTGATGGGTCTAGGACGCTTAGTTTAGCCAGAAATCGCGTTTAAAGATAAAAATGTCCAAATTTTTTAAAATTAGTTTTTCGTGTCATTCGTTACATGGATTGAAAGGTGGCAGTTCCAAGATCACGAATATATAATTTTTAAGTCGCTAGGGCAAGTAGTTTAGCCGCAAATCGAATTTTAAGGGACAGACAAAGTGTAAAGTTTGATGGGTCTAGGACGCTTAGTTTAGCCAGAAATCGCGTTTAAAGATAAAAATATCCAATTTTTTTAAAATTAGTTTTTCGTGTCATTCGTTACATGGATTGAAAGGTGGCAGTTCCAAGATCACGAATATATAATTTTTAAGTCGCTAGGGCAAGTAGTTTAGCCGCAAATCGAATTTTAAGGGACATTCAAAGTGTAAAGTTTGATGGGTCTAGGACGCTTAGTTTAGTCAGAAATCGCGTTTAAAGATAAAAATGTCCAAATTTTTTAAAATTAGTTTTTCGTGTCATTCGTTACATGGATTGAAAGGTGTCAGTTCCAAGATCACGAATATATAATTTTTAAATCGCTAGGGCAAGTAGTTTAGCCGGAAATCGAATTTTAAGGGACAGACAAAGTGTAAAGTTTGATGGGTCTAGGACGCTTAGTTTAGCCAGAAATCGCGTTTAAAGATAAAAATGTCCAAATTTTTTAAAATTAGTTTTTCGTGTCATTCGTTACATGGATTGAAAGGTGGCAGTTCCAAGATCACGAATATATAATTTTTAAGTCGCTAGGACAAGTAGTTTAGCCGGAAATCGAATTTTAAGGGACAGACAAAGTGTAAAGTTTGATGGGTCTAGGACGCTTAGTTTAGCCAGAAATCGCGTTTAAAGATAAAAATGTCCAAATTTTTTAAAATTAGTTTTTCGTGTCATTCGTTATATGGATTGAAAGGTGGCAGTTCCAAGATCACGAATATATAATTTTTAAGTCGCTAGGGCAAGTAGTTTAGCCGCAAATTGAATTTTAATGTACAGACAAAGTGTAAAGTTTGATGGGTCTAGGACGCTTAGTTTAGCCAGAAATCGCGTTTAAAGATAAAAATGTCCAAATTTTTTAAATTAGTTTTTCGTGTCATTCGTTACATGGATTGAAAGGTGGCAGTTCCAAGATCACGAATATATAATTTTTAAGTCGCTAGAGCAAGTAGTTTAGCCGTAAATCGAATTTTAAGGGACAGACAAAGTGTAAAGTTTGATGGGTCTAGGACCCTTAGTTTAGCCAGAAATCGCGTTTAAAGATAAAAATGTCCAATTTTTTTAAAATTAGTTTTTCGTGTCATTCGTTACATGGATTGAAAGGTGGCAGTTCCAAGATCACGAATATATAATTTTTAAGTCGCTAGGGCAAGTAGTTTAGCCGGAAATGGAATTTTAAGGGACAGACAAAGTGTAAAGTTTGATGGGTCTAGGACGCTTAGTTTAGCCAGAAATCGCGTTTAAAGATAAAAATGTCAAAATTTTTTAAAATTAGTTTTTCGTGTCATTCGTTACATGGATTGAAAGGTGGCAGTTCCAAGATCACGAATATATAATTTTTAAGTCCTAGGGCAAGTAGTTTAGCCGGAAATCGAATTTTAAGGGACAGAGAAAGTGTTAAGTTTGATGGGTCTAGGACGCTTAGCTTAGCCAGAAATCGCGTTTAAAGATAAAAATGTCCAAATTTTTTAAAATTAGTTTTTCGTGTCATTCGTTACATGGATTGAAAGGTGTTAGTTCCAAGATCACGAATATATAATTTTTAAGTCGCTAGGGCAAGTAGTTTAGCCGGAAATCGAATTTTAAGGGACAGACAAAGTGTAAAGTTTGATGGGTCTAGGACGCTTAGTTTAGTCAGAAATCGCGTTTAAAGATAAAAATGTCCAAATTTTTTAAAATTAGTTTTTCGTGTCATTCGTTACATGGATTGAAAGGTGTCAGTTCCAAGATCACGAATATATAATTTTTAAATCGCTAGGGCAAGTAGTTTAGCCGGAAATCGAATTTTAAGGGACAGACAAAGTGTAAAGTTTGATGGGTCTAGGACGCTTAGTTTAGCCAGAAATCGCGTTTAAAGATAAAAATGTCCAAATTTTTTAAAATTAGTTTTTCGTGTCATTCGTTACATGGATTGAAAGGTGGCAGTTCCAAGATCACGAATATATAATTTTTAAGTCGCTAGGGCAAGTAGTTTAGCCGCAAATCGAATTTTAAGGGACAGACAAAGTGTAAAGTTTGATGGGTCTAGGACGCTTAGTTTAGCCAGAAATCGCGTTTAAAGATAAAAATATCCATTTTTTTTAAAATTAGTTTTTCGTGTCATTCGTTACATGGATTGAAAGGTGGCAGTTCCAAGATCACGAATATATAATTTTTAAGTCGCTAGGGCAAGTAGTTTAGCCGCAAATCGAATTTTAAGGGACATTCAAAGTGTAAAGTTTGATGGGTCTAGGACGCTTAGTTTAGCCAGAAATCGCGTTTAAAGATAAAAATGTCCAAATTTTTTAAAATTAGTTTTTCGTGTCATTCGTTACATGGATTGAAAGGTGGCAGTTCCAAGATCACGAATATATAATTTTTAAGTCGCTAGGACAAGTAGTTTAGCCGGAAATCGAATTTTAAGGGACAGACAAAGTGTAAAGTTTGATGGGTCTAGGACGCTTAGTTTAGCCAGAAATCGCGTTTAAAGATAAAAATGTCCAAATTTTTTAAAATTAGTTTTTCGTGTCATTCGTTATATGGATTGAAAGGTGGCAGTTCCAAGATCACGAATATATAATTTTTAAGTCGCTAGGGCAAGTAGTTTAGCCGCAAATTGAATTTTAAGGTACAGACAAAGTGTAAAGTTTGATGGGTCTAGGACGCTTAGTTTAGCCAGAAATCGCGTTTAAAGATAAAAATGTCCAAATTTTTTAAATTAGTTTTTCGTGTCATTCGTTACATGGATTGAAAGGTGGCAGTTCCAAGATCACGAATATATAATTTTTAAGTCGCTAGAGCAAGTAGTTTAGCCGGAAATCGAATTTTAAGGGACAGACAAAGTGTAAAGTTTGATGGGTCTAGGACCCTTAGTTTAGCCAGAAATCGCGTTTAAAGATAAAAATGTCCAATTTTTTTAAAATTAGTTTTTCGTGTCATTCGTTACATGGATTGAAAGGTGGCAGTTCCAAGATCACGAATATATAATTTTTAAGTCGCTAGGGCAAGTAGTTTAGCCGGAAATGGAATTTTAAGGGACAGACAAAGTGTAAAGTTTGATGGGTCTAGGACCCTTAGTTTAGCCAGAAATCGCGTTTAAAGATAAAAATGTCCAATTTTTTTAAAATTAGTTTTTCGTGTCATTCGTTACATGGATTGAAAGGTGGCAGTTCCAAGATCACGAATATATAATTTTTAAGTCGCTAGGGCAAGTAGTTTAGCCGGAAATGGAATTTTAAGGGACAGACAAAGTGTAAAGTTTGATGGGTCTAGGACGCTTAGTTTAGCCAGAAATCGCGTTTAAAGATAAAAATGTCAAAATTTTTTAAAATTAGTTTTTCGTGTCATTCGTTACATGGATTGAAAGGTGGCAGTTCCAAGATCACGAATATATAATTTGGCAGTGGCAGTTCCAAGATCACGAATATATAATTTTTAAGTCGCTAGGGCAAGTAGTTTAGCCGCAAATCGAATTTTAAGGGACAGACAAAGTGTAAAGTTTGATGGGTCTAGGACGCTTAGTTTAGCCAGAAATCGCGTTTAAAGATAAAAATATCCAATTTTTTTAAAATTAGTTTTTCGTGTCATTCGTTACATGGATTGAAAGGTGGCAGTTCCAAGATCACGAATATATAATTTTTAAGTCGCTAGGGCAAGTAGTTTAGCCGCAAATCGAATTTTAAGGGACATTCAAAGTGTAAAGTTTGATGGGTCTAGGACGCTTAGTTTAGTCAGAAATCGCGTTTAAAGATAAAAATGTCCAAATTTTTTAAAATTAGTTTTTCGTGTCATTCGTTACATGGATTGAAAGGTGTCAGTTCCAAGATCACGAATATATAATTTTTAAATCGCTAGGGCAAGTAGTTTAGCCGGAAATCGAATTTTAAGGGACAGACAAAGTGTAAAGTTTGATGGGTCTAGGACGCTTAGTTTAGCCAGAAATCGCGTTTAA
This sequence comes from Philhelius pedissequus, assembly GCA_910595825.1. NCBI lineage: Eukaryota > Metazoa > Arthropoda > Insecta > Diptera > Syrphidae > Philhelius > Philhelius pedissequus. The sequence continues at coordinate 198,586,126 of OU343161.1, read as the reverse complement.
AGATAAAAATGTCCAAATTTTTTAAAATTAGTTTTTCGTGTCATTCGTTACATGGATTGAAAGGTGGCAGTTCCAAGATCACGAATATATAATTTTTAAGTCGCTAGGACAAGTAGTTTAGCCGGAAATCGAATTTTAAGGGACAGACAAAGTGTAAAGTTTGATGGGTCTAGGACGCTTAGTTTAGCCAGAAATCGCGTTTAAAGATAAAAATGTCCAAATTTTTTAAAATTAGTTTTTCGTGTCATTCGTTATATGGATTGAAAGGTGGCAGTTCCAAGATCACGAATATATAATTTTTAAGTCGCTAGGGCAAGTAGTTTAGCCGCAAATTGAATTTTAAGGTACAGACAAAGTGTAAAGTTTGATGGGTCTAGGACGCTTAGTTTAGCCAGAAATCGCGTTTAAAGATAAAAATGTCCAAATTTTTTAAATTAGTTTTTCGTGTCATTCGTTACATGGATTGAAAGGTGGCAGTTCCAAGATCACGAATATATAATTTTTAAGTCGCTAGAGCAAGTAGTTTAGCCGGAAATCGAATTTTAAGGGACAGACAAAGTGTAAAGTTTGATGGGTCTAGGACCCTTAGTTTAGCCAGAAATCGCGTTTAAAGATAAAAATGTCCAATTTTTTTAAAATTAGTTTTTCGTGTCATTCGTTACATGGATTGAAAGGTGGCAGTTCCAAGATCACGAATATATAATTTTTAAGTCGCTAGGGCAAGTAGTTTAGCCGGAAATGGAATTTTAAGGGACAGACAAAGTGTAAAGTTTGATGGGTCTAGGACGCTTAGTTTAGCCAGAAATCGCGTTTAAAGATAAAAATGTCAAAATTTTTTAAAATTAGTTTTTCGTGTCATTCGTTACATGGATTGAAAGGTGGCAGTTCCAAGATCACGAATATATAATTTTTAAGTCCTAGGGCAAGTAGTTTAGCCGGAAATCGAATTTTAAGGGACAGAGAAAGTGTTAAGTTTGATGGGTCTAGGACGCTTAGCTTAGCCAGAAATCGCGTTTAAAGATAAAAATGTCCAAATTTTTTAAAATTAGTTTTTCGTGTCATTCGTTACATGGATTGAAAGGTGTTAGTTCCAAGATCACGAATATATAATTTTTAAGTCGCTAGGGCAAGTAGTTTAGCCGGAAATCGAATTTTAAGGGACAGACAAAGTGTAAAGTTTGATGGGTCTAGGACGCTTAGTTTAGCCAGAAATCGCGTTTAAAGATAAAAATGTCCAAATTTTTTAAAATTAGTTTTTCGTGTCATTCGTTATATGGATTGAAAGGTGGCAGTTCCAAGATCACGAATATATAATTTTTAAGTCGCTAGGGCAAGTAGTTTAGCCGCAAATTGAATTTTAAGGTACAGACAAAATGTAAAGTTTGATGGGTCTAGGACGCTTAGTTTAGTCGGAAATCGCGTTTAAAGATAAAAATGTCCAAATTTTTTAAAATTAGTTTTTCGTGTCATTCGTTACATGGATTGAAAGGTGGCAGTTCCAAGATCACGAATATATAATTTTTAAGTCGCTAGGGCAAGTAGTTTAGCCGCAAATCGAATTTTAAGGGACAGACAAAGTGTAAAGTTTGATGGGTCTAGGACGCTTAGTTTAGCCAGAAATCGCGTTTAAAGATAAAAATGTCCAAATTTTTTAAAATTAGTTTTTCGTGTCATTCGTTACATGGATTGAAAGGTGGCAGTTCCAAGATCACGAATATATAATTTTTAAGTCGCTAGGGCAAGTAGTTTAGCCGCAAATTGAATTTTAAGGTACAGACAAAGTGTAAAGTTTGATGGGTCTAGGACGCTTAGTTTAGTCAGAAATCGCGTTTAAAGATAAAAATGTCCAAATTTTTTAAAATTAGTTTTTCGTGTCATTCGTTACATGGATTGACAGGTGTCAGTTCCAGGATCACGAATATATAATTTTTAAGTCGCTAGGGCAAGTAGTTTAGCCGCAAATCGAATTTTAAGGGACAGACAAAGTGTAAAGTTTGATGGGTCTAGGACGCTTAGTTTAGTCAGAAATCGCGTTTAAAGATAAAAATGTCCAAATTTTTTAAAATTAGTTTTTCGTGTCATTCGTTACATGGATTGAAAGGTGTCAGTTCCAAGATCACGAATATATAATTTTTAAGTCGCTAGGGCAAGTAGTTTAGCCGGAAATCGAATTTTAAAGATAAAAATGTGCAAATTTTTTAAAATTAGTGTTTCGTGTTATTCGTTACATGGATTGAAAGGTGTCAGTTCCAAGATCACGAATATATAATTTTTAAGTCGCTAGGGCAAGTAGTTTAGCCGCAAATCGAATTTTAAGGGACAGACAAAGTGTAAAGTTTGATGATTCTAGGACGCTTAGTTTAGTCAGAAATCGCGTTTAAAGATAAAAATGTCCAAATTTTTTAAAATTAGTTTTTCGTGTCATTCGTTACATGGATTGAAAGGTGGCAGTTCCAAGATCACGAATATATAATTTTTAAGTCGCTAGGGCAAGTAATTTAGCCGGAAATCGAATTTTAAGGGACAGACAAAGTGTAAAGTTTGATGGGTCTAGGACGCTTAGTTTAGTCAGAAATCGCGTTTAAAGATAAAAATGTCCAAATTTTTTAAAATTAGTTTTTCGTGTCATTCGTTACATGGATTGAAAGGTGGCAGTTCGAAGATAACGAATATATAATTTTTAAGTCGCTAGGGCAAGTAGTTTAGCCGCAAATTGAATTTTAAGGTACAGACCAAGTGTAAAGTTTGATGGGTCTAGGACGCTTAGTTTAGTCAGAAATCGCGTTTAAAGATAAAAATGTCCAAATTTTTTAAAATTAGTTTTTCGTGTCATTCGTTACATGGATTGACAGGTGTCAGTTCCAAGATCACGAATATATAATTTTTAAGTCGCTAGGGCAAGTAGTTTAGCCGCAAATCGAATTTTAAGGGACAGACAAAGTGTAAAGTTTGATGGGTCTAGGACGCTTAGTTTAGTCAGAAATCGCGTTTAAAGATAAAAATGTCCAAATTTTTTAAAATTAGTTTTTCGTGTCATTCGTTACATGGATTGAAAGGTGTCAGTTCCAAGATCACGAATATATAATTTTTAAGTCGCTAGGGCAAGTAGTTTAGCCGGAAATCGAATTTTAAGGGACAGACAAAGTGTAAAGTTTGATGGGTCTAGGACGCTTAGTTTAGCCAGAAATCGCGTTTAAAGATAAAAATGTCCAAATTTTTTAAAATTAGTTTTTCGTGTCATTCGTTACATGGATTGAAAGGTGGCAGTTCCAAGATCACGAATATATAATTTTTAAGTCGCTAGGCCAAGTAGTTTAGCCGGAAATCGAATTTTAAGGGACAGACAAAGTGTAAAGTTTGATGGGTCTAGGACGCTTAGTTTAGCCAGAAATCGCGTTTAAAGATAAAAATGTCCAAATTTTTTAAAATTAGTTTTTCGTGTCATTCGTTATATGGATTGAAAGGTGGCAGTTCCAAGATCACGAATATATACTTTTTAAGTCGCTAGGGCAAGTAGTTTAGCCGCAAATTGAATTTTAAGGTACAGACAAAATGTAAAGTTTGATGGGTCTAGGACGCTTAGTTTAGTCAGAAATCGCGTTTAAAGATAAAAATGTCCAAATTTTTTAAAATTAGTTTTTCGTGTCATTCGTTACATGGATTGAAAGGTGGCAGTTCCAAGATCACGAATATATAATTTTTAAGTCGCTAGGGCAAGTAGTTTAGCCGCAAATCGAATTTTAAGGGACAGACAAAGTGTAAAGTTTGATGGGTCTAGGACGCTTAGTTTAGCCAGAAATCGCGTTTAAAGATAAAAATATCCAAATTTTTTAAAATTAGTTTTTCGTGTCATTCGTTACATGGATTGAAAGGTGGCAGTTCCAAGATCACGAATATATAATTTTTAAGTCGCTAGGGCAAGTAGTTTAGCCGCAAATCGAATTTTAAGGGACAGACAAAGTGTAAAGTTTGATGGGTCTAGGACGCTTAGTTTAGTCAGAAATCGCGTTTAAAGATAAAAATGTCCAAATTTTTTAAAATTAGTTTTTCGTGTCATTCGTTACATGGATTGAAAGGTGTCAGTTCCAAGATCACGAATATATAATTTTTAAATCGCTAGGGCAAGTAGTTTAGCCGGAAATCGAATTTTAAGGGACAGACAAAGTGTAAAGTTTGATGGGTCTAGGACGCTTAGTTTAGCCAGAAATCGCGTTTAAAGATAAAAATGTCCAAATTTTTTAAAATTAGTTTTTCGTGTCATTCGTTACATGGATTGAAAGGTGGCAGTTCCAAGATCACGAATATATAATTTTTAAGTCGCTAGGGCAAGTAGTTTAGCCGCAAATCGAATTTTAAGGGACAGACAAAGTGTAAAGTTTGATGGGTCTAGGACGCTTAGTTTAGCCAGAAATCGCGTTTAAAGATAAAAATATCCAAATTTTTTAAAATTAGTTTTTCGTGTCATTCGTTACATGGATTGAAAGGTGGCAGTTCCAAGATCACGAATATATAATTTTTAAGTCGCTAGGGCAAGTAGTTTAGCCGCAAATCGAATTTTAAGGGACAGACAAAGTGTAAAGTTTGATGGGTCTAGGACGCTTAGTTTAGTCAGAAATCGCGTTTAAAGATAAAAATGTCCAAATTTTTTAAAATTAGTTTTTCGTGTCATTCGTTACATGGATTGAAAGGTGTCAGTTCCAAGATCACGAATATATAATTTTTAAATCGCTAGGGCAAGTAGTTTAGCCGGAAATCGAATTTTAAGGGACAGACAAAGTGTAAAGTTTGATGGGTCTAGGACGCTTAGTTTAGCCAGAAATCGCGTTTAAAGATAAAAATGTCCAAATTTTTTAAAATTAGTTTTTCGTGTCATTCGTTACATGGATTGAAAGGTGGCAGTTCCAAGATCACGAATATATAATTTTTAAGTCGCTAGGACAAGTAGTTTAGCCGGAAATCGAATTTTAAGGGACAGACAAAGTGTAAAGTTTGATGGGTCTAGGACGCTTAGTTTAGTCAGAAATCGCGTTTAAAGATAAAAATGTCCAAATTTTTTAAAATTAGTTTTTCGTGTCATTCGTTACATGGATTGAAAGGTGTCAGTTCCAAGATCACGAATATATAATTTTTAAGTCGCTAGGGCAAGTAGTTTAGCCGGAAATCGAATTTTAAGGGACAGACAAAGTGTAAAGTTTGATGGGTCTAGGACGCTTAGTTTAGCCAGAAATCGCGTTTAAAGATAAAAATGTCCAAATTTTTTAAAATTAGTTTTTCGTGTCATTCGTTACATGGATTGAAAGGTGGCAGTTCCAAGATCACGAATATATAATTTTTAAGTCGCTAGGGCAAGTAGTTTAGCCGCAAATCGAATTTTAAGGGACAGACAAAGTGTAAAGTTTGATGGGTCTAGGACGCTTAGTTTAGTCAGAAATCGCGTTTAAAGATAAAAATGTCCAAATTTTTTAAAATTAGTTTTTCGTGTCATTCGTTACATGGATTGAAAGGTGTCAGTTCCAAGATCACGAATATATAATTTTTAAATCGCTAGGGCAAGTAGTTTAGCCGGAAATCGAATTTTAAGGGACAGACAAAGTGTAAAGTTTGATGGGTCTAGGACGCTTAGTTTAGCCAGAAATCGCGTTTAAAGATAAAAATGTCCAAATTTTTTAAAATTAGTTTTTCGTGTCATTCGTTACATGGATTGAAAGGTGGCAGTTCCAAGATCACGAATATATAATTTTTAAGTCGCTAGGGCAAGTAGTTTAGCCGCAAATCGAATTTTAAGGGACAGACAAAGTGTAAAGTTTGATGGGTCTAGGACGCTTAGTTTAGCCAGAAATCGCGTTTAAAGATAAAAATATCCAAATTTTTTAAAATTAGTTTTTCGTGTCATTCGTTACATGGATTGAAAGGTGGCAGTTCCAAGATCACGAATATATAATTTTTAAGTCGCTAGGGCAAGTAGTTTAGCCGCAAATCGAATTTTAAGGGACAGACAAAGTGTAAAGTTTGATGGGTCTAGGACGCTTAGTTTAGTCAGAAATCGCGTTTAAAGATAAAAATGTCCAAATTTTTTAAAATTAGTTTTTCGTGTCATTCGTTACATGGATTGAAAGGTGTCAGTTCCAAGATCACGAATATATAATTTTTAAATCGCTAGGGCAAGTAGTTTAGCCGGAAATCGAATTTTAAGGGACAGACAAAGTGTAAAGTTTGATGGGTCTAGGACGCTTAGTTTAGCCAGAAATCGCGTTTAAAGATAAAAATGTCCAAATTTTTTAAAATTAGTTTTTCGTGTCATTCGTTACATGGATTGAAAGGTGGCAGTTCCAAGATCACGAATATATAATTTTTAAGTCGCTAGGACAAGTAGTTTAGCCGGAAATCGAATTTTAAGGGACAGACAAAGTGTAAAGTTTGATGGGTCTAGGACGCTTAGTTTAGTCAGAAATCGCGTTTAAAGATAAAAATGTCCAAATTTTTTAAAATTAGTTTTTCGTGTCATTCGTTACATGGATTGAAAGGTGTCAGTTCCAAGATCACGAATATATAATTTTTAAGTCGCTAGGGCAAGTAGTTTAGCCGGAAATCGAATTTTAAGGGACAGACAAAGTGTAAAGTTTGATGGGTCTAGGACGCTTAGTTTAGCCAGAAATCGCGTTTAAAGATAAAAATGTCCAAATTTTTTAAAATTAGTTTTTCGTGTCATTCGTTACATGGATTGAAAGGTGGCAGTTCCAAGATCACGAATATATAATTTTTAAGTCGCTAGGCCAAGTAGTTTAGCCGGAAATCGAATTTTAAGGGACAGACAAAGTGTAAAGTTTGATGGGTCTAGGACGCTTAGTTTAGCCAGAAATCGCGTTTAAAGATAAAAATGTTCAAATTTTTTAAAATTAGTTTTTCGTGTCATTCGTTATATGGATTGAAAGGTGGCAGTTCCAAGATCACGAATATATACTTTTTAAGTCGCTAGGGCAAGTAGTTTAGCCGCAAATTGAATTTTAAGGTACAGACAAAATGTAAAGTTTGATGGGTCTAGGACGCTTAGTTTAGTCAGAAATCGCGTTTAAAGATAAAAATGTCCAAATTTTTTAAAATTAGTTTTTCGTGTCATTCGTTACATGGATTGAAAGGTGGCAGTTCCAAGATCACGAATATATAATTTTTAAGTCGCTAGGGCAAGTAGTTTAGCCGCAAATCGAATTTTAAGGGACAGACAAAGTGTAAAGTTTGATGGGTCTAGGACGCTTAGTTTAGCCAGAAATCGCGTTTAAAGATAAAAATGTCCAAATTTTTTAAAATTAGTTTTTCGTGTCATTCGTTACATGGATTGAAAGGTGTCAGTTCCAAGATCACGAATATATAATTTTTAAATCGCTAGGGCAAGTAGTTTAGCCGGAAATCGAATTTTAAGGGACAGACAAAGTGTAAAGTTTGATGGGTCTAGGACGCTTAGTTTAGCCAGAAATCGCGTTTAAAGATAAAAATGTCCAAATTTTTTAAAATTAGTTTTTCGTGTCATTCGTTACATGGATTGAAAGGTGGCAGTTCCAAGATCACGAATATATAATTTTTAAGTCGCTAGGACAAGTAGTTTAGCCGGAAATCGAATTTTAAGGGACAGACAAAGTGTAAAGTTTGATGGGTCTAGGACGCTTAGTTTAGCCAGAAATCGCGTTTAAAGATAAAAATGTCCAAATTTTTTAAAATTAGTTTTTCGTGTCATTCGTTATATGGATTGAAAGGTGGCAGTTCCAAGATCACGAATATATAATTTTTAAGTCGCTAGGGCAAGTAGTTTAGCCGCAAATTGAATTTTAAGGTACAGACAAAGTGTAAAGTTTGATGGGTCTAGGACGCTTAGTTTAGCCAGAAATCGCGTTTAAAGATAAAAATGTCCAAATTTTTTAAATTAGTTTTTCGTGTCATTCGTTACATGGATTGAAAGGTGGCAGTTCCAAGATCACGAATATATAATTTTTAAGTCGCTAGAGCAAGTAGTTTAGCCGGAAATCGAATTTTAAGGGACAGAGAAAGTGTTAAGTTTGATGGGTCTAGGACGCTTAGCTTAGCCAGAAATCGCGTTTAAAGATAAAAATGTCCAAATTTTTTAAAATTAGTTTTTCGTGTCATTCGTTACATGGATTGAAAGGTGGCAGTTCCAAGATCACGAATATATAATTTTTAAGTCCTAGGGCAAGTAGTTTAGCCGGAAATCGAATTTTAAGGGACAGAGAAAGTGTTAAGTTTGATGGGTCTAGGACGCTTAGCTTAGCCAGAAATCGCGTTTAAAGATAAAAATGTCCAAATTTTTTAAAATTAGTTTTTCGTGTCATTCGTTACATGGATTGAAAGGTGGCAGTTCCAAGATCACGAATATATAATTTTTAAGTCGCTAGGGCAAGTAGTTTAGCCGCAAATTGAATTTTAAGGTACAGACAAAGTGTAAAGTTTGATGGGTCTAAGACGCTTAGTTTCGTCAGAAATCGCGTTTAAAGATAAGAATGTCCAAATTTTTTAAAATTAGTTTTTCGTGTCATTCGTTACATGGATTGAAAGGTGGTAGTTCCAAGATCACGAATATATAATTTTTAAGTCGCTAGGGCAAGTAGTTTAACTGCAAATCGAATTTTAAGGGACAGACAAAGTGTAAAGTTTGATGGGTCTAGGACGCTTTGTTTAGTCAGAAATCGCGTTTAAAGATAAGAATGTCCAAATTTTTTAAAATAAGTTTTTCGTGTCATTCGTTACATGGATTGAAAGGTGGTAGTTCCAAGATCACGAATATATAATTTTTAAGTCGCTAGGGCAAGTAGTTTAACTGCAAATCGAATTTTAAGGGACAGACAAAGTGTAAAGTTTGATGGGTCTAGGACGCTTAGTTTAGTCAGAAATCGCGTTTAAAGATAAAAATGTCCAAATTTTTTAAAATTAGTTTTTCGTGTCATTCGTTACATGGATTGAAAGGTGGCAGTTCCAAGATCACGAATATATAATTTTTAAGTCGCTAGGGCAAGTAGTTTAGCCCAAATTGAATTTTAAGGTACAGACAAAGTGTAAAGTTTGATGGGTCTAAGACGCTTAGTTTCGTCAGAAATCGCGTTTAAAGATAAGAATGTCCAAATTTTTTAAAATTAGTTTTTCGTGTCATTCGTTACATGGATTGAAAGGTGGTAGTTCCAAGATCACGAATATATAATTTTTAAGTCGCTAGGGCAAGTAGTTTAACTGCAAATCGAATTTTAAGGGACAGACAAAGTGTAAAGTTTGATGGGTCTAGGACGCTTAGTTTAGTCAGAAATCGCGTTTAAAGATAAAAATGTCCAAATTTTTTAAAATTAGTTTTTCGTGTCATTCGTTACATGGATTGAAAGGTGGCAGTTCCAAGATCACGAATATATAATTTTTAAGTCGCTAGGGCAATTAGTTTAGCCGCAAATTGAATTTTAAGGGACAGACAAAGTGTTAAGTTTGATGGGTCTAGGACGCTTAGTTTAGTCAGAAATCGCGTTTAAAGATAAAAATGTCCAAATTTTTTAAAATTAGTTTTTCGTGTCATTCGTTATATGGATTGAAAGGTGGCAGTTCCAAGATCACGAATATATAATTTTTAAGTGGCTAGGACAAGTAGTTTAGCCGGAAATCGAATTTTAAGGGACAGACAAAGTGTAAAGTTTGATGGGTCTAGGACGCTTAGTTTAGCCAGAAATCGCGTTTAAAGATAAAAATGTCCAATTTTTTTAAAATTAGTTTTTCGTGTCATTCGTTACATGGATTGAAAGGTGGCTGTTCCAAGATCACGAATATATAATTTTTAAGTCGCTAGGGCAAGTAGTTTAACTGCAAATCGAATTTTAAGGGACAGACAAAGTGTAAAGTATGATGGGTCTAGGACGCTTAGTTTAGTCAGAAATCGCGTTTAAAGATAAGAATGTCCAAATTTTTTAAAATTAGTTTTTCGTGTCATTCGTTACATGGATTGAAAGGTGGTAGTTCCAAGATCACGAATATATAATTTTTAAGTCGCTAGGGCAAGTAGTTTAACTGCAAATCGAATTTTAAGGGACAGACAAAGTGTAAAGTTTGATGGGTCTAGGACGCTTAGTTTAGTCAGAAATCGCGTTTAAAGATAAGAATGTCCAAATTTTTTAAAATTAGTTTTTCGTGTCATTCGTTACATGGATTGAAAGGTGGTAGTTCCAAGATCACGAATATATAATTTTTAAGTCGCTAGGGCAAGTAGTTTAACTGCAAATCGAATTTTAAGGGACAGACAAAGTGTAAAGTTTGATGGGTCTAGGACGCTTAGTTTAGTCAGAAATCGCGTTTAAAGATAAAAATGTCCAAATTTTTTAAAATTAGTTTTTCGTGTCATTCGTTACATGGATTGAAAGGTGGCAGTTCCAAGATCAGGAATATATAATTTTTAAGTCGCTAGGGCAAGTAGTTTAGCCGCAAATTGAATTTTAAGGTACAGACAAAGTGTAAAGTTTGATGGGTCTAAGACGCTTAGTTTCGTCAGAAATCGCGTTTAAAGATAAGAATGTCCAAATTTTTTAAAATTAGTTTTTCGTGTCATTCGTTACATGGATTGAAAGGTGGTAGTTCCAAGATCACGAATATATAATTTTTAAGTCGCTAGGGCAAGTAGTTTAACTGCAAATCGAATTTTAAGGGACAGACAAAGTGTAAAGTTTGATGGGTCTAGGACGCTTAGTTTAGTCAGAAATCGCGTTTAAAGATAAAAATGTCCAAATTTTTTAAAATTAGTTTTTCGTGTCATTCGTTACATGGATTGAAAGGTGGCAGTTCCAAGATCACGAATATATAATTTTTAAGTCGCTAGGGCAATTAGTTTAGCCGCAAATTGAATTTTAAGGGACAGACAAAGTGTTAAGTTTGATGGGTCTAGGACGCTTAGTTTAGTCAGAAATCGCGTTTAAAGATAAAAATGTCCAAATTTTTTAAAATTAGTTTTTCGTGTCATTCGTTATATGGATTGAAAGGTGGCAGTTCCAAGATCACGAATATATAATTTTTAAGTGGCTAGGACAAGTAGTTTAGCCGGAAATCGAATTTTAAGGGACAGACAAAGTGTAAAGTTTGATGGGTCTAGGACGCTTAATTTAGCCAGAAATCGCGTTTAAAGATAAAAATGTCCAATTTTTTTAAAATTAGTTTTTCGTGTCATTCGTTACATGGATTGAAAGGTGGCAGTTCCAAGATCACGAATATATAATTTTTAAGTCGCTAGGGCAAGTAGTTTAGCCGCAAATTGAATTTTAAGGTATAGTCAAAGTGTAAAGTTTGATGGGTCTAGGACGCTTAGTTTAGTCAGAAATCACGTTTAAAGATAAAAATGTCCAAATTTCTTAAAATTAGTTTTTCGTGTCATTCGTTACATGGATTGAAAGGTGGCAGTTCCAAGATCACGAATATATAATTTTTAAGTCGCTAGGGCAAGTAGTTTAGCCGGAAATCGAATTTTAAGGGACAGACAAAGTGTAAAGTTTGATGGGTCTAGGACGCTTAGTTTAGTCAGAAATCGCGTTTAAAGATAAAAATGTCCAAATTTTTTAAAATTAGTTTTTCGTGTCATTCGTTACATGGATTGAAAGGTGGCAGTTCCAAGATCACGTATATATAATTTTTAAGTCCTAGGGCAAGTAGTTTAGCCGCAAATTGAATTTTAAGGTACAGACAAAGTGTAAAGTTTGATGGGTCTAAGACGCTTAGTTTAGTCAGAAATCGCGTTTAAAGATAAAAATGTCCAAATTTTTTAAAATTAGTTTTTCGTGTCATTCGTTACATGGATTGAAAGGTGGCAGTTCTAAGATCACGAATATATAATTTTTAAGTCGCTAGGGCAAGTAGTTTAACTGCAAATCGAATTTTTTTTTCGTTATATGGATTGAAAGGTGGCAGTTCCAAGATCACGAATATATAATTTTTAAGTCGCTAGGGCAAGTAGTTTAGCCGCAAATTGAATTTTAAGGTACAGACAAAGTGTAAAGTTTGATGGGTCTAGGACGCTTAGTTTAGCCAGAAATCGCGTTTAAAGATAAAAATGTCCAAATTTTTTAAATTAGTTTTTCGTGTCATTCGTTACATGGATTGAAAGGTGGCAGTTCCAAGATCACGAATATATAATTTTTAAGTCGCTAGAGCAAGTAGTTTAGCCGGAAATCGAATTTTAAGGGACAGACAAAGTGTAAAGTTTGATGGGTCTAGGACCCTTAGTTTAGCCAGAAATCGCGTTTAAAGATAAAAATGTCCAATTTTTTTAAAATTAGTTTTTCGTGTCATTCGTTACATGGATTGAAAGGTGGCAGTTCCAAGATCACGAATATATAATTTTTAAGTCGCTAGGGCAAGTAGTTTAGCCGCAAATTGAATTTTAAGGTATAGTCAAAGTGTAAAGTTTGATGGGTCTAGGACGCTTAGTTTAGTCAGAAATCACGTTTAAAGATAAAAATGTCCAAATTTTTTAAAATTAGTTTTTCGTGTCATTCGTTACATGGATTGAAAGGTGGCAGTTCCAAGATCACGAATATATAATTTTTAAGTCGCTAGGGCAAGTAGTTTAGCCGGAAATCGAATTTTAAGGGACAGACAAAGTGTAAAGTTTGATGGGTCTAGGACGCTTAGTTTAGTCAGAAATCGCGTTTAAAGATAAAAATGTCCAATTTTTTTAAAATTAGTTTTTCGTGTCATTCGTTACATGGATTGAAAGGTGGCAGTTCCAAGATCACGAATATATAATTTTTAAGTCGCTAGGGCAAGTAGTTTAGCCGCAAATTGAATTTTAAGGTATAGTCAAAGTGTAAAGTTTGATGGGTCTAGGACGCTTAGTTTAGTCAGAAATCACGTTTAAAGATAAAAATGTCCAAATTTTTTAAAATTAGTTTTTCGTGTCATTCGTTACATGTATTGAAAGGTGGCAGTTCCAAGATCACGAATATATAATTTTTAAGTCGCTAGGGCAAGTAGTTTAGCCGGAAATCGAATTTTAAGGGACAGACAAAGTGTAAAGTTTGATGGGTCTAGGACGCTTAGTTTAGTCAGAAATCGCGTTTAAAGATAAAAATGTCCAAATTTTTTAAAATTAGTTTTTCGTGTCATTCGTTACATGGATTGAAAGGTGGCAGTTCCAAGATCACGTATATATAATTTTTAAGTCCTAGGGCAAGTAGTTTAGCCGCAAATTGAATTTTAAGGTACAGACAAAGTGTAAAGTTTGATGGGTCTAAGACGCTTAGTTTAGTCAGAAATCGCGTTTAAAGATAAAAATGTCCAAATTTTTTAAAATTAGTTTTTCGTGTCATTCGTTACATGGATTGAAAGGTGGCAGTTCTAAGATCACGAATATATAATTTTTAAGTCGCTAGGGCAAGTAGTTTAACTGCAAATCGAATTTTAAGGGACAGACAAAGTGTAAAGTTTGATGGGTCTAGGACGCTTAGTTTAGTCAGAAATCGCGTTTAAAGATAAAAATGTCCAAATTTTTTAAAATTAGTTTTTCGTGTCATTCGTTACATGGATTGAAAGGTGGCAGTTCCAAGATCACGAATATATAATTTTTAAGTCGCTAGGGCAATTAGTTTAGCCGCAAATTGAATTTTAAGGGACAGACAAAGTGTAAAGTTTGATGGGTCTAGGACGCTTAGTTTAGTCAGAAATCGCGTTTAAAGATAAAAATGTCCAAATTTTTTAAAATTAGTTTTTCGTGTCATTCGTTATATGGATTGAAAGGTGGCAGTTCCAAGATCACGAATATATAATTTTTAAGTGGCTAGGGCAAGTAGTTTAGCCGGAAATCGAATTTTAAGGGACAGACAAAGTGTAAAGTTTGATGGGTCTAGAAATTTTTTAAAATTAGTTTTTCGTGTCATTCGTTACATGGATCAAGTCGCTAGGGCAAGTAGTTTAACTGCAAATCGAATTTTAAGGGACAGACAAAGTGTAAAGTTTGATGGGTCTAGGACGCTTAGTTTAGTCAGAAATCGCGTTTAAAGATAAAAATGTCCAAATTTTTTTAAAATTAGTTTTTCGTGTCATTCGTTACATGGATTGAAAGGTGGCAGTTCCAAGATCACGAATATATAATTTTTAAGTCGCTAGGGCAAGTAGTTTAGCCGGAAATCGAATTTTAAGGGACAGACAAAGTGTAAAGTTTGATGGGTCTAGGACGCTTAGTTTAGTCAGAAATCGCGTTTAAAGATAAAAATGTCCAAATTTTTTAAAATTAGTTTTTCGTGTCATTCGTTACATGGATTGAAAGGTGGCAGTTCCAAGATCACGTATATATAATTTTTAGGTCCTAGGCCAAGTAGTTTAGCCGCAAATTGAATTTTAAAGTACAGACAAAGTGTAAAGTTTGATGGGTCTAGGACGCTTAGTTTAGTCAGAAATCGCGTTTAAAGATAAAAATGTCCAAATTTTTTAAAATTAATTTTTCATGCCATTCGTTACATGGATTGAAAGGTGGCAGTTCCAAGATCACGAATATATAATTTTTAAGTCGCTAGGGCAAGTAGTTTAGCCGGAAATCGAATTTTAAGGGACAGACAAAGTGTAAAGTTTGATGGGTCTAGGACGCTTAGTTTAGCCAGAAATCGCGTTTAAAGATAAAAATGTCCAAATTTTTTAAAATTAGTTTTTCGTGTCATTCGTTACATGGATTGAAAGGTGGCAGTTCCAAGATCACGAATATATAATTTTTAAGTCGCTAGAGCAAGTAGTTTAGCCGGAAATCGAATTTTAAGGTACAGACAAAGTGTAAAGTTTGATGGGTCTAGGACGCTTAGTTTAGTCAGAAATCGCGTTTAAAGATAAAAATGTCCAAATTTTTTAAAATTAGTTTTTCGTGTCATTCGTTACATGGATTGAAAGGTGGCAGTTCCAAGATCACGAATATATAATTTTTAAGTCGCTAGGGCAAGTAGTTTAGCCGGAAATCGAATTTTAAGGGACAGACAAAGTGTAAAGTTTGATGGGTCTAGGACGCTTAGTTTAGCCAGAAATCGCGTTTAAAGATAAAAATGTCCAAATTTTTTAAAATTAGTTTTTCGTGTCATTCGTTACATGGATTGAAAGGTGGCAGTTCCAAGATCACGTATATATAATTTTTAGGTCCTAGGCCAAGTAGTTTAGCCGCAAATTGAATTTTAAAGTACAGACAAAGTGTAAAGTTTGATGGGTCTAGGACGCTTAGTTTAGTCAGAAATCGCGTTTAAAGATAAAAATGTCCAAATTTTTTAAAATTAATTTTTCATGCCATTCGTTACATGGATTGAAAGGTGGCAGTTCCAAGATCACGAATATATAATTTTTAAGTCGCTAGGGCAAGTAGTTTAGCCGGAAATCGAATTTTAAGGGACAGACAAAGTGTAAAGTTTGATGGGTCTAGGACGCTTAGTTTAGCCAGAAATCGCGTTTAAAGATAAAAATGTCCAAATTTTTTAAAATTAGTTTTTCGTGTCATTCGTTACATGGATTGAAAGGTGGCAGTTCCAAGATCACGAATATATAATTTTTAAGTCGCTAGAGCAAGTAGTTTAGCCGGAAATCGAATTTTAAGGTACAGACAAAGTGTAAAGTTTGATGGGTCTAGGACGCTTAGTTTAGTCAGAAATCGCGTTTAAAGATAAAAATGTCCAAATTTTTTAAAATTAGTTTTTCGTGTCATTCGTTACATGGATTGAAAGGTGGCAGTTCCAAGATCACGAATATATAATTTTTAAGTCGCTAGGGCAAGTAGTTTAGCCGGAAATCGAATTTTAAGGGACAGACAAAGTGTAAAGTTTGATGGGTCTAGAAATTTTTTAAAATTAGTTTTTCGTGTCATTCGTTACATGGATTGAAAGGTGGCAGTTCCAAGATCACGAATATATAATTTTTAAGTCGCTAGGGCAAGTAGTTTAGCCGCAAATTGAATTTTAAGGTATAGTCAAAGTGTAAAGTTTGATGGGTCTAGGACGCTTAGTTTAGTCAGAAATCGCGTTTAAAGATAAAAATGTCCAAATTTTTTAAAATTAGTTTTTCGTGTCATTCGTTACATGGATTGAAAGGTGGCAGTTCCAAGATCACGAATATATAATTTTTAAGTCGCTAGGGCAAGTAGTTTAGCCGGAAATCGAATTTTAAGGGACAGACAAAGTGTAAAGTTTGATGGGTCTAGGACGCTTAGTTTAGTCAGAAATCGCGTTTAAAGATAAAAATGTCCAAATTTTTTAAAATTAGTTTTTCGTGTCATTCGTTACATGGATTGAAAGGTGGCAGTTCCAAGATCACGTATATATAATTTTTAAGTCCTAGGGCAAGTAGTTTAGCCGCAAATTGAATTTTAAGGTACAGACAAAGTGTAAAGTTTGATGGGTCTAAGACGCTTAGTTTCGTCAGAAATCGCGTTTAAAGATAAGAATGTCCAAATTTTTTAAAATTAGTTTTTCGTGTCATTCGTTACATGGATTGAAAGGTGGTAGTTCCAAGATCACGAATATATAATTTTTAAGTCGCTAGGGCAAGTAGTTTAACTGCAAATCGAATTTTAAGGGACAGACAAAGTGTAAAGTTTGATGGGTCTAGGACGCTTAGTTTAGTCAGAAATCGCGTTTAAAGATAAGAATGTCCAAATTTTTTAAAATTAGTTTTTCGTGTCATTCGTTACATGGATTGAAAGGTGGTAGTTCCAAGATCACGAATATATAATTTTTAAGTCGCTAGGGCAAGTAGTTTAACTGCAAATCGAATTTTAAGGGACAGACAAAGTGTAAAGTTTGATGGGTCTAGGACGCTTAGTTTAGTCAGAAATCGCGTTTAAAGATAAAAATGTCCAAATTTTTTAAAATTAGTTTTTCGTGTCATTCGTTACATGGATTGAAAGGTGGCAGTTCCAAGATCACGAATATATAATTTTTAAGTCGCTAGGGCAAGTAGTTTAACTGCAAATCGAATTTTAAGGGACAGACAAAGTGTAAAGTTTGATGGGTCTAGGACGCTTAGTTTAGTCAGAAATCGCGTTTAAAGATAAAAATGTCCAAATTTTTTAAAATTAGTTTTTCGTGTCATTCGTTACATGGATTGAAAGGTGGCAGTTCCAAGATCACGAATATATAATTTTTAAGTCGCTAGGGCAATTAGTTTAGCCGCAAATTGAATTTTAAGGGACAGACAAAGTGTTAAGTTTGATGGGTCTAGGACGCTTAGTTTAGTCAGAAATCGCGTTTAAAGATAAAAATGTCCAAATTTTTTAAAATTAGTTTTTCGTGTCATTCGTTATATGGATTGAAAGGTGGCAGTTCCAAGATCACGAATATATAATTTTTAAGTGGCTAGGACAAGTAGTTTAGCCGGAAATCGAATTTTAAGGGACAGACAAAGTGTAAAGTTTGATGGGTCTAGGACGCTTAGTTTAGCCAGAAATCGCGTTTAAAGATAAAAATGTCCAAATTTTTTAAAATTAGTTTTTCGTGTCATTCGTTATATGGATTGAAAGGTGGCAGTTCCAAGATCACGAATATATAATTTTTAAGTCGCTAGGGCAAGTAGTTTAGCCGCAAATTGAATTTTAAGGTACAGACAAAGTGTAAAGTTTGATGGGTCTAGGACGCTTAGTTTAGCCAGAAATCGCGTTTAAAGATAAAAATGTCCAAATTTTTTAAATTAGTTTTTCGTGTCATTCGTTACATGGATTGAAAGGTGGCAGTTCCAAGATCACGAATATATAATTTTTAAGTCGCTAGAGCAAGTAGTTTAGCCGGAAATCGAATTTTAAGGGACAGACAAAGTGTAAAGTTTGATGGGTCTAGGACCCTTAGTTTAGCCAGAAATCGCGTTTAAAGATAAAAATGTCCAATTTTTTTAAAATTAGTTTTTCGTGTCATTCGTTACATGGATTGAAAGGTGGCAGTTCCAAGATCACGAATATATAATTTTTAAGTCGCTAGGGCAAGTAGTTTAGCCGCAAATTGAATTTTAAGGTATAGTCAAAGTGTAAAGTTTGATGGGTCTAGGACGCTTAGTTTAGTCAGAAATCACGTTTAAAGATAAAAATGTCCAAATTTTTTAAAATTAGTTTTTCGTGTCATTCGTTACATGGATTGAAAGGTGGCAGTTCCAAGATCACGAATATATAATTTTTAAGTCGCAGGGCAAGTAGTTTAGCCGGAAATCGAATTTTAAGGGACAGACAAAGTGTAAAGTTTGATGGGTCTAGGACGCTTAGTTTAGTCAGAAATCGCGTTTAAAGATAAAAATGTCCAAATTTTTTAAAATTAGTTTTTTGTGTCATTCGTTACATGGATTGAAAGGTGGCAGTTCCAAGATCACGTATATATAATTTTTAAGTCCTAGGGCAAGTAGTTTAGCCGCAAATTGAATTTTAAGGTACAGACAAAGTGTAAAGTTTGATGGGTCTAAGACGCTTAGTTTAGCCAGAAATCGCGTTTAAAGATAAAAATGTCCAAATTTTTTAAAATTAGTTTTTCGTGTCATTCGTTACATGGATTGAAAGGTGGCAGTTCCAAGATCACGAATATATAATTTTTAAGTCGCTAGGGCAAGTAGTTTAACTGCAAATCGAATTTTAAGGGACAGACAAAGTGTAAAGTTTGATGGGTCTAGGACGCTTAGTTTAGTCAGAAATCGCGTTTAAAGATAAAAATGTCCAAATTTTTTAAAATTAGTTTTTCGTGTCATTCGTTACATGGATTGAAAGGTGGCAGTTCCAAGATCACGAATATATAATTTTTAAGTCGCTAGGGCAATTAGTTTAGCCGCAAATTGAATTTTAAGGGACAGACAAAGTGTAAAGTTTGATGGGTCTAGGACGCTTAGTTTAGTCAGAAATCGCGTTTAAAGATAAAAATGTCCAAATTTTTTAAAATTAGTTTTTCGTGTCATTCGTTATATGGATTGAAAGGTGGCAGTTCCAAGATCACGAATATATAATTTTTAAGTGGCTAGGGCAAGTAGTTTAGCCGGAAATCGAATTTTAAGGGACAGACAAAGTGTAAAGTTTGATGGGTCTAGAAATTTTTTAAAATTAGTTTTTCGTGTCATTCGTTACATGGATCAAGTCGCTAGGGCAAGTAGTTTAACTGCAAATCGAATTTTAAGGGACAGACAAAGTGTAAAGTTTGATGGGTCTAGGACGCTTAGTTTAGTCAGAAATCGCGTTTAAAGATAAAAATGTCCAAATTTTTTAAAATTAATTTTTCATGCCATTCGTTACATGGATTGAAAGGTGGCAGTTCCAAGATCACGAATATATAATTTTTAAGTCGCTAGGGCAAGTAGTTTAGCCGGAAATCGAATTTTAAGGGACAGACAAAGTGTAAAGTTTGATGGGTCTAGGACGCTTAGTTTAGCCAGAAATCGCGTTTAAAGATAAAAATGTCCAAATTTTTTAAAATTAGTTTTTCGTGTCATTCGTTACATGGATTGAAAGGTGGCAGTTCCAAGATCACGAATATATAATTTTTAAGTCGCTAGAGCAAGTAGTTTAGCCGGAAATCGAATTTTAAGGTACAGACAAAGTGTAAAGTTTGATGGGTCTAGGACGCTTAGTTTAGTCAGAAATCGCGTTTAAAGATAAAAATGTCCAAATTTTTTAAAATTAGTTTTTCGTGTCATTCGTTACATGGATTGAAAGGTGGCAGTTCCAAGATCACGAATATATAATTTTTAAGTCGCTAGGGCAAGTAGTTTAGCCGGAAATCGAATTTTAAGGGACAGACAAAGTGTAAAGTTTGATGGGTCTAGGACGCTTAGTTTAGTCAGAAATCGCGTTTAAAGATAAAAATGTCCAAATTTTTTAAAATTAGTTTTTCGTGTCATTCGTTACATGGATTGAAAGGTGGCAGTTCCAAGATGACGTATATATAATTTTTAAGTCCTAGGGCAAGTAGTTTAGCCGCAAATTGAATTTTAAGGTACAGACAAAGTGTAAAGTTTGATGGGTCTAAGACGCTTAGTTTAGTCAGAAATCGCGTTTAAAGATAAAAATGTCCAAATTTTTTAAAATTAGTTTTTCGTGTCATTCGTTACATGGATTGAAAGGTGGCAGTTCCAAGATCACGTATATATAATTTTTAGGTCCTAGGCCAAGTAGTTTAGCCGCAAATTGAATTTTAAAGTACAGACAAAGTGTAAAGTTTGATGGGTCTAGGACGCTTAGTTTAGTCAGAAATCGCGTTTAAAGATAAAAATGTCCAAATTTTTTAAAATTAATTTTTCATGCCATTCGTTACATGGATTGAAAGGTGGCAGTTCCAAGATCACGAATATATAATTTTTAAGTCGCTAGGGCAAGTAGTTTAGCCGGAAATCGAATTTTAAGGGACAGACAAAGTGTAAAGTTTGATGGGTCTAGAAATTTTTTAAAATTAGTTTTTCGTGTCATTCGTTACATGGATTGAAAGGTGGCAGTTCCAAGATCACGAATATATAATTTTTAAGTCGCTAGGCCAAGTAGTTTAGCCGCAAATTGAATTTTAAAGTACAGACAAAGTGTAAAGTTTGATGGGTCTAGGACGCTTAGTTTAGTCAGAAATCGCGTTTAAAGATAAAAATGTCCAAATTTTTTAAAATTAATTTTTCATGCCATTCGTTACATGGATTGAAAGGTGGCAGTTCCAAGATCACGAATATATAATTTTTAAGTCGCTAGGGCAATTAGTTTAGCCGCAAATTGAATTTTAAGGGACAGACAAAGTGTTAAGTTTGATGGGTCTAGGACGCTTAGTTTAGTCAGAAATCGCGTTTAAAGATAAAAATGTCCAAATTTTTTAAAATTAGTTTTTCGTGTCATTCGTTATATGGATTGAAAGGTGGCAGTTCCAAGATCACGAATATATAATTTTTAAGTGGCTAGGACAAGTAGTTTAGCCGGAAATCGAATTTTAAGGGACAGACAAAGTGTAAAGTTTGATGGGTCTAGGACGCTTAGTTTAGCCAGAAATCGCGTTTAAAGATAAAAATGTCCAAATTTTTTAAAATTAGTTTTTCGTGTCATTCGTTATATGGATTGAAAGGTGGCAGTTCCAAGATCACGAATATATAATTTTTAAGTCGCTAGGGCAAGTAGTTTAGCCGCAAATTGAATTTTAAGGGACAGACAATTTGTAAAGTTTGATGGGTCTAGGACCCTTAGTTTAGCCAGAAATCGCGTTTAAAGATAAAAATGTCCAAATTTTTTAAAATTAGTTTTTCGTGTCATTCGTTACATGGATTGAAAGGTGGCAGTTCCAAGATCACGAATATATAATTTTTAAGTCGCTAGGGCAAGTAGTTTAGCCGGAAATCGAATTTTAAGGGACAGACAAAGTGTAAAGTTTGATGGGTCTAGGACGCTTAGTTTAGTCAGAAATCGCGTTTAAAGATAAAAATGTCCAAATTTTTTAAAATTAGTTTTTCGTGTCATTCGTTACATGGATTGAAAGGTGGCAGTTCCAAGATCACGTATATATAATTTGTAAGTCCTAGGGCAAGTAGTTTAGCCGCAAATTGAATTTTAAGGTACAGACAAAGTGTAAAGTTTGATGGGTCTAAGACGCTTAGTTTAGTCAGAAATCGCGTTTAAAGATAAAAATGTCCAAATTTTTTAAAATTAGTTTTTCGTGTCATTCGTTACATGGATTGAAAGGTGGCAGTTCCAAGATCACGAATATATAATTTTTAAGTCGCTAGGGCAAGTAGTTTAACTGCAAATCGAATTTTAAGGGACAGACAAAGTGTAAAGTTTGATGGGTCTAGGACGCTTAGTTTAGTCAGAAATCGCGTTTAAAGATAAAAATGTCCAAATTTTTTAAAATTAGTTTTTCGTGTCATTCGTTACATGGATTGAAAGGTGGCAGTTCCAAGATCACGAATATATAATTTTTAAGTCGCTAGGGCAATTAGTTTAGCCGCAAATTGAATTTTAAGGGACAGACAAAGTGTAAAGTTTGATGGGTCTAGGACGCTTAGTTTAGTCAGAAATCGCGTTTAAAGATAAAAATGTCCAAATTTTTTAAAATTAGTTTTTCGTGTCATTCGTTATATGGATTGAAAGGTGGCAGTTCCAAGATCACGAATATATAATTTTTAAGTGGCTAGGGCGAGTAGTTTAGCCGGAAATCGAATTTTAAGGGACAGACAAAGTGTAAAGTTTGATGGGTCTAGAAATTTTTTAAAATTAGTTTTTCGTGTCAATCGTTACATGGATCAAGTCGCTAGGGCAAGTAGTTTAACTGCAAATCGAATTTTAAGGGACAGACAAAGTGTAAAGTTTGATGGGTCTAGGACGCTTAGTTTAGCCAGAAATCGCGTTTAAAGATAAAAATGTCCAAATTTTTTAAAATTAGTTTTTCGTGTCATTCGTTACATGGATTGAAAGGTGGCAGTTCCAAGATCACGAATATATAATTTTTAAGTCGCTAGGCCAAGTAGTTTAGCCGCAAATTGAATTTTAAAGTACAGACAAAGTGTAAAGTTTGATGGGTCTAGGACGCTTAGTTTAGTCAGAAATCGCGTTTAAAGATAAAAATGTCCAAATTTTTTAAAATTAGTTTTTCGTGTCATTCGTTATATGGATTGAAAGGTGGCAGTTCCAAGATCACGAATATATAATTTTTAAGTCGCTAGGGCAAGTAGTTTAGCCGCAAATTGAATTTTAAGGTACAGACAAAGTGTAAAGTTTGATGGGTCTAGGACGCTTAGTTTAGCCATAAATCGCGTTTAAAGATAAAAATGTCCAAATTTTTTAAATTAGTTTTTCGTGTCATTCGTTACATGGATTGAAAGGTGGCAGTTCCAAGATCACGAATATATAATTTTTAAGTCGCTAGAGCAAGTAGTTTAGCCGGAAATCGAATTTTAAGGGACAGACAAAGTGTAAAGTTTGATGGGTCTAGGACCCTTAGTTTAGCCAGAAATCGCGTTTAAAGATAAAAATGTCCAATTTTTTTAAAATTAGTTTTTCGTGTCATTCGTTACATGGATTGAAAGGTGGCAGTTCCAAGATCACGAATATATAATTTTTAAGTCGCTAGGGCAAGTAGTTTAGCCGCAAATTGAATTTTAAGGTATAGTCAAAGTGTAAAGTTTGATGGGTCTAGGACGCTTAGTTTAGTCAGAAATCACGTTTAAAGATAAAAATGTCCAAATTTTTAAAATTAGTTTTTCGTGTCATTCGTTACATGGATTGAAAGGTGGCAGTTCCAAGATCACGAATATATAATTTTTAAGTCGCTAGGGCAAGTAGTTTAGCCGGAAATCGAATTTTAAGGGACAGACAAAGTGTAAAGTTTGATGGGTCTAGGACGCTTAGTTTAGTCAGAAATCGCGTTTAAAGATAAAAATGTCCAAATTTTTTAAAATTAGTTTTTCGTGTCATTCGTTACATGGATTGAAAGGTGGCAGTTCCAAGATCACGTATATATAATTTTTAAGTCCTAGGGCAAGTAGTTTAGCCGCAAATTGAATTTTAAGGTACAGACAAAGTGTAAAGTTTGATGGGTCTAAGACGCTTAGTTTAGTCAGAAATCGCGTTTAAAGATAAAAATGTCCAAATTTTTTAAAATTAGTTTTTCGTGTCATTCGTTACATGGATTGAAAGGTGGCAGTTCCAAGATCACGAATATATAATTTTTAAGTCGCTAGGGCAAGTAGTTTAACTGCAAATCGAATTTTAAGGGACAGACAAAGTGTAAAGTTTGATGGGTCTAGGACGCTTAGTTTAGTCAGAAATCGCGTTTAAAGATAAAAATGTCCAAATTTTTTAAAATTAGTTTTTCGTGTCATTCGTTACATGGATTGAAAGGTGGCAGTTCCAAGATCACGAATATATAATTTTTAAGTCGCTAGGGCAATTAGTTTAGCCGCAAATTGAATTTTAAGGGACAGACAAAGTGTAAAGTTTGATGGGTCTAGGACGCTTAGTTTAGTCAGAAATCGCGTTTAAAGATAAAAATGTCCAAATTTTTTAAAATTAGTTTTTCGTGTCATTCGTTATATGGATTGAAAGGTGGCAGTTCCAAGATCACGAATATATAATTTTTAAGTGGCTAGGGCAAGTAGTTTAGCCGGAAATCGAATTTTAAGGGACAGACAAAGTGTAAAGTTTGATGGGTCTAGAAATTTTTTAAAATTAGTTTTTCGTGTCATTCGTTACATGGATCAAGTCGCTAGGGCAAGTAGTTTAACTGCAAATCGAATTTTAAGGGACAGACAAAGTGTAAAGTTTGATGGGTCTAGGACGCTTAGTTTAGTCAGAAATCGCGTTTAAAGATAAAAATGTCCAAATTTTTTAAAATTAATTTTTCATGCCATTCGTTACATGGATTGAAAGGTGGCAGTTCCAAGATCACGAATATATAATTTTTAAGTCGCTAGGGCAAGTAGTTTAGCCGGAAATCGAATTTTAAGGGACAGACAAAGTGTAAAGTTTGATGGGTCTAGGACGCTTAGTTTAGCCAGAAATCGCGTTTAAAGATAAAAATGTCCAAATTTTTTAAAATTAGTTTTTCGTGTCATTCGTTACATGGATTGAAAGGTGGCAGTTCCAAGATCACGAATATATAATTTTTAAGTCGCTAGGGCAAGTAGTTTAGCCGGAAATCGAATTTTAAGGGACAGACAAAGTGTAAAGTTTGATGGGTCTAGGACGCTTAGTTTAGTCAGAAATCGCGTTTAAAGATAAAAATGTCCAAATTTTTTAAAATTAGTTTTTCGTGTCATTCGTTACATGGATTGAAAGGTGGCAGTTCCAAGATCACGTATATATAATTTTTAAGTCCTAGGGCAAGTAGTTTAGCCGCAAATTGAATTTTAAGGTACAGACAAAGTGTAAAGTTTGATGGGTCTAAGACGCTTAGTTTAGTCAGAAATCGCGTTTAAAGATAAAAATGTCCAAATTTTTTAAAATTAGTTTTTCGTGTCATTCGTTACATGGATTGAAAGGTGGCAGTTCCAAGATCACGTATATATAATTTTTAGGTCCTAGGCCAAGTAGTTTAGCCGCAAATTGAATTTTAAAGTACAGACAAAGTGTAAAGTTTGATGGGTCTAGGACGATTAGTTTAGTCAGAAATCGCGTTTAAAGATAAAAATGTCCAAATTTTTTAAAATTAATTTTTCATGCCATTCGTTACATGGATTGAAAGGTGGCAGTTCCAAGATCACGTATATATAATTTTTAAGTCCTAGGGCAAGTAGTTTAGCCGCAAATTGAATTTTAAGGTACAGACAAAGTGTAAAGTTTGATGGGTCTAAGACGCTTAGTTTAGTCAGAAATCGCGTTTAAAGATAAAAATGTCCAAATTTTTTAAAATTAGTTTTTCGTGTCATTCGTTACATGGATTGAAAGGTGGCAGTTCCAAGATCACGTATATATAATTTTTAGGTCCTAGGCCAAGTAGTTTAGCCGCAAATTGAATTTTAAAGTACAGACAAAGTGTAAAGTTTGATGGGTCTAGGACGCTTAGTTTAGTCAGAAATCGCGTTTAAAGATAAAAATGTCCGAATTTTTTAAAATTAATTTTTCATGCCATTCGTTACATGGATTGAAAGGTGGCAGTTCCAAGATCACGAATATATAATTTTTAAGTCGCTAGGGCAAGTAGTTTAGCCGGAAATCGAATTTTAAGGGACAGACAAAGTGTAAAGTTTGATGGGTCTAGAAATTTTTTAAAATTAGTTTTTCGTGTCATTCGTTACATGGATTGAAAGGTGGCAGTTCCAAGATCACGAATATATAATTTTTAAGTCGCTAGGGCAAGTAGTTTAGCCGCAAATTGAATTTTAAGGTATAGTCAAAGTGTAAAGTTTGATGGGTCTAGGACGCTTAGTTTAGTCAGAAATCGCGTTTAAAGATAAAAATGTCCAAATTTTTTAAGATTAGTTTTTCGTGTCATTCGTTACATGGATTGAAAGGTGGCAGTTCCAAGATCACGAATATATAATTTTTAAGTCGCTAGGGCAAGTAGTTTAGCCGGAAATCGAATTTTAAGGGACAGACAAAGTGTAAAGTTTGATGGGTCTAGGACGCTTAGTTTAGTCAGAAATCGCGTTTAAAGATAAAAATGTCCAAATTTTTTAAAATTAGTTTTTCGTGTCATTCGTTACATGGATTGAAAGGTGGCAGTTCCAAGATCACGTATATATAATTTTTAGGTCCTAGGCCAAGTAGTTTAGCCGCAAATTGAATTTTAAAGTACAGACAAAGTGTAAAGTTTGATGGGTCTAGGACGGTTAGTTTAGTCAGAAATCGCGTTTAAAGATAAAAATGTCCAAATTTTTTAAAATTAATTTTTCATGCCATTCGTTACATGGATTGAAAGGTGGCAGTTCCAAGATCACGAATATATAATTTTTAAGTCGCTAGGGCAAGTAGTTTAGCCGGAAATCGAATTTTAAGGGACAGACAAAGTGTAAAGTTTGATGGGTCTAGGACGCTTAGTTTAGTCAGAAATCGCGTTTAAAGATAAAAATGTCCAAATTTTTTAAAATTAATTTTTCATGCCATTCGTTACATGGATTGAAAGGTGGCAGTTCCAAGATCACGAATATATAATTTTTAAGTCGCTAGGGCAAGTAGTTTAGCCGGAAATCGAATTTTAAGGGACAGACAAAGTGTAAAGTTTGATGGGTCTAGGACGCTTAGTTTAGTCAGAAATCGCGTTTAAAGATAAAAATGTCCAAATTTTTTAAAATTAGTTTTTCGTGTCATTCGTTACATGGATTGAAAGGTGGCAGTTCCAAGATCACGAATATATAATTTTTAAGTCGCTAGGGCAAGTAGTTTAGCCGGAAATCGAATTTTAAGGGACAGACAAAGTGTAAAGTTTGATGGGTCTAGGACGCTTAGTTTAGTCAGAAATCGCGTTTAAAGATAAAAATGTCCAAATTTTTTAAAATTAGTTTTTCGTGTCATTCGTTACATGGATTGAAAGGTGGCAGTTCCAAGATCACGTATATATAATTTTTAAGTCCTAGGGCAAGTAGTTTAGCCGCAAATTGAATTTTAAGGTACAGACAAAGTGTAAAGTTTGATGGGTCTAAGACGCTTAGTTTAGTCAGAAATCGCGTTTAAAGATAAAAATGTCCAAATTTTTTAAAATTAGTTTTTCGTGTCATTCGTTACATGGATTGAAAGGTGGCAGTTCCAAGATCACGTATATATAATTTTTAGGTCCTAGGCCAAGTAGTTTAGCCGCAAATTGAATTTTAAAGTACAGACAAAGTGTAAAGTTTGATGGGTCTAGGACGATTAGTTTAGTCAGAAATCGCGTTTAAAGATAAAAATGTCCAAATTTTTTAAAATTAATTTTTCATGCCATTCGTTACATGGATTGAAAGGTGGCAGTTCCAAGATCACGAATATATAATTTTTAAGTCGCTAGGGCAAGTAGTTTAGCCGGAAATCGAATTTTAAGGGACAGACAAAGTGTAAAGTTTGATGGGTCTAGGACGCTTAGTTTAGTCAGAAATCGCGTTTAAAGATAAAAATGTCCAAATTTTTTAAAATTAGTTTTTCGTGTCATTCGTTACATGGATTGAAAGGTGGCAGTTCCAAGATCACGTATATATAATTTTTAAGTCCTAGGGCAAGTAGTTTAGCCGCAAATTGAATTTTAAGGTACAGACAAAGTGTAAAGTTTGATGGGTCTAAGACGCTTAGTTTAGTCAGAAATCGCGTTTAAAGATAAAAATGTCCAAATTTTTTAAAATTAGTTTTTCGTGTCATTCGTTACATGGATTGAAAGGTGGCAGTTCCAAGATCACGTATATATAATTTTTAGGTCCTAGGCCAAGTAGTTTAGCCGCAAATTGAATTTTAAAGTACAGACAAAGTGTAAAGTTTGATGGGTCTAGGACGCTTAGTTTAGTCAGAAATCGCGTTTAAAGATAAAAATGTCCGAATTTTTTAAAATTAATTTTTCATGCCATTCGTTACATGGATTGAAAGGTGGCAGTTCCAAGATCACGAATATATAATTTTTAAGTCGCTAGGGCAAGTAGTTTAGCCGGAAATCGAATTTTAAGGGACAGACAAAGTGTAAAGTTTGATGGGTCTAGAAATTTTTTAAAATTAGTTTTTCGTGTCATTCGTTACATGGATTGAAAGGTGGCAGTTCCAAGATCACGAATATATAATTTTTAAGTCGCTAGGGCAAGTAGTTTAGCCGCAAATTGAATTTTAAGGTATAGTCAAAGTGTAAAGTTTGATGGGTCTAGGACGCTTAGTTTAGTCAGAAATCGCGTTTAAAGATAAAAATGTCCAATTTTTTTAAAATTAGTTTTTCGTGTCATTCGTTACATGGATTGAAAGGTGGCAGTTCCAAGATCACGAATATATAATTTTTAAGTCGCTAGGGCAAGTAGTTTAGCCGGAAATCGAATTTTAAGGGACAGACAAAGTGTAAAGTTTGATGGGTCTAGGACGCTTAGTTTAGTCAGAAATCGCGTTTAAAGATAAAAATGTCCAAATTTTTTAAAATTAGTTTTTCGTGTCATTCGTTACATGGATTGAAAGGTGGCAGTTCCAAGATCACGTATATATAATTTTTAAGTCCTAGGGCAAGTAGTTTAGCCGCAAATTGAATTTTAAGGTACAGACAAAGTGTAAAGTTTGATGGGTCTAGGACGCTTAGTTTAGTCAGAAATCGCGTTTAAAGATAAAAATGTCCAAATTTTTTAAAATTAATTTTTCATGCCATTCGTTACATGGATTGAAAGGTGGCAGTTCCAAGATCACGAATATATAATTTTTAAGTCGCTAGGGCAAGTAGTTTAGCCGGAAATCGAATTTTAAGGGACAGACAAAGTGTAAAGTTTGATGGGTCTAGGACGCTTAGTTTAGTCAGAAATCGCGTTTAAAGATAAAAATGTCCAAATTTTTTAAAATTAATTTTTCATGCCATTCGTTACATGGATTGAAAGGTGGCAGTTCCAAGATCACGAATATATAATTTTTAAGTCGCTAGGGCAAGTAGTTTAGCCGGAAATCGAATTTTAAGGGACAGACAAAGTGTAAAGTTTGATGGGTCTAGAAATTTTTTAAAATTAGTTTTTCGTGTCATTCGTTACATGGATTGAAAGGTGGCAGTTCCAAGATCACGAATATATAATTTTTAAGTCGCTAGGGCAAGTAGTTTAGCCGCAAATTGAATTTTAAGGTATAGTCAAAGTGTAAAGTTTGATGGGTCTAGGACGCTTAGTTTAGTCAGAAATCGCGTTTAAAGATAAAAATGTCCAAATTTTTTAAAATTAGTTTTTCGTGTCATTCGTTACATGGATTGAAAGGTGGCAGTTCCAAGATCACGAATATATAATTTTTAAGTCGCTAGGGCAAGTAGTTTAGCCGGAAATCGAATTTTAAGGGACAGACAAAGTGTAAAGTTTGATGGGTCTAGGACGCTTAGTTTAGTCAGAAATCGCGTTTAAAGATAAAAATGTCCAAATTTTTTAAAATTAGTTTTTCGTGTCATTCGTTACATGGATTGAAAGGTGGCAGTTCCAAGATCACGTATATATAATTTTTAAGTCCTAGGGCAAGTAGTTTAGCCGCAAATTGAATTTTAAGGTACAGACAAAGTGTAAAGTTTGATGGGTCTAAGACGCTTAGTTTAGTCAGAAATCGCGTTTAAAGATAAAAATGTCCAAATTTTTTAAAATTAGTTTTTCGTGTCATTCGTTACAAGGATTGAAAGGTGGCAGTTCCAAGATCACGTATATATAATTTTTAAGTCCTAGGGCAAGTAGTTTAGCCGCAAATTGAATTTTAAGGTACAGACAAAGTGTAAAGTTTGATGGGTCTAAGACGCTTAGTTTAGTCAGAAATCGCGTTTAAAGATAAAAATGTCCAAATTTTTTAAAATTAATTTTTCATGCCATTCGTTACATGGATTGAAAGGTGGCAGTTCCAAGATCACGAATATATAATTTTTAAGTCGCTAGGGCAAGTAGTTTAGCCGGAAATCGAATTTTAAGGGACAGACAAAGTGTAAAGTTTGATGGGTCTAGAAATTTTTTAAAATTAGTTTTTCGTGTCATTCGTTACATGGATTGAAAGGTGGCAGTTCCAAGATCACGAATATATAATTTTTAAGTCGCTAGGGCAAGTAGTTTAGCCGCAAATTGAATTTTAAGGTATAGTCAAAGTGTAAAGTTTGATGGGTCTAGGACGCTTAGTTTAGTCAGAAATCGCGTTTAAAGATAAAAATGTCCAAATTTTTTAAAATTAGTTTTTCGTGTCATTCGTTACATGGATTGAAAGGTGGCAGTTCCAAGATCACGAATATATAATTTTTAAGTCGCTAGGGCAAGTAGTTTAGCCGGAAATCGAATTTTAAGGGACAGACAAAGTGTAAAGTTTGATGGGTCTAGGACGCTTAGTTTAGTCAGAAATCGCGTTTAAAGATAAAAATGTCCAAATTTTTTAAAATTAGTTTTTCGTGTCATTCGTTACATGGATTGAAAGGTGGCAGTTCCAAGATCACGTATATATAATTTTTAAGTCCTAGGGCAAGTAGTTTAGCCGCAAATTGAATTTTAAGGTACAGACAAAGTGTAAAGTTTGATGGGTCTAAGACGCTTAGTTTAGTCAGAAATCGCGTTTAAAGATAAAAATGTCCAAATTTTTTAAAATTAGTTTTTCGTGTCATTCGTTACATGGATTGAAAGGTGGCAGTTCCAAGATCACGTATATATAATTTTTAGGTCCTAGGCCAAGTAGTTTAGCCGCAAATTGAATTTTAAAGTACAGACAAAGTGTAAAGTTTGTTGGGTCTAGGACGCTTAGTTTAGTCAGAAATCGCGTTTAAAGATAAAAATGTCCAAATTTTTTAAAATTAGTTTTTCGTGTCATTCGTTACATGGATTGAAAGGTGGCAGTTCCAAGATCACGTATATATAATTTTTAGGTCCTAGGCCAAGTAGTTTAGCCGCAAATTGAATTTTAAAGTACAGACAAAGTGTAAAGTTTGATGGGTCTAGGACGCTTAGTTTAGTCAGAAATCGCGTTTAAAGATAAAAATGTCCAAATTTTTTAAAATTAGTTTTTCGTGTCATTCGTTACATGGATTGAAAGGTGGCAGTTCCAAGATCACGTATATATAATTTTTAGGTCCTAGGCCAAGTAGTTTAGCCGCAAATTGAATTTTAAAGTACAGACAAAGTGTAAAGTTTGATGGGTCTAGGACGATTAGTTTAGTCAGAAATCGCGTTTAAAGATAAAAATGTCCAAATTTTTTAAAATTAATTTTTCATGCCATTCGTTACATGGATTGAAAGGTGGCAGTTCCAAGATCACGAATATATAATTTTTAAGTCGCTAGGGCAAGTAGTTTAGCCGGAAATCGAATTTTAAGGGACAGACAAAGTGTAAAGTTTGATGGGTCTAGAAATTTTTTAAAATTAGTTTTTCGTGTCATTCGTTACATGGATTGAAAGGTGGCAGTTCCAAGATCACGAATATATAATTTTTAAGTCGCTAGGGCAAGTAGTTTAGCCGCAAATTGAATTTTAAGGTATAGTCAAAGTGTAAAGTTTGATGGGTCTAGGACGCTTAGTTTAGTCAGAAATCGCGTTTAAAGATAAAAATGTCCAAATTTTTTAAAATTAGTTTTTCGTGTCATTCGTTACATGGATTGAGAGGTGGCAGTTCCAAGATCACGAATATATAATTTTTAAGTCGCTAGGGCAAGTAGTTTAGCCGGAAATCGAATTTTAAGGGACAGACAAAGTGTAAAGTTTGATGGGTCTAGGACGCTTAGTTTAGTCAGAAATCGCGTTTAAAGATAAAAATGTCCAAATTTTTTAAAATTAGTTTTTCGTGTCATTCGTTACATGGATTGAAAGGTGGCAGTTCCAAGATCACGTATATATAATTTTTAAGTCCTAGGGCAAGTAGTTTAGCCGCAAATTGAATTTTAAGGTACAGACAAAGTGTAAAGTTTGATGGGTCTAGGACGCTTAGTTTAGTCAGAAATCGCGTTTAAAGATAAAAATGTCCAAATTTTTTAAAATTAATTTTTCATGCCATTCGTTACATGGATTGAAAGGTGGCAGTTCCAAGATCACGAATATATAATTTTTAAGTCGCTAGGGCAAGTAGTTTAGCCGGAAATCGAATTTTAAGGGACAGACAAAGTGTAAAGTTTGATGGGTCTAGGACGCTTAGTTTAGTCAGAAATCGCGTTTAAAGATAAAAATGTCCAAATTTTTTAAAATTAATTTTTCATGCCATTCGTTACATGGATTGAAAGGTGGCAGTTCCAAGATCACGAATATATAATTTTTAAGTCGCTAGGGCAAGTAGTTTAGCCGGAAATCGAATTTTAAGGGACAGACAAAGTGTAAAGTTTGATGGGTCTAGAAATTTTTTAAAATTAGTTTTTCGTGTCATTCGTTACATGGATTGAAAGGTGGCAGTTCCAAGATCACGAATATATAATTTTTAAGTCGCTAGGGCAAGTAGTTTAGCCGCAAATTGAATTTTAAGGTATAGTCAAAGTGTAAAGTTTGATGGGTCTAGGACGCTTAGTTTAGTCAGAAATCGCGTTTAAAGATAAAAATGTCCAAATTTTTTAAAATTAGTTTTTCGTGTCATTCGTTACATGGATTGAAAGGTGGCAGTTCCAAGATCACGAATATATAATTTTTAAGTCGCTAGGGCAAGTAGTTTAGCCGGAAATCGAATTTTAAGGGACAGACAAAGTGTAAAGTTTGATGGGTCTAGGACGCTTAGTTTAGTCAGAAATCGCGTTTAAAGATAAAAATGTCCAAATTTTTTAAAATTAGTTTTTCGTGTCATTCGTTACATGGATTGAAAGGTGGCAGTTCCAAGATCACGTATATATAATTTTTAAGTCCTAGGGCAAGTAGTTTAGCCGCAAATTGAATTTTAAGGTACAGACAAAGTGTAAAGTTTGATGGGTCTAAGACGCTTAGTTTAGTCAGAAATCGCGTTTAAAGATAAAAATGTCCAAATTTTTTAAAATTAGTTTTTCGTGTCATTCGTTACAAGGATTGAAAGGTGGCAGTTCCAAGATCACGTATATATAATTTTTAAGTCCTAGGGCAAGTAGTTTAGCCGCAAATTGAATTTTAAGGTACAGACAAAGTGTAAAGTTTGATGGGTCTAAGACGCTTAGTTTAGTCAGAAATCGCGTTTAAAGATAAAAATGTCCAAATTTTTTAAAATTAATTTTTCATGCCATTCGTTACATGGATTGAAAGGTGGCAGTTCCAAGATCACGAATATATAATTTTTAAGTCGCTAGGGCAAGTAGTTTAGCCGGAAATCGAATTTTAAGGGACAGACAAAGTGTAAAGTTTGATGGGTCTATAAATTTTTTAAAATTAGTTTTTCGTGTCATTCGTTACATGGATTGAAAGGTGGCAGTTCCAAGATCACGAATATATAATTTTTAAGTCGCTAGGGCAAGTTGTTTAGCCGCAAATTGAATTTTAAGGTATAGTCAAAGTGTAAAGTTTGATGGGTCTAGGACGCTTAGTTTAGTCAGAAATCGCGTTTAAAGATAAAAATGTCCAAATTTTTTAAAATTAGTTTTTCGTGTCATTCGTTACATGGATTGAAAGGTGGCAGTTCCAAGATCACGAATATATAATTTTTAAGTCGCTAGGGCAAGTAGTTTAGCCGGAAATCGAATTTTAAGGGACAGACAAAGTGTAAAGTTTGATGGGTCTAGGACGCTTAGTTTAGTCAGAAATCGCGTTTAAAGATAAAAATGTCCAAATTTTTTAAAATTAGTTTTTCGTGTCATTCGTTACATGGATTGAAAGGTGGCAGTTCCAAGATCACGTATATATAATTTTTAAGTCCTAGGGCAAGTAGTTTAGCCGCAAATTGAATTTTAAGGTACAGACAAAGTGTAAAGTTTGATGGGTCTAAGACGCTTAGTTTAGTCAGAAATCGCGTTTAAAGATAAAAATGTCCAAATTTTTTAAAATTAGTTTTTCGTGTCATTCGTTACATGGATTGAAAGGTGGCAGTTCCAAGATCACGTATATATAATTTTTAGGTCCTAGGCCAAGTAGTTTAGCCGCAAATTGAATTTTAAAGTACAGACAAAGTGTAAAGTTTGATGGGTCTAGGACGCTTAGTTTAGTCAGAAATCGCGTTTAAAGATAAAAATGTCCAAATTTTTTAAAATTAGTTTTTCGTGTCATTCGTTATATGGATTGAAAGGTGGCAGTTCCAAGATCACGTATATATAATTTTTAGGTCCTAGGCCAAGTAGTTTAGCCGCAAATTGAATTTTAAAGTACAGACAAAGTGTAAAGTTTGATGGGTCTAGGACGATTAGTTTAGTCAGAAATCGCGTTTAAAGATAAAAATGTCCAAATTTTTTAAAATTAATTTTTCATGCCATTCGTTACATGGATTGAAAGGTGGCAGTTCCAAGATCACGAATATATAATTTTTAAGTCGCTAGGGCAAGTAGTTTAGCCGGAAATCGAATTTTAAGGGACAGACAAAGTGTAAAGTTTGATGGGTCTAGAAATTTTTTAAAATTAGTTTTTCGTGTCATTCGTTACATGGATTGAAAGGTGGCAGTTCCAAGATCACGAATATATAATTTTTAAGTCGCTAGGGCAAGTAGTTTAGCCGCAAATTGAATTGTAAGGTATAGTCAAAGTGTAAAGTTTGATGGGTCTAGGACGCTTAGTTTAGTCAGAAATCGCGTTTAAAGATAAAAATGTCCAAATTTTTTAAAATTAGTTTTTCGTGTCATTCGTTACATGGATTGAAAGGTGGCAGTTCCAAGATCACGAATATATAATTTTTAAGTCGCTAGGGCAAGTAGTTTAGCCGGAAATCGAATTTTAAGGGACAGACAAAGTGTAAATTTTGATGGGTCTAGGACGCTTAGTTTAGTCAGAAATCGCGTTTAAAGATAAAAATGTCCAAATTTTTTAAAATTAGTTTTTCGTGTCATTCGTTACATGGATTGAAAGGTGGCAGTTCCAAGATCACGTATATATAATTTTTAAGTCCTAGGGCAAGTAGTTTAGCCGCAAATTGAATTTTAAGGTACAGACAAAGTGTAAAGTTTGATGGGTCTAAGACGCTTAGTTTAGTCAGAAATCGCGTTTAAAGATAAAAATGTCCAAATTTTTTAAAATTAGTTTTTCGTGTCATTCGTTACATGGATTGAAAGGTGGCAGTTCCAAGATCACGTATATATAATTTTTAGGTCCTAGGCCAAGTAGTTTAGCCGCAAATTGAATTTTAAAGTACAGACAAAGTGTAAAGTTTGATGGGTCTAGGACGCTTAGTTTAGTCAGAAATCGCGTTTAAAGATAAAAATGTCCGAATTTTTTAAAATTAATTTTTCATGCCATTCGTTACATGGATTGAAAGGTGGCAGTTTCAAGATCACGAATATATAATTTTTAAGTCGCTAGGGCAAGTAGTTTAGCCGGAAATCGAATTTTAAGGGACAGACAAAGTGTAAAGTTTGATGGGTCTAGAAATTTTTTAAAATTAGTTTTTCGTGTCATTCGTTACATGGATTGAAAGGTGGCAGTTCCAAGATCACGAATATATAATTTTTAAGTCGCTAGGGCAAGTAGTTTAGCCGCAAATTGAATTTTAAGGTATAGTCAAAGTGTAAAGTTTGATGGGTCTAGGACGCTTAGTTTAGTCAGAAATCGCGTTTAAAGATAAAAATGTCCAAATTTTTTAAAATTAGTTTTTCGTGTCATTCGTTACATGGATTGAAAGGTGGCAGTTCCAAGATCACGAATATATAATTTTTAAGTCGCTAGGGCAAGTAGTTTAGCCGGAAATCGAATTTTAAGGGACAGACAAAGTGTAAAGTTTGATGGGTCTAGGACGCTTAGTTTAGTCAGAAATCTCGTTTAAAGATAAAAATGTCCAAATTTTTTAAAATTAGTTTTTCGTGTCATTCGTTACATGGATTGAAAGGTGGCAGTTCCAAGATCACGTATATATAATTTTTAAGTCCTAGGGCAAGTAGTTTAGCCGCAAATTGAATTTTAAGGTACAGACAAAGTGTAAAGTTTGATGGGTCTAAGACGCTAAGTTTAGTCAGAAATCGCGTTTAAAGATAAAAATGTCCAAATTTTTTAAAATTAGTTTTTCGTGTCATTCGTTACATGGATTGAAAGGTGGCAGTTCCAAGATCACGTATATATAATTTTTAGGTCCTAGGCCAAGTAGTTTAGCCGCAAATTGAATTTTAAAGTACAGACAAAGTGTAAAGTTTGATGGGTCTAGGACGCTTAGTTTAGTCAGAAATCGCGTTTAAAGATAAAAATGTCCAAATTTTTTAAAATTAATTTTTCATGCCATTCGTTACATGGATTGAAAGGTGGCAGTTCCAAGATCACGAATATATAATTTTTAAGTCGCTAGGGCAAGTAGTTTAGCCGGAAATCGAATTTTAAGGGACAGACAAAGTGTAAAGTTTGATGGGTCTAGGACGCTTAGTTTAGTCAGAAATCGCGTTTAAAGATAAAAATGTCCAAATTTTTTAAAATTAATTTTTCATGCCATTCGTTACATGGATTGAAAGGTGGCAGTTCCAAGATCACGAATATATAATTTTTAAGTCGCTAGGGCAAGTAGTTTAGCCGGAAATCGAATTTTAAGGGACAGACAAAGTGTAAAGTTTGATGGGTCTAGGACGCTTAGTTTAGTCAGAAATCGCGTTTAAAGATAAAAATGTCCAAATTTTTTAAAATTAATTTTTCATGCCATTCGTTACATGGATTGAAAGGTGGCAGTTCCAAGATCACGTATATATAATTTTTAGGTCCTAGGCCAAGTAGTTTAGCCGCAAATTGAATTTTAAAGTACAGACAAAGTGTAAAGTTTGATGGGTCTAGGACGCTTAGTTTAGTCAGAAATCGCGTTTAAAGATAAAAATGTCCAAATTTTTTAAAATTAGTTTTTCGTGTCATTCGTTACATGGATTGAAAGGTGGCAGTTCCAAGATCACGTATATATAATTTTTAAGTCCTAGGGCAAGTAGTTTAGCCGCAAATTGAATTTTAAGGTACAGACAAAGTGTAAAGTTTGATGGGTCTAAGACGCTTAGTTTAGTCAGAAATCGCGTTTAAAGATAAAAATGTCCAAATTTTTTAAAATTAGTTTTTCGTGTCATTCGTTACATGGATTGAAAGGTGGCAGTTCCAAGATCACGTATATATAATTTTTAGGTCCTAGGCCAAGTAGTTTAGCCGCAAATTGAATTTTAAAGTACAGACAAAGTGTAAAGTTTGATGGGTCTAGGACGCTTAGTTTAGTCAGAAATCGCGTTTAAAGATAAAAATGTCCAAATTTTTTAAAATTAGTTTTTCGTGTCATTCGTTACATGGATTGAAAGGTGGCAGTTCCAAGATCACGTATATATAATTTTTAGGTCCTAGGCCAAGTAGTTTAGCCGCAAATTGAATTTTAAAGTACAGACAAAGTGTAAAGTTTGATGGGTCTAGGACGATTAGTTTAGTCAGAAATCGCGTTTAAAGATAAAAATGTCCAAATTTTTTAAAATTAATTTTTCATGCCATTCGTTACATGGATTGAAAGGTGGCAGTTCCAAGATCACGAATATATAATTTTTAAGTCGCTAGGGCAAGTAGTTTAGCCGGAAATCGAATTTTAAGGGACAGACAAAGTGTAAAGTTTGATGGGTCTAGAAATTTTTTAAAATTAGTTTTTCGTGTCATTCGTTACATGGATTGAAAGGTGGCAGTTCCAAGATCACGAATATATAATTTTTAAGTCGCTAGGGCAAGTAGTTTAGCCGCAAATTGAATTTTAAGGTATAGTCAAAGTGTAAAGTTTGATGGGTCTAGGACGCTTAGTTTAGTCAGAAATCGCGTTTAAAGATAAAAATGTCCAAATTTTTTAAAATTAGTTTTTCGTGTCATTCGTTACATGGATTGAAAGGTGGCAGTTCCAAGATCACGAATATATAATTTTTAAGTCGCTAGGGCAAGTAGTTTAGCCGGAAATCGAATTTTAAGGGACAGACAAAGTGTAAAGTTTGATGGGTCTAGGACGCTTAGTTTAGTCAGAAATCGCGTTTAAAGATAAAAATGTCCAAATTTTTTAAAATTAGTTTTTCGTGTCATTCGTTACATGGATTGAAAGGTGGCAGTTCCAAGATCACGTATATATAATTTTTAAGTCCTAGGGCAAGTAGTTTAGCCGCAAATTGAATTTTAAGGTACAGACAAAGTGTAAAGTTTGATGGGTCTAAGACGCTTAGTTTAGTCAGAAATCGCGTTTAAAGATAAAAATGTCCAAATTTTTTAAAATTAGTTTTTCGTGTCATTCGTTACATGGATTGAAAGGTGGCAGTTCCAAGATCACGTATATATAATTTTTAGGTCCTAGGCCAAGTAGTTTAGCCGCAAATTGAATTTTAAAGTACAGACAAAGTGTAAAGTTTGATGGGTCTAGGACGCTTAGTTTAGTCAGAAATCGCGTTTAAAGATAAAAATGTCCGAATTTTTTAAAATTAATTTTTCATGCCATTCGTTACATGGATTGAAAGGTGGCAGTTTCAAGATCACGAATATATAATTTTTAAGTCGCTAGGGCAAGTAGTTTAGCCGGAAATCGAATTTTAAGGGACAGACAAAGTGTAAAGTTTGATGGGTCTAGAAATTTTTTAAAATTAGTTTTTCGTGTCATTCGTTACATGGATTGAAAGGTGGCAGTTCCAAGATCACGAATATATAATTTTTAAGTCGCTAGGGCAAGTAGTTTAGCCGCAAATTGAATTTTAAGGTATAGTCAAAGTGTAAAGTTTGATGGGTCTAGGACGCTTAGTTTAGTCAGAAATCGCGTTTAAAGATAAAAATGTCCAAATTTTTTAAAATTAGTTTTTCGTGTCATTCGTTACATGGATTGAAAGGTGGCAGTTCCAAGATCACGAATATATAATTTTTAAGTCGCTAGGGCAAGTAGTTTAGCCGGAAATCGAATTTTAAGGGACAGACAAAGTGTAAAGTTTGATGGGTCTAGGACGCTTAGTTTAGTCAGAAATCTCGTTTAAAGATAAAAATGTCCAAATTTTTTAAAATTAGTTTTTCGTGTCATTCGTTACATGGATTGAAAGGTGGCAGTTCCAAGATCACGTATATATAATTTTTAAGTCCTAGGGCAAGTAGTTTAGCCGCAAATTGAATTTTAAGGTACAGACAAAGTGTAAAGTTTGATGGGTCTAAGACGCTAAGTTTAGTCAGAAATCGCGTTTAAAGATAAAAATGTCCAAATTTTTTAAAATTAGTTTTTCGTGTCATTCGTTACATGGATTGAAAGGTGGCAGTTCCAAGATCACGTATATATAATTTTTAGGTCCTAGGCCAAGTAGTTTAGCCGCAAATCGAATTTTAAGGGACAGACAAAGTGTAAAGTTTGATGGGTCTAGGACGCTTAGTTTAGTCAGAAATCGCGTTTAAAGATAAAAATGTCCAAATTTTTTAAAATTAGTTTTTCGTGTCATTCGTTACATGGATTGAAAGGTGGCAGTTCCAAGATCACGTATATATAATTTTTAAGTCCTAGGGCAAGTAGTTTAGCCGCAAATTGAATTTTAAGGTACAGACAAAGTGTAAAGTTTGATGGGTCTAAGACGCTTAGTTTAGTCAGAAATCGCGTTTAAAGATAAAAATGTCCAAATTTTTTAAAATTAGTTTTTCGTGTCATTCGTTACATGGATTGAAAGGTGGCAGTTCCAAGATCACGTATATATAATTTTTAGGTCCTAGGCCAAGTAGTTTAGCCGCAAATTGAATTTTAAAGTACAGACAAAGTGTAAAGTTTGATGGGTCTAGGACGCTTAGTTTAGTCAGAAATCGCGTTTAAAGATAAAAATGTCCAAATTTTTTAAAATTAATTTTTCATGCCATTCGTTACATGGATTGAAAGGTGGCAGTTCCAAGATCACGAATATATAATTTTTAAGTCGCTAGGGCAAGTAGTTTAGCCGGAAATCGAATTTTAAGGGACAGACAAAGTGTAAAGTTTGATGGGTCTAGGACGCTTAGTTTAGTCAGAAATCGCGTTTAAAGATAAAAATGTCCAAATTTTTTAAAATTAATTTTTCATGCCATTCGTTACATGGATTGAAAGGTGGCAGTTCCAAGGTCACGAATATATAATTTTTAAGTCGCTAGGGCAAGTAGTTTAGCCGGAAATCGAATTTTAAGGGACAGACAAAGTGTAAAGTTTGATGGGTCTAGAAATTTTTTAAAATTAGTTTTTCGTGTCATTCGTTACATGGATTGAAAGGTGGCAGTTCCAAGATCACGAATATATAATTTTTAAGTCGCTAGGGCAAGTAGTTTAGCCGCAAATTGAATTTTAAGGTATAGTCAAAGTGTAAAGTTTGATGGGTCTAGGACGCTTAGTTTAGTCAGAAATCGCGTTTAAAGATAAAAATGTCCAAATTTTTTAAAATTAGTTTTTCGTGTCATTCGTTACATGGATTGAAAGGTGGCAGTTCCAAGATCACGAATATATAATTTTTAAGTCGCTAGGGCAAGTAGTTTAGCCGGAAATCGAATTTTAAGGGACAGACAAAGTGTAAAGTTTGATGGGTCTAGGACGCTTAGTTTAGTCAGAAATCGCGTTTAAAGATAAAAATGTCCAAATTTTTTAAAATTAGTTTTTCGTGTCATTCGTTACATGGATTGAAAGGTGGCAGTTCCAAGATCACGTATATATAATTTTTAAGTCCTAGGGCAAGTAGTTTAGCCGCAAATTGAATTTTAAGGTACAGACAAAGTGTAAAGTTTGATGGGTCTAAGACGCTTAGTTTAGTCAGAAATCGCGTTTAAAGATAAAAATGTCCAAATTTTTTAAAATTAGTTTTTCGTGTCATTCGTTACATGGATTGAAAGGTGGCAGTTCCAAGATCACGTATATATAATTTTTAAGTCCTAGGGCAAGTAGTTTAGCCGCAAATTGAATTTTAAGGTACAGACAAAGTGTAAAGTTTGATGGGTCTAAGACGCTTAGTTTAGTCAGAAATCGCGTTTAAAGATAAAAATGTCCAAATTTTTTAAAATTAGTTTTTCGTGTCATTCGTTACATGGATTGAAAGGTGGCAGTTCCAAGATCACGTATATATAATTTTTAGGTCCTAGGCCAAGTAGTTTAGCCGCAAATTGAATTTTAAAGTACAGACAAAGTGTAAAGTTTGATGGGTCTAGGACGCTTAGTTTAGTCAGAAATCGCGTTTAAAGATAAAAATGTCCAAATTTTTTAAAATTAATTTTTCATGCCATTCGTTACATGGATTGAAAGGTGGCAGTTCCAAGATCACGAATATATAATTTTTAAGTCGCTAGGGCAAGTAGTTTAGCCGGAAATCGAATTTTAAGGGACAGACAAAGTGTAAAGTTTGATGGGTCTAGAAATTTTTTAAAATTAGTTTTTCGTGTCATTCGTTACATGGATTGAAAGGTGGCAGTTCCAAGATCACGAATATATAA
Organism: Philhelius pedissequus; assembly: GCA_910595825.1. Lineage (NCBI taxonomy): Eukaryota > Metazoa > Arthropoda > Insecta > Diptera > Syrphidae > Philhelius > Philhelius pedissequus. Next base: position 198,544,639 of record OU343161.1, on the reverse strand, counting down.
TTTTTAAGTCGCTAGGGCAAGTAGTTTAGCCGCAAATTGAATTTTAAGGTATAGTCAAAGTGTAAAGTTTGATGGGTCTAGGACGCTTAGCTTAGTCAGAAATCGCGTTTAAAGATAAAAATGTCCAAATTTTTTAAAATTAGTTTTTCGTGTCATTCGTTACATGGATTGAAAGGTGGCAGTTCCAAGATCACGAATATATAATTTTTAAGTCGCTAGGGCAAGTAGTTTAGCCGGAAATCGAATTTTAAGGGACAGACAAAGTGTAAAGTTTGATGGGTCTAGGACGCTTAGTTTAGTCAGAAATCGCGTTTAAAGATAAAAATGTCCAAATTTTTTAAAATTAGTTTTTCGTGTCATTCGTTACATGGATTGAAAGGTGGCAGTTCCAAGATCACGTATATATAATTTTTAAGTCCTAGGGCAAGTAGTTTAGCCGCAAATTGAATTTTAAGGTACAGACAAAGTGTAAAGTTTGATGGGTCTAAGACGCTTAGTTTAGTCAGAAATCGCGTTTAAAGATAAAAATGTCCAAATTTTTTAAAATTAGTTTTTCGTGTCATTCGTTACATGGATTGAAAGGTGGCAGTTCCAAGATCACGTATATATAATTTTTAGGTCCTAGGCCAAGTAGTTTAGCCGCAAATTGAATTTTAAAGTACAGACAAAGTGTAAAGTTTGATGGGTCTAGGACGCTTAGTTTAGTCAGAAATCGCGTTTAAAGATAAAAATGTCCAAATTTTTTAAAATTAATTTTTCATGCCATTCGTTACATGGATTGAAAGGTGGCAGTTCCAAGATCACGAATATATAATTTTTAAGTCGCTAGGGCAAGTAGTTTAGCCGGAAATCGAATTTTAAGGGACAGACAAAGTGTAAAGTTTGATGGGTCTAGGACGCTTAGTTTAGCCAGAAATCGCGTTTAAAGATAAAAATGTCCAAATTTTTTAAAATTAGTTTTTCGTGTCATTCGTTACATGGATTGAAAGGTGGCAGTTCCAAGATCACGAATATATAATTTTTAAGTCGCTAGAGCAAGTAGTTTAGCCGGAAATCGAATTTTAAGGTACAGACAAAGTGTAAAGTTTGATGGGTCTAGGACGCTTAGTTTAGTCAGAAATCGCGTTTAAAGATAAAAATGTCCAAATTTTTTAAAATTAGTTTTTCGTGTCATTCGTTACATGGATTGAAAGGTGGCAGTTCCAAGATCACGAATATATAATTTTTAAGTCGCTAGGGCAAGTAGTTTAGCCGGAAATCGAATTTTAAGGGACAGACAAAGTGTAAAGTTTGATGGGTCTAGGACGCTTAGTTTAGCCAGAAATCGCGTTTAAAGATAAAAATGTCCAAATTTTTTAAAATTAGTTTTTCGTGTCATTCGTTACATGGATTGAAAGGTGGCAGTTCCAAGATCACGAATATATAATTTTTAAGTCGCTAGGGCAAGTAGTTTAGCCGCAAATCGAATTTTAAGGGACAGACAAAGTGTAAAGTTTGATGGGTCTAGAAATTTTTTAAAATTAGTTTTTCGTGTCATTCGTTACATGGATTGAAAGGTGGCAGTTCCAAGATCACGAATATATAATTTTTAAGTCGCTAGGGCAAGTAGTTTAGCCGCAAATTGAATTTTAAGGTATAGTCAAAGTGTAAAGTTTGATGGGTCTAGGACGCTTAGTTTAGTCAGAAATCGCGTTTAAAGATAAAAATGTCCAAATTTTTTAAAATTAGTTTTTCGTGTCATTCGTTACATGGATTGAAAGGTGGCAGTTCCAAGATCACGAATATATAATTTTTAAGTCGCTAGGGCAAGTAGTTTAGCCGGAAATCGAATTTTAAGGGACAGACAAAGTGTAAAGTTTGATGGGTCTAGGACGCTTAGTTTAGTCAGAAATCGCGTTTAAAGATAAAAATGTCCAAATTTTTTAAAATTAGTTTTTCGTGTCATTCGTTACATGGATTGAAAGGTGGCAGTTCCAAGATCACGTATATATAATTTTTAAGTCCTAGGGCAAGTAGTTTAGCCGCAAATTGAATTTTAAGGTACAGACAAAGTGTAAAGTTTGATGGGTCTAAGACGCTTAGTTTAGTCAGAAATCGCGTTTAAAGATAAAAATGTCCAAATTTTTTAAAATTAGTTTTTCGTGTCATTCGTTACATGGATTGAAAGGTGGCAGTTCCAAGATCACGAATATATAATTTTTAAGTCGCTAGGGCAATTAGTTTAGCCGCAAATTGAATTTTAAGGGACAGAAAAAGTGTAAAGTTTGATGGTTCTAGGACGCATAGTTTAGCCGGAAAACGCGTTTAAAGATAAAAATGTCCAATATTTTTAAAATTAGATTTTCGTGTCATTCGTTACATGGATTAAAAGGTGGCAGTTCCAAGATCACGTATATATAATTTTTAGGTCCTAGGCCAAGTAGTTTAGCCGCAAATTGAATTTTAAAGTACAGACAAAGTGTAAAGTTTGATGGGTCTAGGACGCTTAGTTTAGTCAGAAATCGCGTTTAAAGATAAAAATGTCCAAATTTTTTAAAATTAATTTTTCGTGTCATTCGTTACATGGATTGAAAGGTGGCAGTTCCAAGATCACGAATATATAATTTTTAAGTCGCTAGGGCAATTAGTTTAGCCGCAAATTGAATTTTAAGGGACAGACAAAGTGTAAAGTTTGATGGGTCTAGGACGCTTAGTTTAGTCAGAAATCGCGTTTAAAGATAAAAATGTCCAAATTTTTTAAAATTAGTTTTTCGTGTCATTCGTTATATGGATTGAAAGGTGGCAGTTCCAAGATCACGAATATATAATTTTTAAGTGGCTAGGGCAAGTAGTTTAGCCGGAAATCGAATTTTAAGGGACAGACAAAGTGTAAAGTTTGATGGGTCTAGAAATTTTTTAAAATTAGTTTTTCGTGTCATTCGTTACATGGATCAAGTCGCTAGGGCAAGTAGTTTAACTGCAAATCGAATTTTAAGGGACAGACAAAGTGTAAAGTTTGATGGGTCTAGGACGCTTAGTTTAGTCAGAAATCGCGTTTAAAGATAAAAATGTCCAAATTTTTTAAAATTAGTTTTTCGTGTCATTCGTTACATGGATTGAAAGGTGGCAGTTCCAAGATCACGAATATATAATTTTTAAGTCGCTAGGGCAAGTAGTTTAGCCGGAAATCGAATTTAAAGGGACAGACAAAGTGTAAAGTTTGATGGGTCTAGGACGCTTAGTTTAGTCAGAAATCGCGTTTAAAGATAAAAATGTCCAAATTTTTTAAAATTAGTTTTTCGTGTCATTCGTTACATGGATTGAAAGGTGGCAGTTCCAAGATCACGTATATATAATTTTTAGGTCCTAGGCCAAGTAGTTTAGCCGCAAATTGAATTTTAAAGTACAGACAAAGTGTAAAGTATAGTCAAAGTGTAAAGTTTGATGGGTCTAGGACGCTTAGTTTAGTCAGAAATCGCGTTTAAAGATAAAAATGTCCAAATTTTTTAAAATTAGTTTTTCGTGTCATTCGTTACATGGATTGAAAGGTGGCAGTTCCAAGATCACGAATATATAATTTTTAAGTCGCTAGGGCAAGTAGTTTAGCCGGAAATCGAATTTTAAGGGACAGACAAAGTGTAAAGTTTGATGGGTCTAGGACGCTTAGTTTAGTCAGAAATCGCGTTTAAAGATAAAAATGTCCAAATTTTTTAAAATTAGTTTTTCGTGTCATTCGTTACATGGATTGAAAGGTGGCAGTTCCAAGATCACGTATATATAATTTTTAAGTCCTAGGGCAAGTAGTTTAGCCGCAAATTGAATTTTAAGGTACAGACAAAGTGTAAAGTTTGATGGGTCTAAGACGCTTAGTTTAGTCAGAAATCGCGTTTAAAGATAAAAATGTCCAAATTTTTTAAAATTAGTTTTTCGTGTCATTCGTTACATGGATTGAAAGGTGGCAGTTCCAAGATCACGAATATATAATTTTTAAGTCGCTAGGGCAATTAGTTTAGCCGCAAATTGAATTTTAAGGGACAGAAAAAGTGTAAAGTTTGATGGTTCTAGGACGCATAGTTTAGCCGGAAAACGCGTTTAAAGATAAAAATGTCCAATATTTTTAAAATTAGATTTTCGTGTCATTCGTTACATGGATTAAAAGGTGGCAGTTCCAAGATCACGTATATATAATTTTTAGGTCCTAGGCCAAGTAGTTTAGCCGCAAATTGAATTTTAAAGTACAGACAAAGTGTAAAGTTTGATGGGTCTAGGACGCTTAGTTTAGTCAGAAATCGCGTTTAAAGATAAAAATGTCCAAATTTTTTAAAATTAATTTTTCGTGTCATTCGTTACATGGATTGAAAGGTGGCAGTTCCAAGATCACGAATATATAATTTTTAAGTCGCTAGGGCAATTAGTTTAGCCGCAAATTGAATTTTAAGGGACAGACAAAGTGTAAAGTTTGATGGGTCTAGGACGCTTAGTTTAGTCAGAAATCGCGTTTAAAGATAAAAATGTCCAAATTTTTTAAAATTAGTTTTTCGTGTCATTCGTTACATGGATTGAAAGGTGGCAGTTCCAAGATCACGAATATATAATTTTTAAGTGGCTAGGGCAAGTAGTTTAGCCGGAAATCGAATTTTAAGGGACAGACAAAGTGTAAAGTTTGATGGGTCTAGAAATTTTTTAAAATTAGTTTTTCGTGTCATTCGTTACATGGATCAAGTCGCTAGGGCAAGTAGTTTAACTGCAAATCGAATTTTAAGGGACAGACAAAGTGTAAAGTTTGATGGGTCTAGGACGCTTAGTTTAGTCAGAAATCGCGTTTAAAGATAAAAATGTCCAAATTTTTTAAAATTAGTTTTTCGTGTCATTCGTTACATGGATTGAAAGGTGGCAGTTCCAAGATCACGAATATATAATTTTTAAGTCGCTAGGGCAAGTAGTTTAGCCGGAAATCGAATTTAAAGGGACAGACAAAGTGTAAAGTTTGATGGGTCTAGGACGCTTAGTTTAGTCAGAAATCGCGTTTAAAGATAAAAATGTCCAAATTTTTTAAAATTAGTTTTTCGTGTCATTCGTTACATGGATTGAAAGGTGGCAGTTCCAAGATCACGTATATATAATTTTTAGGTCCTAGGCCAAGTAGTTTAGCCGCAAATTGAATTTTAAAGTACAGACAAAGTGTAAAGTTTGATGGGTCTAGGACGCTTAGTTTAGTCAGAAATCGCGTTTAAAGATAAAAATGTCCAAATTTTTTAAAATTAATTTTTCATGCCATTCGTTACATGGATTGAAAGGTGGCAGTTCCAAGATCACGAATATATAATTTTTAAGTCGCTAGGGCAAGTAGTTTAGCCGCAAATCGAATTTTAAGGGACAGACAAAGTGTAAAGTTTGATGGGTCTAGGACGCTTAGTTTAGCCAGAAATCGCGTTTAAAGATAAAAATGTCCAAATTTTTTAAAATTAGTTTTTCGTGTCATTCGTTACATGGATTGAAAGGTGGCAGTTCCAAGATCACGAATATATAATTTTTAAGTCGCTAGAGCAAGTAGTTTAGCCGGAAATCGAATTTTAAGGTACAGACAAAGTGTAAAGTTTGATGGGTCTAGGACGCTTAGTTTAGTCAGAAATCGCGTTTAAAGATAAAAATGTCCAAATTTTTTAAAATTAGTTTTTCGTGTCATTCGTTACATGGATTGAAAGGTGGCAGTTCCAAGATCACGAATATATAATTTTTAAGTCGCTAGGGCAAGTAGTTTAGCCGGAAATCGAATTTTAAGGGACAGACAAAGTGTTAAGTTTGATGGGTCTAGGACGCTTAGCTTAGCCAGAAATCGCGTTTAAAGATAAAAATGTCCAAATTTTTTAAAATTAGTTTTTCGTGTCATTCGTTACATGGATTGAAAGGTGGCAGTTCCAAGATCACGAATATATAATTTTTAAGTCGCTAGGGCAAGTAGTTTAGCCGCAAATTGAATTTTAAGGTACAGACAAAGTGTAAAGTTTGATGGGTCTAGGACGCTTAGTTTAGTCAGAAATCGCGTTTAAGGATAAAAATGTCCAAATTTTTTAAAATTAGTTTTTCGTGTCATTCGTTACATGGATTGAAAGGTGGCAGTTCCAAGATCACGTATATATAATTTTTAAGTCCTAGGGCAAGTAGTTTAGCCGCAAATTGAATTTTAAGGTACAGACAAAGTGTAAAGTTTGATGGGTCTAGGACGCTTAGTTTAGCCAGAAATCGCGTTTAAAGATAAAAATGTCCAAATTTTTTAAAATTAGTTTTTCGTGTCATTCGTTGCATGGATTGAAAGGTGGCAGTTCCAAGATCACGAATATATAATTTTTAAGTCGCTAGGGCAAGTAGCTTAGCCGGAAATCGAATTTTAAGGGACAGACAAAGTGTAAAGTTTGATGGGTCTAGGACGCTTAGTTTAGTCAGAAATCGCGTTTAAAGATAAAAATGTCCACATTTTTTAAAATTAGTTTTTCGTGTCATTCGTTACATGGATTGAAAGGTGGCAGTTCCAAGATCACGTATATATAATTTGTAGGTCCTAGGCCAAGTAGTTTAGCCGCAAATTGAATTTTAAGGTACAGACAAAGTGTAAAGTTTGATGGGTCTAAGACGCTTAGTTTAGTCAGAAATCGCGTTTAAAGAAAAAAATGTCCAAATTTTTTAAAATTAGTTTTTCGTGTCATTCGTTACATGGATTGAAAGGTGGCAGTTCCAAGATCACGAATATATAATTTTTAAGTCCTAGGGCAAGTAGTTTAGCCGGAAATCGAATTTTAAGGGACAGACAAAGTGTAAAGTTTGATGGGTCTAGGACGCTTAGTTTAGCCAGAAATCGCGTTTAAAGATAAAAATGTCCAAATTTTTTAAAATTAGTTTTTCGTGTCATTCGTTACATGGATTGAAAGGTGGCAGTTCCAAGATCACGAATATATAATTTCTAAGTCGCTAGAGCAAGTAGTTTAGCCGGAAATCGAATTTTAAGGTACAGACAAAGTGTAAAGTTTGATGGGTCTAGGACGCTTAGTTTAGTCAGAAATCGCGTTTAAAGATAAAAATGTCCAAATTTTATAAAATTAGTTTTTCGTGTCATTCGTTACATGGATTGAAAGGTGGCAGTTCCAAGATCACGAATATATAATTTTTAAGTCGCTAGGGCAAGTAGTTTAGCCGGAAATCGAATTTTAAGGGACAGACAAAGTGTTAAGTTTGATGGGTCTAGGACGCTTATTTTAGTCAGAAATCGCGTTTAAAGATAAAAATGTCCAAATTTTTTAAAATTAGTTTTTCGTGTCATTCATTACATGGATTGAAAGGTGGCAGTTCCAAGATCACGAATATATAATTTTTAAGTCGCTAGGGCAAGTAGTTTAGCCGCAAATTGAATTTTAAGGTACAGACAAAGTGTAAAGTTTGATGGGTCTAGGACGCTTAGTTTAGTCAGAAATCGCGTTTAAAGATAAAAATGTCCAAATTTTTTAAAATTAGTTTTTCGTGTCATTCGTTACATGGATTGAAAGGTGGCAGTTCCAAGATCACGTATATATAATTTTTAAGTCCTAGGGCAAGTAGTTTAGCCGCAAATTGAATTTTAAGGTACAGACAAAGTGTAAAGTTTGATGGGTCTAAGACGCTTAGTTTAGTCAGAAATCGCGTTTAAAGATAAAAATGTCCAAATTTTTTAAAATTAGTTTTTCGTGTCATTCGTTACATGGATTGAAAGGTGGCAGTTCCAAGACCACGAATATATAACTTTTAAGTCGCTAGGGCAAGTAGTTTAGCCGGAAATCGAATTTTAAGGGACAGACAAAGTGTAAAGTTTGATGGGTCTAGGACGCTTAGTTTAGCCAGAAATCGCGTTTAAAGATAAAGATGTCAAAATTTTTTTAAAAATTAGTTTTTCGTGTCATTCGTTACATGGATTGAAAGGTGGCAGTTCCAAGATCACGAATATATAATTTTTAAGTCGCTAGGGCAAGTAGTTTAGCCGCAAATCGAATTTTAAGGGACAGACAAAGTGTAAAGTTTGATGGGTCTAGGACGCTTAGTTTAGTCAGAAATCGCGTTTAAAGATAAAAATGTCCAAATTTTTTAAAATTAGTTTTTCGTGTTATTCGTTACATGGATTGAAAGGTATCAGTTCCAAGATCACGTATATATAATTTTTAAGTCCTAGGGCAAGTAGTTTAGCCGCAAATTGAATTTTAAGGTACAGACAAACAAAGTGTAAAGTTTGATGGGTCTAAGACGCTTAGTTTAGTCAGAAATCGCGTTTAAAGATAAAAATGTCCAAATTTTTTAAAATTAGTTTTTCGTGTCATTCGTTACATGGATTGAAAGGTGGCAGTTCCAAGATCACGAATATATAATTTTTAAGTCGCTAGGGCAAGTAGTTTAGCCGGAAATCGAATTTTAAAAATTAGTTTTTCGTGTCATTCGTTACATGGATTGAAAGGTGGCAGTTCCAAGATCACGAATATATAATTTTTAAGTCGCTAGGGCAAGTAGTTTAGCCGGAAATCGAATTTTAAGGGACAGACAAAGTGTAAAGTTTGATGGGTCTAGGACGCTTAGTTTAGCCAGAAATCGCGTTTAAAGATAAAAATGTCCAAATTTTTTAAAATTAGTTTTTCGTGTCATTCGTTACATGGATTGAAAGGTGGCAGTTCCAAGATCACGAATATATAATTTTTAAGTCGCTAGGGCAAGTAGTTTAGCCGCAAATCGAATTTAAAGGGACAGACAAAGTGTAAAGTTTGGTGGGTCTAGGACGCTTAGTTTAGCCAGAAATCGCGTTTAAAGATAAAAATGTCCAATTTTTTTAAAATTAGTTTTTCGTGTCATTCGTTATATGGATTGAAAGGTGGCAGTTCCAAGATCACGAATATATAATTTTTAAGTCGCTAGGGCAAGTAGTTTAGCCGGAAATCGAATTTTAAGGGACAGACAAAGGTAAAGTTTGATGGGTCTAGGACGCTTAGTTTAGCCAGAAATCGCGTTTAAAGATAAAAATGTCCAAATTTTTTAAAATTAGTTTTTCGTGTCATTCGTTATATGGATTGAAAGGTGGCAGTTCCAAGATCACGAATATATAATTTTTAAGTCGCTAGGGCAAGTAGTTTAGCCGCAAATCGAATTTTAAGGGACAGACAAAGTGTAAAGTTTGGTGGGTCTAGGACGCTTAGTTTAGCCAGACATCGCGTTTAAAGATAAAAATGTCCAAATTTTTTAAAATTAGTTTTTCGTGTCATTCGTTATATGGATTGAAAGGTGGCAGTTCCAAGATCACGAATATATAATTTTTAAGTCGCTAGGGCAAGTAGTTTAGCCGGAAATCGAATTTTAAGGGGCAGACAAAGTGTAAAGTTTGATGGGTCTAGGACGCTTAGTTTAGTCAGAAATCGCGTTTAAAGATAAAAATGTCCAAATTTTTTAAAATTAGTTTTTCGTGTCATTCGTTACATGGATTGAAAGGTGGCAGTTCCAAGATCACGAATATATAATTTTTAAGTCGCTAGGGCAAGTAGTTTAGCCGAAAATCGAATTTTAAGGGACAGACAAAGTGTAAAGTTTGATGGGTCTAGGACGCTTAGTTTAGTCAGAAATCGCGTTTAAAGATAAAAATGTACAAATTTTTTAAAATTAGTTTTTCGTGTCATTCGTTACATGGATTGAAAGGTGGCAGTTCCAAGATCACGAATATATAATTTTTAAGTCGCTAGGGCAAGTAGTTTAGCCGGAAATCGAATTTTAAGGGACAGACAAAGTGTAAAGTTTGATGGGTCTAGGACGCTTAGTTTAGCCAGAAATCGCGTTTAAAGATAAAAATGTCCAAATTTTTAAAATTAGTTTTTCGTGTCATTCGTTACATGGATTGAAAGGTGGCAGTTCCAAGATCACGAATATATAATTTTTAAGTCGCTAGGGCAAGTAGTTTAGCCGCAAATTGAATTTTAAGGTACAGACAAAGTGTAAAGTTTGATGGGTCTAGGACGCTTAGTTTAGCCAGAAATCGCGTTTAAAGATAAAAATGTCCAAATTTTTTAAAATTAGTTTTTCGTGTCATTCGTTACATGGATTGAAAGGTGGCAGTTCCAAGATCACGAATATATAATTTTTAAGCCGCTAGAGCAAGTAGTTTAGCCGAAATCGAATTTTAAGGGACAGACAAAGTGTAAAGTTTGATGGGTCTAGGACGCTTAGTTTAGCCAGAAATCGCGTTTAAAGATAAAAATGTCCAAATTTTTTAAAATTAGTTTTTCGTGTCATTCGTTACATGGATTGAAAGGTGGCAGTTCCAAGATCACGAATATATAATTTTTAAGTCGCTAGAGCAAGTAGTTTAGCCGGAAATCGAATTTTAAGGGACAGACAAAGTGTAAAGTTTGATGGGTCTAGGACGCTTAGTTTAGCCGGAAATCGCGTTTAAAGATAAAAATGTCCAAATTTTTTAAAATTAGTTTTTCGTGTCATTCGTTACATGGATTGAAAGGTGGCAGTTCCAAGATCACGAATATATAATTTTTAAGTCGCTAGGGCAAGTAGTTTAGCCGGAAATCGAATTTTAAGGGACAGACAAAGTGTAAAGTTTGATGGGTCTAGGATGCTTAGTTTAGCCAAAAATCGCGTTTAAAGATAAAAATGTCCAAATTTTTTAAAATTAGTTTTTCGTGTCATTCGTTACATAGATTGAAAGGTGGCAGTTCCAAGATCACGAATATATAATTTTTAAGTCGCTAGGGTAAGTAGTTTAGCCGGAAATCGAATTTTAAGGGACAGACAAAGTGTAAAGTTTGATGGGTCTAGGACGCTTAGTTTAGTCAGAAATCGCGTTTAAAGATAAAAATGCCCAAATTTTTTAAAATTAGTTTTTCGTGTCATTCGTTACATGGATTGAAAGGTGGCAGTTCCAAGATCACGAATATATAATTTTTAAGTCGCTAGGGTAAGTAGTTTAGCCGGAAATCGAATTTTAAGGGACAGACAAAGTGTAAAGTTTGATGGGTCTAGGACGCTTAGTTTAGTCAGAAATCGCGTTTAAAGATAAAAATGCCCAAATTTTTTAAAATTAGTTTTTCGTGTCATTCGTTACATGGATTGAAAGGTGGCAGTTCCAAGATCACGAATATATAATTTTTAAGTCGCTAGGGCAAGTAGTTTAGCCGGAAATCGAATTTTAAAAATTAGTTTTTCGTGTCATTCGTTACATGGATTGAAAGGTGGCAGTTCCAAGATCACGAATATATAATTTTTAAGTCGCTAGGGCAAGTAGTTTAGCCGGAAATCGAATTTAAAGGGACAGACAAAGTGTAAAGTTTGATGGGTCTAGGACGCTTAGTTTAGCCAGAAATCGCGTTTAAAGATAAAAATGTCCAAATTTTTTAAAATTAGTTTTTCGTGTCATTCGTTACATGGATTGAAAGGTGGCAGTTCCAAGATCACGAATATATAATTTTTAAGTCGCTAGAGCAAGTAGTTTAGCCGGAAATCGAATTTTAAGGGACAGACAAAGTGTAAAGTTTGATGGGTCTAGGACGCTTAGTTTAGCCAGAAATCGCGTTTAAAGATAAAAATGTCCAAATTTTTTAAAATTAGTTTTTCGTGTCATTCGTTACATGGGTGGAAAGGTGGCAGTTCCAAGATCACGAATATATAATTTTTAAGTCGCTAGGGCAAGTAGTTTAGCCGGAAATCGAATTTTAAGGGACAGACAAAGTGTAAGGTTTGATGGGTCTAGGACGCTTAGTTTAGCCAGAAATCGCGTTTAAAGATAAAAATGTCCAAATTTTTTAAAATTAGTTTTTCGTGTCATTCGTTACATGACCACCCAAAACAAGTCAAATGCAGTTGGGTGGAAAATCATGCGAATAACTTTGAATTGAAATATCTCAAGAACCAGATGTCACCGATACTTTTTGTCTTCAGCTGTGGATATGTATTGAACAGACCTTTCTTTTCATGTACCTATCGATGGGTTTGGGAATCATTCTTGTTGGGTTGGCCTTGATTTTTTTCTAAAATGTTGAAAAAAGTAAAGTCGTGAATTGTACAACAAGTTGTACACCAGTGGAAAGGCCTGTGAAATCCCTTTTGAGGCCTGGCAGGCGCTGAATTTTGCGGGGCTTGGTAGCAGAGATATCACAATCCAAAACAAGTCAAATGCAGTTGGATTTAAAATCATGCGAATAAATTTGAATTGAAATATCTCAAGAAGCAGATGTCACAGATACTTTTTGTCTTCAGCTGTGGATAGGTATTGAACAGAACTTTCTTTTGATGTATCTATCGATGGGTTTGGGAAACATTGTTGAAAATTTAATTTTTTTCGGCAAGGGGTTAGCCTTGATTTTGTTCTAAAATGTTGAAAAAAGTAAAGTCGTGAATTGTACAACAAGTTGTACACCAGTGGAAAGGTCTGTGAAATCCCTTTCGAGGACTGGCAGCCGCAGATTTTTGCGGTTCTTGGTTGCCGAGATATCACCATCCAAAACAAGTCAAATGCAGTTGGATTTAAAATCATGCGAATAAATTTGAATTGAAATATCTCAAGAACCAGATGTCAGAGATTCTTTTGATGTATCTATCGATGGGTTTGGGAAACATTTTTGAAAATGTAATTTTTTTCGGCAAGGGGTTGGCCTTGATTTTTTTTCTAAAATGTTGAAAAAAGTAAAGTCGTGAATTGTACAGCAAGTTGTACACCAGTGGACAGGTCTATGAAATCCCTTTCGAGGACTGGCAGCCGCATATTTTTACGGGGCTTGGTTGCAGAAATATCACCATCCAAAACAAGTCAAGTGCAGTTGGGTGGAAAATCATGCGAATAACTTCGAATTGAAATATCTCAAGAACCAGATGTCACAGATACTTTTTGTCTTCAGCTGTGGATAGGTATTGAACAGACCTTTCTTTTGATGTACCTATCGCTGGGTTTGGGAAACATTGTTGAAAATGTAATTTTTTTGCGGCAAGGGGTTGGCCCTGATTTTTTTTCTAAAATGTTGAAAAAGGTAAAGTCGTGAATTGTACAACAAGTTGTACACCAGTGGAAAGGTCTATCAAATCCCTTTCGAGGACTGGCAGCCGCATATTTTTACGGGGCTTGGTTGCAGAAATATCACCATCCAAAACAAGTCAAGTGCAGTTGGGTGGAAAATCATGCGAATAACTTTTCAAATATCTCAAGAACCAGATATCATAGATACTTTTTGTCTTCAGCTGTGGATGGGTATTAAACAGACCTTTCTTTTGATGTATCTATCGATGGGTTTGGGAAACATTGTTGAAAATGTAATTTTTTTGCGGCAAGGGGTTGGCCTTGATTTTTTTCTAAAATGTTGAAAAAGGTAAAGTCGTGAATTGTACAACAAGTTGTACACCAGTGGAAAGGTCTATCAAATCCCTTTCGAGGACTGGCAGCCGCATATTTTTACGGGGCTTGGTTGCAGAAATATCACCATCCAAAACAAGTCAAGTGCAGTTGGGTAGAAAATCATGCGAATAACTTCAAATTGAAATATCTCAAGAACCAGATGTCACAGATACTTTTCGTCTTCAGCTGGGGATAGGTATTGAACAGAACTTTCTTTCTTTTGATGTATCTATCGATGGGTTTGGGAAACATTCTTGAAAATGTAATTTTTTTGCGGCAAGGGGTTGGCCTTGATTTTTTTCTAAAATGTTGAAAAAATTAAAGTGGTACACCAGTGGAAAGGTCTATGAAATCCGTTTCGAGGACTGGCAGCCGCATATTCTTGCGGGGTTTGGTTGCAGAGATATCACCATCCAAAACAAGTCAAATGCAGTTGGGTGGAATCTCATGCGAATAAATTTGAATTAAAATATCTCAAGAACCAGATGTCAAAGATACTTTTGATGTATCTATCGATGGGTTTGGGAAACATTGTTGAAAATGTAATTTTTTTCGGCAAGGGGTTAGTCTTGATTTTTTTCTAAAATGTTTAAAAAAGTAAAGTCTTGAATTGTACAACAAGTTGTACACCAGTGGAAAGGCCTGTGAAATCCCTTTTGAAGACTGGCAGGCGCAGAATTTTGCGGGGCTTGGTAGCAGAGATATCACCATCCAAAACAAGTCATATGCAGTTGGGTGGAATATCATGCGAATAAATTTGAATTAAAATATCTCAAGAACCAGATGTCAAAGATACTTTTGATGTATCTATCGATGGATTTGGGAAACATTCTTGAAAATGTAATTTTTTTCGGCAAGGGGTTGGCCTTGATTTTTTTCTAAAATGTTGAAAAAAGTAAAGTCGTGAATTGTACAGTAAGTTGTACACAAGTGGACATGTCTATGAAATCCCTTTCGAGGACTGGCAGCCTCATATTTTTACGGGGCTTGGTTGCAGAAATATCACCATCCAAAACAAGTCAAGTGCAGTTGGGTGGAAAATCATGCGAATAACTTCGAATTGAAATATCTCAAGAACCAGATGTTACAGATACTTTTTGTCTTCAGCTGTGGAGAGGTATTGAACAGACCTTTCTTTTGATGTACCTGTCGATGGGTTTGGGAAACATTGTTGAAAATGTAATTTTTTTCGGCAAGGGGTTAGCCTTGATTTTTTTCTAAAATGTTGAAAAAAGTAAAGTCGTGAATTGTACAAAAGTTGTACACCAGTGGAGAGGTCTGTGAAATCCCTTTCGAGGACTTGCAGCCCCAGATTTTTGCGGGGCTTGGTTGCAGAGATTTCACCATCCAAACCAAGTCAAATGCAGTTGGATTTAAAATCATGCGAATAACTTTGAATTGAAATATCTCAAGAACCAGATGTCAGAGATACTTTTGATGTATCTATCGATGGGTTTGGGAAACATTCTTGAAAATGTAATTTTTTTCGGCAAGGGGTTAGCCTTGATTTTGTTCTAAAATGTTGAAAAAAGTAAAGTCGTGAATTGTACAACAAGTTGTACACCAGTGGAAAGGTCTGTGAAATCCCTTGCGAGGACTGGCAGCCGCAGATTTTTGCGCTACTTGGTTGCCGAGATATCACCATCCGAAACAAGTCAAATGCAGTTGTGTGGAAAATCATGCGAATAACTTTGAATTGAAATATCTTAAGAACCAGATGTCAGAGATACTTTTGATGTATCTATCGATGGGTTTGGGAAACATTCTTGTTGGGTTGGCCTTGATTTTCTTCTAAAATGTTGAAAAAAGTAAATTCGTGAATTGTACTACAAGTTGTACACCAGTGGAAAGGCCTGTGAAATTCCTTTTGAAGACTGGCAGGCGCAGAATTTTGCGGGGCTTGGTAGCAGAGATATCACCATCCAAAACAAGTCAAATGCAGTTGGATTTAAAATCATGCGAATAACTTTGAATTGAAATATCTCAAGAACCAGATGTCAGAGATTCTTTTGATGTATCTATCGATGGGTTTGGTAAACATTCTTGAAAATGTAATTTTTTTCGGCAAGGGGTTGGCCTTGATTTTTTTCTGAAATGTTGAAAAAAGTAAAGTCGTGAATTGTACAGCAAGTTGTACACCAGTGGACAGGTCTATGAAATCCCTTTCGAGGACTGGCAGCCGCATATTTTTGCGGGGCTTGGTTGCAGAGATATCAGCATCCAAAACAAGTCAAATGCAGTTGGATTTAAAATCATGCGAATAACTTTGAATTGAAATATCTCAAGAACCAGATGTCACAGATACTTTTTGTCTTCAGCTGTGGATAGGTATTGAACAGACCTTTCTTTTGATGTACCTATCGATTGGTTTGGGAAACATTGTTGAAAATGTAATTTTTTTCGGCAAGGGGTTAGCCTTGAATTTTTTCTAATATGTTGAAAAAAGTAAAGTCGTGAATTGTACAACAAGTTGTACACCAGTGGAAAGGCCTGAGAAATCCCTTTTGAGGACTGGCAGGCGCTGAATTTTGCGGGGCTTGGTAGCAGAGATATCACAATCCAAAACAAGTCAAATGCAGTTGGATTTAAAATCATGCGAATAAATTTAAATTGAAATATCTCAAGAACCAGATGTCACAGATACTTTTTGTCTTCAGCTGTGGATAGGTATTGAACAGACCTTTCTTTTCATGTACCTATCGATTGGTTTGGGAAACATTGTTGAAAATGTAATTTTTTTCGGCAAGGGGTTAGCCTTGAATTTTTTCTAAAATGTTGAAAAAAGTAAAGTCGTGAATTGTACAGCAAATTGTACACCAGTGGGCAGGTCTATGAAATCCCTTTCGAGGACTGGCAGCCGCATATTTTTACGGGGCTTGGTTGCAGAAATATCACCATCCAAAACAAGTCAAGTGCAGTTGGGAGGAAAATCATGCGAATAACTTCGAATTGAAATATCTCAGGAACCAGATGTCACAGTAACTTTTTGTCTTCAGCTGTGGATAGGTATTGAACAGAACTTTATTTTGATATATCTATCGATGTGTTTGGGAAACATTGTTGAAAATTTAATTTTTTTCAGCAAGGGGTTAGCCTTGATTTTTTTCTAAAATGTTGAAAAAAGTAAAGTCGTGAATTGTACAAAAGTTGTACACCAGTGGAGAGGTCTGTGAAATCCCTTTCGAGGACTTGCAGCCCCAGATTTTTGCGGGGCTTGGTTGCAGAGATATCACCATCCAAAACAAGTGATTTTTTTCTAAAATGTTGAAAAAAGTAAAGTCGTGAATTGTACAACAAGTTGTACACCAGTGGAAAGGCCTGTGAAATTCCTTTTGAAGACTGGCAGGCGCAGAATTTTGCGGGGCTTGGTAGCAGAGATATCACCATCCAAAACAAGTCAAATGCAGTTGGATGGAAAATCATGCGAATAACTTTGAATTGAAATATCCCAATAACCAGATGTCACAGATACTTTTTGTCTTAGCTGTGGATAGGTATTGAACAGACCTTTCTTTTGATGTATTTATCGATGGGTTTGGGAAACATTGTTGAAAATGTAATTTTTTCGGCAAGGGGTTAGCCTTGATTTTTTTCTAAAATGTTGAAAAAATTAAAGTCGTACACCAGTGGAAAGGTCTATGAAATCCGTTTCGAGGACTGGCAGCCGCATATTCTTGCGGGGCTTGGTTGCAGAGATATCACCATCCAAAACAAGTCAAATGCAGTTGGGTGGAATATCATGCGAATAAATTTGAATTAAAATATCTCAAGAACCAGATGTCAAAGATACTTTTGATGTATCTATCGATGGGTTTGGGAAACATTGTTGCAAATGTAATTTTTTTCGGCAAGGTTAGTCTTGATTTTTTTCTAAAATGTTTAAAAAAGTAAAGTCTTGAATTGTACAACAAGTTGTACACCAGTGGAAAGACCTGTGAAATCCCTTTTGAAGACTGACAGGCGCAGAATTTTGCGGGGCTTGGTAGCAGAGATATCACCATCCAAAACAAGTCATATGCAATATCATGCGAATAAATTTGAATTAAAATATCTCAAGAACCAGATGTCAAAGATACTTTTGATGTACCTATCGATGGGTTTGGGAAACATTGTTGAAAATTTAATTTTTTTCGGCAAGGGGTTAGCCTTTATTTTTTTCTAAAATGTTGAAAAAAGTAAAGTCGTGAATTGTACAAAAGTTGTACACCAGTGGAGAGGTCTGTGAAATCCCTTTCGAGGACTTGCAGTCCCAGATTTTTGCGGGGCTTGGTTGCAGAGATATCACCATCCAAAACAAGTCAAATGCAGTTGCGTGGAAAATCATGCGAATAACTTTGAATTGAAATATCTCAAGAACCAGATGTCAGAGATACTTTTGATGTATCTATCGATGGGTTTGGGAAACACTCTTGTTGGGTTGGCCTTGATTTTCTTCTAAAATGTTGAAAAAAGTAAAGTCGTGAATTGTACAGCAAGTTGTACACCAGTGGACAGGTCTATGAAATCCCTTTCGAGGACTGGCAGCCGCATATTTTTACGGGGCTTGGTTGCAGAAATATCACCATCCAAAACAAGTCAAGTAGTCAAGTGCAGTTGGGTGGAAAATCATGCGAATAACTTCGAATTGAAATATCTCAAGAACCAGATGTCACAGATACTTTTTGTCTTCAGCTGTGGATAGGTATTGAACAGAACTTTATTTTGATGTATCTATCGATGGGTTTGGGAAACATTCTTGTTGGGTTGGCCTTGATTTTTTTCTAAAATGTTGAAAAAAGTAAAGTCGTGAATTGTACAGCAAGTTGTACACCAGTGGACAGGTCTATGAAATCCCTTTCGAGGACTGGCAGCCGCATATTTTTACAGGGCTTGGTTGCAGAAATATCACCATCCAAAGCAAGTCAAGTGCAGTTGGGTGGAAAATCATGCGAATAACTTCGAATTGAAATATCTCAAGAACCGGATGTCACAGATACTTTTTGTCTTCAGCTGTGGATAGGTATTGAACAGACCTTTCTTTTGATGTACCTATCGATAGGTTTGGGAAACATTGTTGAAAATGTAATTTTTTTCGGCAAGGGGTTAGCCTTGATTTTTTTCTAAAATGTTGAAAAAAGTAAAGTCGTGAATTGTACAACTACTTGTACAATAGTGGAAAGGCCTGTGAAATCCCTTTCGAGGACTGGCAGCCGCATATTTTTACGGGGCTTGGTTGCAGAAATATCACCATCCAAAACAAGTCAAGTAGTCAAGTGCAGTTGGGTGGAAAATCATGCGAATAACTTCGAATTGAAATATCTCAAGAACCAGATGTCACAGATACTTTTTGTCTTCAGCTGTGGATAGGTATTGAACAGAACTTTATTTTGATGTATCTATCGATGGGTTTGGGAAACATTCTTGTTGGGTTGGCCTTGATTTTTTTCTAAAATGTTGAAAAAAGTAAAGTCGTGAATTGTACAGCAAGTTGTACACCAGTGGACAGGTCTATGAAATCCCTTTCGAGGACTGGCAGCCGCATATTTTTACGGGGCTTGGTTGCAGAAATATCACCATCCAAAACAAGTCAAGTAGTCAAGTGCAGTTGGGTGGAAAATCATGCGAATAACTTCGAATTGAAATATCTCAAGAACCAGATGTCACAGATACTTTTTGTCTTCAGCTGTGGATAGGTATTGAACAGAACTTTATTTTGATGTATCTATCGATGGGTTTGGGAAACATTCTTGTTGGGTTGGCCTTGATTTTTTTTCTAAAATGTTGAAAAAAGTAAAGTCGTGAATTGTACAGCAAGTTGTACACCAGTGGACAGGTCTATGAAATCCCTTTCGAGGACTGGCAGCCGCATATTTTTACAGGGCTTGGTTGCAGAAATATCACCATCCAAAGCAAGTCAAGTGCAGTTGGGTGGAAAATCATGCGAATAACTTCGAATTGAAATATCTCAAGAACCGGATGTCACAGATACTTTTTGTCTTCAGCTGTGGATAGGTATTGAACAGACCTTTCTTTTGATGTACCTATCGATAGGTTTGGGAAACATTGTTGAAAATGTAATTTTTTTCGGCAAGGGGTTAGCCTTGATTTTTTTCTAAAATGTTGAAAAAAGTAAAGTCGTGAATTGTACAACTACTTGTACAATAGTGGAAAGGCCTGTGAAATCCCTTTCGAGGACTGGCAGCCGCATATTTTTACGGGGCTTGGTTGCAGAAATATCACCATCCAAAACAAGTCAAGTAGTCAAGTGCAGTTGGGTGGAAAATCATGCGAATAACTTCGAATTGAAATATCTCAAGAATCAGATGTCACAGATACTTTTTGTATTCAGCTGTGGATAGGTATTGAACAGAACTTTATTTTGATGTATCTATCGATGGGTTTGGGAAACATTGTTGAAAATTTAATTTTTTTCGGCAAGGGGTTAGCCTTGATTTTTTTCTAAAATGTTGAAAAAAGTAAAGTCGTGAATTGTACAAAAGTTGTACACCAGTGGAGAGGTCTGTGAAATCCCTTTCGAGGACTTGCAGCCCCAGATTTTTGCGGGGCTTGGTTGCAGAGAGATCACCATCCAAAACAAGTCAAATGCAGTTGGATTTAAAATCATGCGAATAACTTAGAATTGAAATATTTTAAGAACCAGATGTCAGAGATTCTTTTGATGTATCTATCGATGGGTTTGGGAAACATTCTTGAAAATGTAATTTTTTTCGGCAAGGGGTTAGCCTTGATTTTTTTCTAAAATGTTGAAAAAAGTAAAGTCGTGAATTGTACAACAAGTTGTACACCAGTGGAAATGCCTGTGAAATCCCTTTTAAGGACTGGCAGTCGCAGAATTTTGCGGGGCTTGGTAGCAGAGATATCACCATCCAAAACAAGTCAAATGCAGTTGGATTTAAAATCATGCGAATAACTTTGAATTGAAATATCTCAAGAACCAGATGTCAGAGATACTTTTGATGTATCTATCGATTTTTTTGGGAAACATTGTTGAAAATGTAATTTTTTTCGGCAAGGGGTTAGCCTTGATTTTTTTCTAAAATGTTGAAAAAAGTAAAGTCGTGAATTGTACAACAAGTTGTACACCAGTGGAAATGCCTGTGAAATCCCTTTTAAGGACTGGCAGGCGCAGAATTTTGCGGGGCTTGGTAGCAGAGATATCACCATCCAAAACAAGTCAAATGCAGTTGGATTTAAAATCATGCGAATAACTTTGAATTGAAATATCTCAAGAACCAGATGTCAGAGATTCTTTTGATGTATCTATCGATGGGTTTGGGAAACATTCTTGAAAATGTAATTTTTTCGGCAAGGGGTTGGCCTTGATTTTTTTCTAAAATGTTGAAAAAAGTAAAGTCGTGAATTGTACAGCAAGTTGTACACCAGTGGACAGGTATATGAAATCCCTTTCGAGGACTGGCAGCCGCATATTTTTACGGGGCTTGGTTGCAGAAATATCACCATCCAAAACAAGTCAAGTAGTCAAGTGCAGTTGGGTGGAAAATCATGCGAATAACTTCGAATTGAAATATCTCAAGAACCAGATGTCACAGATACTTTTTGTATTCAGCTGTGGATAGGTATTGAACAGAACTTTATTTTGATGTATCTATCGATGGGTTTGGGAAACATTGTTGAAAATTTAATTTTTTTCGGCAAGGGGTTAGCCTTGATTTTTTTCTAAAATGTTGAAAAAAGTAAAGTCGTGAATTGTACAAAAGTTGTACACCAGTGGATAGGTCTGTGAAATCCCTTTCGAGGACTTGCAGCCCCAGATTTTTGCGGAGCTTGGTTGCAGAGATATCACCATCCAAAACAAGTCAAATGCAGTTGGATTTAAAATCATGCGAATAACTTTGAATTGAAATATCTCAAGAACCAGATGTCAGAGATTCTTTTGATGTATCTATCGATGGGTTTGGGAAACATTCTTGAAAATGTAATTTTTTTCGGCAAGGGGTTGGCCTTGATTTTTTTTTAAAATGTTGAAAAAAGTAAAGTCGTGAATTGTACAGCAAGTTGTACACCAGTGGACAGGTATATGAAATCCCTTTCGAGGACTGGCAGCCGCATATTTTTACGGGGCTTGGTTGCAGAAATATCACCATCCAACACAAGTCAAGTGCAGTTGGGTGGAAAATCATGCGAATAACTTCGAATTGAAATATCTCAAGAACCAGATGTCACAGATACTTTTTGTCTTCAGCTGTGGATAGGTATTGAACAGACCTTTCTTTTGATGTACCTATCGATGGGTTTGGGAAACATTGTTGAAAATTTAATTTTTTTCGGCAAGGGGTTAGCCTTGATTTTTTTCTAAAATGTTGAAAAAAGTAAAGTCGTGAATTGTACAACTACTTGTACACCAGTGGAAAGGCCTGTGAAATCCCTTTCGAGGACTGGCAGCCGCATATTTTTACAGGGCTTGGTTGCAGAAATATCACCATCCAAAACAAGTCAAGTGCAGTTGGGTGGAAAATCATGCGAATAACTTTGAATTGAAATATCTCAAGAACCAGATGTCACAGATACTTTTTGTCTTCAGCTGTGGATAGGTATTGAACAGAACTTTATTTTGATGTATCTATCGATGGGTTTGGGAAACTTTGTTGAAAATTTAATTTTTTTCGGCAAGGGGTTGGCCTTGATTTTTTTTCTAAAATGTTGAAAAAATTAAAGTCGTACACCAGTGGAAAGGTCTATGAAATCCGTTTCGAGGACTGGCAGCCGCATATTCTGGCGGGGCTTGGTTGCAGAGATATCACCATCCAAAACAAGTCAAATGCAGTTGGGTGGAATATCATGCGAATAAATTTGAATTAAAATATCTCAAGAACCAGATGTCAAAGATACTTTTGATGTATCTATCGATGGGTTTGGGAAACATTGTTGAAAATGTAATTTTTTTCGGCAAGGGGTTAGTCTTGATTTTTTTCTAAAATGTTTAAAAAAGTAAAGTCGTGAATTGTACAACAAGTTGTACACCAGTGGAAAGGCCTGTGAGATCCCTTTTGAAGACTGGCAGGCGCAGAATTTTGCGGGGCTTGGTAGCAGAGATATCACCATCCAAAACAAGTCAAATGCAGTTGGGTGGAATATCATGCGAATAAATTTGAATTAAAATATCTCAAGAACCAGATGTCAAAGATACTTTTGATGTATCTATCGATGGATATGGGAAACATTCTTGAAAATGTAATTTTTTTCGGCAAGGGGTTAGCCTTGATTTTTTTCTAAAATGTTGAAAAAAGTAAAGTCGTGAATTGTACAACTACTTGTACACCAGTGGAAAGGCCTGTGAAATCCCTTTCGAGGACTGGCAGCCGCATATTTTTACGGGGCTTGGTTGCAGAAATATCACCATCCAAAACAAGTCAAGTGCAGTTGGGTGGAAAATCATGCGAATAACTTCGAATTGAAATATCTCAAGAACCAGATGTCACAGATACTTTTTGTCTTCAGCTGTGGATAGGTATCGAACAGGCCTTTCTTTTGATGTACCTATCGATGGGTTTGGGAAACATTGTTGAAAATGTAATTTTTTTGCGGCAAGGGGTTGGCCTTTATTTTTTTCTAAAATGTTGAAAAAAGTAAAGTCGTGAATTGTACAACAAGTTGTACACCATTGGAAAGGTCTATCAAACCCCTTTCGAGGACTCGCAGCCGCATATTTTTACGGGGCTTGGTTGCAGAAATATCACCATCCAAAACAAGTCAAGTGCAGTTGGGTAGAAAATCATGCGAATAATTTCAAATTGAAATATCTCAAGAACCAGATGTCACAGATACTTTTCGTCTTCAACTGTGGGTAGGTATTGAACAGAACTTTCTTTCTTTTGATGTATCTATCGATGGGTTTGGGAAACATTCTTGAAAATGTAATTTTTTTGCGGCAAGGGGTTGGCCTTGATTTTTTTCTAAAATGTTGAAAAAAGTAAAATCTTGAATTGTACAACAAGTTGTACACCAGTGGAAAGGTCTATGAAATCCGTTTCGAGGACTGGCAGCCGCTGATTTTTGCGGGGCTTGGTTGCAGAGATATCACCATCCAAAACAAGTCAAATGCAGTTGGGTGGTAAATCATGCAAATAAATTTGAATTGAAATATCTCAAGAACCAGATGTCACAGATACTTTTTGTCTTCAGCTATGGATAGGTATCGAACAGACCTTTCTTTTGATATATCTATCGATAGGTTCTTGAAACAATGTTGAAAATGTAATTTTTTTTGGTAAGGGGTTAGTCTTGATTTTTTTCTAAAATATTGAAAAAAGTAAAGCCGTGAATTGTACAACAAGTTGTACACCAGTGAAAGGTCTATGAAATCCCTTTGGAGGACTGGCAGCTGCAGATTTTTGCGGGGCTTGGTTGCAGAGATATCACCATCCAAAACAAGTCAAATGCAGTTGGATGTAAAATCATGCGAATAACTTTGAATTGAAATATCTCAAGAACCAGATGTCACAGATACTTTTTGGCTTAAGCTGCGGATAGGTATTAAGGAGATCTTTCTTTTGATGTACATATCGATGGGTTTGGGAAACACTGTTGAAAATGTAATTTTTTTCGGCAACGGGTTAGCCTTGATTTTTTTTCTAAAATGTTGAAAAAAGTAAAGACGTGAATTGTACAACAAGTTGTACAGCAGTGGAAAGGTCTGTGAAATCCCTTTCAAGGACTGGCAGGCGCAGAATTTTGCGGGGCTTGGTAGCAGAGATATCATTATCCAAAACAAATCAAATGCAGTTGGGTGGAAAATCATGCAAATAACTTTGAATTGAAATATCTCAAGAACCAGACGTCACAGATCCTTTTTGTCTTCAGCTTTGGATAGGTATTGAACAGACCTCTCTTTTGATGTTTTTATCGATGGGTCTGGAAAACATTGTTGAAAATCTAATTTTTTTCGGCAAGGGGTTGGCCTCGATTTTTTTCTAAAATGTTGAAAAAAGTAAAGTCGTGAATTGTACAGCAAGTTGTACACCAGTGGACAGGTCTATGAAATCCCTTTCGAGGACTGGCAGCCGCATATTTTTACGGGGCTTGGTTGCAGAATTATCACCATCCAAAACATGTCAAGTGCAGTTGGGTAGAAAATCATGCGAATAATTTCAAATTGAAATATCTCAAGAACCAGATGTCACAGATACTTTTCGTCTTCAGCTGTGGATAGGTATTAAACAAACCTTTCTTTTGATGTATCTATCGATGGGTTTGGGAAACATTGTTGAAAATGTAATTTTTTTGCGGCAAGGGGTTGGCCTTGATTTTTTTCTAAAATGTTGAAAAAAGTAAAGTCGTGAATTGTACAACAAGTTGTACACCAGTGGAAAGGCCTGTGAAATCACTTTTGAGGACTGGCAGGCGCAGAATTTTGCGGGGCTTGGTAGCAGAGATATCATTATCCAAAACAAATCAAATGCAGTTGGGTGGAAAATCATGCAAATAACTTTGAATTGAAATATCTCAAGAACCACATGTCAGAGATACTTCTGATGTATCTATCGATGGGTTTGGGAAACATTGTTGAAAATGTAATTTTTTTCGGCAAGGGGTTAGTCTTGATTTTTTTCTAAAATATTGAAAAAAGTAAAGTCGTGAATTGTACAACAAGTTGTACACCAGTGAAAGGTCTATGAAATCCCTTTGGTGGACTGGCAGCTGCAGATTTTTGCGGGGCTTGGTTGCAGAGATATCACCATCCAAAACAAGTCAAATGCAGTTGGGTGGAAAATCATGCGAATAACTTTGAATTGAAATATCTCAAGAACCAGATATCACAGATACTTTTTGTCTTCAGCTGTGGATAGGTATTGAACAAACCTTTCTTTTGATGTACCTATCAATGGGTTTGGGAAACATTGTTGAAAATGTAATTTTTTTCGGCAAGGGGTTAGCTTTGATTTTTTTCTAATATGTTGAAAAAAGTAAAGTCGTGAATTGTACAACAAGTTGTACAGCAGTGGAAAGGTCTGTGAAATCCCTTTCGAGGACTGGCAGCTGCAGATTTTTGCGGGGCTTGGTTGCAGAGATATCACCACCCAAAACAAGTCAAATGCAGTTGGATGTAAAGTCATGCGAATAACTTTGAATTGAAATATCTCAAGAACCAGATGTCACAGATACTTTTTGGCTTAAGCTGTGGATAGGTATTAAGGAGATCTTTCTTTTGATGTACCTATCGATGGGTTTGGGAAACACTGTTGAAAATGTAATTTTTTTCGGCAACGGGTTAGCCTTGATTTTTTTTTCTAAAATGTTGAAAAAAGTAAAGACGTGAATTGTACAACAAGTTGTACAGCAGTGGAAAGGTCTGTGAAATCCCTTTCAAGGACTGGCATCTGCAGATTTTTGCGGGGCTCGGTTGCAGAGATATCACCACCCAAAACAAGTCAAATGCAGTTGGGTGGCAAATCATGCGAATAACTTTGAATTGAAATATCTCAAGAACCAGACGTCACAGATCCTTTTTGTCTTCAGCTTTGGATAGGTATTGAACAGACCTCTCTTTTGATGTTTTTATCGATGGGTCTGGAAAACATTGTTGAAAATGTAATTTTTTTCGGCAAGGGGTTGGCCTCGATTTTTTTCTAAAATGTTGAAAAAAGTAAAGTCGTGAATTGTACAGCAAGTTGTACACCAGTGGACAGGTCTATGAAATCCCTTTCGAGGACTGGCAGCCGCATATTTTTACGGGGCTTGGTTGCAGAATTATCACCATCCAAAACATGTCAAGTGCAGTTGGGTAGAAAATCATGCGAATAATTTCAAATTGAAATATCTCAAGAACCAGATGTCACAGATACTTTTCGTCTTCAGCTGTGGATAGGTATTAAACAAACCTTTCTTTTGATGTATCTATCGATGGGTTTGGGAAACATTGTTGAAAATGTAATTTTTTTGCGGCAAGGGGTTGGCCTTGATTTTTTTCTAAAATGTTGAAAAAAGTAAAGTCGTGAATTGTACAACAAGTTGTACACCAGTGGAAAGGTCTATCAAACCCCTTTCGAGGACTCGCAGCCGCATATTTTTACGGGGCTTGGTTGCAGAAATATCACCATCCAAAACAAGTCAAGTGCAGTTGGGTAGAAAATCATGCGAATAATTTCAAATTGAAATATCTCAAGAACCAGATGTCACAGATACTTTTCGTCTTCAACTGTGGATAGGTATTGAACAGAACTTTCTTTCTTTTGATGTATCTATCGATGGGTTTGGGAAACATTCTTGAAAATGTAATTTTTTTGCGGCAAGGGGTTGGCCTTGATTTTTTTCTAAAATGTTGAAAAAAGTAAAATCTTGAATTGTACAACAAGTTGTACACCAGTGGAAAGGTCTATGAAATCCGTTTCGAGGACTGGCAGCCGCATATTCTTGCGGGGCTTGGATGCAGAGATATCACCATCCAAAACAAGTCAAATGCAGTTGGGTGGAATATCATGCGAATAAATTTGAATTAAAATATCTCAAGAAACAGATGTCAAAGATACTTTTGATGTATCTATCGATGGGTTTGGGAAACATTGTTGAAAATGTAATTTTTTTCGGCAAGGGGTTAGTCTTGATTTGTTTCTAAAATGTTGAAAAAAGTAAAATCTTGAATTGTACAACAAGTTGTACACCAGTGGAAAGGTCTATGAAATCCGTTTCGAGGACTGGCAGCCGCATATTCTTGCGGGGCTTGGTTGCAGAAATATCACCATCCAAAACAAGTCAAGTGCAGTTGGGTAGAAAATCATGCGAATAATTTCAAATTGAAATATCTCAAGAACCAGATGTTACAGATACTTTTTGTCTTCAGCTGTGGATAGGTATTGAACAGAAATTTCTTTTGATGTATCTATCGATGGGTTGTAAAACATTCTTGGAAATGTAATTTTTTTCGGCAAGGGGTTAGCCTTGATTTTTTTCTAATATGTTGAAAAAAGTAAAGTCGTAATTGTACAACAAGTTGTACACCAGTGGGTAGGTCTATGAAATCCCTTTCGAGGACTGGCAGCCGCAGATTTTTGCGGGGCTTGGTTGCAGAGATATCACCATCCAAAACAAGTCAAATACAGTTGGGTGGCAAATCATGCGAATAAATTTGAATTGAAATATCTCAAGAACCAGACGTTACAGATACTTTTTGTCTTCAGCTTTGGATAGGTATTGAACAGACATTTCTTTTGATGTATTTATCGATGGGTCTGGGAAACATTGTTGAAAATGTAATTTTTTTCGGCAAGGGGTTAGCCTTGATTTTTTTCTAAAATGTTGAAAAAAGTAAAGTCGTGAATTGTACAAAAGTTGTACACCAGTGGAATGGTCTGTGAAATCCCTTTCGAGGACTTGCAGCCGCAGATTTTTGCGGGGCTTGGTTGCAGAGATATCACCATCCAAAACAAGTCAAATGCAGTTCGGTGGAAAATCATGCGAATAACTTTGAATTGAAATATCTCAAGAACCAGATATCACACATACTTTTTGTCTTCAGCTGTGGATAGGTATTAAACAGACCTTTCTTTTGATGTGTCTATCTATGGGTTTGGGAAACATTGTTGAAAATGTAATTTTTTTCGGCAAGGGGTTAGCCTTGATTTTGTTCTAAAATGTTGAAAAAAGTAAAGTCGTCAATTGTACAACAAGTTGTACACCTGTGGAAAGGTCTGTGAAATCCCTTTCAAGGACTGGCAGCCGCAGAGTTTTGCGGGGCTTGGTTGCAGAAATATCACCACCCAAAACAAGTCAAATGCAGTTGGGTGGAAAATCATGCGAATAACTTTGAATTGAAATATCTCAAGAACCAGATGCCACAGATACTTTTTGTCTTCAGCTGTGGATAGGTATTGAACAGAACTTTCTTTTGATGTATCTATCGATAGGTTCGGGAAACAATGTTGAAAATGTAATTTTTTTTTGGCAAGGGGTTAGCCTTGATTTTGTTCTAAAATGTTGAAAATAGTAAAGTCGTCAATTGTACAACAAGTTGTACACCTGTGGAAAGGTCTGTGAAATCCCTTTCAAGGACTGGCAGCCGCTGATTTTTGCGGGGCTTGGTTGCCGAAATATCACCATCCGAAACAAGTCAAATGGAGTTCGGTGGAAAATAATGCGAATAATTTTGAATTGAATAACTCAAGAACCAGATGTCACAGATACTTTTTGTCTTCAGCTATGGATAGGTATTGAACAGATTTTTCTTTTGATGTATCTATCGATAGGTTTTAGAAACAATGTTGAAAATGTAATTTTTTTCGGCAAGGGGTTAGCCTTGATTTTTTTCTAAAATGTTGAAAAAAGTAAAGTCGTGAATTGTACAACAAGTTGTACACCAGTGGAAAGGTCTGTGAAATCCCTTTCGAGGACTTGCATCCGCAGATTTTTGCGGGGCTTGGTTGCAGAGATACCACCATCCAAAACAAGTCAAATGCAGTTGGGTGGAAAATCATACGAATAACTTTGAATTGAAATATCTCAAGAACCAGATATCACACATACTTTTTGTCTTCAGCTGTGGATAGGTATTAAACAGACCTTTCTTTTGATGTGTCTATCTATGGGTTTGGGAAACATTGTTGAAAATGTAATTTTTTTCGGCAAGGGGTTAGCCTTGATTTTGTTCTAAAATGTTGAAAAAAGTAAAGTCGTCAATTGTACAACAAGTTGTACACCTGTGGAAAGGTCTGCGAAATCCCTTTCAAGGACTGGCAGCCGCAGAGTTTTGCGGGGCTTGGTTGCAGAAATGTCACCACCCAAAACAAGTCAAATGCAGTTGGGTTTGAAAATCATGCGAATAAATTTGAATTGAAATATCTCAAGAACCAGATGTCACAGATACTTTTTGCCTTCAGCTGTAGATAGGTATTGAACAGACCTTTCTTCTGATGTATCTATCGATGGGCTTGGGAAACATTGTTGAAAATGTAATTTTTTTCGGCAAGGGGTTAGCCTTGATTTTTTTTCTAAAATGTTGAAAAAAGTAAAGTCGTGAATTGGACAACAAGTTGTACACCAGTGGAAAGGTCTTTGAAATCCCTTTCGAGAACTGGTAGCCGCAGATTTTTGCGGGGCTTGGTTGCTGAGATATCACCATCCGAAACAAGTCAAATGCAGTTGTGTGGAAAATAATGTCAATAACTTTGAATTGAAATATCTCAAGAACCACATGTCACAGACACTTTTTGTCTTCAGCTGTGGATAGGTATTGAACAGACATTTCTTTGGATGTATCTATCGATGGGTTTGGGAAACATTTTTGAAAATGTTAATTTTTTCGGCAAGGGGTAAGCCTTGATTTTTTTTCTAAAATGTTGAAAAAAGTAAAGTCGTGAATTGTACAACAAGTTGTACACCAGTGGAAAGGTCTGTGAAATCCCTTTCGAGAACTGGTAGCCGCAGAATTTTGCGGGGTCTGGTTGCGGAAATATCAGCATCCAAACCAAGTCAAATGCAGTTGGGTTTGAAAATCATGCGAATAACTTTAAATTGAAATATCTCAAGAACCAGATGTCACAGATACTTTTTGTCCTCAGCTGTCGATAGGTATTGAACAGACCTTTCTTCTGATGTATCTATCGATGGGTTTGGGAAACATTGTTGAAAATGTAATTTTTTTCGGCAAGGGGTTAGCCTTGATTTTTTTTCTAAAATGTTGAAAAAAGTAAAGTCGTGAATTGGACAACAAGTTGTACACCAGTGGAAAGGTCTGTCAAATCCCTTTCGAGGACTGGCAGCTGCAGATTTTTGCGGGGCTTGGTTGCAGAGGTATCACCATCCAAAACAAGTCAAATGCAGTTGGATGGAAAATCATGCGAATAACTTTGAATTGAAATATCCCAAGAACCAGATGTCACAGATACTTTTTGTCCTCAGCTGTGGATAGGTATTGAACAGACCTTTCTTTTGATGTATCTACCGATGGGTTTGGGAAACATTGTTGAAAATGTAATTTTTTTTGGCAAGGGGTTAGCCTTGATTTTTTTCTAAAATGTTGAAAAAAGTAAAGTCGTGAATTGTACAACAAGTTGTAGACCAATGGAAAGGTCTTTCAAATCCCTTCCGAGAACTGGTAGCCGCAGATTTTTGCGGGGTTTGGATGCGGAGATATCAGCATCCAAACCAAGTCAAGTGCAGTTGGGTTTGAAAATCATGCGAATAATTTTGAATTGAAATATCTCAAGAACCAGATGTCACAGAGACTTTTTGTCTTCAGCTGTAGATAGGTATTGAACAGACCTTTCTTCTGAAGTATCTATCGATGGGTTTGGGAAATATTGTTGAAAATGTAATTTTTTTCGGCAAGGGGTTAGCCTTGATTTTTTTTTTTAAATGTTGAAAAAAGTAAAGTCGTGAATTGGACAACAAGTTGTACACCAGTGGAAAGGTCTTTGAAATCCCTTTCGAGAACTGGTAGCCGGTGATTTTTGCGGGGTTTGGTTGCGGAGATATCAGAATCCAAACCAAGTCAAGTGCAGTTGGGTTTGAAAATCATGCGAATAACTTTGAATTGAAATACCTCAAGAACCAGATGTCACAGATACTTTTTATCTTCAGCTGTAGATAGGTATTGAACAGACCTTTCTTCTGAAGTATCTATCGATGGGTTTGTGAAACATTGTTGAAAATGTAATTTTTTTCGGCAAGGGGTTAGCCTTGATTTTTTTCTAAAATGTTGAAAAAAGTAAAGTCGTGAATTGTACAGCAAGTTCTACACCAGTGGAAAGGCCTGTGAAATCCCTTTCGAGGACTGGCAGCTGCAGATTTTTGCGGGGCTTGCTTGTAGAGGTATCACCATCCAAAACAAGTCAAATGCAGTTGGATGGAAAATCATGCGAATAACTTTGAATTGAAATATCCCAAGAACCAGATGTCACAGATACTTTTTGTCCTCAGCTGTAGATAGGTATTGAACAGACCTTTCTTCTGATGTATCTATCGATGGGTTTGCGAAACATTGTTGAAAATGTAATTTTTTTCGGCAAGGGGTTAGCCTTGATTTTTTTTCTAAAATGTTGAAAAAAGTAAAGTCGTGAATTGGACAACAAGTTGTACACCAGTGGAAAGGTCTGTGAAATCCCTTTCGAGAACTGCTAGCCGCAGATTTTTGCGGGGTTTGGTTGCGGAGATATCAGCATCCAAACCAAGTCAAATGCAGTTGGGTTTGAAAATCATGCGAATAAATTTGAATTGAAATATCTCAAGAACCAGATGTCACAGATACTTTTTGTCTTCAGCTGTAGATAGGTATTGAACAGACCTTTCTTCTGATGTATATATCGATGGGTTTGGGAAACATTGTTGAAAATGTAATTTTTTTCGGCAAGGGGTTAGCCTTGATTTTTTTCTAAAATGTTGAAAAAAAGTAAAGTCGTGAATTGTACAACAAGTTGTACACCAGTGGAAAGGTCTGTGAAATCCCTTTCGAGAACTGGCAGCTGCAGATTTTTGCGGGGCTTGGTTGCAGAGGTATCACCATCCGAAACAAGTCAAATGCAGTTGGGTGGAAAATAATGCCAATAACTTTGAATTGAAATATCCCAAGAACCAGATGTCACAGATACTTTTTGTCTTCAGCTGTAGATAGGTATTGAACAGACCTTTCTTCTGATTTATCTATCGATGGGTTTGGGAAACATTGTTGAAAATGTAATTTTTTTCGGCAAGGGGTTAGCCTTGATTTTTTTTCTAAAATGTTGAAAAAAGTAAAGTCGTGAATTGGACAACAAGTTGTACACCAGTGGAAAGGTCTGTGAAATCCCTTTCGAGGACTGGCAGCTGCAGATTTTTGCGGGGCTTGGTTGCAGAGGTATCACCATCCGAAACAAGTCAAATGCAGTTGGGTTTGAAAATCATGCGAATAACTTTGAATTGAAATATCTCAAGAACCAGATGTAACAGATACTTTTTGTCTTCAGCTGTAGATAGGTATTGAACAGACCTTTCTTCTGATGTATCTATCGATGGGTTTGGGAAACATTGTTGAAAATGTAATTTTTTTCGGCAAGGGGTTAGAATTGATGTTTTTTCTAAAATGTTGAAAAAAGTAAAGTCGTGAATTGGACAACAAGTTGTACACCAGTGGAAAGGTCTGTGAAATCCCTTTCGAGGACTGGCAGCTGCAGATTTTTGCGGGGCTTGGTTGCAGAGGTATCACCATCCGAAACAAGTCAAATGCAGTTGGGTGGAAAATAATGCCAATAACTTTGAATAAAAATATCCCAAGAACCAGATGTCACAGATACTTTTTGTCCTCAGCTGTGGATAGGTATTAAACAGACCTTTCTTTTGATGTATCTACCGATGGGTTTGGGAAACATTGTTGAAAATGTAATTTTTTTCGGCAAGGGGTTAGCCTTGATTTTTTTCTAAAATGTTGAAGAAAGTAAAGTCGTGAATTGTACAACAAGTTGTGCACCAGTGGAAAGGTCTTTGAAATCCCTTTCGAGAACTGGTAGCCGCAGATTTTTGCTAGGTTTGGTTGCGGAGATATCAGCATCCAAACCAAGTCAAATGCAGTTGGGTTTGAAAATCATGCGAATAACTTTGAATTGAAATATCTCAAGAACCAGATGTCAAAGGTACTTTTTGTCTTCAGCTGTAGATAGGTATTGAACAGACCTTTCTTCTGATGTATCTATCGATGGGTTTGGGAAACATTGTTGAAAATGTAATTTTTTTCGGCAAGGGGCTAGCCTTGATTTTTTTTCTAAAATGTTGAAAAAAGTAAAGTCGTGAATTGGACAACAAGTTGTACAAAAGTGGAAAGGTCTGTGAAATCCCTTTCGAGGACTGGCAGCTCCAGATTTTTGCGGGGCTTGGTTGCAGAGGTATCACCATCCGAAACAAGTCAAATGCAGTTGGGTTTGAAAATCATGCGAATAAATTTGAATTGAAATTTCTCAAGAACCAGGTGTCACAGATACTTTTTGTCTTTAGCTGTAGATAGGTATTGAACAGACCTTGCTTCTGATGTATCCGTCGATGGGTTTGGGAAACATTGTTGAAAATGTAATTTTTTTCGGCAAGGGGTTAGCCTTGATTTTTTTTCTAAAATGTTGAAAAAAGTAAAGTCGTGAATTGGACAACAACTTGTACACCAGTGGAAAGGTCTTTGAAATCCCTTTCGAGAACTGGTAGCCGTAGATTTTTGCGGGGTTTGGTTGCGGAGATATCAGCATCCAAACCAAGTCAAGTGCAGTTGGGTTTGAAAATCATGCGAATAACTTTGAATTGAAATATCTCAAGAACCAGATGTCACAGACACTTTTTTCTTCAGCTGTAGATAGGTATTGAACAGACCTTTCTTCTGAAGTATCTATCGATGGGTTTGGGAAATATTGTTGAAAATGTAATTTTTTTCGGCAAGGGGTTAGCCTTGATTTTTTTTTTAAATGTTGAAAAAAGTAAAGTCGTGAATTGGACAACAAGTTGTACACCAGTGGAAAGGTCTGTGAAATCCCTTTCGAGAACTGGTAGCCGCAGATCTTTGAATTGAAATATCTCAAGAACCAGATGTCACAGATACTTTTTGTCTTCAGCTGTAGATAGGTATTGAGCAGACCTTTCTTCTGATGTATCAATCGATGGGTTTGGGAAACATTGTTGAAAATGTAATTTTTTTCGGCACGGGGTTAGCCTTGATTTTTTTTCTAAAATGTTGAAAAAAGTAAAGTCGTGAATTGGACAACAAGTTGTACACCATTGGAAAGGTCTGTGAAATCCCTTTCGAGGACTGGCAGCTGCAGATTTTTGCGAGGCTTGGTTGCAGAGGTATCACCATCCGAAACAAGTCAAATGCAGTTGGGTGGAAAATAATGCCAATAACTTTGAATTGAAATATCCCAAGAACCAGATGTCACAGATACTTTTTGTCTTCAGCTGTGGATAGGTATTGAACAGACCTTTCTTCTGATGTATCTATCGATGGGTTTGGGAAACATTGTTGAAAATGTAATTTTTTTCGGCACGGGGTTAGCCTTGATTTTTTTTCTAAAATGTTGAAAAAAGTAAAGTCGTGAATTGGACAACAAGTTGTACACCAGTGGAAAGGTCTGTGAAATCCCTTTTGAGGACTGGCAGCTGCAGATTTTTGCGGGGCTTGGTTGCAGAGGTATCACCATCCGAAACAAGTCAAATGCAGTTGGGTGGAAAATAATGCCAATAACTTTGAATTGAAATATCCCAAGAACCAGATGTCACAGATACTTTTTGTCTTCAGCTGTGGATAGGTATTGAACAGACCTTTCTTCTGATGTATCTATCGATGGGTTTGGGAAACATTGTTGAAAATGTAATTTTTTTCGGCAAGGGGTTAGAATTGATTTTTTTTCTAAAATGTTGAAAAAAGTAAAGTCGTGAATTGGACAACAAGTTGTACACCAGTGGAAAGGTCTGTGAAATCCCTTTCGAGGACTGGCAGCCGCAGATTTTTGCGGGGTTTGGTTGCGGAGATATCAGCATCCAAACCAAGTCAAATGCAGTTGGGTTTGAAAATCATGCGAATAACTTTGAATTGAAATATCTCAAGAACCAGATGTCACAGGTACTTTTTGTCTTCAGCTGTAGATAGGTATTGAACAGACCTTTCTTCTGATGTATCTATCGATGGGTTTGGGAAACATTGTTGAAAATGTAATTTTTTTCGGCAAGGGGCTAGCCTTGATTTTTTTTCTAAAATGTTGAAAAAAGTAAAGTCGTGAATTGGACAACAAGTTGTACAAAAGTGGAAAGGTCTGTGAAATCCCTTTCGAGGACTGGCAGCTCCAGATTTTTGCGGGGCTTGGTTGCAGAGGTATCACCATCCGAAACAAGTCAAATGCAGTTGGGTTTGAAAATCATGCGAATAAATTTGAATTGAAATATCTCAAGAACCAGATGTCACAGATACTTTTTGTCTTTAGCTGTAGATAGGTATTGAACAGACCTTTCTTCTGATGTATCCATCGATGGGTTTGGGAAACATTGTTGAAAATGTAATTTTTTTCGGCAAGGGGTTAGCCTTGATTTTTTTTCTAAAATGTTGAAAAAAGTAAAGTCGTGAATTGGACAACAACTTGTACACCAATGGAAAGGTCTTTGAAATCCCTTTCGAGAACTGGTAGCCGCAGATTTTTGCGGGGTTTGGTTGCGGAGATATCAGCATCCAAACCAAGTCAAGTGCAGTTGGGTTTGAAAATCATGCGAATAACTTTGAATTGAAATATCTCAAGAACCAGATGTCACAGACACTTTTTGTCTTCAGCTGTAGATAGGTATTGAACAGACCTTTCTTCTGAAGTATCTATCGATGGGTTTGGGAAATATTGTTGAAAATGTATTTTTTTTCGGCAAGGGGTTAGCCTTGATTTTTTTTTTTAAATGTTGAAAAAACTAAAGTCGTGAATTGGACAACAAGTTGTACACCAGTGGAAAGGTCTTTGAAATCCCTTTCGAGAACTGGTAGCCGCAGATTTTTGCGGGGTTTGGTTGCGGAGATATCAGAATCCAAACCAAGTCAAGTGCAGTTGGGTTTGAAAATCATGCGAATAACTTTGAATTGAAATATCTCAAGAACCAGATGTCACAGATACTTTTTGTCTTTAGCTGTAGATAGGTATTGAACAGACCTTTCTTCTGATGTACCCATCGATGGGTTTGGGAAACATTGTTGAAAATGTAATTTTTTTCGGCACGGGGTTAGCCTTGATTTTTTTTCTAAAATGTTGAAAAAAGTAAAGTCGTGAATTGGACAACAAGTTGTACACCAGTGGAAAGGTCTGTGAAATCCCTTTCGAGGACTGGCAGCTGCAGATTTTTGCGGGGCCTGGTTGCAGAGGGATCACCATCCGAAACAAGTCAAATGCAGTTGGGTTTGAAAATCATGCGAATAACTTTGAATTGAAATATCTCAAGAACCAGATGTCACAGATACTTTTTGTCTTCAGCTGTAGATAGGTATTGAACAGACCTTTCTTCTGATGTATCTATCGATGGGTTTGGGAAACATTGTTGAAAATGTAATTTTTTTCGGCAAGGGGTTAGCCTTGATTTTTTTTCTAAAATGTTGAAAAAATTAAAGTCGTGAATTGGACAACAAGTTGTACACCAGTGGAAAGGTCTGTGAAATCCCTTTCGTGGACTGGCAGCTGCAGATTTTTGCGGGGCTTGGTTGCAGAGGTATCACCATCCGAAACAAGTCAAATGCAGTTGGGTGGAAAATAATGCCAATAATTTTGAATAAAAATATCCCAAGAACCAGATGTCACAGATACTTTTTGTCCTCAGCTGTGGATAGGTATTAAACAGACCTTTCTTTTGATGTATCTACCGATGGGTTTGGGAAACATTGTTGAAAATGTAATTTTTTTCGGCAAGGGGTTAGCCTTGATTTTTTTCTAAAATGTTGAAAAAAGTAAAGTCAAGAATTGTACAACAAGTTGTACACCAGTGGAAAGGTCTTTGAAATCCCTTTCGAGAACTGGTAGCCGCAGATTTTTGCGGGGTTTGGTTGCGGAGATATCAGCATCCAAACCAAGTCAAATGCAGTTGGGTTTGAAAATCATGCGAATAACTTTGAATTGAAATATCTCAAGAACCAGATGTCACAGGTACTTTTTGTCTTCAGCTATAGATAGGTATTGAACAGACCTTTCTTCTGATGTATCTATCGATGGGTTTGGGAAACATTGTTGAAAATGTAATTTTTTTCGGCAAGGGGCTAGCCTTGATTTTTTTTCTAAAATGTTGAAAAAAGTAAAGTCGTGAATTGGACAACAAGTTGTACAAAAGTGGAAAGGTCTGTGAAATCCCTTTCGAGGACTGGCAGCTCCAGATTTTTGCGGGGCTTGGTTGCAGAGGTATCACCATCCGAAACAAGTCAAATGCAGTTGGGTTTGAAAATCATGCGAATAAATTTGAATTGAAATATCTCAAGAACCAGATGTCACAGATACTTTTTGTCTTCAGCTGTAGATAGGTATTGAACAGACCTTTCTTCTGATGTATCTATCGATGGGTTTGGGAAACATTGTTGAAAATGTAATTTTTTTCGGCAAGGGGTTAGCCTTGATTTTTTTTCTAAAATGTTGAAAAAAGTAAAGTCGTGAATTGGACAACAAGTTGTACACCAGTGGAAAGGTCTTTGAAATCCCTTCCGAGAACTGGTAGCCGCAGATTTTTGCGGGGTTTGGATGCGGAGATATCAGCATCCAAACCAAGTCAAGTGCAGTTGGGTTTGAAAATCATGCGAATAACTTTGAATTGAAATATCTCAAGAACCAGATGTCACAGATACTTTTTGTCTTTAGCTGTAGATAGGTATTGAACAGACCTTTCTTCTGATGTATCCATCGATGGGTTTGGGAAACATTGTTGAAAATGTAATTTTTTTCGGCAAGGGGTTAGCCTTGATTTTTTTTCTAAAATGTTGAAAAAAGTAAAGTCGTGAATTGGACAACAACTTGTACACCAGTGGAAAGGTCTTTGAAATCCCTTTCGAGAACTGGTAGCCGCAGATTTTTGCGGGGTTTGGTTGCGGAGATATCAGCATCCAAACCAAGTCAAGTGCAGTTGGGTTTGAAAATCATGCGAATAACTTTGAATTGAAATATCTCAAGAACCAGATGTCACAGACACTTTTTGTCTTCAGCTGTAGATAGGTATTGAACAGACCTTTCTTCTGAAGTATCTATCGATGGGTTTGGGAAACATTGTTGAAAATGTAATTTTTTTCGGCAAGGGGTTAGCCTTGATTTTTTTTTTTTAAATGTTGAAAAAAGTAAAGTCGTGAATTGGACAACAAGTTGTACACCAGTGGAAAGGTCTTTGAAATCCCTTTCGAGAACTGGTAGCCGCAGATTTTTGCGGGGTTTGGTTGCGGAGATATCAGAATCCAAACCAAGTCAAGTGCAGTTGGGTTTGAAAATCATGCGAATAACTTTGAATTGAAATATCTCAAGAACCAGATGTCACAGATACTTTTTATCTTCAGCTGTAGATAGGTATTGAACAGACCTTTCTTCTGAAGTATCTATCGATGGGTTTGTGAAACATTGTTGAAAATGTAATTTTTTTCGGCAAGGGGTTAGCCTTGATTTTTTTCTAAAATGTTGAAAAAAGTAAAGTCGTGAATTGTACAGCAAGTTCTACACCAGTGGAAAGGCCTGTGAAATCCCTTTCGAGGACTGGCAGCTGCAGATTTTTGCGGGGCTTGCTTGCAGAGGTATCACCATCCAAAACAAGTCAAATGCAGTTGGATGGAAAATCATGCGAATAACTTTGAATTGAAATATCCCAAGAACCAGATGTCACAGATACTTTTTGTCCTCAGCTGTAGATAGGTATTGAACAGACCTTTCTTCTGATGTATCTATCGATGGGTTTGCGAAACATTGTTGAAAATGTAATTTTTTTCGGCAAGGGGTTAGCCTTGATTTTTTTTCTAAAATGTTGAAAAAAGTAAAGTCATGAATTGGACAACAAGTTGTACACCAGTGGAAAGGTCTGTGAAATCCCTTTCGAGAACTGCTAGCCGCAGATTTTTGCGGGGTTTGGTTGCGGAGATATCAGCATCCAAACCAAGTCAAATGCAGTTGGGTTTGAAAATCATGCGAATAAATTTGAATTGAAATATCTCAAGAACCAGATGTCACAGATACTTTTTGTCTTCAGCTGTAGATAGGTATTGAACAGACCTTTCTTCTGATGTATATATCGATGGGTTTGGGAAACATTGTTGAAAATGTAATTTTTTTCGGCAAGGGGTTAGCCTTGATTTTTTTCTAAAATGTTGAGAAAAGTAAAGTCGTGAATTGTACAACAAGTTGTACACCAGTGGAAAGGTCTTTGAAATCCCTTTCGAGAACTGTTAGCCGCAGATTTTTGCCGGGTTTGGTTGCGGAGATATCAGCATCCAAACCAAGTCAAATGTAGTTGGGTTTGAAAATCATTGGAATAAATTTGAATTGAAATATCTCAAGAACCAGATGTCACAGATACTTTTTGTCTTCAGCTGTAGATAGGTATTGAACAGACCTTTCTTCTGATGTATCTATCGATGGGTTTGGGAAACATTGTTGAAAATGTAATTTTTTTCGGCAAGGGGTTAGCCTTGATTTTTTTTCTAAAATGTTTTAAAAAGTGAAGTCGTGAATTGGACAACAAGTTGTACACCAGTGGAAAGGTCTTTGAAATCCCTTTCGAGAACTGGTAGCCGCAGATTTTTGCGGGGTTTGGTTGCGGAGATATCAGCATCCAAACCAAGTCAAATGCAGTTGGGTTTGAAAATCATGCGAATAACTTTGAATTGAAATATCTCAAGAACCAGATGTCACAGATACTTTTTATCTTCAGCTGTAGATAGGTATTGAACAGACCTTTCTTCTGATGTATCAATCGATGGGTTTGGGAAACATTGTTGAAAATGTAATTTTTTTCGGCACGGGGTTAGCCTTGATTTTTTTTCTAAAATGTTGAAAAAAGTAAAGTCGTGAATTGGACAACAAGTTGTACACCAGTGGAAAGGTCTGTGAAATCCCTTTCGAGGACTGGCAGCTGCAGATTTTTGCGGGGCTTGGTTGTAGAGGTATCACCATCCGAAACAAGTCAAATGCAGTTGGGTGGAAAATAATGCCAATAACTTTGAATTGAAATATCCCAAGAACCAGATGTCACAGATACTTTTTGTCTTCAGCTGTGGATAGGTATTGAACAGACCTTTCTTCTGATGTATCTATCGATGGGTTTGGGAAACATTGTTGAAAATGTAATTTTTTTCGGCAAGGGGTTAGCCTTGATTTTTTTTCTAAAATGTTGAAAAAATTAAAGTCGTGAATTGGACAACAAGTTGTACACCAGTGGAAAGGTCTGTAAAATCCCTTTCGAGGACTGGCAGCTGCAGATTTTTGCGGGGCTTGGTTGCAGAGGTATCACCATTCGAAACAAGTCAAATGCAGTTGGGTGGAAAATAATGCCAATAACTTTGAATAAAAATATCCCAAGAACCAGATGTCACAGATACTTTTTGTCCTCAGCTGTGGATAGGTATTAAACAGACCTTTCTTTTGATGTATCTACCGATGGGTTTGGGAAACATTGTTGAAAATGTAATTTTTTTCGGCAAGGGGTTAGCCTTGATTTTTTTCTAAAATGTTGAAAAAAGTAAAGTCGTGAATTGTACAGCAAGTTCTACACCAGTGGAAAGGCCTGTGAAATCACTTTCGAGGACTGGCAGCCGCAGATTTTGGCGGGGTTTGGTTGCGGAGATATCAGCATCCAAACCAGGTCAAATGCAGTTGGGTTTGAAAATCATGCGAATAAATTTGAATTGAAATATCTCAAGAACCAGATGTCACAGATACTTTTTGTCTTCAGCTGTAGATAGGTATTGAACAGACCTTTCTTCTGATGTATATATCGATGGGTTTGGGAAACATTGTTGAAAATGTAATTTTTTTCGGCAAGGGGTTAGCCTTGATTTTTTTCTAAAATGTTGAGAAAAGTAAAGTCGTGAATTGTACAACAAGTTGTACACCAGTGGAAAGGTCTTTGAAATCCCTTTCGAGAACTGTTAGCCGCAGATTTTTGCCGGGTTTGGTTGCGGAGATATCAGCATACAAACCAAGTCAAATGTAGTTGGGTTTGAAAATCATTGGAATAAATTTGAATTGAAATATCTCAAGAACCAGATGTCACAGATACTTTTTGTCTTCAGCTGTAGATAGGTATTGAACAGACCTTTCTTCTGATGTATCTATCGATGGGTTTGGGAAACATTGTTGAAAATGTAATTTTTTTCGGCAAGGGGTTAGCCTTGATTTTTTTTCTAAAATGTTTTAAAAAGTAAAGTCGTGAATTGGACAACAAGTTGTACACCAGTGGAAAGGTCTTTGAAATCCCTTTCGAGAACTGGTAGCCGCAGATTTTTGCGGGGTTTGGTTGCGGAGATATCAGCATCCAAACCAAGTCAAATGCAGTTGGGTTTGAAAATCATGCGAATAACTTTGAATTGAAATATCTCAAGAACCAGATGTCACAGATACTTTTTATCTTCAGCTGTAGATAGGTATTGAACAGACCTTTCTTCTGATGTATCAATCGATGGGTTTGGGAAACATTGTTGAAAATGTAATTTTTTTCGGCACGGGGTTAGCCTTGATTTTTTTTCTAAAATGTTGAAAAAAGTAAAGTCGTGAATTGGACAACAAGTTGTACACCAGTGGAAAGGTCTGTGAAATCCCTTTCGAGGACTGGCAGCTGCAGATTTTTGCGGGGCTTGGTTGTAGAGGTATCACCATCCGAAACAAGTCAAATGCAGTTGGGTGGAAAATAATGCCAATAACTTTGAATTGAAATATCCCAAGAACCAGATGTCACAGATACTTTTTGTCTTCAGCTGTGGATAGGTATTGAACAGACCTTTCTTCTGATGTATCTATCGATGGGTTTGGGAAACATTGTTGAAAATGTAATTTTTTTCGGCAAGGGGTTAGCCTTGATTTTTTTTCTAAAATGTTGAAAAAATTAAAGTCGTGAATTGGACAACAAGTTGTACACCAGTGGAAAGGTCTGTAAAATCCCTTTCGAGGACTGGCAGCTGCAGATTTTTGCGGGGCTTGGTTGCAGAGGTATCACCATTCGAAACAAGTCAAATGCAGTTGGGTGGAAAATAATGCCAATAACTTTGAATAAAAATATCCCAAGAACCAGATGTCACAGATACTTTTTGTCCTCAGCTGTGGATAGGTATTAAACAGACCTTTCTTTTGATGTATCTACCGATGGGTTTGGGAAACATTGTTGAAAATGTAATTTTTTTCGGCAAGGGGTTAGCCTTGATTTTTTTCTAAAATGTTGAAAAAAGTAAAGTCGTGAATTGTACAACAAGTTGTACACCAGTGGAAAGGTCTTTGAAATCCCTTTCGAGAACTGGTAGCCGCAGATTTTTGCGGGGTTTGGTTGCGGAGATATCA
Source organism: Philhelius pedissequus (assembly GCA_910595825.1). Classification (NCBI taxonomy): domain Eukaryota; kingdom Metazoa; phylum Arthropoda; class Insecta; order Diptera; family Syrphidae; genus Philhelius; species Philhelius pedissequus. Next base: position 198,502,345 of record OU343161.1, on the reverse strand, counting down.
GCATCCAAACCAAGTCAAATGCAGTTGGGTTTGAAAATCATGCGAATAACTTTGAATTGAAATATCTCAAGAACCAGATGTCACAGACACTTTTTGTCTTCAGCTGTAGATAGGTATTGAACAGACCTTTCTTCTGAAGTATCTATCGATGGGTTTGGGAAACATTGTTGAAAATGTAATTTTTTTCGGCAAGGGGTTAGCCTTGATTTTTTTCTAAAATGTTGAAAAAATTAAAGTCGTGAATTGTACAGCAAGTTCTACACCAGTGGAAAGGCCTGTGAAATCACTTTCGAGGACTGGCAGCCGCAGATTTTTGCGGGGTTTGGTTGCGGAGATATCAGCATCCAAACCAGGTCAAATGCAGTTGGGTTTGAAAATCATGCGAATAAATTTGAATTGAAATATCTCAAGAACCAGATGTCACAGATACTTTTTGTCTTCAGCTGTAGATAGGTATTGAACAGACCTTTCTTCTGATGTATCTATCGATGGGTTTGGGAAACATTGTTGAAAATGTAATTTTTTTCGGCAAGGGGTTAGCCTTAATTTTTTCTTTAAAATGTTGAAAAAAGTAAAGTCGTGAATTGGACAACAAGTTGTACACCAGTTGAAAGGTCTTTGAAATCCCTTTCGAGAACTGGTAGCCGCAGATTTTTGCGGGGTTTGGTTGCGGAGATATCAGAATCCAAACCAAGTCAAGTGCAGTTGGGTTTGAAAATCATGCGAATAACTTTGAATTGAAATATCTCAAGAACCAGATGTCACAGATACTTTTTATCTTCAGCTGTAGATAGGTATTGAACAGACCTTTCTTCTGATGTATCTATCGATGGGTTTGGGAAACATTGTTGAAAATGTAATTTTTTTCGGCAAGGGGTTAGCCTTGATTTTTTTTCTAAAATGTTTTAAAAAGTAAAGTCGTGAATTGGACAACAAGTTGTACACCAGTGGAAAGGTCTTTGAAATCCCTTTCGAGAACTGGTAGCCGCAGATTTTTGCGGGGTTTGGTTGCGGAGATATCAGCATCCAAACCAAGTCAAATGCAGTTGGGTTTGAAAATCATGCGAATAACTTTGAATTGAAATATCTCAAGAACCAGATGTCACAGATACTTTTTATCTTCAGCTGTAGATAGGTATTGAACAGACCTTTCTTCTGATGTATCAATCGATGGGTTTGGGAAACATTGTTGAAAATGTAATTTTTTTCGGCACGGGGTTAGCCTTGATTTTTTTTCTAAAATGTTGAAAAAAGTAAAGTCGTGAATTGGACAACAAGTTGTACACCAGTGGAAAGGTCTGTGAAATCCCTTTCGAGGACTGGCAGCTGCAGATTTTTGCGGGGCTTGGTTGTAGAGGTATCACCATCCGAAACAAGTCAAATGCAGTTGGGTGGAAAATAATGCCAATAACTTTGAATTGAAATATCCCAAGAACCAGATGTCACAGATACTTTTTGTCTTCAGCTGTGGATAGGTATTGAACAGACCTTTCTTCTGATGTATCTATCGATGGGTTTGGGAAACATTGTTGAAAATGTAATTTTTTTCGGCAAGGGCTTAGCCTTGATTTTTTTTCTAAAATGTTGAAAAAATTAAAGTCGTGAATTGGACAACAAGTTGTACACCAGTGGAAAGGTCTGTAAAATCCCTTTCGAGGACTGGCAGCTGCAGATTTTTGCGGGGCTTGGTTGCAGAGGTATCACCATTCGAAACAAGTCAAATGCAGTTGGGTGGAAAATAATGCCAATAACTTTGAATAAAAATATCCCAAGAACCAGATGTCACAGATACTTTTTGTCCTCAGCTGTGGATAGGTATTAAACAGACCTTTCTTTTGATGTATCTACCGATGGGTTTGGGAAACATTGTTGAAAATGTAATTTTTTTCGGCAAGGGGTTAGCCTTGATTTTTTTCTAAAATGTTGAAAAAAGTAAAGTCGTGAATTGTACAACAAGTTGTACACCAGTGGAAAGGTCTTTGAAATCCCTTTCGAGAACTGGTAGCCGCAGATTTTTGCGGGGTTTGGTTGCGGAGATATCAGCATCCAAACCAAGTCAAATGCAGTTGGGTTTGAAAATCATGCGAATAACTTTGAATTGAAATATCTCAAGAACCAGATGTCACAGACACTTTTTGTCTTCAGCTGTAGATAGGTATTGAACAGACCTTTCTTCTGAAGTATCTATCGATGGGTTTGGGAAACATTGTTGAAAATGTAATTTTTTTCGGCAAGGGGTTAGCCTTGATTTTTTTCTAAAATGTTGAAAAAATTAAAGTCGTGAATTGTACAGCAAGTTCTACACCAGTGGAAAGGCCTGTGAAATCACTTTCGAGGACTGGCAGCCGCAGATTTTTGCGGGGTTTGGTTGCGGAGATATCAGCATCCAAACCAGGTCAAATGCAGTTGGGTTTGAAAATCATGCGAATAAATTTGAATTGAAATATCTCAAGAACCAGATGTCACAGATACTTTTTGTCTTCAGCTGTAGATAGGTATTGAACAGACCTTTCTTCTGATGTATCTATCGATGGGTTTGGGAAACATTGTTGAAAATGTAATTTTTTTCGGCAAGGGGTTAGCCTTAATTTTTTCTTTAAAATGTTGAAAAAAGTAAAGTCGTGAATTGGACAACAAGTTGTACACCAGTTGAAAGGTCTTTGAAATCCCTTTCGAGAACTGGTAGCCGCAGATTTTTGCGGGGTTTGGTTGCGGAGATATCAGAATCCAAACCAAGTCAAGTGCAGTTGGGTTTGAAAATCATGCGAATAACTTTGAATTGAAATATCTCAAGAACCAGATGTCACAGATACTTTTTATCTTCAGCTGTAGATAGGTATTGAACAGACCTTTCTTCTGATGTATCTATCGATGGGTTTGGGAAACATTGTTGAAAATGTAATTTTTTTCGGCAAGGGGTTAGCCTTGATTTTTTTTCTAAAATGTTTTAAAAAGTAAAGTCGTGAATTGGACAACAAGTTGTACACCAGTGGAAAGGTCTTTGAAATCCCTTTCGAGAACTGGTAGCCGCAGATTTTTGCGGGGTTTGGTTGCGGAGATATCAGCATCCAAACCAAGTCAAATGCAGTTGGGTTTGAAAATCATGCGAATAACTTTGAATTGAAATATCTCAAGAACCAGATGTCACAGATACTTTTTATCTTCAGCTGTAGATAGGTATTGAACAGACCTTTCTTCTGATGTATCAATCGATGGGTTTGGGAAACATTGTTGAAAATGTAATTTTTTTCGGCACGGGGTTAGCCTTGATTTTTTTTCTAAAATGTTGAAAAAAGTAAAGTCGTGAATTGGACAACAAGTTGTACACCAGTGGAAAGGTCTGTGAAATCCCTTTCGAGGACTGGCAGCTGCAGATTTTTGCGGGGCTTGGTTGTAGAGGTATCACCATCCGAAACAAGTCAAATGCAGTTGGGTGGAAAATAATGCCAATAACTTTGAATTGAAATATCCCAAGAACCAGATGTCACAGATACTTTTTGTCTTCAGCTGTGGATAGGTATTGAACAGACCTTTCTTCTGATGTATCTATCGATGGGTTTGGGAAACATTGTTGAAAATGTAATTTTTTTCGGCAAGGGCTTAGCCTTGATTTTTTTTCTAAAATGTTGAAAAAATTAAAGTCGTGAATTGGACAACAAGTTGTACACCAGTGGAAAGGTCTGTAAAATCCCTTTCGAGGACTGGCAGCTGCAGATTTTTGCGGGGCTTGGTTGCAGAGGTATCACCATTCGAAACAAGTCAAATGCAGTTGGGTGGAAAATAATGCCAATAACTTTGAATAAAAATATCCCAAGAACCAGATGTCACAGATACTTTTTGTCCTCAGCTGTGGATAGGTATTAAACAGACCTTTCTTTTGATGTATCTACCGATGGGTTTGGGAAACATTGTTGAAAATGTAATTTTTTTCGGCAAGGGGTTAGCCTTGATTTTTTTCTAAAATGTTGAAAAAAGTAAAGTCGTGAATTGTACAACAAGTTGTACACCAGTGGAAAGGTCTTTGAAATCCCTTTCGAGAACTGGTAGCCGCAGATTTTTGCGGGGTTTGGTTGCGGAGATATCAGCATCCAAACCAAGTCAAATGCAGTTGGGTTTGAAAATCATGCGAATAACTTTGAATTGAAATATCTCAAGAACCAGATGTCACAGACACTTTTTGTCTTCAGCTGTAGATAGGTATTGAACAGACCTTTCTTCTGAAGTATCTATCGATGGGTTTGGGAAACATTGTTGAAAATGTAATTTTTTTCGGCAAGGGGTTAGCCTTGATTTTTTTCTAAAATGTTGAAAAAATTAAAGTCGTGAATTGTACAGCAAGTTCTACACCAGTGGAAAGGCCTGTGAAATCACTTTCGAGGACTGGCAGCCGCAGATTTTTGCGGGGTTTGGTTGCGGAGATATCAGCATCCAAACCAGGTCAAATGCAGTTGGGTTTGAAAATCATGCGAATAAATTTGAATTGAAATATCTCAAGAACCAGATGTCACAGATACTTTTTGTCTTCAGCTGTAGATAGGTATTGAACAGACCTTTCTTCTGATGTATCTATCGTTGGGTTTGGGAAACATTGTTGAAAATGTAATTTTTTTCGGCAAGGGGTTAGCCTTAATTTTTTCTTTAAAATGTTGAAAAAAGTAAAGTCGTGAATTGGACAACAAGTTGTACACCAGTTGAAAGGTCTTTGAAATCCCTTTCGAGAACTGGTAGCCGCAGATTTTTGCGGGGTTTGGTTGCGGAGATATCAGAATCCAAACCAAGTCAAGTGCAGTTGGGTTTGAAAATCATGCGAATAACTTTGAATTGAAATATCTCAAGAACCAGATGTCACAGATACTTTTTATCTTCAGCTGTAAATAGGTATTGAACAGACCTTTCTTCTGATGTATATATCGATGGGTTTGGGAAACATTGTTGAAAATGTAATTTTTTTCGGCAAGGGGTTAGCCTTGATTTTTTTCTAAAATGTTGAGAAAAGTAAAGTCGTGAATTGTACAACAAGTTGTACACCAGTGGAAAGGTCTTTGAAATCCCTTTCGAGAACTGTTAGCCGCAGATTTTTGCCGGGTTTGGTTGCGGAGATATCAGCATCCAAACCAAGTCAAATGTAGTTGGGTTTGAAAATCATTGGAATAAATTTGAATTGAAATATCTCAAGAACCAGATGTCACAGATACTTTTTGTCTTCAGCTGTAGATAGGTATTGAACAGACCTTTCTTCTGATGTATCTATCGATGGGTTTGGGAAACATTGTTGAAAATGTAATTTTTTTCGGCAAGGGGTTAGCCTTGATTTTTTTTCTAAAATGTTTTAAAAAGTAAAGTCGTGAATTGGACAACAAGTTGTACACCAGTGGAAAGGTCTTTGAAATCCCTTTCGAGAACTGGTAGCCGCAGATTTTTGCGGGGTTTGGTTGCGGAGATATCAGCATCCAAACCAAGTCAAATGCAGTTGGGTTTGAAAATCATGCGAATAACTTTGAATGGAAATATCTCAAGAACCAGATGTCACAGATACTTTTTATCTTCAGCTGTAGATAGGTATTGAACAGACCTTTCTTCTGATGTATCAATCGATGGGTTTGGGAAACATTGTTGAAAATGTAATTTTTTTCGGCACGGGGTTAGCCTTGATTTTTTTTCTAAAATGTTGAAAAAAGTAAAGTCGTGAATTGGACAACAAGTTGTACACCAGTGGAAAGGTCTGTGAAATCCCTTTCGAGGACTGGCAGCTGCAGATTTTTGCGGGGCTTGGTTGTAGAGGTATCACCATCCGAAACAAGTCAAATGCAGTTGGGTGGAAAATAATGCCAATAACTTTGAATTGAAATATCCCAAGAACCAGATGTCACAGATACTTTTTGTCTTCAGCTGTGGATAGGTATTGAACAGACCTTTCTTCTGATGTATCTATCGATGGGTTTGGGAAACATTGTTGAAAATGTAATTTTTTTCGGCAAGGGGTTAGCCTTGATTTTTTTTTCTAAAATGTTGAAAAAATTAAAGTCGTGAATTGGACAACAAGTTGTACACCAGTGGAAAGGTCTGTGAAATCCCTTTCGAGGACTGGCAGCTGCAGATTTTTGCGGGGCTTGGTTGCAGAGGTATCACCATTCGAAACAAGTCAAATGCAGTTGGGTGGAAAATAATGCCAATAACTTTGAATAAAAATATCCCAAGAACCAGATGTCACAGATACTTTTTGTCCTCAGCTGTGGACAGGTATTAAACAGACCTTTCTTTTGATGTATCTACCGATGGGTTTGGGAAACATTGTTGAAAATGTAATTTTTTTCGGCAAGGGGCTAGCCTTGATTTTTTTTCTAAAATGTTGAAAAAAGTAAAGTCGTGAATTGGACAACAAGTTGTACAAAAGTGGAAAGGTCTGTGAAATCCCTTTCGAGGACTGGCAGCTCCAGATTTTTGCGGGGCTTGGTTGCAGAGGTATCACCATCCGAAACAAGTCAAATGCAGTTGGGTTTGAAAATCATGCGAATAAATTTGAATTGAAATATCTCAAGAACCAGATGTCACAGATACTTTTTATCTTCAGCTGTAGATAGGTATTGAACAGACCTTTCTTCTGATGTATCTATCGATGGGTTTGGGAAACATTGTTGAAAATGTAATTTTTTTCGGCAAGGGGTTAGCCTTGATTTTTTTCTAAAATGTTGAAAAAAAGTAAAGTCGTGAATTGTACAACAAGTTGTACACCAGTGGAAAGGTCTTTGAAATCCCTTCCGAGAACTGGTAGCCGCAGATTTTTGCGGGGTTTGGATGCGGAGATATCAGCATCCAAACCAAGTCAAATGCAGTTGGGTTTGAAAATCATGCGAATAACTTTGAATTGAAATATCTCAAGAACCAGATGTCACAGGCACTTTTTGTCTTCAGCTATAGATAGGTATTGAACAGACCTTTCTTCTGATGTATCTATCGATGGGTTTGGGAAACATTGTTGAAAATGTAATTTTTTTCGGCAAGGGGCTAGCCTTGATTTTTTTTCTAAAATGTTGAAAAAAGTAAAGTCGTGAATTGGACAACAAGTTGTACAAAAGTGGAAAGGTCTGTGAAATCCCTTTCGAGGACTGGCAGCTCCAGATTTTTGCGGGGCTTGGTTGCAGAGGTATCACCATCCGAAACAAGTCAAATGCAGTTGGGTTTGAAAATCATGCGAATAAATTTGAATTGAAATATCTCAAGAACCAGATGTCACAGATACTTTTTATCTTCAGCTGTAGATAGGTATTGAACAGACCTTTCTTCTGATGTATCTATCGATGGGTTTGGGAAACATTGTTGAAAATGTAATTTTTTTCGGCAAGGGGTTAGCCTTGATTTTTTTCTAAAATGTTGAAAAAAAGTAAAGTCGTGAATTGTACAACAAGTTGTACACCAGTGGAAAGGTCTTTGAAATCCCTTCCGAGAACTGGTAGCCGCAGATTTTTGCGGGGTTTGGATGCGGAGATATCAGCATCCAAACCAAGTCAAGTGCAGTTGGGTTTGAAAATCATGCGAATAACTTTGAATTGAAATATCTCAAGAACCAGATGTCACAGACACTTTTTGTCTTCAGCTGTAGATAGGTATTGAACAGACCTTTCTTGTGATGTATATATCGATGGGTTTGGGAAACATTGTTGAAAATGTAATTTTTTTCGGCAAGGGGTTAGCCTTGATTTTTTTCTAAAATGTTGAAAAAAAGTAAAGTCGTGAATTGTACAACAAGTTGTACACCAGTAGAAAGGTCTTTGAAATCCCTTTCGAGAACTGGTAGCCGCAGATTTTTGTGGGGTTTGGTTTCGGAGATATCAGCATCCAAACCAAGTCAAATGCAGTTGGGTTTGAAAATCATGCGAATAAATTTGAATTGAAATATCTCAAGAACCAGATGTCACAGATACTTTTTGTCTTCAGCTGTAGATAGGTATTGAACAGACCTTTCTTCTGATGTATATATCGATGGGTTTGGGAAACATTGTTGAAAATGTAATTTTTTTCGGCAAGGGGTTAGCCTTGATTTTTTTTCTAAAATGTTGAAAAAAGTAAAGTCGTGAATTGGACAACAAGTTGTACACCAGTGGAAAGGTCTGTGAAATCCCTTTCGAGAACTGGTAGCCGCAGATTTTTGCGGGGTTTGGTTGCGGAAATATCAGCATCCAAACCAAGTCAAATGCAGTTGGGTTTGAAAATCATGCGAATAACTTTGAATTGAAATATCTCAAGAACCAGATGTCACAGATACTTTTTGTCTTCAGCTGTAGATAGGTATTGAACAGGCCTTTCTTCTGCTGTATTTATCGATGGGTTTGGGAAACATTGTTGAAAATGTAATTTTTTCGGCAAGGGGTTAGCCTTGATTTTTTTCTACAATGTTGAGAAAAGTAAAGTCGTGAATTGTACAACAAGTTGTACACCAGTATAAAGGTCTTTGAAATCCCTTTCGAGAACTGGTAGCCGCAGATTTTTGCCGGGTTTGGTTGCGGAGATATCAGCATCCAAACCAAGTCAAATGCAGTTGGGTTTGAAAATCATTGGAATAAATTTGAATTGAAATATCTCAAGAACCAGATGTCACAGATACTTTTTGTCTTCAGCTGTAGATAGGTATTGAACAGACCTTTCTTCTGATGTATCTATCGATGGGTTTGGGAAACATTGTTGAAAATGTAATTTTTTTCGGCAAGGGGTTAACCTTGATTTTTTTTCTAAAATGTTGAAAAAAAGTAAAGTCGTGAACTGGACAACAAGTTGTACACCAGTGGAAAGGTCTGTGAAATCCCTTTCGAGGACTGGCAGCTGCAGATTTTTGCGGGGCTTGGTTGCAGAGGTATCACCATCCGAAACAAGTCAAATGCAGTTGGGTTTGAAAATCATGCGAATAACTTTGAATTGAAATATCTCAAGAACCAGATGTCACAGATACTTTTTATCTTCAGCTGTAGATAGGTATTGAACAGACCTTTCTTCTGAAGTATCTATCGATGGGTTTGTGAAACATTGTTGAAAATGTAATTTTTTCGGCAAGGGGTTAGCCTTGATTTTTTTCTAAAATGTTGAAAAAAGTAAAGTCGTGAATTGTACAGCAAGTTCTACACCAGTGGAAAGGCCTGTGAAATCCCTTTCGAGGACTGGCAGCTGCAGATTTTTGCGGGGCTTGCTTGCAGAGGTATCACCATCCAAAACAAGTCAAATGCAGTTGGATGGAAAATCATGCGAATAACTTTGAATTGAAATATCCCAAGAACCAGATGTCACAGATACTTTTTGTCCTCAGCTGTAGATAGGTATTGAACAGACCTTTCTTCTGATGTATCTATTGATGGGTTTGGGAAACATTGTTGAAAATGTAATTTTTTTCGGCAAGGGGTTAGCCTTGATTTTTTTCTAAAATGTTGAAAAAAAGTAAAGTCGTGAATTGTACAACAAGTTGTACACCAGTGGAAAGGTCTTTGAAATCCCTTCCGAGAACTGGTAGCCGCAGATTTTTGCGGGGTTTGGATGCGGAGATATCAGCATCCAAACCAAGTCAAGTGCAGTTGGGTTTGAAAATCATGCGAATAACTTTGAATTGAAATATCTCAAGAACCAGATGTCACAGACACTTTTTGTCTTCAGCTGTAGATAGGTATTGAACAGACCTTTCTTGTGATGTATATATCGATGGGTTTGGGAAACATTGTTGAAAATGTAATTTTTTTCGGCAAGGGGTTAGCCTTGATTTTTTTCTAAAATGTTGAAAAAAAGTAAAGTCGTGAATTGTACAACAAGTTGTACACCAGTAGAAAGGTCTTTGAAATCCCTTTCGAGAACTGGTAGCCGCAGATTTTTGTGGGGTTTGGTTTCGGAGATATCAGCATCCAAACCAAGTCAAATGCAGTTGGGTTTGAAAATCATGCGAATAAATTTGAATTGAAATATCTCAAGAACCAGATGTCACAGATACTTTTTGTCTTCAGCTGTAGATAGGTATTGAACAGACCTTTCTTCTGATGTATATATCGATGGGTTTGGGAAACATTGTTGAAAATGTAATTTTTTTCGGCAAGGGGTTAGCCTTGATTTTTTTTCTAAAATGTTGAAAAAAGTAAAGTCGTGAATTGGACAACAAGTTGTACACCAGTGGAAAGGTCTGTGAAATCCCTTTCGAGAACTGGTAGCCGCAGATTTTTGCGGGGTTTGGTTGCGGAAATATCAGCATCCAAACCAAGTCAAATGCAGTTGGGTTTGAAAATCATGCGAATAACTTTGAATTGAAATATCTCAAGAACCAGATGTCACAGATACTTTTTGTCTTCAGCTGTAGATAGGTATTGAACAGGCCTTTCTTCTGCTGTATTTATCGATGGGTTTGGGAAACATTGTTGAAAATGTAATTTTTTCGGCAAGGGGTTAGCCTTGATTTTTTTCTACAATGTTGAGAAAAGTAAAGTCGTGAATTGTACAACAAGTTGTACACCAGTATAAAGGTCTTTGAAATCCCTTTCGAGAACTGGTAGCCGCAGATTTTTGCCGGGTTTGGTTGCGGAGATATCAGCATCCAAACCAAGTCAAATGCAGTTGGGTTTGAAAATCATTGGAATAAATTTGAATTGAAATATCTCAAGAACCAGATGTCACAGATACTTTTTGTCTTCAGCTGTAGATAGGTATTGAACAGACCTTTCTTCTGATGTATCTATCGATGGGTTTGGGAAACATTGTTGAAAATGTAATTTTTTTCGGCAAGGGGTTAACCTTGATTTTTTTTCTAAAATGTTGAAAAAAAGTAAAGTCGTGAACTGGACAACAAGTTGTACACCAGTGGAAAGGTCTGTGAGGACTGGCAGCTGCAGATTTTTGCGGGGCTTGGTTGCAGAGGTATCACCATCCGAAACAAGTCAAATGCAGTTGGGTTTGAAAATCATGCGAATAACTTTGAATTGAAATATCTCAAGAACCAGATGTCACAGATACTTTTTATCTTCAGCTGTAGATAGGTATTGAACAGACCTTTCTTCTGAAGTATCTATCGATGGGTTTGTGAAACATTGTTGAAAATGTAATTTTTTCGGCAAGGGGTTAGCCTTGATTTTTTTCTAAAATGTTGAAAAAAGTAAAGTCGTGAATTGTACAGCAAGTTCTACACCAGTGGAAAGGCCTGTGAAATCCCTTTCGAGGACTGGCAGCTGCAGATTTTTGCGGGGCTTGCTTGCAGAGGTATCACCATCCAAAACAAGTCAAATGCAGTTGGATGGAAAATCATGCGAATAACTTTGAATTGAAATATCCCAAGAACCAGATGTCACAGATACTTTTTGTCCTCAGCTGTAGATAGGTATTGAACAGACCTTTCTTCTGATGTATCTATCGATGGGTTTGGGAAACATTGTTGAAAATGTAATTTTTTTCGGCAAGGGGTTAGCCTTGATTTTTTTCTAAAATGTTGAAAAAAAGTAAAGTCGTGAATTGTACAACAAGTTGTACACCAGTGGAAAGGTCTTTGAAATCCCTTCCGAGAACTGGTAGCCGCAGATTTTTGCGGGGTTTGGATGCGGAGATATCAGCATCCAAACCAAGTCAAGTGCAGTTGGGTTTGAAAATCATGCGAATAACTTTGAATTGAAATATCTCAAGAACCAGATGTCACAGACACTTTTTGTCTTCAGCTGTAGATAGGTATTGAACAGACCTTTCTTGTGATGTATATATCGATGGGTTTGGGAAACATTGTTGAAAATGTAATTTTTTTCGGCAAGGGGTTAGCCTTGATTTTTTTCTAAAATGTTGAAAAAAAGTAAAGTCGTGAATTGTACAACAAGTTGTACACCAGTAGAAAGGTCTTTGAAATCCCTTTCGAGAACTGGTAGCCGCAGATTTTTGTGGGGTTTGGTTTCGGAGATATCAGCATCCAAACCAAGTCAAATGCAGTTGGGTTTGAAAATCATGCGAATAAATTTGAATTGAAATATCTCAAGAACCAGATGTCACAGATACTTTTTGTCTTCAGCTGTAGATAGGTATTGAACAGACCTTTCTTCTGATGTATATATCGATGGGTTTGGGAAACATTGTTGAAAATGTAATTTTTTTCGGCAAGGGGTTAGCCTTGATTTTTTTTCTAAAATGTTGAAAAAAGTAAAGTCGTGAATTGGACAACAAGTTGTACACCAGTGGAAAGGTCTGTGAAATCCCTTTCGAGAACTGGTAGCCGCAGATTTTTGCGGGGTTTGGTTGCGGAAATATCAGCATCCAAACCAAGTCAAATGCAGTTGGGTTTGAAAATCATGCGAATAACTTTGAATTGAAATATCTCAAGAACCAGATGTCACAGATACTTTTTGTCTTCAGCTGTAGATAGGTATTGAACAGGCCTTTCTTCTGCTGTATTTATCGATGGGTTTGGGAAACATTGTTGAAAATGTAATTTTTTCGGCAAGGGGTTAGCCTTGATTTTTTTCTACAATGTTGAGAAAAGTAAAGTCGTGAATTGTACAACAAGTTGTACACCAGTATAAAGGTCTTTGAAATCCCTTTCGAGAACTGGTAGCCGCAGATTTTTGCCGGGTTTGGTTGCGGAGATATCAGCATCCAAACCAAGTCAAATGCAGTTGGGTTTGAAAATCATTGGAATAAATTTGAATTGAAATATCTCAAGAACCAGATGTCACAGATACTTTTTGTCTTCAGCTGTAGATAGGTATTGAACAGACCTTTCTTCTGATGTATCTATCGATGGGTTTGGGAAACATTGTTGAAAATGTAATTTTTTTCGGCAAGGGGTTAACCTTGATTTTTTTTCTAAAATGTTGAAAAAAAGTAAAGTCGTGAACTGGACAACAAGTTGTACACCAGTGGAAAGGTCTGTGAGGACTGGCAGCTGCAGATTTTTGCGGGGCTTGGTTGCAGAGGTATCACCATCCGAAACAAGTCAAATGCAGTTGGGTTTGAAAATCATGCGAATAACTTTGAATTGAAATATCTCAAGAACCAGATGTCACAGATACTTTTTATCTTCAGCTGTAGATAGGTATTGAACAGACCTTTCTTCTGAAGTATCTATCGATGGGTTTGTGAAACATTGTTGAAAATGTAATTTTTTCGGCAAGGGGTTAGCCTTGATTTTTTTCTAAAATGTTGAAAAAAGTAAAGTCGTGAATTGTACAGCAAGTTCTACACCAGTGGAAAGGCCTGTGAAATCCCTTTCGAGGACTGGCAGCTGCAGATTTTTGCGGGGCTTGCTTGCAGAGGTATCACCATCCAAAACAAGTCAAATGCAGTTGGATGGAAAATCATGCGAATAACTTTGAATTGAAATATCCCAAGAACCAGATGTCACAGATACTTTTTGTCCTCAGCTGTAGATAGGTATTGAACAGACCTTTCTTCTGATGTATCTATCGATGGGTTTGGGAAACATTGTTGAAAATGTAATTTTTTTCGGCAAGGGGTTAGCCTTGATTTTTTTCTAAAATGTTGAAAAAAAGTAAAGTCGTGAATTGTACAACAAGTTGTACACCAGTGGAAACGTCTTTGAAATCCCTTTCGAGAACTGGTAGCCGCAGATTTTTGTGGGATTTGGTTGCGGAGATATCAGCATCCAAACCAAGTCAAATGCAGTTGGGTTTGAAAATCATGCGAATAAATTTGAATTGAAATATCTCAAGAACCAGATGTCACAGATACTTTTTGTCTTCAGCTGTAGATAGGTATTGAACAGACCTTTCTTCTGATGTATCTATCGATGGGTTTGGGAAACATTGTTGAAAATGTAATTTTTTTCGGCAAGGGGTTAGCCTTGATTTTTTTTCTAAAATGTTGAAAAAAGTAAAGTCGTGAATTGCACAACAAGTTGTACACCAGTGGAAAGGTCTGTGAAATCCCTTTCGAGAACTGGTAGCCGCAGATTTTTGCGGGGTTTGGTTGCGGAAATATCAGCATCCAAACCAAGTCAAATGCAGTTGGGTTTGAAAATCATGCGAATAACTTTGAATTGAAATATCTCAAGAACCAGATGTCACAGATACTTTTTGTCTTCAGCTGTAGATAGGTATTGAACAGACCTTTTTTCTGCTGTATCTATCGATGGGTTTGGGAAACATTGTTGAAAATGTAATTTTTTCGGCAAGGGGTTAGCCTTGATTTTTTTCTAAAATGTTGAGAAAAGTAAAGTCGTGAATTGTACAACAAGTTCTACACCAGTGGAAAGGCCTGTGAAATCCCTTTCGAGGACTGGCAGCTGCAGATTTTTGCGGGGCTTGCTTGCAGAGGTATCACCATCCAAAACAAGTCAAATGCAGTTGGATGGAAAATCATGCGAATAACTTTGAATTGAAATATCCCAAGAACCAGATGTCACAGATACTTTTTGTCTTCAGCTGTAGATAAGTATTGAACAGACCTTTCTTCTGATGTATCTATCCATGGGTTTGCGAAACATTGTTGAAAATGTAATTTTTTTCGGCAAGGGGTTAGCCTTGATTTTTTTCTAAAATGTTGAAAAAAAGTAAAGTCGTGAATTGTACAACAAGTTGTACACCAGTGGAAAGGTCTTTGAAATCCCTTTCGAGAACTGGTAGCCGCAGATTTTTGCGGGGTTTGGTTGCGGAGATATCAGCATCCAAACCAAGTCAAATGCAGTTGGGTTTGAAAATCATGCGAATAAATTTGAATTGAAATATCTCAAGAACCAGATGTCACAGATACTTTTTGTCTTCAGCTGTAGATAGGTATTGAACAGACCTTTCTTCTGATGTATATATCGATGGGTTTGGGAAACATTGTTGAAAATGTAATTTTTTTCGGCAAGGGGTTAGCCTTGATTTTTTTCTAAAATGTTGAAAAAAAGTAAAGTCGTGAATTGTACAACAAGTTGTACACCAGTGGAAAGGTCTTTGAAATCCCTTTCGAGAACTGGTAGCCGCAGATTTTTGTGGGATTTGGTTGCGGAGATATCAGCATCCAAACCAAGTCAAATGCAGTTGGGTTTGAAAATCATGCGAATAACTTTGAATTGAAATATCCCAAGAACCAGATGTCACAGATACTTTTTGTCCTCAGCTGTAGATAAGTATTGAACAGACCTTTCTTCTGATGTATCTATCCATGGGTTTGCGAAACATTGTTGAAAATGTAATTTTTTTCGGCAAGGGGTTAGCCTTGATTTTTTTCTAAAATGTTGAAAAAAAGTAAAGTCGTGAATTGTACAACAAGTTGTACACCAGTGGAAAGGTCTTTGAAATCCCTTTCGAGAACTGGTAGCCGCAGATTTTTGCGGGATTTGGTTGCGGAGATATCAGCATCCAAACCAAGTCAAATGCAGTTGGGTTTGAAAATCATGCGAATAAATTTGAATTGAAATATCTCAAGAACCAGATGTCACAGATACTTTTTGTCTTCAGCTGTAGATAGGTATTGAACAGACCTTTCTTCTGATGTATATATCGATGGGTTTGGGAAACATTGTTGAAAATGTAATTTTTTTCGGCAAGGGGTTAGCCTTGATTTTTTTCTAAAATGTTGAAAAAAAGTAAAGTCGTGAATTGTACAACAAGTTGTACACCAGTGGAAAGGTCTTTGAAATCCCTTTCGAGAACTGGTAGCCGCAGATTTTTGTGGGATTTGGTTGCGGAGATATCAGCATCCAAACCAAGTCAAATGCAGTTGGGTTTGAAAATCATGCGAATAACTTTGAATTGAAATATCTCAAGAACCAGATGTCACAGATACTTTTTGTCTTCAGCTGTAGATAGGTATTGAACAGACCTTTTTTCTGCTGTATCTATCGATGGGTTTGGGAAACATTGTTGAAAATGTAATTTTTTCGGCAAGGGGTTAGCCTTGATTTTTTTCTAAAATGTTGAGAAAAGTAAAGTCGTGAATTGTACAACAAGTTGTACACCAGTGGAAAGGTCTGTGAAATCCCTTTCGAGGACTGGCAGCTGCAGATTTTTGCGGGGCTTGCTTGCAGAGGTATCACCATCCAAAACAAGTCAAATGCAGTTGGGTTTGAAAATCATGCGAATAAATTTGAATTGAAATATCTCAAGAACCAGATGTCATAGATACTTTTTGTCTTCAGCTGTAGATAGGTATTGAACAGACCTTTCTTCTGATGTATCTATCGATGGGTTTGGGAAACATTGTTGAAAATGTAATTTTTTCGGCAAGGGGTTAGCCTTGATTTTTTTCTAAAATGTTGAGAAAAGTAAAGTCGTGAATTGTACAACAAGTTTTACACCAGTGGAAAGGTCTGTGAAATCCCTTTCGAGAACTGCTAGCCGCAGATTTTTGCGGGGTTTGGTTGCGGAGATATCAGCATCCAAACCAAGTCAAATGCAGTTGGGTTTGAAAATCATGCGAATAAATTTGAATTGAAATATCTCAAGAACCAGATGTCACAGATACTTTTTGTCTTCAGCTGTAGATAGGTATTGAACAGACCTTTCTTCTGATGTATCTATCGATGGGTTTGGGAAACATTGTTGAAAATGGTTAGCCTTGATTTTTTTCTAAAATGTTGAGAAAAGTAAAGTCGTGAATTGTACAACAAGTTGTACACCAGTATAAAGGTCTTTGAAATCCCTTTCGAGAACTGGTAGCCGCAGATTTTTGCCGGGTTTGGTTGCGAAGATATCAGCATCCAAACCAAGTCAAATGCAGTTGGGTTTGAAAATCATTGGAATAAATTTGAATTGAAATATCTCAAGAACCAGATGTCACAGATACTTTTTGTCTTCAGCTGTAGATAGGTATTGAACAGACCTTTTTTCTGCTGTATCTATCGATGGGTTTGGGAAACATTGTTGAAAATGTA
Organism: Philhelius pedissequus; assembly: GCA_910595825.1. NCBI lineage: Eukaryota > Metazoa > Arthropoda > Insecta > Diptera > Syrphidae > Philhelius > Philhelius pedissequus. Next base: position 198,485,532 of record OU343161.1, on the reverse strand, counting down.
ATTTTTTCGGCAAGGGGTTAGCCTTGATTTTTTTCTAAAATGTTGAGAAAAGTAAAGTCGTGAATTGTACAACAAGTTCTACACCAGTGGAAAGGCCTGTGAAATCCCTTTCGAGGACTGGCAGCTGCAGATTTTTGCGGGGCTTGCTTGCAGAGGTTTCACCATCCAAAACAAGTCAAATGCAGTTGGATGGAAAATCATGCGAATAACTTTGAATTGAAATATCCCAAGAACCAGATGTCACAGATACTTTTTGTCCTCAGCTGTAGATAAGTATTGAACAGACCTTTCTTCTGATGTATCTATCCATGGGTTTGCGAAACATTGTTGAAAATGTAATTTTTTTCGGCAAGGGGTTAGCCTTGATTTTTTTCTAAAATGTTGAAAAAAAGTAAAGTCGTGAATTGTACAACAAGTTGTACACCAGTGGAAAGGTCTTTGAAATCCCTTTCGAGAACTGGTAGCCGCAGATTTTTGCGGGGTTTGGTTGCGGAGATATCAGCATCCAAACCAAGTCAAATGCAGTTGGGTTTGAAAATCATGCGAATAAATTTGAATTGAAATATCTCAAGAACCAGATGTCACAGATACTTTTTGTCTTCAGCTGTAGATAGGTATTGAACAGACCTTTCTTCTGATGTATATATCGATGGGTTTGGGAAACATTGTTGAAAATGTAATTTTTTTCGGCAAGGGGTTAGCCTTGATTTTTTTCTAAAATGTTGAAAAAAAGTAAAGTCGTGAATTGTACAACAAGTTGTACACCAGTGGAAAGGTCTTTGAAATCCCTTTCGAGAACTGGTAGCCGCAGATTTTTGTGGGATTTGGTTGCGGAGATATCAGCATCCAAACCAAGTCAAATGCAGTTGGGTTTGAAAATCATGCGAATAACTTTGAATTGAAATATCTCAAGAACCAGATGTCACAGATACTTTTTGTCTTCAGCTGTAGATAGGTATTGAACAGACCTTTTTTCTGCTGTATCTATCGATGGGTTTGGGAAACATTGTTGAAAATGTAATTTTTTCGGCAAGGGGTTAGCCTTGATTTTTTTCTAAAATGTTGAGAAAAGTAAAGTCGTGAATTGTACAACAAGTTCTACACCAGTGGAAAGGCCTGTGAAATCCCTTTCGAGGACTGGCAGCTGCAGATTTTTGCGGGGCTTGCTTGCAGAGGTATCACCATCCAAAACAAGTCAAATGCAGTTGGGTTTGAAAATCATGCGAATAACTTTGAATTGAAATATCTCAAGAACCAGATGTCACAGATACTTTTTGTCTTCAGCTGTAGATAGGTATTGAATAGACCTTTCTTCTGATGTATATATCGATGGGTTTGGGAAACATTGTTGAAAATGTAATTTTTTTCGGCAAGGGGTTAGCCTTGATTTTTTTTATAAAATGTTGAAAAAAAGTAAAGTCGTGAATTGGACAACAAGTTGTACACCAGTGGAAAGGTCTGTGAAATCCCTTTCGAGGACTGGCAGCTGCAGATTTTTGCGGGGCTTGGTTGCAGAGGTATCACCATCCGAAACAAGTCAAATGCAGTTGGGTTTGAAAATCATGCGAATAACTTTGAATTGAAATATCTCAAGAACCAGATGTCACAGATACTTTTTGTCTTCAGCTGTAGATAGGTATTGAACAGACCTTTCTTCTGATGTATCTATCGATGGGTTTGGGAAACATTGTTGAAAATGTAATTTTTTTCGGCAAGGGGTTAGCCTTGATTTTTTTTCTAAAATGTTGAAAAAAGTAAAGTCGTGAATTGGACAACAAGTTGTACACCAGTGGAAAGGTCTGTGAAATCCCTTTCGAGAACTGGTAGCCGCAGATTTTTGCGGGGTTTGGTTGCGGAAATATCAGCATCCAAACCAAGTCAAATGCAGTTGGGTTTGAAAATCATGCGAATAACTTTGAATTGAAATATCTCAAGAACCAGATGTCACAGATACTTTTTGTCTTCAGCTGTAGATAGGTTTTGAACAGGCCTTTCTTCTGCTGTATCTATCGATGGGTTTGGGAAACATTGTTGAAAATGTAATTTTTTCGGCAAGGGGTTAGCCTTGATTTTTTTCTAAAATGTTGAGAAAAGTAAAGTCGTGAATTGTACAACAAGTTGTACACCAGTATAAAGGTCTTTGAAATCCCTTTCGAGAACTGGTAGCCGCAGATTTTTTCCGGGTTTGGTTGCGGAGATATCAGCATCCAAACCAAGTCAAATGCAGTTGGGTTTGAAAATCATTGGAATAAATTTGAATTGAAATATCTCAAGAACCAGATGTCACAGATACTTTTTGTCTTCAGCTGTAGATAGATAATGAACAGACCTTTCTTCTGATGTATCTATCGATGGGTTTGGGAAACATTGTTGAAAATGTAATTTTTTTCGGCAAGGGGTTAGCCTTGATTTTTTTTCTAAAATGTTGAAAAAAAAGTAAAGTCGTGAATTGGACAACAAGTTGTACACCAGTGGAAAGGTCTGTGAAATCCCTTTCGAGGACTGACAGCTGCAGATTTTTGCGGGGCTTGGTTGCAGAGGTATCACCATCCGAAACAAGTCAAATGCAGTTGGGTGGAAAATAATGCCAATAACTTTGAATTGAAATATCCCAAGAACCAGATGTCACAGATACTTTTTGTCTTCAGCTGTGGATAGGTATTGAACAGACCTTTCCTCTGATGTATCTATCGATGGGTTTGGGAAACATTGTTGAAAATGTAATTTTTTTCGGCAAGGGGTTAGAATTGATTTTTTTTCTAAAATGTTGAAAAAAGTAAAGTCGTGAATTGGACAACAAGTTGTACACCAGTGGAAAGGTCTGTGAAATCCCTTTCGAGGACTGGCAGCTGCAGATTTTTGCGGGGCTTGGTTGCGGAGATATCAGAATCCAAACCAAGTCAAGTGCAGTTGGGTTTGAAAATCATGCGAATAACTTTGAATTGAAATATCTCAAGAACCAGATGTCACAGATACTTTTTATCTTCAGCTGTAGATAGATATTGAACAGACCTTTCTTCTGAAGTATCTATCGATGGGTTTGTGAAACATTGTTGAAAATGTAATTTTTTCGGCAAGGGGTTAGCCTTGATTTTTTTCTAAAATGTTGAAAAAAGTAAAGTCGTGAATTGTACAGCAAGTTCTGCACCAGTGGAAAGGCCTGTGAAATCCCTTTCGAGGACTGGCAGCTGCAGATTTTTGCGGGGCTTGCTTGCAGAGGTATCACCATCCGAAACAAGTCAAATGCAGTTGGGTGGAAAATAATGCCAATAACTTTGAATTGAAATATCCCAAGAACCAGATGTCACAGATACTTTTTGTCTTCAGCTGTGGATAGGTATTGAACAGACCTTTCCTCTGATGTATCTATCGATGGGTTTGGGAAACATTGTTGAAAATGTAATTTTTTTCGGCAAGGGGTTAGCCTTGATTTTTTTTCTAAAATGTTGAAAAAAGTAAAGTCGTGAATTGGACAACAAGTTGTACACCAGTGGAAAGGTCTGTGAAATCCCTTTCGAGGACTGGCAGCTGCAGATTTTTGCGGGGCTTGGTTGCGGAGATATCAGAATCCAAACCAAGTCAAGTGCAGTTGGGTTTGAAAATCATGCGAATAACTTTGAATTGAAATATCTCAAGAACCAGATGTCACAGATACTTTTTATCTTCAGCTGTAGATAGATATTGAACAGACCTTTCTTCTGAAGTATCTATCGATGGGTTTGCGAAACATTGTTGAAAATGTAATTTTTTTCGGCAAGGGGTTAGCCTTGATTTTTTTTCTAAAATGTTGAAAAAAGTAAAGTCGGGAATTGGACAACAAGTTGTACACCAGTGGAAAGGTCTGTGAAATCCCTTTCGAGAACTGCTAGCCGCAGATTTTTGCGGGGTTTGGTTGCGGAGATATCAGCATCCAAACCAAGTCAAATGCAGTTGGGTTTGAAAATCATGCGAATAAATTTGAATTGAAATATCTCAAGAACCAGATGTCACAGATACTTTTTGTCTTCAGCTGTAGATAGGTATTGAACAGACCCTTCTTCTGATGTATCTATCGATGGGTTTGGGAAACATTGTTGAAAATGTAATTTTTTTCGGCAAGGGGTTAGCCTTGATTTTTTTTCTAAAATGTTGAAAAAAGTAAAGTCGTGAATTGGACAACAAGTTGTACACCAGTGGAAAGGTCTGTGAAATCCCTTTCGAGAACTGGTAGCCGCAGATTTTTGCGGGGTTTGGTTGCGGAAATATCAGCATCCAAACCAAGTCAAATGCAGTTGGGTTTGAAAATCATGCGAATAATTTTGAATTGAAATATCTCAAGAACCAGATGTCACAGATACTTTTTGTCTTCAGCTGTAGATAGGTATTGAACAGGCCTTTCTTCTGCTGTATCTATCGATGGGTTTGGGAAACATTGTTGAAAATGTAATTTTTTCGGCAAGGGGTTAGCCTTGATTTTTTTCTAAAATGTTGAGAAAAGTAAAGTCGTGAATTGTACAACAAGTTGTACACCAGTGGAAAGGTCTGTGAAATCCCTTTCGAGGACTGGCAGCTGCAGATTTTTGCGGGGCTTGGTTGCAGAAGTATCACCATCCGAAACAAGTCAAATGCAGTTGGGTGGAAAATAATGCCAATAACTTTGAATTAAAATATCCCAAGAACCAGATGTCACAGATACTTTTTGTCTTCAGCTGTGGATAGGTATTGAACAGACCTTTCTTCTGATGTATCTATCGATGGGTTTGGGAAACATTGTTGAAAATGTAATTTTTTTCGGCAAGGGGTTAGCCTTGATTTTTTTTCTAAAATGTTGAAAAAAGTAAAGTCGTGAATTGGACAACAAGTTGTACACCAGTGGAAAGGTCTGTGAAATCCCTTTCGAGAACTGGTAGCCGCAGATTTTTGCGGGGTTTGGTTGCGGAAATATCAGCATCCAAACCAAGTCAAATGCAGTTGGGTTTGAAAATCATGCGAATAACTTTGAATTGAAATATCTCAAGAACCAGATGTCACAGATACTTTTTGTCTTCAGCTGTAGATAGGTATTGAACAGGCCTTTCTTCTGCTGTATCTATCGATGGGTTTGGGAAACATTGTTGAAAATGTAATTTTTTCGGCAAGGGGTTAGCCTTGATTTTTTTCTAAAATGTTGAGAAAAGTAAAGTCGTGAATTGTACAACAAGTTGTACACCAGTATAAAGGTCTTTGAAATCCCTTTCGAGAACTGGTAGCCGCAGATTTTTTCCGGGTTTGGTTGCGGAGATATCAGCATCCAAACCAAGTCAAATGCAGTTGGGTTTGAAAATCATTGGAATAAATTTGAATTGAAATATCTCAAGAACCAGATGTCACAGATACTTTTTGTCTTCAGCTGTAGATAGATAATGAACAGACCTTTCTTCTGATGTATCTATCGATGGGTTTGGGAAACATTGTTGAAAATGTAATTTTTTTCGGCAAGGGGTTAGCCTTGATTTTTTTTCTAAAATGTTGAAAAAAAGTAAAGTCGTGAATTGGATAACAAGTTGTACACCAGTGGAAAGGTCTGTGAAATCCCTTTCGAGGACTGGCAGCTGCAGATTTTTGCGGGGCTTGGTTGCAGAGGTATCACCATCCGAAACCAGTCAAATGCAGTTGGGTGGAAAATAATGCCAATAATTTTGAATTGAAATATCTCAAGAACCAGATGTCACAGATACTTTTTATCTTCAGCTGTAGATAGATATTGAACAGACCTTTCTTCTGAAGTATCTATCGATGGGTTTGTGAAACATTGTTGAAAATGTAATTTTTTCGGCAAGGGGTTAGCCTTGATTTTTTTCTAAAATGTTGAAAAAAGTAAAGTCGTGAATTGTACAGCAAGTTCTGCACCAGTGGAAAGGCCTGTGAAATCCCTTTCGAGGACTGGCAGCTGCAGATTTTTGCGGGGCTTGCTTGCAGAGGTATCACCATCCAAAACAAGTCAAATGCAGTTGGATGGAAAATCATGCGAATAACTTTGAATTGAAATATCCCAAGAACCAGATGTCACAGATACTTTTTGTCCTCAGCTGTAGATAGGTATTGAACAGACCTTTCTTCTGATGTATCTATCGATGGGTTTGCGAAACATTGTTGAAAATGTAATTTTTTTCGGCAAGGGGTTAGCCTTGATTTTTTTTCTAAAATGTTGAAAAAAGTAAAGTCGGGAATTGGACAACAAGTTGTACACCAGTGGAAAGGTCTGTGAAATCCCTTTCGAGAACTGCTAGCCGCAGATTTTTGCGGGGTTTGGTTGCGGAGATATCAGCATCCAAACCAAGTCAAATGCAGTTGGGTTTGAAAATCATGCGAATAAATTTGAATTGAAATATCTCAAGAACCAGATGTCACAGATACTTTTTGTCTTCAGCTGTAGATAGGTATTGAACAGACCTTTCTTCTGATGTATCTATCGATGGGTTTGGGAAACATTGTTGAAAATGTAATTTTTTTCGGCAAGGGGTTAGCCTTGATTTTTTTTCTAAAATGTTGAAAAAAGTAAAGTCGTGAATTGGACAACAAGTTGTACACCAGTGGAAAGGTCTGTGAAATCCCTTTCGAGAACTGGTTGCCGCAGATTTTTGCGGGGTTTGGTTGCGGAAATATCAGCATCCAAACCAAGTCAAATGCAGTTGGGTTTGAAAATCATGCGAATAACTTTGAATTGAAATATCTCAAGAACCAGATGTCACAGATACTTTTTGTCTTCAGCTGTAGATAGGTATTGAACAGGCCTTTCTTCTGCTGTATCTATCGATGGGTTTGGGAAACATTGTTGAAAATGTAATTTTTTCGGCAAGGGGTTAGCCTTGATTTTTTTCTAAAATGTTGAGAAAAGTAAAGTCGTGAATTGTACAACAAGTTGTACACCAGTATAAAGGTCTTTGAAATCCCTTTCGAGAACTGGTAGCCGCAGATTTTTTCCGGGTTTGGTTGCGGAGATATCAGCATCCAAACCAAGTCAAATGCAGTTGGGTTTGAAAATCATTGGAATAAATTTGAATTGAAATATCTCAAGAACCAGATGTCACAGATACTTTTTGTCTTCAGCTGTAGATAGATAATGAACAGACCTTTCTTCTGATGTATCTATCGATGGGTTTGGGAAACATTGTTGAAAATGTAATTTTTTTCGGCAAGGGGTTAGTCTTGATTTTTTTTCTAAAATGTTGAAAAAAAGTAAAGTCGTGAATTGGACAACAAGTTGTACACCAGTGGAAAGGTCTGTGAAATCCCTTTCGAGGACTGGCAGCTGCAGATTTTTGCGGGGCTTGGTTGCAGAGGTATCACCATCCGAAACAAGTCAAATGCAGTTGGGTGGAAAATAATGCCAATAACTTTGAATTGAAATATCCCAAGAACCAGATGTCACAGATACTTTTTGTCTTCAGCTGTGGATAGGTATTGAACAGACCTTTCTTCTGATGTATCTATCGATGGGTTTGGGAAACATTGTTGAAAATGTAATTTTTTTCGGCAAGGGGTTAGAATTGATTTTTTTTCTAAAATGTTGAAAAAAGTAAAGTCGTGAATTGGACAACAAGTTGTACACCAGTGGAAAGCTCTGTGAAATCCCTTTCGAGGACTGGCAGCTGCAGATTTTTGCGGGGCTTGGTTGCGGAGATATCAGAATCCAAACCAAGTCAAGTGCAGTTGGGTTTGAAAATCATTGGAATAAATTTGAATTGAAATATCTCAAGAACTAGATGTCACAGATACTTTTTGTCTTCAGCTGTAGATAGGTATTGAACAGACCTTTCTTCTGATGTATCTATCGATGGGTTTGGGAAACATTGTTGAAAATGTAATTTTTTTCGGCAAGGGGTTAGCCTTGATTTTTTTTCTAAAATGTTGAAAAAAGTAAAGTCGTGAATTGGACAACAAGTTGTACACCAGTGGAAAGGTCTTTGAAATCCCTTTCGAGAACTGGTAGCCGCAGATTTTTGCGGGGTTTGGTTGCGGAGATATCAGCATCCAAACCAAGTCAAATGCAGTTGGGTTTGAAAATCATGCGAATAACTTTGAATTGAAATATCTCAAGAACCAGATGTCACAAATACTTTTTGTCTTCAGCTGTAGATAGGTATTGAACATACCTTTCTTCTGATGTATCTATCGATGGGTTTGGGAAACATTGTTGAAAATGTAATTTTTTTCGGCAAGGGGTTAGCCTTGATTTTTTTTATAAAATGTTGAAAAAAAGTAAAGTCGTGAATTGGACAACAAGTTGTGCACCAATGGAAAGGTCTGTGAAATCCCTTTCGAGGACTGGCAGCTGCAGATTTTTGCGGGGCTTGGTTGCAGAGGTATCACCATCCGAAACAAGTCAAATGCAGTTGGGTTTGAAAATCATGCGAATAACTTTGAATTGAAATATCTCAAGAACCAGATGTCACAGATACTTTTTGTCTTCAGCTGTAGATAGGTATTGAACAGACCTTTCTTCTGATGTATCAATCGATGGGTTTGGGAAACATTGTTGAAAATGTAATTTTTTTCGGCACGGGGTTAGCCTTGATTTTTTTTGTAAAATGTTGAAAAAAGTAAAGTCGTGAATTGGACAACAAGTCGTACACCAGTGGAAAGGTCTGTGAAATCCCTTTCGAGGACTGGCAGCTGCAGATTTTTGCGGGGCTTGGTTGCAGAGGTATCACCATCCGAAACAAGTCAAATGCAGTTGGGTGGAAAATAATGCCAATAACTTTGAATTAAAATATCCCAAGAACCAGATGTCACAGATACTTTTTGTCCTCAGCTGTGGATAGGTATTAAACAGACCTTTCTTTTGATGTATCTACCGATGGGTTTGGGAAACATTGTTGAAAATGTAATTTTTTTCGGCAAGGGGTTAGCCTTGATTTTTTTCTAAAATGTTGAAAAAAGTAAAGTCGTGAATTGTACAACAAGTTGTACACCAGTGGAAAGGTCTTTGAAATCACTTTCGAGAACTGGTAGCCGCAGATTTTTGCGGGGTTTGGTTGCGGAGATATCAGCATCCAAACCAAGTCAAATGCAGTTGGGTTTGAAAATCATGCGAATAACTTTGAATTGAAATATCTCAAGAACCAGATGTCACAGGTACTTTTTGTCTTCAGCTGTAGATAGGTATTGAACAGACCTTTCTTCTGATGTATCTATCGATGGGTTTGGGAAACATTGTTGAAAATGTAATTTTTTTCGGCAAGGGGCTAGCCTTGATTTTTTTTCTAAAATGTTGAAAAAAGTAAAGTCGTGAATTGGACAACAAGTTGTACAAAAGTGGAAAGGTCTGTGAAATCCCTTTCGAGGACTGGCAGCTCCAGATTTTTGCGGGGCTTGGTTGCAGAGGTATCACCATCCGAAACAAGTCAAATGCAGTTGGGTGGAAAATAATGCCAATAACTTTGAATTAAAATATCCCAAGAACCAGATGTCACAGATACTTTTTGTCCTCAGCTGTGGATAGGTATTAAACAGACCTTTCTTTTGATGTATCTACCGATGGGTTTGGGAAACATTGTTGAAAATGTAATTTTTTTCGGCAAGGGGTTAGCCTTGATTTTTTTCTAAAATGTTGAAAAAAGTAAAGTCGTGAATTGTACAACAAGTTGTACACCAAGGGAAAGGTCTTTGAAATCACTTTCGAGAACTGGTAGCCGCAGATTTTTACGGGGTTTGGTTGCGGAGATATCAGCATCCAAACCAAGTCAAATGCAGTTGGGTTTGAAAATCATGCGAATAACTTTGAATTGAAATATCTCAAGAACCAGATGTCACAGGTACTTTTTGTCTTCAGCTGTAGATAGGTATTGAACAGACCTTTCTTCTGATGTATCTATCGATGGGTTTGGGAAACATTGTTGAAAATGTAATTTTTTTCGGCAAGGGGCTAGCCTTGATTTTTTTTCTAAAATGTTGAAAAAAGTAAAGTCGTGAATTGGACAACAAGTTGTACAAAAGTGGAAAGGTCTGTGAAATCCCTTTCGAGGACTGGCAGCTCCAGATTTTTGCGGGGCTTGGTTGCAGAGGTATCACCATCCGAAACAAGTCAAATGCAGTTGGGTTTGAAAATCATGCGAATAAATTTGAATTGAAATATCTCAAGAACCAGATGTCACAGATACTTTTTGTCTTCAGCTGTAGATAGGTATTGACCAGACCTTTCTTCTGATGTATCTATCGATGGGTTTGGGAAACATTGTTGAAAATGTAATTTTTTTCGGCAAGGGGTTAGCCTTGATTTTTTTTCTAAAATGTTGAAAAAAGTAAAGTCGTGAATTGGACAACAAGTTGTACACCAGTGGAAAGGTCTGTGAAATCCCTTTCGAGGACTGGCAGCTGCAGATTTTTGCGGGGCTTGGTTGCAGAGGTATCACCATCCGAAACAAGTCAAATGCAGTTGGGTTTGAAAATCATGCGAATAACTTTGAATTGAAATATCTCAAGAACCAGATGTCACAGATACTTTTTGTCTTCAGCTGTAGATAGGTATTGAACAGACCTTTCTTCTGATGTATCTATCGATGGGCTTGGGAAACATTGTTGAAAATGTAATTTTTTTCGGCAAGGGGTTAGCCTTGATTTTTTTTCTAAAATGTTGAAAAAAGTAAAGTCGTGAATTGGACAACAAGTTGTACAATAGTGGAAATGTCTGTGAAATCACTTTCGAGGACTGGCAGCTGCAGATTTTTGCGGGGCTTGGTTGCAGAGGTATCACCATCCGAAACAAGTCAAATGCAGTTGGGTGGAAAATAATGCCAATAACTTTGAATTGAAATATCCCAAGAACCAGATGTCACAGATACTTTTTGTCCTCAGCTGTGGATAGGTATTAAACAGACCTTTCTTTTGATGTATCTACCGATGGGTTTGGGAAACATTGTTGAAAATGTAATTTTTTTCGGCAAGGGGCTAGCCTTGATTTTTTTTCTAAAATGTTGAAAAAAGTAAAGTCGTGAATTGGACAACAAGTTGTACAAAAGTGGAAAGGTCTGTGAAATCCCTTTCGAGGACTGGCAGCTCCAGATTTTTGCGGGGCTTGGTTGCAGAGGTATCACCATCCGAAACAAGTCAAATGCAGTTGGGTTTGAAAATCATGCGAATAAATTTGAATTGAAATATCTCAAGAACCAGATGTCACAGATACTTTTTGTCTTCAGCTGTAGATAGGTATTGAACAGACCTTTCTTCTGATGTATCTATCGATGGGTTTGGGAAACATTGTTGAAAATGTAATTTTTTTCGGCAAGGGGTTAGCCTTGATTTTTTTTCTAAAATGTTGAAAAAAGTAAAGTCGTGAATTGGACAACAAGTTGTACACCAGTGGAAAGGTCTGTGAAATCCCTTTCGAGGACTGGCAGCTGCAGATTTTTGCGGGGCTTGGTTGCAGAGGTATCACCATCCGAAACAAGTCAAATGCAGTTGGGTTTGAAAATCATGCGAATAACTTTGAATTGAAATATCTCAAGAACCAGATGTCACAGATACTTTTTGTCTTCAGCTGTAGATAGGTATTGAACAGACCTTTCTTCTGATGTATCTATCGATGGGCTTGGGAAACATTGTTGAAAATGTAATTTTTTTCGGCAAGGGGTTAGCCTTGATTTTTTTTCTAAAATGTTGAAAAAAGTAAAGTCGTGAATTGGACAACAAGTTGTACAATAGTGGAAATGTCTGTGAAATCACTTTCGAGGACTGGCAGCTGCAGATTTTTGCGGGGCTTGGTTGCAGAGGTATCACCATCCGAAACAAGTCAAATGCAGTTGGGTGGAAAATAATGCCAATAACTTTGAATTGAAATATCCCAAGAACCAGATGTCACAGATACTTTTTGTCCTCAGCTGTAGATAGGTATTGAACAGACCTTTCTTCTGATGTATCTATCGATAGGTTTACGAAACATTGTTGAAAATGTAATTTTTTTCGGCAAGGGGTTAGCCTTGATTTTTTTTCTAAAATGTTGAAAAAAGTAAAGTCGTGAATTGGACAACAAGTTGTACACCAGTGGAAAGGTCTATGAAATCCCTTTCGAGAACTGCTAGCCGCAGATTTTTGCGGGGTTTGGTAGCGGAGATATCAGCATCCAAACCAAGTCAAATGCAGTTGGGTTTGAAAATCATGCGAATAAATTTGAATTGAAATATCTCAAGAACCAGATGTCACAGATACTTTTTGTCTTCAGCTGTAGATAGGTATTGAACAGACCTTTCTTCTGATGTATCTATCGATGGGTTTGGGAAACATTGTTGAAAATATAATTTTTTTCGGCAAGGGGTTAGCCTTGATTTTTTTCTAAAATGTTGAAAAAAAGTAAAGTCGTGAATTGTACAACAAGTTGTACACCAGTGGAAAGGTCTTTGAAATCCCTTTCGAGAACTGGTAGCCGCAGATTTTTGTGGGGTTTGGTTGCGGAGATATCAGCATCCAAACCAAGTCAAATGCAGTTGGGTTTGAAAATCATGCGAATAAATTTGAATTGAAATATCTCAAGAACCAGATGTCACAGATACTTTTTGTCTTCAGCTGTAGATAGGTATTGAACAGACCTTTCTTCTGATGTATCTATCGATGGGTTTGGGAAACATTGTTGAAAATGTAATTTTTTTCGGCAAGGGGTTAGCCTTGATTTTTTTTCTAAAATGTTGAAAAAAGTAAAGTCGTGAATTGGAAAACAAGTTGTACACCAGTGGAAAGGTCTGTGAAATCCCTTTCGAGGACTGGCAGCTGCAGATTTTTGTCAAAGTGCAGTTGGGTGGAAAATAATGCCAATAACTTTGAATTGAAATATCTCAAGAACCAGATGTCACAGACACTTTTTGTCTTCAGCTGTGGATAGGTATTGAACAGACATTTCTTTTGATGTATCTATCGATGGGTTTGGGAAACATTGTTGAAAATGTAATTTTTTTCGGCAAGGGGTTAGCCTTGATTTTTTTTTCTAAAATGTTGAAAAAAGTAAAGTCGTGAATTGTACAACAAGTTGTACACCAGTGGAAAGGTATGTGAAATCCCTTCCGTGGACTGAAAGCCGCAGAATTTTACGGGGCTTGGTTGCGGAGATATCGCTATCCGAAACAAGTCAAATGCAGTTGGGTGGAAAATAATGCCAATAACTTTGAATTGAAATATCTCAAGAACCAGATGTCACAGACACTTTTTGTCTTTAGCTGTAGATAGGTATTGAACAGACCTTTCCTCTGAAGTATCTATCGATTGGTTTGGGAAACATTGTTGAAAATGTAATTTTTTTCGGCAAGGGGTTAGTCTTGATTTTTTTTCTAAAATGTTGAAAAAAGTAAAGTCGTGTATTGGACAACAAGTTGTAAACCAGTGGAAAGGTCTTTGAAATCCCTTTCAAGAACTGGTAGCCGCAGATTTTTGCGGGGTTTGGTTGCGGAGATATCAGCATCCAAACCAAGTCAAATGCAGTTGGGTTTGAAAATCGTGCGAATAACATTGAATTGAAATATCTCAAGAACCAGATGTCACAGATACTTTTTACTCTTCAGCTGTAGATAGGTATTGAACAGACCTTTCTTCTAATGTATCTATCGATGGGTTTGGGAAACATTGTTGAAAATGTAATTTTTTTCGGCAAGGGGTTAGTCTTGATTTTTTTTCTAAAATGTTGAAAAAAGTAAAGTCGTGTATTGGACAACAAGTTGTAAACCAGTGGAAAGGTCTGTGAAATCCCTTTCGAGGACTGGCAGCTGCAGATTTTTGCGGGGCTTGGTTGCAGAGGTATCACCATCCAAATCAAGTCAAATGCAGTTGGATGGAATATCATGCGAATAACTTTGAATTGAAATATCCCAAGAACCAGATGTCACAGATACTTTTTGTCCTCAGCTGTGGATAGGTATTGAACAGACCTTTCTTTTGATGTATCTACCGATGGGTTTGGGAAACATTGTTGAAAATGTAATTTTTTTCGGCAAGGGGTTGGCCTTGATTTTTTTCTAAAATGTTGAAAAAAGTAAAGTCGTGAATTGTACAACAAGTTGTACACCAGTGGAAAGGTCTTTGAAATCCCTTTCGAGAACTAGTAGCCGCAGATTTTTGCCGGGTTTGGTTGCGGAGATATCAGCATCCAAACCAAGTCAAATGCAGTTGGGTTTGAAAATCATGCGAATAAATTTGAATTGAAATATCTCAAGAACCAGATGTCACACATACTTTTTGTCTTCAGCTGTAGATAGGTGTTGAACAGACCTTTCTTCTGATGTATCTATCGATGGGTTTGGGAAACATTGCTGAAAATGTAATTTTTTTCGTCAAGGGGTTAGCCTTCATTTTTTTTCTAAAATGTTGAAAAAAGTAAAGTCGTGAATTGTACAACAAGTTGTACACCGGTGGAAAGGTCTTTGAAATCCCTTTCGAGAACTGGTAGCCGCAGATTTTTGCGGGGTTTGGTTGCGGAGATATCAGCATATAAACCAAGTCAAATGCAGTTGGGTTTGAAAATCATGCGAATAACTTTGAATTGAAATATCTCAAGAACCAGATGTCACAGATAGTTTTTGTCTTCAGCTGTAGATAGGTATTGAACAGACCTTTCTTCTGATGTATCTACCGATGGGTTTGGGAAACATTGTTAAAAATGTAATTTTTTTCGGCAAGGGGTTAGCCTTGATTTTTTTTCTAAAATGTTGAAAAAAGTAAAGTCGTGAATTGGACAACAAGTTGTACACCAGTGGAAAGGTCTGTGAAATCCCTTTCGAGGACTGGCAGCTGCAGATTTTTGCGGGGCTTGGTTGCAGAGGTATCACCATCCGAAACAAGTCAAATGCAGTTGGGTGGAAAATAATGCCAATAACTTTGAATTGAAATATCTCAAGAACCAGATGTCACAGACACTTTTTGTCTTCAGCTGTGGATAGGTATTGAACAGACATTTCTTTTGATGTATCTATCGATGGGTTTGGGAAACATTGTTGAAAACGTAATTTTTTTCGGCAAGGGGTTAGCCTTGATTTTTTTCTAAAATGTTGAAAAAAGTAAAGTCGTGAATTGTACAACAAGTTGAAAACCAGTGGAAAGGTCTTTGAAATCCCTTTTGAGAACTGGTAGCCGCAGATTTTTGCGGGGTTTGGTTGCGGAGATATCAGCATCCAAACCAAGTCAAATGCAGTTGGGTTTGAAAATCATGCGAATAACTTTGAATTGAAATATCTCAAGAACCAGATGTCACAGATACTTTTTGTCTTCAGCTGTAGATAGGTATTGAACAGACCTTTCTTCTGAAGTATCTATCGATGGGTTTGGGAAACATTGTAGAAAATGTAATTTTTTCGGCAAGGGGTTAGCCTTGATTTTTTTCTAAAATGTTGAAAAAAGTAAAGTCGTGAATTGTACAACAAGTTGTACACCAGTGGAAAGGTCTTTGAAATCCCTTTCGAGAACTGGTAGCCGCAGATTTTTGCGGGGTTTGGTTGCAGAGGTATCACCATCCGAAACAAGTCAAATGCAGTTGGGTGGAAAATAATGCCAATAACTTTGAATTGAAATATCTCAAGACCCAGATGTCACAGACACTTTTTGTCTTCAGCTGTGGATAGGTATTGAACAGAAATTTCTTTTGATGTATCTATCGATGGGTTTGGGAAACATTGTTGAAAATGTAATTTTTTTCGGCAAGGGGTTAGCCTTGATTTTTTTTCTAAAATGTTGAAAAAAGTAAAGTCGTGAATTGTACAACAAGTTGTACACCAGTGGAAAGGTCTTTGAAATCCCTTTCGAGAACTGGTAGCCGCAGATTTTTGCGGGGTTTGGTTGCGGAGATATTAGCATCCAAACCAAGTCAAATGCAGTTGGGTTTGAAAATCGTGCGAATAACTTTGAATTGAAGTATCTCAAGAACCAGATGTCACAGATACTTTTTACTCTTCAGCTGTAGATAGGTATTGAACAGACCTTTCTTTTGATGTATCTACCGATAGATTTGGGAAACATTGTTGAAAATGTAATTTTTTTCGGCAAGGGGTTAGCCTTGATTTTTTTCTAAAATGTTGAAAAAAGTAAAGTCGTGAATTCTACAACAAGTTGTACACCAGTGGAAAGGTCTTTGAAATTCCTTTCGAGAACTGGTAGCCGCAGATTTTTGCGGGGTTTGGTTGCGGAGATATCAGCATCCAAACCAAGTCAAATGCAGTTGGGTTTGAAAATTATGCGAATAATTTTGAATTGAAATATCTCAAGAACCAGATGTCACAGATACTTTTTGTCTTTAGCTGTAGATAGGTATTGAACAGGCCTTTCTTCTGATGTATCTACCGATGGGTTTGGGAAACATTGTTGAAAATGTAATTTTTTCGGCAAGGGGTTAGCCTTGATTTTTTTCTAAAATGTTGAAAAAAGTAAAGTCGTGAATTGTACAACAAGTTGTACACCAGTGGAAAGGTCTTTGAAATCCCTTTCGAGAACTGGTAGCCGCAGATTTTTGCCGGGTTTGGTTGCGGAGATATCAGCATCCAAATCAAGTCAAATGCAGTTGGATGGAAAATCATGCGAATAACTTTGAATTGAAATATCCCAAGAACCAGATGTCACAGATACTTTTTGTCCTCAGCTGTGGATATGTATTGAACAGACCTTTCTTTTGATGTATCTACCGATGGGTTTGGGAAACATTGTTGAAAATGTAATTTTTTTCGGCAAGGGGTTAGCCTTGATTTTTTTTCTAAAATGTTGAAAAAAGTAAAGTCGTGAATTGGACAACAAGTTGTACACCAAGGAAAGGTCTGTGAAATCCCTTTCGAGGACTGGCAGCTGCAGATTTTTGCGGCGCTTGGTTGCAGAGGTATCACCATCCGAAACAAGTCAAATGCAGTTGGAAGGAAACTAATGCCAATAACTTTGAATTGAAATATCTCAAGAACCAGATGCCACAGACACTTTTTGGCTTCAGCTGTAGATAGGTATTGAACAGACCTTTCTTCTGATGTATCTACCGATGGGTTTGGGAAATATTGTTGAAAATGTAATTTTTTTCGGCAAGGGGTTAGAATTGATTTTTTTCTAAAATGTTGAAAAATGTAAAGTCGTGAATTGTACAACAAGTTGTACACCAGTGGAAAGGTCTTTGAAATCCCTTTCGAGGACTGGTAGCTGCAGATTTTTGCGGGACTTGGTTGCAGAATTATCACCATCCAAAACAAGTCAAATGCAGTTGGATGGCAAATCATGCGAATAACTTTGAATTTAAATATCCCAAGAACCAGATGTCACAGATACTTTTCGTCCTCAGTTGTGGATAGGTATTGAACAGACCTTTCTTCTGATGTATCTATCGATGGGTTTGGGAAACATTGTTGAAAATGTAATTTTTTTCGGCAAGGGGTTAGCCTTGATTTTTTTTCTAAAATGTTGAAAAAAGTAAAGTCGTGAATTGTACAACAAGTTGTACACCAGTGGAAAGGTCTTTGAAATCCCTTTCGAGAACTGGTAGCCGTAGATTTTTGCGGGGTTTGGTTGCGGAGATATCAGCATCCAAACCAAGTCAAATGCAGTTGGGTTTGAAAATCATGCGAATAACTTTGAATTGAAATATCTCAAGAACCAGATGTCACAGATACTTTTTGTCTTCAGCTGTAGATAGGTATTGAACAGACCTTTCTTCTGATGTATCTACCGATGGGTTTGGGAAACATTGTTGAAAATGTAATTTTTTTCGGCAAGGGGTTAGCCTTGATTTTTTTCTAAAATGTTGAAAAAAGTAAAGTCGTGAATTGTACAACAAGTTGTACACCAGTGGAAAGGTCTTTGAAATCCCTTTCGAGAACTGGTAGCCGCAGATTTTTGCCGGGTTTGGTTGCGGAGATATCAGCATCCAAATCAAGTCAAATGCAGTTGGATGGAAAATCATGCGAATAACTTTGAATTGAAATATCCCAAGAACCAGATGTCACAGATACTTTTTGTCCTCAGCTGTGGATAGGTATTGAACAGACCTTTCTTTTGATGTATCTACCGATGGGTTTGGGAAACATTGTTGAAAATGTAATTTTTTTCGGCAAGGGGTTAGCCTTGATTTTTTTCTAAAATGTTGAAAAAAGTAAAGTCGTGAATTGTACAACAAGTTGTACACCAGTAGAAAGGTCTTTGAAATCCCTTTCGAGAACTGGTAGCCGCAGATTTTTGCGGGGTTTGGTTGCGGAGATATCAGCATCCAAACCAGGTCAAATGCAGTTGGGTTTGAAAATCATGCGAATAACTTTGAATTGAAATATCTCAAGAACCAGATGTCACAGATACTTTTTGTCTTCAGCTGTAGATATTGAACAGACCTTTCTTCTGATGTATCTATCGATGGGTTTGGGAAACATTGTTGAAAATGTAATTTTTTTCGGCAAGGGGTTAGCCTTGATTTTTTTTCTAAAATGTTGAAAAAAGTAAAGTCGTGAATTGGACAACAAGTTGTACACCAGTGGAAAGGTCTGTGAAATCCCTTTCGAGGACTGGCAGCTGCAGATTTTTGCGGGGCTTGGTTGCAGAGGTATCACCATCCAAATCAAGTCAAATGCAGTTGGATGGAAAATCATGCGAATAACTTTGAATTGAAATATCCCAAGAACCAGATGTCACAGATACTTTTTGTCCTCAGCTGTGGATAGGTATTGAACAGACCTTTCTTTTGATGTATCTACCGATGGGCTTGGGAAGCATTGTTGAAAATGTAATTTTTTTCGGCAAGGGGTTAGCCTTGATTTTTTTCTAAAATGTTGAAAAAAGTAAAGTCGTGAATTGTACAACAAGTTGTTCACCAGTGGAAAGGTCTTTGAAATCCCTTTCGAGAACTGGCAGCCGCAGATTTTTGCGGGGTTTGGTTGCGGAGATATCAGCATCCAAACCAAGTCAAATGCAGTTGGGTTTGAAAATTATGCGAATAATTTTGAATTGAAATATCTCAAGAACCAGATGTCACAGATACTTTTTGTCTTCAGCTGTAGATAGGTATTGAACAGACCTTTCTTCTGATGTATCTATCGATGGGTTTGGGAAACATTGTTGAAAATGTAATTTTTTTCGGCAAGGGGTAAGCCTTGATTTTTTTTTCTAAAATGTTGAAAAAAGTAAAGTCGTGAATTGTACAACAAGTTGTACACCAGTGGAAAGGTCTGTGAAATCCCTTTCGTGGACTCGAAGCCGCAGAATTTTGCGGGGCTTGGTTGCGGAGATATCGCCATCCGAAACAAGTCAAATGCAGTTGGATGGAAAATCATGCGAATAACTTTGAATTGAAATGTCGCAAGAAGCAGATGTCACAGATACTTTTTGTCCTCAGCTGTGGATAGGTATTGAACAGACCTTTCTTTTGATGTATCTACCGATGGGTTTGGAAAACATTGTTGAAAACGTAATTTTTTTCGGCAAGGGGTTAGCCTTGATTTTTTTTCTAAAATGTTGAAAAAAGTAAAGTCGTGAATTGTACAACAAGTTGTACACCAGTGGAAAGGTCTTTGAAATCCCTTTCGAGAACTGGTAGCCGCAGATTTTTGCGGGGTTTGGTTGCGGAGATATCAGCATCCAAACCAAGTCAAATGCAGTTGGGTTTGAAAATCATGCGAATAACTTTGAATTGAAATATCTCAAGAACCAGATGTCACAGATACTTTTTGTCTTCAGCTGTAGATAGGTATTGAACATACCTTTCTTTTGATGTATCTACCGATGGGTTTGGGAAACATTGTTGAAAATGTAATTTTTTTCGGCAAGGGGTTAGCCTTGATTTTTTTCTAAAATGTTGAAAAAAGTAAAGTCGTGAATTGTACAACAAGTTGTACACAAGTGGAAAGGTCTTTGAAAGCCCTTTCGAGAACTGGTAGCCGCAGATTTTTGCGGGGTTTGGTTGCGGAGATATCAGCATCCAAACCAAGTCAAATGCAGTTGGGTTTGAAAATCATGCGAATAACTTTGAATTGAAATATCTCAAGAACCAGATGTCACAGACACTTTTTGTCTTCAGCTGTGGATAGGTATTGAACAGACATTTCTTTTGATGTTAAGGCAAGGGGTTAGCCTTGATTTTTTTCTAAAATGTTGAAAAAAGTAAAGCCGTGAATTGGACAACAAGTTGTACACCAGTGGAAAGGTCTGTGAAATCCCTTTCGTGGACTGGAAGCCGCAGAATTTTGCGGCGCTTGGTTGCGGAGATATCGCTTTCCGAAACAAGTCAAATGCAGTTGGAAGGAAACTAATGCCAATAACTTTGAGTTGAAATATCTCAAGAACCAGATGTCACAGACACTTTTTGTCTTCAGCTGTGGATAGGTATTGAACAGACATTTCTTTTGATGTATCTATCGATGGGTTTGGGAAACATTGTTGAAAATGTAATTTTTTTCGACAAGGGGTTAGCCTTGATTTTTTTTCTAAAATGTTGAAAAAAGTAAAGTTCGGAATTGGACAACAAGTTGTACACCAGTGGAAAGGTCTGCGAAATCCCTTTCGAGGACTGGCAGCTGCAGATTTTTGCGGGGCTTGGTTGCAGAGGTATCACCATCCGAAACAAGTCAAATGCAGTTGGGTGGAAAATAATGCCAATAACTTTGAATTGAAATATCTCAAGACACAGATGTCACAGACACTTTTTGTCTTCAGCTGTGGATAGGTATTGAACAGACATTTCTTTTGATGTATCTATCGATGGGTTTGGGAAACATTGTTGAAAATGTAATTTTTTTCGACAAGGGGTTAAGCCTTGATTTTTTTTCTAAGATGTTGAAAAAAGTAAAGTCGTGAATTGTACAACAAGTTGTACACCAGTGGAAAGGTCTTTGAAATCCCTTTCGAGAACTGGTAGCCGCAGATTTTTGCGGGGTTTGGTTGTGGAGATATTAGCATCCAAACCAAGTCAAATGCAGTTGGGTTTGAAAATCATGCGAATAAATTTGAATTGAAATATCTCAAGAACAATATGTCACAGATACTTTTTGTCTTCAGCTGTAGATAGGTATTGAACAGACCTTTCTTCTGATGTATCTATCGATGGGTTTGGGAAACATGTGTTGAAACAATGTTGAATTGGACAACAAGTTGTACACCAGTGGAAAGGTCTGTGAAATCCCTTTCGAGGACTGGCAGCTGCAGATTTTTGCGGGGCTTGGTTGCAGAGGTATCACCATCCAAATCAAGTCAAATGCAGTTGGATGGAAAATCATGCGAATAACTTTGAATTGAAATATCCCAAGAACCAGATGTCACAGATACTTTTTGTCCTCAGCTGTGGATAGGTATTGAACAGACCTTTCTTTTGATGTATCTACCGATGGGCTTGGGAAGCATTGTTGAAAATGTAATTTTTTTCGGCAAGGGGTTAGCCTTGATTTTTTTCTAAAATGTTGAAAAAAGTAAAGTCGTGAATTGTACAACAAGTTGTTCACCAGTGGAAAGGTCTTTGAAATCCCTTTCGAGAACTGGCAGCCGCAGATTTTTGCGGGGTTTGGTTGCGGAGATATCAGCATCCAAACCAAGTCAAATGCAGTTGGGTTTGAAAATTATGCGAATAATTTTGAATTGAAATATCTCAAGAACCAGATGTCACAGATACTTTTTGTCTTCAGCTGTAGATAGGTATTGAACAGACCTTTCTTCTGATGTATCTATCGATGGGTTTGGGAAACATTGTTGAAAATGTAATTTTTTTCGGCAAGGGGTAAGCCTTGATTTTTTTTTCTAAAATGTTGAAAAAAGTAAAGTCGTGAATTGTACAACAAGTTGTACACCAGTGGAAAGGTCTGTGAAATCCCTTTCGTGGACTCGAAGCCGCAGAATTTTGCGGGGCTTGGTTGCGGAGATATCGCCATCCGAAACAAGTCAAATGCAGTTGGAAGGAAACTAATGCCAATAACTTTGAATTGAAATATCTCAAGAACCAGATGTCACAGACACTTTTTGTCTTCAGCTGTAGATATGTATTGAACAGACCTTTCTTCTGAAATATCTATCGATGGGTTTGGGAAACATTGTTGAAAATGTAATTTTTTCGGCAAGGGGTTAGCCTTGATTTTTTTTTCTAAAATGTTGAAAAAAGTAAAGTCGTGAATTGGACAACAAGTTGTACACCAGTTGAAAGGTCTGTGAAATCCCTTTCGAGGACTGGCAGCTGCAGATTTTTGCGGGGCTTGGTTGCAGAGGTATCACCATCCAAAACAAGTCAAATGCAGTTGGATGGAAAATCATGCGAATAACTTTGAATTGAAATGTCGCAAGAAGCAGATGTCACAGATACTTTTTGTCCTCAGCTGTGGATAGGTATTGAACAGACCTTTCTTTTGATGTATCTACCGATGGGTTTGGGAAACATTGTTGAAAACGTAATTTTTTTCGGCAAGGGGTTAGCCTTGATTTTTTTTCTAAAATGTTGAAAAAAGTAAAGTCGTGAATTGTACAACAAGTTGTACACCAGTGGAAAGGTCTTTGAAATCCCTTTCGAGAACTGGTAGCCGCAGATTTTTGCGGGGTTTGGTTGCGGAGATATCAGCATCCAAACCAAGTCAAATGCAGTTGGGTTTGAAAATCATGCGAATAACTTTGAATTGAAATATCTCAAGAACCAGATGTCACAGATACTTTTTGTCTTCAGCTGTAGATAGGTATTGAACATACCTTTCTTTTGATGTATCTACCGATGGGTTTGGGAAACATTGTTGAAAATGTAATTTTTTTCGGCAAGGGGTTAGCCTTGATTTTTTTCTAAAATGTTGAAAAAAGTAAAGTCGTGAATTGTACAACAAGTTGTACACAAGTGGAAAGGTCTTTGAAAGCCCTTTCGAGAACTGGTAGCCGCAGATTTTTGCGGGGTTTGGTTGCGGAGATATCAGCATCCAAACCAAGTCAAATGCAGTTGGGTTTGAAAATCATGCGAATAACTTTGAATTGAAATATCTCAAGAACCAGATGTCACAGATACTTTTTGTCTTCAGCTGTAGATAGGTATTGAACAGACCTTTCTTCTGATGTATCTATCGATGGGTTTGGGAAACATTGTTGAAAATGTAATTTTTTTCGGCAAGGGGTTAGCCTTGATTTTTTTCTAAAATGTTGAAAAAAGTAAAGCCGTGAATTGGACAACAAGTTTACACCATTGGAAAGGTCTGTGAAATCCCTTTCGAGGACTGGCAGCTGCAGATTTTTGCGGGGCTTGGTTGCAGAGGTATCACCATCCGAAACAAGTCAAATGCAGTTGGGTGGAAAATAATGCCAATAACTTTGAATTGAAATATCTCAAGAACCAGATGTCACAGACACTTTTTGTCTTCAGCTGTGGATAGGTATTGAACAGACATTTCTTTTGATGTTAAGGCAAGGGGTTAGCCTTGATTTTTTTCTAAAATGTTGAAAAAAGTAAAGCCGTGAATTGGACAACAAGTTGTACACCAGTGGAAAGGTCTGTGAAATCCCTTTCGTGGACTGGAAGCCGCAGAATTTTGCGGCGCTTGGTTGCGGAGATATCGCTTTCCGAAACAAGTCAAATGCAGTTGGAAGGAAACTAATGCCAATAACTTTGAATTGAAATATCTCAAGAACCAGATGTCACAGACACTTTTTGTATTCAGCTGTGGATAGGTATTGAACAGACATTTCTTTTGATGTATCTATCGATGGGTTTGGGAAACATTGTTGAAAATGTAATTTTTTTCGACAAGGGGTTAGCCTTGATTTTTTTTCTAAAATGTTGAAAAAAGTAAGTCGTGAATTGGACAACAAGTTGTACATCAGTTGAAAAGTCTGTGAAATCCCTTTCGAGGACTGGCAGCTGCAGATTTTTGCGGGGCTTGGTTGCAGAGGTATCACCATCCAAAACAAGTCAAATGCAGTTGGATGGAACATCATGCGAATAACTTTGAATTGAAATGTCGCAAGAACCAGATGTCACAGATACTTTTTGTCCTCAGCTGTGGATAGGTATTAAACAGACTTCCCTTTTGATGTATCTACCGATGGGTTTGGGAAACATTGTTGAAAATGTAATTTTTTTCGGCAAGGGGTTAGCCTTGATTTTTTTCTAAAATGTTGAAAAAAGTAAAGTCGTGAATTGTACAACAAGTTGTACACAAGTGGAAAGGTCTTTGAAAGCCCTTTCGAGAACTGGTAGCCGCAGATTTTTGCGGGGTTTGGTTGCGGAGATATCAGCATCCAAACCAAGTCAAATGCAGTTGGGTTTGAAAATCATGCGAATAACTTTGAATTGAAATATCTCAAGAACCAGATGTCACAGATACTTTTTGTCTTCAGCTGTAGATAGGTATTGAACAGACCTTTCTTCTGATGTATCTATCGATGGGTTTGGGAAACATTGTTGAAAATGTAATTTTTTTCGGCAAGGGGTTAGCCTTGATTTTTTTCTAAAATGTTGAAAAAAGTAAAGCCGTGAATTGGACAACAAGTTTACACCATTGGAAAGGTCTGTGAAATCCCTTTCGAGGACTGGCAGCTGCAGATTTTTGCGGGGCTTGGTTGCAGAGGTATCACCATCCGAAACAAGTCAAATGCAGTTGGGTGGAAAATAATGCCAATAACTTTGAATTGAAATATCTCAAGAACCAGATGTCACAGACACTTTTTGTCTTCAGCTGTGGATAGGTATTGAACAGACATTTCTTTTGATGTTAAGGCAAGGGGTTAGCCTTGATTTTTTTCTAAAATGTTGAAAAAAGTAAAGCCGTGAATTGGACAACAAGTTGTACACCAGTGGAAAGGTCTGTGAAATCCCTTTCGTGGACTGGAAGCCGCAGAATTTTGCGGCGCTTGGTTGCGGAGATATCGCTTTCCGAAACAAGTCAAATGCAGTTGGAAGGAAACTAATGCCAATAACTTTGAGTTGAAATATCTCAAGAACCAGATGTCACAGACAATTTTTGTCTTCAGCTGTGGATAGGTATTGAACAGACATTTCTTTTGATGTATCTATCGATGGGTTTGGGAAACATTGTTGAAAATGTAATTTTTTTCGACAAGGGGTTAGCCTTGATTTTTTTTCTAAAATGTTGAAAAAAGTAAAGTTCGGAATTGGACAACAAGTTGTACACCAGTGGAAAGGTCTGCGAAATCCCTTTCGAGGACTGGCAGCTGCAGATTTTTGCGGGGCTTGGTTGCAGAGGTATCACCATCCGAAACAAGTCAAATGCAGTTGGGTGGAAAATAATGCCAATAACTTTGAATTGAAATATCTCAAGACACAGATGTCACAGACACTTTTTGTCTTCAGCTGTGGATAGGTATTGAACAGACATTTCTTTTGATGTATCTATCGATGGGTTTGGGAAACATTGTTGAAAATGTAATTTTTTTCGGCAAGGGGTTAAGCCTTGATTTTTTTTCTAAGATGTTGAAAAAAGTAAAGTCGTGAATTGTACAACAAGTTGTACACCAGTGGAAAGGTCTTTGAAATCCCTTTCGAGAACTGGTAGCCGCAGATTTTTGCGGGGTTTGGTTGTGGAGATATTAGCATCCAAACCAAGTCAAATGCAGTTGGGTTTGAAAATCATGCGAATAAATTTGAATTGAAATATCTCAAGAACAATATGTCACAGATACTTTTTGTCTTCAGCTGTAGATAGGTATTGAACAGACCTTTCTTCTGATGTATCTATCGATGGGTTTGGGAAACATGTGTTGAAACAATGTTGAATTGGACAACAAGTTGTACACCAGTGGAAAGGTCTGTGAAATCCCTTTCGAGGACTGGCAGCTGCAGATTTTTGCGGGGCTTGGTTGCAGAGGTATCACCATCCAAATCAAGTCAAATGCAGTTGGATGGAAAATCATGCGAATAACTTTGAATTGAAATATCCCAAGAACCAGATGTCACAGATACTTTTTGTCCTCAGCTGTGGATAGGTATTGAACAGACCTTTCTTTTGATGTATCTACCGATGGGCTTGGGAAGCATTGTTGAAAATGTAATTTTTTTCGGCAAGGGGTTAGCCTTGATTTTTTTCTAAAATATTGAAAAAAGTAAAGTCGTGAATTGTACAACAAGTTGTTCACCAGTGGAAAGGTCTTTGAAATCCCTTTCGAGAACTGGCAGCCGCAGATTTTTGCGGGGTTTGGTTGCGGAGATATCAGCATCCAAACCAAGTCAAATGCAGTTGGGTTTGAAAATTATGCGAATAATTTTGAATTGAAATATCTCAAGAACCAGATGTCACAGATACTTTTTGTCTTCAGCTGTAGATAGGTATTGAACAGACCTTTCTTCTGATGTATCTATCGATGGGTTTGGGAAACATTGTTGAAAATGTAATTTTTTTCGGCAAGGGGTAAGCCTTGATTTTTTTTTCTAAAATGTTGAAAAAAGTAAAGTCGTGAATTGTACAACAAGTTGTACACCAGTGGAAAGGTCTGTGAAATCCCTTTCGTGGACTCGAAGCCGCAGAATTTTGCGGGGCTTGGTTGCGGAGATATCGCCATCCGAAACAAGTCAAATGCAGTTGGAAGGAAACTAATGCCAATAACTTTGAATTGAAATATCTCAAGAACCAGATGTCACAGACACTTTTTGTCTTCAGCTGTAGATATGTATTGAACAGACCTTTCTTCTGAAATATCTATCGATGGGTTTGGGAAACATTGTTGAAAATGTAATTTTTTCGGCAAGGGGTTAGCCTTGATTTTTTTTTCTAAAATGTTGAAAAAAGTAAAGTCGTGAATTGGACAACAAGTTGTACACCAGTTGAAAGGTCTGTGAAATCCCTTTCGAGGACTGGCAGCTGCAGATTTTTGCGGGGCTTGGTTGCAGAGGTATCACCATCCAAAACAAGTCAAATGCAGTTGGATGGAAAATCATGCGAATAACTTTGAATTG
The DNA here is from genome assembly GCA_910595825.1 of Philhelius pedissequus. NCBI lineage: Eukaryota > Metazoa > Arthropoda > Insecta > Diptera > Syrphidae > Philhelius > Philhelius pedissequus. The sequence goes on along the minus strand of OU343161.1, from coordinate 198,458,729 downwards.
AAATGTCGCAAGAAGCAGATGTCACAGATACTTTTTGTCCTCAGCTGTGGATAGGTATTGAACAGACCTTTCTTTTGATGTATCTACCGATGGGTTTGGGAAACATTGTTGAAAACGTAATTTTTTTCGGCAAGGGGTTAGCCTTGATTTTTTTTCTAAAATGTTGAAAAAAGTAAAGTCGTGAATTGTACAACAAGTTGTACACCAGTGGAAAGGTCTTTGAAATCCCTTTCGAGAACTGGTAGCCGCAGATTTTTGCGGGGTTTGGTTGCGGAGATATCAGCATCCAAACCAAGTCAAATGCAGTTGGGTTTGAAAATCATGCGAATAACTTTGAATTGAAATATCTCAAGAACCAGATGTCACAGATACTTTTTGTCTTCAGCTGTAGATAGGTATTGAACATACCTTTCTTTTGATGTATCTACCGATGGGTTTGGGAAACATTGTTGAAAATGTAATTTTTTTCGGCAAGGGGTTAGCCTTGATTTTTTTCTAAAATGTTGAAAAAAGTAAAGTCGTGAATTGTACAACAAGTTGTACACAAGTGGAAAGGTCTTTGAAAGCCCTTTCGAGAACTGGTAGCCGCAGATTTTTGCGGGGTTTGGTTGCGGAGATATCAGCATCCAAACCAAGTCAAATGCAGTTGGGTTTGAAAATCATGCGAATAACTTTGAATTGAAATATCTCAAGAACCAGATGTCACAGATACTTTTTGTCTTCAGCTGTAGATATGTATTGAACAGACCTTTCTTCTGATGTATCTATCGATGGGTTTGGGAAACATTGTTGAAAATGTAATTTTTTTCGGCAAGGGGTTAGCCTTGATTTTTTTCTAAAATGTTGAAAAAAGTAAAGCCGTGAATTGGACAACAAGTTTACACCATTGGAAAGGTCTGTGAAATCCCTTTCGAGGACTGGCAGCTGCAGATTTTTGCGGGGCTTGGTTGCAGAGGTATCACCATCCGAAACAAGTCAAATGCAGTTGGGTGGAAAATAATGCCAATAACTTTGAATTGAAATATCTCAAGAACCAGATGTCACAGACACTTTTTGTCTTCAGCTGTGGATAGGTATTGAACAGACATTTCTTTTGATGTTAAGGCAAGGGGTTAGCCTTGATTTTTTTCTAAAATGTTGAAAAAAGTAAAGCCGTGAATTGGACAACAAGTTGTACACCAGTGGAAAGGTCTGTGAAATCCCTTTCGTGGACTGGAAGCCGCAGAATTTTGCGGCGCTTGGTTGCGGAGATATCGCTTTCCGAAACAAGTCAAATGCAGTTGGAAGGAAACTAATGCCAATAACTTTGAGTTGAAATATCTCAAGAACCAGATGTCACAGACAATTTTTGTCTTCAGCTGTGGATAGGTATTGAACAGACATTTCTTTTGATGTATCTATCGATGGGTTTGGGAAACATTGTTGAAAATGTAATTTTTTTCGACAAGGGGTTAGCCTTGATTTTTTTTCTAAAATGTTGAAAAAAGTAAAGTTCGGAATTGGACAACAAGTTGTACACCAGTGGAAAGGTCTGCGAAATCCCTTTCGAGGACTGGCAGCTGCAGATTTTTGCGGGGCTTGGTTGCAGAGGTATCACCATCCGAAACAAGTCAAATGCAGTTGGGTGGAAAATAATGCCAATAACTTTGAATTGAAATATCTCAAGACACAGATGTCACAGACAATTTTTGTCTTCAGCTGTGGATAGGTATTGAACAGACATTTCTTTTGATGTATCTATCGATGGGTTTGGGAAACATTGTTGAAAATGTAATTTTTTTCGGCAAGGGGTTAAGCCTTGATTTTTTTTCTAAGATGTTGAAAAAAGTAAAGTCGTGAATTGTACAACAAGTTGTACACCAGTGGAAAGGTCTTTGAAATCCCTTTCGAGAACTGGTAGCCGCAGATTTTTGCGGGGTTTGGTTGTGGAGATATTAGCATCCAAACCAAGTCAAATGCAGTTGGGTTTGAAAATCATGCGAATAAATTTGAATTGAAATATCTCAAGAACAATATGTCACAGATACTTTTTGTCTTCAGCTGTAGATAGGTATTGAACAGACCTTTCTTCTGATGTATCTATCGATGGGTTTGGGAAACATGTGTTGAAACAATGTTGAATTGGACAACAAGTTGTACACCAGTGGAAAGGTCTGTGAAATCCCTTTCGAGGACTGGCAGCTGCAGATTTTTGCGGGGCTTGGTTGCAGAGGTATCACCATCCAAATCAAGTCAAATGCAGTTGGATGGAAAATCATGCGAATAACTTTGAATTGAAATATCCCAAGAACCAGATGTCACAGATACTTTTTGTCCTCAGCTGTGGATAGGTATTGAACAGACCTTTCTTTTGATGTATCTACCAATGGGCTTGGGAAGCATTGTTGAAAATGTAATTTTTTTCGGCAAGGGGTTAGCCTTGATTTTTTTCTAAAATGTTGAAAAAAGTAAAGTCGTGAATTGTACAACAAGTTGTTCACCAGTGGAAAGGTCTTTGAAATCCCTTTCGAGAACTGGCAGCCGCAGATTTTTGCGGGGTTTGGTTGCGGAGATATCAGCATCCAAACCAAGTCAAATGCAGTTGGGTTTGAAAATTATGCGAATAATTTTGAATTGAAATATCTCAAGAACCAGATGTCACAGATACTTTTTGTCTTCAGCTGTAGATAGGTATTGAACAGACCTTTCTTCTGATGTATCTATCGATGGGTTTGGGAAACATTGTTGAAAATGTAATTTTTTTCGGCAAGGGGTAAGCCTTGATTTTTTTTTCTAAAATGTTGAAAAAAGTAAAGTCGTGAATTGTACAACAAGTTGTACACCAGTGGAAAGGTCTGTGAAATCCCTTTCGTGGACTCGAAGCCGCAGAATTTTGCGGGGCTTGGTTGCGGAGATATCGCCATCCGAAACAAGTCAAATGCAGTTGGAAGGAAACTAATGCCAATAACTTTGAATTGAAATATCTCAAGAACCAGATGTCACAGACACTTTTTGTCTTCAGCTGTAGATATGTATTGAACAGACCTTTCTTCTGAAATATCTATCGATGGGTTTGGGAAACATTGTTGAAAATGTAATTTTTTCGGCAAGGGGTTAGCCTTGATTTTTTTTTCTAAAATGTTGAAAAAAGTAAAGTCGTGAATTGGACAACAAGTTGTACACCAGTTGAAAGGTCTGTGAAATCCCTTTCGAGGACTGGCAGCTGCAGATTTTTGCGGGGCTTGGTTGCAGAGGTATCACCATCCAAAACAAGTCAAATGCAGTTGGATGGAAAATCATGCGAATAACTTTGAATTGAAATGTCGCAAGAAGCAGATGTCACAGATACTTTTTGTCCTCAGCTGTGGATAGGTATTGAACAGACCTTTCTTTTGATGTATCTACCGATGGGTTTGGGAAACATTGTTGAAAACGTAATTTTTTTCGGCAAGGGGTTAGCCTTGATTTTTTTTCTAAAATGTTGAAAAAAGTAAAGTCGTGAATTGTACAACAAGTTGTACACCAGTGGAAAGGTCTGCGAAATCCCTTTCGAGGACTGGCAGCTGCAGATTTTTGCGGGGCTTGGTTGCAGAGGTATCACCATCCGAAACAAGTCAAATGCAGTTGGGTGGAAAATAATGCCAATAACTTTGAATTGAAATATCTCAAGACACAGATGTCACAGACAATTTTTGTCTTCAGCTGTGGATAGGTATTGAACAGACATTTCTTTTGATGTATCTATCGATGGGTTTGGGAAACATTGTTGAAAATGTAATTTTTTTCGGCAAGGGGTTAAGCCTTGATTTTTTTTCTAAGATGTTGAAAAAAGTAAAGTCGTGAATTGTACAACAAGTTGTACACCAGTGGAAAGGTCTTTGAAATCCCTTTCGAGAACTGGTAGCCGCAGATTTTTGCGGGGTTTGGTTGTGGAGATATTAGCATCCAAACCAAGTCAAATGCAGTTGGGTTTGAAAATCATGCGAATAAATTTGAATTGAAATATCTCAAGAACAATATGTCACAGATACTTTTTGTCTTCAGCTGTAGATAGGTATTGAACAGACCTTTCTTCTGATGTATCTATCGATGGGTTTGGGAAACATGTGTTGAAACAATGTTGAATTGGACAACAAGTTGTACACCAGTGGAAAGGTCTGTGAAATCCCTTTCGAGGACTGGCAGCTGCAGATTTTTGCGGGGCTTGGTTGCAGAGGTATCACCATCCAAATCAAGTCAAATGCAGTTGGATGGAAAATCATGCGAATAACTTTGAATTGAAATATCCCAAGAACCAGATGTCACAGATACTTTTTGTCCTCAGCTGTGGATAGGTATTGAACAGACCTTTCTTTTGATGTATCTACCGATGGGCTTGGGAAGCATTGTTGAAAATGTAATTTTTTTCGGCAAGGGGTTAGCCTTGATTTTTTTCTAAAATGTTGAAAAAAGTAAAGTCGTGAATTGTACAACAAGTTGTTCACCAGTGGAAAGGTCTTTGAAATCCCTTTCGAGAACTGGCAGCCGCAGATTTTTGCGGGGTTTGGTTGCGGAGATATCAGCATCCAAACCAAGTCAAATGCAGTTGGGTTTGAAAATTATGCGAATAATTTTGAATTGAAATATCTCAAGAACCAGATGTCACAGATACTTTTTGTCTTCAGCTGTAGATAGGTATTGAACAGACCTTTCTTCTGATGTATCTATCGATGGGTTTGGGAAACATTGTTGAAAATGTAATTTTTTTCGGCAAGGGGTAAGCCTTGATTTTTTTTTCTAAAATGTTGAAAAAAGTAAAGTCGTGAATTGTACAACAAGTTGTACACCAGTGGAAAGGTCTGTGAAATCCCTTTCGTGGACTCGAAGCCGCAGAATTTTGCGGGGCTTGGTTGCGGAGATATCGCCATCCGAAACAAGTCAAATGCAGTTGGAAGGAAACTAATGCCAATAACTTTGAATTGAAATATCTCAAGAACCAGATGTCACAGACACTTTTTGTCTTCAGCTGTAGATATGTATTGAACAGACCTTTCTTCTGAAATATCTATCGATGGGTTTGGGAAACATTGTTGAAAATGTAATTTTTTCGGCAAGGGGTTAGCCTTGATTTTTTTTTCTAAAATGTTGAAAAAAGTAAAGTCGTGAATTGGACAACAAGTTGTACACCAGTTGAAAGGTCTGTGAAATCCCTTTCGAGGACTGGCAGCTGCAGATTTTTGCGGGGCTTGGTTGCAGAGGTATCACCATCCAAAACAAGTCAAATGCAGTTGGATGGAAAATCATGCGAATAACTTTGAATTGAAATGTCGCAAGAAGCAGATGTCACAGATACTTTTTGTCCTCAGCTGTGGATAGGTATTGAACAGACCTTTCTTTTGATGTATCTACCGATGGGTTTGGGAAACATTGTTGAAAACGTAATTTTTTTCGGCAAGGGGTTAGCCTTGATTTTTTTTCTAAAATGTTGAAAAAAGTAAAGTCGTGAATTGTACAACAAGTTGTACACCAGTGGAAAGGTCTTTGAAATCCCTTTCGAGAACTGGTAGCCGCAGATTTTTGCGGGGTTTGGTTGCGGAGATATCAGCATCCAAACCAAGTCAAATGCAGTTGGGTTTGAAAATCATGCGAATAACTTTGAATTGAAATATCTCAAGAACCAGATGTCACAGATACTTTTTGTCTTCAGCTGTAGATAGGTATTGAACATACCTTTCTTTTGATGTATCTACCGATGGGTTTGGGAAACATTGTTGAAAATGTAATTTTTTTCGGCAAGGGGTTAGCCTTGATTTTTTTCTAAAATGTTGAAAAAAGTAAAGTCGTGAATTGTACAACAAGTTGTACACAAGTGGAAAGGTCTTTGAAAGCCCTTTCGAGAACTGGTAGCCGCAGATTTTTGCGGGGTTTGGTTGCGGAGATATCAGCATCCAAACCAAGTCAAATGCAGTTGGGTTTGAAAATCATGCGAATAACTTTGAATTGAAATATCTCAAGAACCAGATGTCACAGATACTTTTTGTCTTCAGCTGTAGATAGGTATTGAACAGACCTTTCTTCTGATGTATCTATCGATGGGTTTGGGAAACATTGTTGAAAATGTAATTTTTTTCGGCAAGGGGTTAGCCTTGATTTTTTTCTAAAATGTTGAAAAAAGTAAAGCCGTGAATTGGACAACAAGTTTACACCATTGGAAAGGTCTGTGAAATCCCTTTCGAGGACTGGCAGCTGCAGATTTTTGCGGGGCTTGGTTGCAGAGGTATCACCATCCGAAACAAGTCAAATGCAGTTGGGTGGAAAATAATGCCAATAACTTTGAATTGAAATATCTCAAGAACCAGATGTCACAGACACTTTTTGTCTTCAGCTGTGGATAGGTATTGAACAGACATTTCTTTTGATGTTAAGGCAAGGGGTTAGCCTTGATTTTTTTCTAAAATGTTGAAAAAAGTAAAGCCGTGAATTGGACAACAAGTTGTACACCAGTGGAAAGGTCTGTGAAATCCCTTTCGTGGACTGGAAGCCGCAGAATTTTGCGGCGCTTGGTTGCGGAGATATCGCTTTCCGAAACAAGTCAAATGCAGTTGGAAGGAAACTAATGCCAATAACTTTGAATTGAAATATCTCAAGAACCAGATGTCACAGACACTTTTTGTCTTCAGCTGTGGATAGGTATTGAACAGACATTTCTTCTGATGTATCTATCGATGGGTTTGGGAAACATTGTTGAAAATGTAATTTTTTTCGGCAAGGGGTAAGCCTTGATTTTTTTTTCTAAAATGTTGAAAAAAGTAAAGTCGTGAATTGTACAACAAGTTGTACACCAGTGGAAAGGTCTGTGAAATCCCTTTCGTGGACTCGAAGCCGCAGAATTTTGCGGGGCTTGGTTGCGGAGATATCGCCATCCGAAACAAGTCAAATGCAGTTGGAAGGAAACTAATGCCAATAACTTTGAATTGAAATATCTCAAGAACCAGATGTCACAGACACTTTTTGTCTTCAGCTGTAGATATGTATTGAACAGACCTTTCTTCTGAAATATCTATCGATGGGTTTGGGAAACATTGTTGAAAATGTAATTTTTTCGGCAAGGGGTTAGCCTTGATTTTTTTTTCTAAAATGTTGAAAAAAGTAAAGTCGTGAATTGGACAACAAGTTGTACACCAGTTGAAAGGTCTGTGAAATCCCTTTCGAGGACTGGCAGCTGCAGATTTTTGCGGGGCTTGGTTGCAGAGGTATCACCATCCAAAACAAGTCAAATGCAGTTGGATGGAAAATCATGCGAATAACTTTGAATTGAAATGTCGCAAGAAGCAGATGTCACAGATACTTTTTGTCCTCAGCTGTGGATAGGTATTGAACAGACCTTTCTTTTGATGTATCTACCGATGGGTTTGGGAAACATTGTTGAAAACGTAATTTTTTTCGGCAAGGGGTTAGCCTTGATTTTTTTTCTAAAATGTTGAAAAAAGTAAAGTCGTGAATTGTACAACAAGTTGTACACCAGTGGAAAGGTCTTTGAAATCCCTTTCGAGAACTGGTAGCCGCAGATTTTTGCGGGGTTTGGTTGCGGAGATATCAGCATCCAAACCAAGTCAAATGCAGTTGGGTTTGAAAATCATGCGAATAACTTTGAATTGAAATATCTCAAGACACAGATGTCACAGACACTTTTTGTCTTCAGCTGTGGATAGGTATTGAACAGACATTTCTTTTGATGTATCTATCGATGGGTTTGGGAAACATTGTTGAAAATGTAATTTTTTTCGGCAAGGGGTTAAGCCTTGATTTTTTTTCTAAGATGTTGAAAAAAGTAAAGTCGTGAATTGTACAACAAGTTGTACACCAGTGGAAAGGTCTTTGAAATCCCTTTCGAGAACTGGTAGCCGCAGATTTTTGTGGGGTTTGGTTGTGGAGATATTAGCATCCAAACCAAGTCAAATGCAGTTGGGTTTGAAAATCATGCGAATAAATTTGAATTGAAATATCTCAAGAACAATATGTCACAGATACTTTTTGTCTTCAGCTGTAGATAGGTATTGAACAGACCTTTCTTCTGATGTATCTATCGATGGGTTTGGGAAACATGTGTTGAAACAATGTTGAATTGGACAACAAGTTGTACACCAGTGGAAAGGTCTGTGAAATCCCTTTCGAGGACTGGCAGCTGCAGATTTTTGCGGGGCTTGGTTGCAGAGGTATCACCATCCAAATCAAGTCAAATGCAGTTGGATGGAAAATCATGCGAATAACTTTGAATTGAAATATCCCAAGAACCAGATGTCACAGATACTTTTTGTCCTCAGCTGTGGATAGGTATTGAACAGACCTTTCTTTTGATGTATCTACCGATGGGCTTGGGAAGCATTGTTGAAAATGTAATTTTTTTCGGCAAGGGGTTAGCCTTGATTTTTTTCTAAAATGTTGAAAAAAGTAAAGTCGTGAATTGTACAACAAGTTGTTCACCAGTGGAAAGGTCTTTGAAATCCCTTTCGAGAACTGGCAGCCGCAGATTTTTGCGGGGTTTGGTTGCGGAGATATCAGCATCCAAACCAAGTCAAATGCAGTTGGGTTTGAAAATTATGCGAATAATTTTGAATTGAAATATCTCAAGAACCAGATGTCACAGATACTTTTTGTCTTCAGCTGTAGATAGGTATTGAACAGACCTTTCTTCTGATGTATCTATCGATGGGTTTGGGAAACATTGTTGAAAATGTAATTTTTTTCGGCAAGGGGTTAGCCTTGATTTTTTTTCTAAAATGTTGAAAAAAGTAAAGTCGTGAATTGGACAACAAGTTGTACACCAGTGGAAAGGTCTGCGAAATCCCTTTCGAGGACTGGCAGCTGCAGATTTTTGCGGGGCTTGGTTGCAGAGGTATCACCATCCGAAACAAGTCAAATACAGTTGGGTGGAAAATAATGCCAATAACTTTGAATTGAAATATCTCAAGACCCAGATGTCACAGACACTTTTTGTCTTCAGCTGTGGATAGGTATTGAACAGACATTTCTTTTGATGTATCTATCGATGGGTTTGGGAAACATTGTTGAAAATGTAATTTTTTTCGGCAAGGGGTTAGCCTTGATTTTTTTTCTAAAATGTTGAAAAAAGTAAAGTCGTGAATTGTACAACAAGTTGTACACCAGTGGAAAGGTCTGTGAAATCCCTTTCGTGGACTGGAAGCCGCGGAATTTTGCGGCGCTTGGTTTCGGAGATATCGCCATCCGAAACAAGTCAAATGCAGTTGGAAGGAAACTAATGCCAATAACTTTGAATTGAAATATCTCAAGAACCAGATGTCACAGACACTTTTTGGCTTCAGCTGTAGATAGGTATTGAACAGACCTTTCTTCTGAAGTATCTATCGATGGGTTTGGGAAACATAGTTGAAAATGTAATTTTTTCGGCAAGGGGTTAGTTAGCCTTGATTTTTTTTCTAAAATGTTGAAAAAAGTAAAGTCGTGAATTGGACAACAAGTTGTACACCAGTTGAAAGGTCTGTGAAATCCCTTTCGAGGACTGGCAGCTGCAGATTTTTGCGGGGCTTGGTTGCAGAGGTATCACCATCCAAAACAAGTCAAATACAGTTGGATGGAACATCATGCGAATAACTTTGAATTGAAATGTCGCAAGAACCAGATGTCACAGATACTTTTTGTCCTCAGCTGTGGATAGGAATTGAACAGACCTTTCTTTTGATGTATCTACCGATGGGTTTGGGAAACATTGTTGAAAATGTAATTTTTTCGGCAAGGTTGATTTTTTTCTAAAATGTTGAAAAAAGTAAAGTCGTGAATTGTACAACAAGTTGTACACCAGTGGAAAGGTCTTTGAAATCCCTTTCGAGAACTGGTAGCCGCAGATTTTTGCGGGGTTTGGTTGCGGAGATATTAGCATCCAAACCAAGTCAAATGCAGTTGGGTTTGAAAATCGTGCGAATAACTTTGAATTGAAATATCTCAAGAACCAGATGTCACAGATACTTTTTGTCCTCAGCTGTGGATAGGTATTAAACAGACTTCCCTTTTGATGTATCTACCGATGGGTTTGGGAAACATTGTTGAAAATGTAATTTTTTTCGGCAAGGGGTTAGCCTTGATTTTTTTCTAAAATTTTGAAAAAAGTAAAGTCGTGAATTGTACAACAAGTTGTACACCAGTGGAAAGGTCTTTGAAATCCCTTTCGAGGACTGGCAGCTGCAGATTTTTGCATGGCTTGGTTGCAGAGGTATCACCATCCAAAACAAGTCAAATACAGTTGGATGGAACATCATGCGAATAACTTTGAATTGAAATGTCGCAAGAACCAGATGTCACAGATACTTTTTGTCCTCAGCTGTGGATAGGTATTAAACAGACTTCCCTTTTGATGTATCTACCGATGGGTTTGGGAAACATTGTTGAAAATGTAATTTTTTTCGGCAAGGGGTTAGCCTTGATTTTTTTCTAAAATTTTGAAAAAAGTAAAGTCGTGAATTGTACAACAAGTTGTACACCAGTGGAAAGGTCTTTGAAATCCCTTTCGAGAACTGGTAGCCGCAGATTTTTGCGGGGTTTGGTTGCGAAGATATCAGCATCCAAACCAAGTCAAATGCAGTTGGGTTTGAAAATCGTGCGAATAACTTTGAATTGAAATATCTCAAGAACCAGATGTCACAGATACTTTTTACTCTTCAGCTGTAGATAGGTATTGAACAGACCTTTCTTTTGATGTATCTACCGATAGATTTGGGAAACATTGTTGAAAATGTAATTTTTTTCGGCAAGGGGTTAGCCTTGATTTTGTTTCTAAAATGTTGAAAAAAGTAAAGTCGTGAATTGGACAACAAGTTGTACACCAGTGGAAAGGTCTGTGAAATCCCTTTCGATGAATGGCAGCTGCAGATTTTCGCGGGGCTTGGTTGCAGAGGTATCACCATCCGAAACAAGTCAAATGCAGTTGGGTGTAAAATAATGCCAATAACTTTGAATTGAAATATCTCAAGACCCAGATGTCACAGACACTTTTTGTCTTCAGCTGTGGATAGGTATTGAACAGACATTTCTTTTGATGTATCTATCGCTGGGTTTGGGAAACATTGTTGAAAATGTAATTTTTTTCGGCAAGGGGTTAGCCTTGATTTTTTTTCTAAAATGTTGAAAAAAGTAAAGTCGTGAATTGGACAACAAGTTGTACACCAGTGGAAAGGTCTGCGAAATCCCTTTCGAGGACTGGCAGCTGCAGATTTTTGCGGGGCTTGGTTGCAGAGGTATCACCATCCGAAACAAGTCAAATACAGTTGGGTGGAAAATAATGCCAATAACTTTGAATTGAAATATCTCAAGACCCAGATGTCACAGACACTTTTTGTCTTCAGCTGTGGATAGGTATTGAACAGACATTTCTTTTGATGTATCTATCGATGGGTTTGGGAAACATTGTTGAAAATGTAATTTTTTTCGGCAAGGGGTTAGCCTTGATTTTTTTTCTAAAATGTTGAAAAAAGTAAAGTCGTGAATTGTACAACAAGTTGTACACCAGTGGAAAGGTCTGTGAAATCCCTTTCGTGGACTGGAAGCCGCGGAATTTTGCGGCGCTTGGTTTCGGAGATATCGCCATCCGAAACAAGTCAAATGCAGTTGGAAGGAAACTAATGCCAATAACTTTGAATTGAAATATCTCAAGAACCAGATGTCACAGACACTTTTTGGCTTCAGCTGTAGATAGGTATTGAACAGACCTTTCTTCTGAAGTATCTATCGATGGGTTTGGGAAACATAGTTGAAAATGTAATTTTTTCGGCAAGGGGTTAGTTAGCCTTGATTTTTTTTCTAAAATGTTGAAAAAAGTAAAGTCGTGAATTGGACAACAAGTTGTACACCAGTTGAAAGGTCTGTGAAATCCCTTTCGAGGACTGGCAGCTGCAGATTTTTGCGGGGCTTGGTTGCAGAGGTATCACCATCCAAAACAAGTCAAATACAGTTGGATGGAACATCATGCGAATAACTTTGAATTGAAATGTCGCAAGAACCAGATGTCACAGATACTTTTTGTCCTCAGCTGTGGATAGGAATTGAACAGACCTTTCTTTTGATGTATCTACCGATGGGTTTGGGAAACATTGTTGAAAATGTAATTTTTTCGGCAAGGTTGATTTTTTTCTAAAATGTTGAAAAAAGTAAAGTCGTGAATTGTACAACAAGTTGTACACCAGTGGAAAGGTCTTTGAAATCCCTTTCGAGAACTGGTAGCCGCACATTTTTGCGGGGTTTGGTTGCGGAGATATTAGCATCCAAACCAAGTCAAATGCAGTTGGGTTTGAAAATCGTGCGAATAACTTTGAATTGAAATATCTCAAGAACCAGATGTCACAGATACTTTTTACTCTTCAGCTGTAGATAGGTATTGAACAGACCTTTCTTTTGATGTATCTACCGATAGATTTGGGAAACATTGTTGAATATGTAATTTTTTTCGGCAAGGGGTTAGCCTTGATTTTTTTCTAAAATGTTGAAAAAAGTAAAGTCGTGAATTGTACAACAAGTTGTACACCAGTGGAAAGGTCTTTGAAATCCCTTTCGAGAACTGGTAGCCGCAGATTTTTGCCGGGTTTGGTTGCGGAGATATCAGCATCCAAACCAAGTCAAATGCAGTTGGGTTTGAAAATCATGCGAATAAATTTGAATTGAAATATCTCAAGAACCAGATGTCACAGATACTTTTTGTCTTCAGCTGTAGATAGGTATTGAACAGACCTTTCTTCCGATGTATCTAACGATGGGTTTGGGAAACATTGTTGAAAATGTAATTTTTTTCGGCAAGGGGTTAGCCTTGATTTTTTTTCTAAAATGTTGAAAAAAGTAAAGTCGTGAATTGGACAACAAGTTGTACACCAGTGGAAAGGTCTGTGAAATCTTGGTTGCAGAGGTATCACCATCCAAACCAAGTCAAATGCAGTTGGGTTTGAAAATTATGCGAATAACTTTGAATTGTAATATCTCAAGAACCAGATGTCACAGATACTTTTTGTCTTCAGCTGTAGATAGGTATTGAACAGACCTTTCTTCTGATGTATCTATCGATGGGTTTGGGAAACATTGTTGAAAATGTAATTTTTTTCGGCAAGGGGTTAGCCTTGATTTTTTTTCTAAAATGTTGAAAAAAGTAAAGTCGTGAATTGTACAACAAGTTGTACACCAGCGGAAAGGTCTGTGAAATCCCTTTCGAGGACTGGCAGCTGCAGATTTTTGCGGGGCTTGGTTGCAGAGGTATCACCATCCGAAACAAGTCAAATGCAGTTGGGTGGAAAATAATGCCAATAACTTTGAATTGAAATATCTCAAGAACCAGATGTCACAGACACTTTTTGTCTTCAGCTGTGGATAGGTATTGAACAGACATTTCTTTTGATGTATCTATCGATGGGTTTGGGAAACATTGTTGAAAATGTAATTTTCTTCGGCAAGGGGTAAGCCTTGATTTTTTTTTTCTAAAATGTTGAAAAAAGTAAAGTCGTGAATTGTACAACAAGTTGTACACCAGTGGAAAGGTCTTTGAAATCCCTTTCGAGAACTGGTAGCCGCAGATTTTTGCGGGGTTTGGTTGCGGAGATATCAGCATCCAAACCAAGTCAAATGCAGTTGGGTTTGAAAATCATGCGAATAACTTTGAATTGAAATATCTCAAGAACCAGATGTCACAGATACTTTTTGTCTTCAGCTGTAGATAGGTATTGAACAGACCTTTCTTCTGATGTATCTATCGATGGGTTTGGGAAACATTGTTGAGAATGTAATTTTTTTCGGCAAGGGGTTAGCCTTGATTTTTTTCTCAAATGTTGAAAAAAGTAAAGCCGTGAATTGGACAACAAGTTGTACACCAGTGGAAAGGTCTGTGAAATCCCTTTCGAGGACTGGCAGCTGCAGATTTTTGCATGGCTTGGTTGCAGAGGTATCACCATCCGAAACAAGTCAAATGCAGTTGGGTGGAAAATAATGAAAATAACTTTGAATTGAAATATCTCAAGAACCAGATGTCACAGACACTTTTTGTCTTCAGCTGTGGATAGGTATTGAACAGACATTTCTTTTGATGTTAAGGCAAGGGGTTAGCCTTGATTTTTTTCTAAAATGTTGAAAAAAGTAAAGTCGTGAATTGTACAACAAGTTGTACACCAGTGGAAAGGTCTTTGAAATCCCTTTCGAGAACTGGTAGCCGCAGATTTTTGCGGGGTTTGGTTGCGGAGATATCAGCATCCAAACCAAGTCAAATGCAGTTGGGTTTGAAAATCGTGCGAATAACTTTGAATTGAAATATCTCAAGAACCAGATGTCACAGATACTTTTTACTCTTCAGCTGTAGATAGGTATTGAACAGACCTTTCTTTTGATGTATCTACCGATAGATTTGGGAAACATTGTTGAAAATGTAATTTTTTTCGGCAAGGGGTTACCCTTGATTTTTTTCTAAAATGTTGAAAAAAGTAAAGTCGTGAATTGTACAACAAGTTGTACACCAGTGGAAAGTTCTTTGAAATCCCTTTCGAGAACTGGTAGCCGCAGATTTTTGCGGGGTTTGGTTGCGGAGATATCAGCATCCAAATAAAGTCAAATGCAGTTGGGTTTGAAAATCATGGGAGTAATTTTGAATTGAAATATCTCAAGAACCAGATGTCACAGATACTTTTTGTCTTCAGCTGTAGATAGGTATTGAACAGACCTTTCTTCTGACTTATCTATCGATGGGTTTGGGAAACATTGTTGAAAATGTAATTTTTTTCGGCAAGGGGTTAGCCTTGATTTTTTTCTAAAATGTTGAAAAAAGTAAAGCCGTGAATTGGACAACAAGTTTACAACATTGGAAAGGTCTGTGAAATCCCTTTCGAGGACTGGCAGCTGCAGATTTTTGCGGGGCTTGGTTGCAGAGGTATCACCATCCGAAACAAGTCAAATGCAGTTGGGTGGAAAATAATGCCAATAACTTTGAATTGAAATATCTCAAGAACCAGATGTCACAGACACTTTTTGTCTTCAGCTGTGGATAGGTATTGAACAGACATTTCTTTTGATGTTAAGGCAAGGGGTTAGCCTTGATTTTTTTCTAAAATGTTGAAAAAAGTAAAGCCGTGAATTGGACAACAAGTTGTACACCAGTGGAAAGGTCTGTGAAATCCCTTTCGTGGACTGGAAGCCGCAGAATTTTGCGGCGCTTGGTTGCGGAGATATCGCTTTCCGAAACAAGTCAAATGCAGTTGGAAGGAAACTAATGCCAATAACTTTGAATTGAAATATCTCAAGAACCAGATGTCACAGACACTTTTTGTCTTCAGCTGTGGATAGGTATTGAACAGACATTTCTTTTGATGTATCTATCGATGGGTTTGGGAAACATTGTTGAAAATGTAATTTTTTTCGACAAGGGGTTAGCCTTGATTTTTTTTCTAAAATGTTGAAAAAAGTAAGTCGTGAATTGGACAACAAGTTGTACATCAGTTGAAAAGTCTGTGAAATCCCTTTCGAGGACTGGCAGCTGCAGATTTTTGCGGGGCTTGGTTGCAGAGGTATCACCATCCAAAACAAGTCAAATGCAGTTGGATGGAACATCATGCGAATAACTTTGAATTGAAATGTCGCAAGAACCAGATGTCACAGATACTTTTTGTCCTCAGCTGTGGATAGGTATTAAACAGACTTCCCTTTTGATGTATCTACCGATGGGTTTGGGAAACATTGTTGAAAATGTAATTTTTTTCGGCAAGGGGTTAGCCTTGATTTTTTTCTAAAATTTTGAAAAAAGTAAAGTCGTGAATTGTACAACAAGTTGTACACCAGTGGAAAGGTCTTTGAAATCCCTTTCGAGAACTGGTAGCCGCAGATTTTTGCGGGGTTTGGTTGCGAAGATATCAGCATCCAAACCAAGTCAAATGCAGTTGGGTTTGAAAATCGTGCGAATAACTTTGAATTGAAATATCTCAAGAACCAGATGTCACAGATACTTTTTACTCTTCAGCTGTAGATAGGTATTGAACAGACCTTTCTTTTGATGTATCTACCGATAGATTTGGGAAACATTGTTGAAAATGTAATTTTTTTCGGCAAGGGGTTAGCCTTGATTTTGTTTCTAAAATGTTGAAAAAAGTAAAGTCGTGAATTGGACAACAAGTTGTACACCAGTGGAAAGGTCTGTGAAATCCCTTTCGAGGACTGGCAGCTGCAGATTTTCGCGGGGCTTGGTTGCAGAGGTATCACCATCCGAAACAAGTCAAATGCAGTTGGGTGTAAAATAATGCCAATAACTTTGAATTGAAATATCTCAAGACCCAGATGTCACAGACACTTTTTGTCTTCAGCTGTGGATAGGTATTGAACAGACATTTCTTTTGATGTATCTATCGCTGGGTTTGGGAAACATTGTTGAAAATGTAATTTTTTTCGGCAAGGGGTTAGCCTTGATTTTTTTTCTAAAATGTTGAAAAAAGTAAAGTCGTGAATTGGACAACAAGTTGTACACCAGTGGAAAGGTCTGCGAAATCCCTTTCGAGGACTGGCAGCTGCAGATTTTTGCGGGGCTTGGTTGCAGAGGTATCACCATCCGAAACAAGTCAAATACAGTTGGGTGGAAAATAATGCCAATAACTTTGAATTGAAATATCTCAAGACCCAGATGTCACAGACACTTTTTGTCTTCAGCTGTGGATAGGTATTGAACAGACATTTCTTTTGATGTATCTATCGATGGGTTTGGGAAACATTGTTGAAAATGTAATTTTTTTCGGCAAGGGGTTAGCCTTGATTTTTTTTCTAAAATGTTGAAAAAAGTAAAGTCGTGAATTGTACAACAAGTTGTACACCAGTGGAAAGGTCTGTGAAATCCCTTTCGTGGACTGGAAGCCGCGGAATTTTGCGGCGCTTGGTTTCGGAGATATCGCCATCCGAAACAAGTCAAATGCAGTTGGAAGGAAACTAATGCCAATAACTTTGAATTGAAATATCTCAAGAACCAGATGTCACAGACACTTTTTGGCTTCAGCTGTAGATAGGTATTGAACAGACCTTTCTTCTGAAGTATCTATCGATGGGTTTGGGAAACATAGTTGAAAATGTAATTTTTTCGGCAAGGGGTTAGTTAGCCTTGATTTTTTTTCTAAAATGTTGAAAAAAGTAAAGTCGTGAATTGGACAACAAGTTGTACACCAGTTGAAAGGTCTGTGAAATCCCTTTCGAGGACTGGCAGCTGCAGATTTTTGCGGGGCTTGGTTGCAGAGGTATCACCATCCAAAACAAGTCAAATACAGTTGGATGGAACATCATGCGAATAACTTTGAATTGAAATGTCGCAAGAACCAGATGTCACAGATACTTTTTGTCCTCAGCTGTGGATAGGAATTGAACAGACCTTTCTTTTGATGTATCTACCGATGGGTTTGGGAAACATTGTTGAAAATGTAATTTTTTCGGCAAGGTTGATTTTTTTCTAAAATGTTGAAAAAAGTAAAGTCGTGAATTGTACAACAAGTTGTACACCAGTGGAAAGGTCTTTGAAATCCCTTTCGAGAACTGGTAGCCGCAGATTTTTGCGGGGTTTGGTTGCGGAGATATTAGCATCCAAACCAAGTCAAATGCAGTTGGGTTTGAAAATCGTGCGAATAACTTTGAATTGAAATATCTCAAGAACCAGATGTCACAGATACTTTTTGTCCTCAGCTGTGGATAGGTATTAAACAGACTTCCCTTTTGATGTATCTACCGATGGGTTTGGGAAACATTGTTGAAAATGTAATTTTTTTCGGCAAGGGGTTAGCCTTGATTTTTTTCTAAAATTTTGAAAAAAGTAAAGTCGTGAATTGTACAACAAGTTGTACACCAGTGGAAAGGTCTTTGAAATCCCTTTCGAGGACTGGCAGCTGCAGATTTTTGCATGGCTTGGTTGCAGAGGTATCACCATCCAAAACAAGTCAAATACAGTTGGATGGAACATCATGCGAATAACTTTGAATTGAAATGTCGCAAGAACCAGATGTCACAGATACTTTTTGTCCTCAGCTGTGGATAGGTATTAAACAGACTTCCCTTTTGATGTATCTACCGATGGGTTTGGGAAACATTGTTGAAAATGTAATTTTTTTCGGCAAGGGGTTAGCCTTGATTTTTTTCTAAAATTTTGAAAAAAGTAAAGTCGTGAATTGTACAACAAGTTGTACACCAGTGGAAAGGTCTTTGAAATCCCTTTCGAGAACTGGTAGCCGCAGATTTTTGCGGGGTTTGGTTGCGAAGATATCAGCATCCAAACCAAGTCAAATGCAGTTGGGTTTGAAAATCGTGCGAATAACTTTGAATTGAAATATCTCAAGAACCAGATGTCACAGATACTTTTTACTCTTCAGCTGTAGATAGGTATTGAACAGACCTTTCTTTTGATGTATCTACCGATAGATTTGGGAAACATTGTTGAAAATGTAATTTTTTTCGGCAAGGGGTTAGCCTTGATTTTGTTTCTAAAATGTTGAAAAAAGTAAAGTCGTGAATTGGACAACAAGTTGTACACCAGTGGAAAGGTCTGTGAAATCCCTTTCGAGGACTGGCAGCTGCAGATTTTCGCGGGGCTTGGTTGCAGAGGTATCACCATCCGAAACAAGTCAAATGCAGTTGGGTGTAAAATAATGCCAATAACTTTGAATTGAAATATCTCAAGACCCAGATGTCACAGACACTTTTTGTCTTCAGCTGTGGATAGGTATTGAACAGACATTTCTTTTGATGTATCTATCGCTGGGTTTGGGAAACATTGTTGAAAATGTAATTTTTTTCGGCAAGGGGTTAGCCTTGATTTTTTTTCTAAAATGTTGAAAAAAGTAAAGTCGTGAATTGGACAACAAGTTGTACACCAGTGGAAAGGTCTGCGAAATCCCTTTCGAGGACTGGCAGCTGCAGATTTTTGCGGGGCTTGGTTGCAGAGGTATCACCATCCGAAACAAGTCAAATACAGTTGGGTGGAAAATAATGCCAATAACTTTGAATTGAAATATCTCAAGACCCAGATGTCACAGACACTTTTTGTCTTCAGCTGTGGATAGGTATTGAACAGACATTTCTTTTGATGTATCTATCGATGGGTTTGGGAAACATTGTTGAAAATGTAATTTTTTTCGGCAAGGGGTTAGCCTTGATTTTTTTTCTAAAATGTTGAAAAAAGTAAAGTCGTGAATTGTACAACAAGTTGTACACCAGTGGAAAGGTCTGTGAAATCCCTTTCGTGGACTGGAAGCCGCGGAATTTTGCGGCGCTTGGTTTCGGAGATATCGCCATCCGAAACAAGTCAAATGCAGTTGGAAGGAAACTAATGCCAATAACTTTGAATTGAAATATCTCAAGAACCAGATGTCACAGACACTTTTTGGCTTCAGCTGTAGATAGGTATTGAACAGACCTTTCTTCTGAAGTATCTATCGATGGGTTTGGGAAACATAGTTGAAAATGTAATTTTTTCGGCAAGGGGTTAGTTAGCCTTGATTTTTTTTCTAAAATGTTGAAAAAAGTAAAGTCGTGAATTGGACAACAAGTTGTACACCAGTTGAAAGGTCTGTGAAATCCCTTTCGAGGACTGGCAGCTGCAGATTTTTGCGGGGCTTGGTTGCAGAGGTATCACCATCCAAAACAAGTCAAATACAGTTGGATGGAACATCATGCGAATAACTTTGAATTGAAATGTCGCAAGAACCAGATGTCACAGATACTTTTTGTCCTCAGCTGTGGATAGGAATTGAACAGACCTTTCTTTTGATGTATCTACCGATGGGTTTGGGAAACATTGTTGAAAATGTAATTTTTTCGGCAAGGTTGATTTTTTTCTAAAATGTTGAAAAAAGTAAAGTCGTGAATTGTACAACAAGTTGTACACCAGTGGAAAGGTCTTTGAAATCCCTTTCGAGAACTGGTAGCCGCAGATTTTTGCGGGGTTTGGTTGCGGAGATATTAGCATCCAAACCAAGTCAAATGCAGTTGGGTTTGAAAATCGTGCGAATAACTTTGAATTGAAATATCTCAAGAACCAGATGTCACAGATACTTTTTACTCTTCAGCTGTAGATAGGTATTGAACAGACCTTTCTTTTGATGTATCTACCGATAGATTTGGGAAACATTGTTGAATATGTAATTTTTTTCGGCAAGGGGTTAGCCTTGATTTTTTTCTAAAATGTTGAAAAAAGTAAAGTCGTGAATTGTACAACAAGTTGTACACCAGTG
This sequence comes from Philhelius pedissequus, assembly GCA_910595825.1. Classification (NCBI taxonomy): domain Eukaryota; kingdom Metazoa; phylum Arthropoda; class Insecta; order Diptera; family Syrphidae; genus Philhelius; species Philhelius pedissequus. The sequence continues at coordinate 198,438,528 of OU343161.1, read as the reverse complement.
GAAAGGTCTTTGAAATCCCTTTCGAGAACTGGTAGCCGCAGATTTTTGCCGGGTTTGGTTGCGGAGATATCAGCATCCAAACCAAGTCAAATGCAGTTGGGTTTGAAAATCATGCGAATAAATTTGAATTGAAATATCTCAAGAACCAGATGTCACAGATACTTTTTGTCTTCAGCTGTAGATAGGTATTGAACAGACCTTTCTTCCGATGTATCTAACGATGGGTTTGGGAAACATTGTTGAAAATGTAATTTTTTTCGGCAAGGGGTTAGCCTTGATTTTTTTTCTAAAATGTTGAAAAAAGTAAAGTCGTGAATTGGACAACAAGTTGTACACCAGTGGAAAGGTCTGTGAAATCTTGGTTGCAGAGGTATCACCATCCAAACCAAGTCAAATGCAGTTGGGTTTGAAAATTATGCGAATAACTTTGAATTGTAATATCTCAAGAACCAGTTGTCACAGATACTTTTTGTCTTCAGCTGTAGATAGGTATTGAACAGACCTTTCTTCTGATGTATCTATCGATGGGTTTGGGAAACATTGTTGAAAATGTAATTTTTTTCGGCAAGGGGTTAGCCTTGATTTTTTTTCTAAAATGTTGAAAAAAGTAAAGTCGTGAATTGTACAACAAGTTGTACACCAGCGGAAAGGTCTGTGAAATCCCTTTCGAGGACTGGCAGCTGCAGATTTTTGCGGGGCTTGGTTGCAGAGGTATCACCATCCGAAACAAGTCAAATGCAGTTGGGTGGAAAATAATGCCAATAACTTTGAATTGAAATATCTCAAGAACCAGATGTCACAGACACTTTTTGTCTTCAGCTGTGGATAGGTATTGAACAGACATTTCTTTTGATGTATCTATCGATGGGTTTGGGAAACATTGTTGAAAATGTAATTTTCTTCGGCAAGGGGTAAGCCTTGATTTTTTTTTTCTAAAATGTTGAAAAAAGTAAAGTCGTGAATTGTACAACAAGTTGTACACCAGTGGAAAGGTCTTTGAAATCCCTTTCGAGAACTGGTAGCCGCAGATTTTTGCGGGGTTTGGTTGCGGAGATATCAGCATCCAAACCAAGTCAAATGCAGTTGGGTTTGAAAATCATGCGAATAACTTTGAATTGAAATATCTCAAGAACCAGATGTCACAGATACTTTTTGTCTTCAGCTGTAGATAGGTATTGAACAGACCTTTCTTCTGATGTATCTATCGATGGGTTTGGGAAACATTGTTGAGAATGTAATTTTTTTCGGCAAGGGGTTAGCCTTGATTTTTTTCTCAAATGTTGAAAAAAGTAAAGCCGTGAATTGGACAACAAGTTGTACACCAGTGGAAAGGTCTGTGAAATCCCTTTCGAGGACTGGCAGCTGCAGATTTTTGCATGGCTTGGTTGCAGAGGTATCACCATCCGAAACAAGTCAAATGCAGTTGGGTGGAAAATAATGAAAATAACTTTGAATTGAAATATCTCAAGAACCAGATGTCACAGACACTTTTTGTCTTCAGCTGTGGATAGGTATTGAACAGACATTTCTTTTGATGTTAAGGCAAGGGGTTAGCCTTGATTTTTTTCTAAAATGTTGAAAAAAGTAAAGTCGTGAATTGTACAACAAGTTGTACACCAGTGGAAAGGTCTTTGAAATCCCTTTCGAGAACTGGTAGCCGCAGATTTTTGCGGGGTTTGGTTGCGGAGATATCAGCATCCAAACCAAGTCAAATGCAGTTGGGTTTGAAAATCGTGCGAATAACTTTGAATTGAAATATCTCAAGAACCAGATGTCACAGATACTTTTTACTCTTCAGCTGTAGATAGGTATTGAACAGACCTTTCTTTTGATGTATCTACCGATAGATTTGGGAAACATTGTTGAAAATGTAATTTTTTTCGGCAAGGGGTTACCCTTGATTTTTTTCTAAAATGTTGAAAAAAGTAAAGTCGTGAATTGTACAACAAGTTGTACACCAGTGGAAAGTTCTTTGAAATCCCTTTCGAGAACTGGTAGCCGCAGATTTTTGCGGGGTTTGGTTGCGGAGATATCAGCATCCAAATAAAGTCAAATGCAGTTGGGTTTGAAAATCATGGGAGTAATTTTGAATTGAAATACCTCAAGAACCAGATGTCACAGATACTTTTTGTCTTCAGCTGTAGATAGGTATTGAACAGACCTTTCTTCTGACTTATCTATCGATGGGTTTGGGAAACATTGTTGAAAATGTAATTTTTTTCGGCAAGGGGTTAGCCTTGATTTTTTTCTAAAATGTTGAAAAAAGTAAAGCCGTGAATTGGACAACAAGTTGTACACCAGTGAAAAGGTCTGTGAAATACCTTTCGTGGACTGGAAGCCGCAGAATTTTGCGGGGCTTGGTTGCAGAGATATCGCTTTCCGAAACAAGTCAAATGCAGTTGGAAGGAAACTAATGCCAATAACTTTGAATTGAAATATCTCAAGAACCAGATGTCACAGACACTTTTTGTCTTCAGCTGTGGATAGGTATTGAACAGACATTTCTTTTGATGTATCTATCGATGGGTTTGGGAAACATTGTTGAAAATGTAATTTTTTTCGGCAAGGGGTTAGCCTTGATTTTTTTTCTAAAATGTTGAAAAAAGTAAGCCGTGAATTGGACAACAAGTTGTACACCAGTGGAAAGGTCTTTGAAATCCCTTTCGTGAACTGGTAGCCGCAGATTTTTGCGGGGTTTGGTTGCGGAGATATCAGCATCCAAACCAAGTCAAATGCAGTTGGGTTTGAAAATCATGGGAATAATTTTGAATTGAAATATCTCAAGAACCAGATATCACAAATACCTTTTGTCTTCAGCTGTAGATAGGTATTGAACAGACCTTTCTTCTGATTTATCTATCGATGGGTTTGGGAAACATTGTTGAAAATGTAATTTTTTTCGGCAAGGGGTTAGCCTTGATTTTTTTCTAAAATGTTGAAAAAAGTAAAGCCGTGAATTGGACAACAAGTTGTACACCAGTGAAAAGGTCTGTGAAATCCCTTTCGTGGACTGGAAGCCGCAGAATTTTGCGGGGTTTGGTTGCGGAGATATCAGCATCCAAACCAAGTCAAATGCAGTTGGGTTTGAAAATCATGGGAATAATTTTGAATTGAAATATCTCAAGAACCAGATGTCACAAATACCTTTTGTCTTCAGCTGTAGATAGGTATTGAACAGACCTTTCTTCTGATTTATCTATCGATGGGTTTGGGAAACATTGTTGAAAATGTAATTTTTTTCGGCAAGGGGTTAGCCTTGATTTTTTTCTAAAATGTTGAAAAAAGTAAAGCCGTGAATTGGACAACAAGTTGTACACCAGTGGAAAGGTCTTTGAAATCCCTTTCGAGAACTGGTAGCCGCAGATTTTTGCGGGGTTTGGTAATGGAGATATCAGCATCCAAACCAAGTCAAATGCAGTTGGGTTTGAAAATCGTGCGAATAACTTTGAATTGAAATATCTCAAGAACCAGATGTCACAGATACTTTTTACTCTTCAGCTGTAGATAGGTATTGAACAGACCTTTCTTTTGATGTATCTACCGATAGACTTGGGAAACATTGTTGAAAATGTAATTTTTTTCGGCAAGGGGTTACCCTTGATTTTTTTCTAAAATGTTGAAAAAAGTAAAGTCGTGAATTGTACAACAAGTTGTACACCAGTGGAAAGTTCTTTGAAATCCCTTTCGAGAACTGGTAGCCGCAGATTTTTGCGGGGTTTGGTTGCGGAGATATCAGCATCCAAACCAAGTCAAATGCAGTTGGGTTTGAAAATCATGGGAGTAATTTTGAATTGAAATATCTCAAGAACCAGATGTCACAGATACTTTTTGTCTTCAGCTGTAGATAGGTATTGAACAGACCTTTCTTCTGACTTATCTATCGATGGGTTTGGGAAACATTGTTGAAAATGTAATTTTTTTCGGCAAGGGGTTAGCCTTGATTTTTTTCTAAAATGTTGAAAAAGTAAAGCCGTGAATTGGACAACAAGTTGTACACCAGTGAAAAGGTCTGTGAAATCCCTTTCGTGGACTGGAAGCCGCAGAATTTTGCGGGGCTTGGTTGCGGAGATATCGCTTTCCGAAACAAGTCAAATGCAGTTGGAAGGAAACTAATGCCAATAACTTTGAATTGAAATATCTCAAGAACCAGATGTCACAGACACTTTTTGTCTTCAGCTGTGGATAGGTATTGAACAGACATTTCTTTTGATGTATCTACCGATGGGTTTGGGAATCATTGTTGAAAATGTAATTTTTTTCGGCAAGGGGTTAGCCTTGATTTTTTTCTAAAATGTTGAAAAAAGTAAAGTCGTGAATTGTACAACAAGTTGTACACCAGTGGAAAGGTCTTTGAAATCCCTTTCGAGAACTGGTAGCCGCAGATTTTTGCGGGGTTTGGTTGCGGAGATATCAGCATCCAAACCAAGTCAAATGCAGTTGGGTTTGAAAATCATGGGAATAATTTTGAATTGAAATATCTCAAGAACCAGATGTCACAAATACCTTTTGTCTCAGCTGTAGATAGGTATTGAACAGACCTTTCTTCTGATTTATCTATCGATGGGTTTGGGAAACATTGTTGAAAATGTAATTTTTTTCGGCAAGGGGTTAGCCTTGATTTTTTTCTAAAATGTTGAAAAAAGTAAAGCCGTGAATTGGACAACAAGTTGTACACCAGTGAAAAGGTCTGTGAAATCCCTTTCGTGGACTGGAAGCCGCAGAATTTTGCGGGGCTTGGTTGCGGAGATATCGCTTTCCGAAACAAGTCAAATGCAGTTGGAAGGAAACTAATGCCAATAACTTTGAATTGAAATATCTCAAGAACCAGATGTCACAGACAATTTTTGTCTTCAGCTGTGGATAGGTATTGAACAGACATTTCTTTTAATGTATCTATCAATGGGTTTGGGAAACATTGTTGAAAATGTAATTTTTTTCGGCAAGGGGTTAGCCTTGATTTTTTTCTAAAATGTTGAAAAAAGTAAAGTCGTGAATTGTACAACAAGTTGTACACCAGTGGAAAGGTCTTTGAAATCCCTTTCGAGAACTGGTAGCCGCAGATTTTTGCGGGGTTTGGTTGCGGAGATATCAGCATCCAAACCAAGTCAAATGCAGTTGGGTTTGAAAATCATGCGAATATATTTGAATTGAAATATCTCAAGAACCAGATGTCACAGATTTTTTTTACTCTTCAGCTGTAGATAGGTATTGAACAGACCTTTCTTTTGATGTATCTACCGATAGATTTGGGAAACATTTTTGAAAATGTAATTTTTTTCGGCAAGGGGTTAGCCTTGAATTTTTTTCTAAAATGTTGAAAAAAGTAAAGTCGTGAATTGGACAACAAGTTGTACACCAGTGGAAAGGTCTGTGAAATCCCTTTCGAGGACTGGCAGCCGCAGAGTTTTGCGGGGCTTGGTTGCAGAAATATCACCACCCAAAACAAGTCAAATGCAGTTGGGTGGAAAATCATGCGAATAACTTTGAATTGAAATATCCCAAGAACCAGATGTCACAGATACTTTTTGTCCTCAGCTGTGGATAGGTATTGAACAGACCTTTCTTTTGATGTATCTACCGATGGGCTTGGGAAGCATTGTTGAAAATGTAATTTTTTTCGGCAAGGGGTTAGCCTTGATTTTTTTCTAAAATGTTGAAAAAAGTAAAGTCGTGAATTGTACAACAAGTTGTACACCAGTGGAAAGGTCTTTGAAATCCCTTTCGAGAACTGGCAGCCGCAGATTTTTGCGGGGTTTTGTTGCGGAGATATCAGCATCCAAACCAAGTCAAATGCAGTTGGGTTTGAAAATCATGCGAATAATTTTGAATTGAAATATCTCAAGAACCAGATGTCACAGATACTTTTTGTCTTCAGCTGTAGATAGGTATTGAACAGACCTTTCTTCTGATGTATCTATCGATGGGTTTGGGAAACATTGTTGAAAATGTAATTTTTTTCGGCAAGGGGTTAGCCTTGATTTTTTTTCTAAAATGTTGAAAAAAGTAAAGTCGTGAATTGGACAACAAGTTGTACACCAGCGGAAAGGCCTGTGAAATCCCTTTCGAGGACTGGCAGCTGCAGATTTTTGCGGGGCTTGGTTGCAGAGGTATCACCATCCGAAACAAGTCAAATGCAGTTGGGTGGAAAATAATGCCAATAACTTTGAATTGAAATATCTCAAGAACCAGATGTCACAGACACTTTTTGTCTTCAGCTGTGGATAGGTATTGAACAGACATTACTTTTGATGTATCTATCGATGGGTTTGGGAAACATTGTTGAAAATGTAATTTTTTCGGCAAGGGGTTAGCCTTGATTTTTTTTTCTAAAATGTTGAAAAAAGTAAAGTCGTGAATTGGACAACAAGTTGTACACCAGTTGAAAGGTCTGTGAAATCCCTTTCGAGGACTGGCAGCTGCAGATTTTTGCGGGGCTTGGTTGCAGAGGTATCACCATCCAAAACAAGTCAAATGCAGTTGGATGGAAAATCATGCGAATAACTTTGAATTGAAATGTCGCAAGAACCAGATGTCACAGATACTTTTTGCCCTCAGCTGTAGATAGGTATTGAACAGACCTTTCTTCGGAAGTATCTATCGATGGGTTTGGGGTTAGCCTTGATTTTTTTCTAAAATGTTGAAAAAAGTAAAGTCGTGAATTGTACAACAAGTTGTACACCAGTGGAAAGGTCTTTGAAATCCCTTTCGAGAACTGGTAGCCGCAGATTTTTGCGTTGTTTGGTTGCGGAGATATCAGCATCCAAACCAAGTCAAATGCAGTTGGGTTTGAAAATCATGCGAATAACTTTGAATTGAAATATCTCAAGAACCAGATGTCACAGATACTTTTTGTCTTCAGCTGTAGATAAGTATTGAACAGACCTTTCTTCTGAAGTATCTATCGATGGGTTTGGGAAACATTGTTGAAAATGTAATTTTTTCGGCAGGGGTTAGCCTTGATTTTTTTTCTAAAATGTTGAAAAAAGTAAAGTCGTGAATTGGACAACAAGTTGTACACCAGTGGAAAGGTCTTTGAAATCCCTTTCGAGAACTGGTAGCCGCAGATTTTTGCGGGGTTTGGTTGCGGAGATATCAGCATCCAAACCAAGTCAAATGCAGTTGGGTTTGAAAATCGTGCGAATAAGTTTGAATTGAAATATCTCAAGAACCAGATGTCACAGATACTTTTTACTCTTCAGCTGTAGATAGGTATTGAACAGACCTTTCTTTTGATGTATCTACCGATAGATTTGGGAAACATTGTTGAAAATGTAATTTTTTTCGGCAAGGGGTTACCCTTGATTTTTTTCTAAAATGTTGAAAAAAGTAAAGTCGTGAATTGGACAACAAGTTGTACACCAGTGGAAAGGTCTTTGAAATCCCTTTCGAGAACTGGTAGCCGCAGATTTTTGCGGGGTTTGGTTGCGGAGATATCAGCATCCAAACCAAGTCAAATGCAGTTGGGTTTGAAAATCATGGGAATAATTTTGAATTGAAATATCTCAAGAACCAGATGTCACAAATACTTTTTGTCTTCAGTTGTAGATAGGTATTGAACAGACCTTTCTTCTGATTTATCTATCGATGGGTTTGGGAAACATTGTTGAAAATGTAATTTTTTTCGGCAAGGGGTTAGCCTTGATTTTTTTCTAAAATGTTGAAAAAAGTAAAGCCGTGAATTGGACAACAAGTTGTACACCAGTGAAAAGGTCTGTGAAATCCCTTTCGTGGACTGGAAGCCGCAGAATTTTGCGGGGCTTGGTTGCGGAGATATCGCTTTCCGAAACAAGTCAAATGCAGTTGGAAGGAAACTAATGCCAATAACTTTGAATTGAAATATCTCAAGAACCAGATGTCACAGATACTTTTTGTCCTCAGCTGTGGATAGGTATTGAACAGACCTTCCTTTTGATGTATCTACCGATGGGTTTGGGAATCATTGTTGAAAATGTAATTTTTTTCGGCAAGGGGTTAGCCTTGATTTTTTTCTAAAATGTTGAAAAAAGTAAAGTCGTGAATTGTACAACAAGTTGTACACCAGTGGAAAGTTCTTTGAAATCCCTTTCGAGAACTGGTAGCCGCAGATTTTTGCGGGGTTTGGTTGCGGAGATATCAGCATCCAAACCAAGTCAAATGCAGTTGGGTTTGAAAATCGTGCGAATAAGTTTGAATTGAAATATCTCAAGAACCAGATGTCACAGATACTTTTTACTTTTCAGCTGTAGATAGGTATTGAACAGACCTTTCTTTTGATGTATCTACCGATAGATTTGGGAAACATTGTTGAAAATGTAATTTTTTTCGGCAAGGGGTTACCCTTGATTTTTTTCTAAAATGTTGAAAAAAGTAAAGTCGTGAATTGTACAACAAGTTGTACACCAGTGGAAAGGTCTTTGAAGTCCCTTTCGAGAACTGGTAGCCGCAGATTTTTGCGGGGTTTGGTTGCGGAGATATCAGCATCCAAACCAAGTCAAATGCAGTTGGGTTTGAAAATCATGCGAATATATTTGAATTGAAATATCTCAAGAACCAGATGTCACAGATACTTTTTACTCTTCAGCTGTAGATAGGTATTGAACAGACCTTACTTTTGATGTATCTACCGATAGATTTGGGAAACATTGTTGAAAATGTAATTTTTTTCGGCAAGGGGTTAGCCTTGATTTTTTTCTAAAATGTTGAAAAAAGTAAAGTCGTGAATTGTACAACAAGTTGTACACCAGTGGAAAGGTCTTTGAAATCCCTTTCGAGAACTGGTAGCCGCAGATTTTTGCGGGGTTTGGTTGCGGAGATATCAGCATCCAAACCAAGTCAAATGCAGTTGGGTTTGAAAATCGTGCGAATAAGTTTGAATTGAAATATCTCAAGAACCAGATGTCACAGATACTTTTTACTCTTCAGCTGTAGATAGGTATTGAACAGACCTTTGTTCTGATGTATCTATCGATGGGTTTGGGAAACATTGTTGAAAATGTAATTTTTTTCGGCAAGGGGTTAGCCTTGATTTTTTTTCTAAAATGTTGAAGAAAGTAAAGTCGTGAATTGGACAACAAGTTGTACACCAGCGGAAAGGCCTGTGAAATCCCTTTCGAGGACTGGCAGCTGCAGATTTTTGCGGAGCTTGGTTGCAGAGGTATCACCATCCGAAACAAGTCAAATGCAGTTGGGTGGAAAATAATGCCAATAACTTTGAATTGAAATATCTCAAGAACCAGATGTCACAGACACTTTTTGTCTTCAGCTGTGGATAGGTATTGAACAGACATTACTTTTGATGTATCTATCGATGGGTTTGGGAAACATTGTTGAAAATGTAATTTTTTCGGCAACGGGTTAGCCTTGATTTTTTTTTCTAAAATGTTGAAAAAAGTAAAGTCGTGAATTGGACAACAAGTTGTACACCAGTTGAAAGGTCTGTGAAATCCCTTTCGAGGACTGGCAGCTGCAGATTTTTGCGGGGCTTGGTTGCAGAGGTATCACCATCCAAAACAAGTCAAATGCAGTTGGATGGAAAATCATGCGAATAACTTTGAATTGAAATGTCGCAAGAACCAGATGTCACAGATACTTTTTGCCCTCAGCTGTAGATAGGTATTGAAGAGACCTTTCTTCGGAAGTATCTATCGATGGGTTTGGGGTTAGCCTTGATTTTTTTCTAAAATGTTGAAAAAAGTAAAGTCGTGAATTGTACAACAAGTTGTACACCAGTGGAAAGGTCTTTGAAATCCCTTTCGAGAACTGGTAGCCGCAGATTTTTGCGTTGTTTGGTTGCGGAGATATCAGCATCCAAACCAAGTCAAATGCAGTTGGGTTTGAAAATCATGCGAATAACTTTGAATTGAAATATCTCAAGAACCAGATGTCACAGATACTTTTTGTCTTCAGCTGTAGATAGGTATTGAACAGACCTTTGTTCTGATGTATCTATCGATGGGTTTGGGAAACATTGTTGAAAATGTAATTTTTTTCGGTAAGGGGTTAGCCTTGATTTTTTTTCTAAAATGTTGAAAAAAGTAAAGTCGTGAATTGGACAACAAGTTGTACACCAGTGGAAACGTCTGTGAAATCCCTTTCGAGGACTGGCAGCTGCAGATTTTTGCGGGGCTTGGTTGCAGAGGTATCACCATCCGAAACAAGTCAAATGCAGTTGGGTGGAAAATAATGCCAATAACTTTGAATTAAAATATCTCAAGAACCAGATGTCACAGACACTTTTTGTCTTCAGCTGTAGATAGGTATTGAACAGACCTTTCTTCTGATGTATCTATCGATGGGTTTGGGAAACATTGTTGAAAATGTAATTTTTATCGGTAAGGGGTTAGCCTTGATTTTTTTTCTAAAATGTTGAAAAAAGTAAAGTCGTGAATTGGACAACAAGTTGTACACCAGTTGAAAGGTCTGCGAAATCCCTTTCGAGGACTGGCAGCTGCAGATTTTTGCGGGGCTTGGTTGCAGAGGTATCACCATCCAAAACAAGTCAAATGCAGTTGGATGGAAAATCATGCGAATAACTTTGAATTGAAATGTCGCAAGAACCAGATGTCACAGATACTTTTTGTCCTCAGCTGTGGATAGGTATTGAACACACCTTTCTTTTGATATATCTACCGATGGGTTTGGGAAACATTGTTGAAAATGTAATTTTTTTCGGCAAGGGGTTAGCCTTGATTTTTTTCTAAAATGTTGAAAAAAGTAAAGTCGTGAATTGTACAACAAGTTGTACACCAGTGGAAAGGTCTTTGAAATCCCTTTCGAGAACTGGTAGCCGCAGATTTTTGCGGGGTTTGGTTGCGAAGATATCAGCTTCAAAACCAAGTCAAATGCAGTTGGGTTTGAAAATCGTGCGAATAACTTTGAATTGAAATATCTCAAGAACCAGTTGTCACAGATACTTTTTGTCTTCAGCTGTAGATAGGTATTGAACAGACCTTTCTTCTAATGTATCTATCGATGGGTTTGGGAAAGATTGTTGAAAATGTAATTTTTTTCGGCAAGGGGTTAGCCTTGATTTTTTTTCTAAAATGTTGTAAAAAGTAAAGTCGTGAATTGGACAACAAGTTGTACACCAGTGGAAAGGTCTGTGAAATCCGTTTCGAGGACTGGCAGCTGCAGATTTTTGCGGGGCTTGGTTGCAGAGGTATCACCATCCAAAACAAGTCAAATGCAGTTGGATGGAAAATCATGCGAATAACTTTGAATTGAAATATCCCAAGAACCAGATGTCACAGATACTTTTTGTCCTCAGCTGTGGATAGGTATTCAACAGACCTTTCTTTTGTTGTATCTACCGATGGGTTTGGGAAACATTGTTGAAAATGTAATTTTTTTCGGCAAGGGGTTAGCCTTGATTTTTTTTCTAAAATGTTGAAAAAAGTAAAGTCGTGAATTCGACAACAAGTTGTACACCAGTGGAAACGTCTGTGAAATCCCTTTCGTGGACTGGCAGCTGCAGATTTTTGCGGGGCTTGGTTGCAGAGGTATCACCATCCGAAACAAGTCAAATGCAGTTGGGTTTGAAAATCGTGCGAATAACTTTGAATTGAAATATCTCAAGAACCAGTTGTCACAGATACTTTTTGTCTTCAGCTGTAGATAGGTATTCAACAGACCTTTCTTCTGATGTATCTATCGTTGGGTTTGGGAAACATTGTTGAAAATGTAATTTTTTTCGGCAAGGGGTTAGCCTTGATTTTTTTTCTAAAATGTTGAAAAAAGTAAAATCGTGAATTGGACAACAAGTTGTACACCAGTGGAAAGGTCTGTGAAATCCCTTTCGAGGACTGGCAGCTGCAGATTTTTGCGGGGCTTGGTTGCAGAGGTATCACCATCCGAAACAAGTCAAATGCAGTTGGGTGGAAAATAATGCCAATAATTTTGAATTGAAATATCTCAAGAACCAGATGTCACAGACACTTTTTGTCTTCAGCTGTGGATAGGTATGGAACAGACATTTCTTTTGATGTATCTACCGATGGGTTTGGGAAACATTGTTGAAAATGTAATTTTTTCGGCAAGGGGTTAGCCTTGATTTTTTTTCTAAAATGTTGAAAAAGTAAAGTCGTGAATTGGACAACAAGTTGTACACCAGTGGAAAGGTCTGTGAAATCCCTTTCGAGGACTGGCAGCTGCAGATTTTTGCGGGGCTTGGTTGCAGAGGTATCACCATCCAAAACAAGTCAAATGCAGTTGGATGGAAAATCATGCGAATAACTTTGAATTGAAATATCTCAAGAACCAGATGTCACAGATACTGTTTGTCTTCAGCTGTAGATAGGTATTCAACAGACCTTTCTTCTGATGTATCTATCGTTGGGTTTGGGAAACATTGTTGAAAATGTAATTTTTTTCGGCAAGGGGTTAGCCTTGATTTTTTTTCTAAAATGTTGAAAAAAGTAAAGTCGTGAATTGGACAACAAGTTGTACACCAGTGGGAAGGTCTGTGAAATCCCTTTCGATGACTGGCAGCTGCAGATTTTTCCGGGGCTTGGTTGCAGAGGTATCACCATCCAAAACAAGTCAAATGCAGTTGGATGGAAAATCATCCGAATAACTTTGAATTGAAATATCCCAAGAACCAGATGTCACAGATACTTTTTGTCTTCAGCTGTGGATAGGTATTGAACAGACATTTCTTTTGATCTATCTATCGATGGGTTTGGGAAACATTGTTGAAAATGTAATTTTTTTCGGCAAGGGGTTAGCCTTGATTGTTTTCTAAAATGTTGAAAAATGTAAAGTCGTGAATTGTACAACAAGTTGTACACCAGTGGAAAGGCCTTTGAAATCCCTTTTGAGAACTGGTAGCCGCAGATTTTTGCGGGGTTTGGTTGCGGAGATATCAGCATCCAAACCAAGTCAAATGCAGTTGGGTTTGAAAATCATGCGAATAACTTTGAATCGAAATATCTTCAGAACCAGATGTCAAAGATACTTTTTGTATTCAGCTGTGTATAGGTATTGAACAGACCTTTTGTTCTGATGTATCTATCGATGGGTTTGGGAAACATTGTTGAAAATGTAATTTTTTTCGGCAAGGGGTTAGCCTTGATTTTTTTTCTAAAATGTTGAAAAAAGTAAAGTCGTGAATTGTACAACAAGTTGTACACCAGTGGAAAGGTCTGTGAAATCCCTTTCGAGGACTGGCAGCAACCGAATTTTGCGGGGCTTTGTTGCGGAGATATCACCATCCGAAGCAAGTCAAATGTAGTTGGGTGGAAAATAATGCCAATAACTTTGAATTGAAATATCTCAAGAACCAGATGTCACAGACACTTTTTGTCTTCAGCTGTGGATAGGTATTGAACAGACCTTTCTTCTGATGTATCTATCGATGGGTTTGGGAAACATTGTTGAAAATGTAATTTTTTTCGGCAAGGGGTTAGCCTTGATTTTTTTTCTAAAATGTTGAAAAAAGTAAAGTCGTGAATTGGACAACAAGTTGTACACCAGTGGAAAGGTCTGTGAAATCCCTTTCGATGATTGGCAGCTGCAGATTTTTGCGGGGCTTGGTTGCAGAGGTATCACCATCCAAAACAAATCAAATGCAGTTGGATGGAAAATCATCCGAATAACTTTGAATTGAAATATCCCAAGAACCAGATGTCACAGATACTTTTTGTCTTCAACTGTGGATAGGTATTGAACAGACCTTTCTTTTGATGTATCTATCGATGGGTTTGGGAAACATTGTTGAAAATGTAATTTTTTTCGGCAAGGGGTTAGCCTTGATTTTTTTTCTAAAATGTTGAAAAAGGTGAAGTCGTGAATTGTACAACAAGTTGTACACCAGTGGAAAGATCTTTGAAATCCCTTTCGAGAACTGGTAGCCGCAGATTTTTGCGGGGTTTGGTTGCGGAAATATCAGCATCCAAACCAAGTCAAATGCAGTTGGGTTTGAAAATCATGCGAATAACTTTGAATTGAAATATCTCAAGAACCAGATGTCACAGACACTTTTTGTCTTCAGCTGTGGATAGGTATTGAAGAGACATCTCTTTTGATGTATCTATCGATGGGTTTGGGAAACATTGTTGAAAAAGTAATTTTTTTCGGCAAGGGGTAAGCCTTGATTTTTTTTCTAAAATATTGAAAAAAGTAAAGTCGTGAATTGTACAACAAGTTGTACACCAGTGGAAAGGTCTGTGAAATCCCTTTCGAGGACTGGCAGCTGCAGATTTTTGCGGGGCTTGGTTGCAGAGGTATCACCATCCAAACCAAGTCAAATGCAGTTGGGTTTGAAAATCATGCGAATAACTTTGAATTCAAATATCTCAAGAACCAGATGTCACAGACACTTTTCGTCTTCAGCTGTGGATAGGTATTGAACAGACCTTTCGTTTGATGTATCTACCCATGGGTTTGGGAAACATTGTTGAAAATGTAATTTTTTTCGGCAAGGGGTTAGCCTTGATTTTTTTCTAAAATGTTGAAAAAAGTAAAGTCGTGAATTGTACAACAAGTTGTACACCAGTGGAAAGGCCTGTGAAATCCCTTTCGAGAACTGGTAGCCGCAGATTTTTGCGGGGTTTGGTTGCGGAAATATCAGCATCCAAACCAAGTCAAATGCAGTTGGGTTTGAAAATCATGCGAATAACTTTGAATTGAAATATCCCAAGAACCATATGTCACAGATACTTTTTGTCCTCAGCTGTGGATAGGTATTGAACAGACATTTCTTTTGATGTATCTATCGATGGGTTTGAGAAACATTGTTGAAAATGTAATTTTTTTCGCCTTGATTTTTTTTCTAAAATGTTGAAAAAAGTAAAGTCGTGAATTGTACAACAAGTTGTACACCAGTGGAAAGGTCTGTAAAATCCCTTTCGAGGACTGGCAGCCGCAGAATTTTGCGGGGCTTGGTTGCGGAAATATCACCATCCGAAACAAGTCAAATGCAGTTGGGTGGAAAATAATGCCAATAACTTTGAATTGAAATATCTCAAGAACCAGATGTCACAGACACTTTTCGTCTTCAGCTGTGGATAGGTATTGAACAGACCTTTCGTTTGATGTATCTACCGATGGGTTTGGGAAACATTGTTGAAAATGTAATTTTTTTCGGCGAGGGGTAAGCCTTGATTTTTTTCTAAAATGTTGAAAAAAGTAAAGTCGTGAATTGTACAACAAGTTGTACACCAGTGGAAAGGTCTGTGAAATCCCTTTCGAGAACTGGTAGCCGCAGATTTTTGCGGGGTTTGGTTGCGGAAATATCAGCATCCAAACCAAGTCAAATGCAGTTGGGTTTGAAAATCGTGCGAATAACTTTGAATTGAAATATCCTAAAAACCAGATGTCACAGATACTTTTTGTCTTCAGCTGTAGATAGGTATTGAACAGACCTTTCTTCTGATGTATCTATCGATGGGTTTGGGAAACATTGTTGAAAATGTAATTTTTTTCGGCAAGGGGTTAGCCTTGATTTTTTTTCTAAAATGTTGAAAAAAATAAAGTCGTGAATTGGACAACAAGTTGTACACCAGTGGAAAGGTCTGTGAAATCCCTTTCGAGGACTGGCAGCCGCAGATTTTTGCCGGGCTTGGTTGCTGAGATATAACCATCCGAAACAAGTCAAATGCAGTTGGGTGGAAAATAATGCCAATAACTTTGAATTAAAATATCTCAAGAACCAGATGTCACAGACACTTTTTGTATTCAGCTGTAGATAGGTATTGAACAGACCTTTCTTCTGATGTATCTATCGATGGGTTTGGGAAACATTGTTGAAAATGTAATTTTTTTCGGCAAGGGGTTAGCCTTGATTTTTTTCTAAAATGTTGGAAAAAGTAAAGTCGTGAATTGTTCAGCAAGTTCTACACCAGTGGAAAGGCCTGTGAAATCCCTTTTGAGGACTGGCAGCCGCAGATTTTTGCGGGGTTTGGTTGCTGAGATAGCACCATCCGAAACAAGTCAAATGCAGTTGGGTGGAAAATAATGCCAATAACTTTGAATTGAAATATCTCAAAAACCAGATGTCACAGACACTTTTTGTATTCAGCTGTGGATAGGTAATGAACAGACATTTCTCTTGATGTATCTATCGATGGGTTTGGGAAAAATTTGTTGAAAATGTAATTTTTTTCGGCAAGGGGTTAGCCTTGATTTTTTTTCTAAAATGTTGAAAAAAGTAAAGTCGTGAATTGTACAACAAGTTGTACACCAGTGGAAAGGTCTGTAAAATCCCTTTCGAGGACTGGCAGCCGCAGAATTTTGCGGGGCTTGGTTGCGGAAATATCACCATCCGAAACAAGTCAAATGCAGTTGGGTGGAAAATAATGCCAATAACTTTGAATTGAAATATCTCAAGAACCAGATGTCACAGACACTTTTTGTCTTCAGCTGTGGATAGGTATTGAACAGACATTTCTTTTGATGCATCTATCGATGGGTTTAGGAAACATTGTTGAAAATGTAATTTTTTTCGGCAAGGGGTTAGCCTTGATTTTTTTTCTAAAATGTTGAAAAAAGTAAAGTCGTGAATTGGACAACAAGTTGTACACCAGTGGAAAGGTCTGTGAAATCCCTTTCGAGGACTGGCAGCTGCAGATTTTTGCGGGGCTTGGTTGCAGAGGTATCACCATCCAAAACAAGTCAAATGCAGTTGGATGGAAAATCATGCGAATAACTTTGAATTGAAATATCCCAAAAACCAGATGTCACAGATACTTTTTGTCCTCAGCTGTGGATAGGTATTGAACAGACCTTTCGTTTGATGTATCTACCGATGGGTTTGGGAAAAATTTGTTGAAAATGTAATTTTTTTCGGCAAGGGGTTAGCCTTGATTTTTTTTTCTAAAATGTTGAAAAAAGTAAAGTCGTGAATTGTACAACAAGTTGTACACCAGTGGAAAGGTCTGTAAAATCCCTTTCGAGGACTGGCAGCCGCAGAATTTTGCGTTGCTTGGTTGCGGAAATATCACCATCCGAAACAAGTCAAATGCAGTTGGGTGGAAAATAATGCCAATAATTTTGAATTGAAATATCTCAAGAACCAGATGTCACAGACACTTTTTGTCTTCAGCTGTGGGTAGGTATTGAACAGACATTTCTTTTGATGTATCTATCGATGGGTTTGGGAAACATTGTTGAAAATGTAATTTTTTCGGCAAGGGGTTAGCCTTGATTTTTTTTCTAAAATGTTGAAAAAAGTAAAGTCGTGAATTGGACAACAAGTTGTACACCAGTGGGAAGGTCTGTGAAATTCCTTTCGAGGACTGGCAGCTGCAGATTTTTGCGGGGCTTCGTTGCAGAGGTATCACCATCCAAAACAAGTCAAATGCAGTTGGATGGAAAATCATGCGAATAACTTTGAATTGAAATATCCCAAGAACCAGATGTCACAGATAATTTTTGTCTTCAGCTGTGGATAGGTATTGAACAGACCTTTCTTTTGATGTATCTATCGATGGGTTTGGGAAACATTGTTGAAAATGTAATTTTTTCGGCAAGGGGTTAGCCTTGATTTTTTTTCTAAAATGTTGAAAAAAATAAAGTCGTGAATTGGACAACAAGTTGTACACCAGTGGAAAGGTCTGTGAAATCCCTTTCGAGGACTGGCAGCTGCAGATTTTTGCGGGGCTTGGTTGCAGAGGTATCACCATGCAAAACAAGTCAAATGCAGTTGGATGGAAAATCATGAGAATAACTTTGAATTGAAATATCCCAGGAACCAGATGTCACAGATACTTTTTGTCCTCAGCTGTGGATAGGTATTGAACAGACATTTCTTTTGATGTATCTATCGATGGGTTTGAGAAACATTGTTGAAAATGTAATTTTTTTCGGCAAGGGGTTAGCCTTGATTTTTTTTCTAAAATGTTGAAAAAAGTAAAGTCGTGAATTGAACAACAAGTTGTACACCAGTGGAAAGGTCTGTGAAATCCCTTTCGAGGACTGGCAGCCTCAGATTTTTGCCGGGCTTGGTTGCTGAGATATAACCATCCGAAACAAGTCAAATGCAGTTGGGTGGAAAATAATGCCAATAAATTTGAATTAAAATATCTCAAGAACCAGATGTCACAGACACTTTTTGTATTCAGCTGTGGATAGGTATTGAACAGACATTTCTTTTGATGTATCTATCGATGGGTTTGGGAAACATTGTTGAAAATGTAATTTTTTTCGGCAAGGGGTTAGCCTTGATTTTTTTTCTAAAATGTTGAAAAAAGTAAAGTCGTGAATTGTAGAACAAGTTGTACACCAGTGGAAAGGTTGTAAAATTTCTTTCGAGGACTGGCAGCCGCAGAATTTTGCGGGGCTTGGTTGCGGAAATATCACCATCCGAAACAAGTCAAATGCAGTTGGGTGGAAAATAATGCCAATAACTTTGAATTGAAATATCTCAAGAACCAGATGTCACAGACACTTTTTGTCTTCAGCTGTGGATAGGTATTGAACAGACATTTCTTTTGATGTATCTATCGATGGGTTTGGGAAACATTGTTGAAAATGTAATTTTTTTCGGCAAGGGGTAAGCCTTGATTTTTTTTCTAAAATGTTGAAAAAAGTACAGTCGTGAATTGTACAACAAGTTGTACACCAGTGGAAAGGTCTGTGAAATCCTTTTCGTGGACTGGAAGCCGCAGAATTTTGCGGGGCTTGGTTGCGGTGATATCACCATCCAAAAGAAGTCAAATGCAGTTGGATGGAAAATCATGCGAATAACTTTGAATTGAAATATCCCAAGAACCAGATGTCACAGATACTTTTTGTCTTCAGCTGTGGATAGGTATTGAACAGACATTTCTTTTGATGTATCTATCGATGGGTTTGGGAAACATTGTTGAAAATGTAATTTTTTCGGCAAGGGGTTAGCCTTGATTTTTTTCTAAAATGTTGAAAAAAGTAAAGTCGTGAATTGTACAACAAGTTGTACCCCAGTAGAAACGTCTGTGAAATCCCTTTCGAGAACTGGTAGCCGCAGATTTTTGCGGGGTTTGGTTGCGGAAATATCAGCATCCAAACCAAGTCAAATGCAGTTGGGTTTGAAAATCATGCGAATAACTTTGAATTGAAATATCTCAAGAACCAGATGTCACAAATACTTTTTGTCTTCAGCTGTAGATAGGTATTGAACAGACCTTTCTTCTGATGTATCTATCGATGGGTTTGGGAAACATTGTTGAAAATGTAATTTTTTTCGGCAAGGGGTTAGCCTTGATTTTTTTTCTAAAATGTTGAAAAAAATAAAGTCGTGAATTGGACAACAAGTTGTACACCAGTGGAAAGGTCTGTGAAATCCCTTTCGAGGACTGGCAGCTGCAGATTTTTGCGGGGCTTGGTTGCAGAGGTATCACCATGCAAAACAAGTCAAATGCAGTTGGATGGAAAATCATGAGAATAACTTTGAATTGAAATATCCCAGGAACCAGATGTCACAGATACTTTTTGTCCTCAGCTGTGGATAGGTATTGAACAGACATTTCTTTTGATGTATCTATCGATGGGTTTGGGAAACATTGTTGAAAATGTAATTTTTTTCGGCAAGGGGTTAGCCTTGATTTTTTTTCTAAAATGTTGAAAAAAGTAAAGTCGTGAATTGTAGAACAAGTTGTACACCAGTGGAAAGGTTGTAAAATTTCTTTCGAGGACTGGCAGCCGCAGAATTTTGCGGGGCTTGGTTGCGGAAATATCACCATCCGAAACATGTCAAATGCAGTTGGGTGGAAAATAATGCCAATAACTTTGAATTGAAATATCTCAAGAACCAGATGTCACAGACACTTTTTGTCTTCAGCTGTGGATAGGTATTGAACAGACATTTCTTTTGATGTATCTATCGATGGGTTTGGGAAACATTGTTGAAAATGTAATTTTTTTCGGCAAGGGGTTAGCCTTGATTTTTTTTCTAAAATGTTGAAAAAAGTAAAGTCGTGAATTGGACAACAAGTTGTACACCAGTGGAAAGGTCTGTGAAATCCCTTTCGAGGACTGGCAGCTGCAGATTTTTGCATGGCTTGGTTGCAGAGGTATCACCATGCAAAACAAGTCAAATGCAGTTGGATGGAAAATCATGAGAATAACTTTGAATTGAAATATCCCAGGAACCAGATGTCACAGATACTTTTTGTCCTCAGCTGTGGATAGGTATTGAACAGACATTTCTTTTGATGTATCTATCGATGGGTTTGAGAAACATTGTTGAAAATGTAATTTTTTTCGGCAAGGGGTTAGCCTTGATTTTTTTTCTAAAATGTTGAAAAAAGTAAAGTCGTGAATTGTACAACAAGTTGTACACCAGTGGAAAGGTCTGTGAAATCCTTTTCGTGGACTGGAAGCCGCAGAATTTTGCGGGGCTTGGTTGCGGAGATATCACCATCCAAAACAAGTCAAATGCAGTTGGATGGAAAATCATGCGAATAACTTTGAATTGAAATATCCCAAGAACCAGATGTCACAGATACTTTTTGTCTTCAGCTGTAGATAGGTATTGAACAGAGCTTTCTTCTGATCTATCTATCAAGCCCCGCAATGGTTGCGGAGATATCACCATCCGAAACACGTCAAATGCAGTTGGTTGGAAAATAATGCCAATAATTTTGAATTGAAATATCTCAAGAACCAGATGTCACAGACACTTTTTGTCTTCAGCTGTGGATAGGTATTGAACAGACATTTCTTTTGATGTATCTATCGATGATTTTGGGAAACATTGTTGAAAATGTAATTTTTTTCGGCAAGGGGTTAGCCTTGATTTTTTTTCTAAAATGTTGAAAAAAATAAAGTCGTGAAGTGGACAACAAGTTGTACACCAGTGGAAAGGTCTGTGAAATCCTTTTCGAGGACTGGCAGCTGCAGATTTTTGCGGGGCTTGGTTGCAGAGGTATCACCATGCAAAACAAGTTAAATGCAGTTGGATGGAAAATCATGAGAATAACTTTGAATTGAAATATCCCAGGAACCAGATGTCACAGATACTTTTTGTCCTCAGCTGTGGATAGGTATTGAACAGACATTTCTTTTGATGTATCTATCGATGGGTTTGAGAAACATTGTTGAAAATGTAATTTTTTTCGGCAAGGGGTTAGCCTTGATTTTTTTTCTAAAATGTTGAAAAAAGTAAAGTCGTGAATTGAACAACAAGTTGTACACCAGTGGAAAGGTCTGTGAAATCCCTTTCGAGGACTGGCAGCCTCAGATTTTTGCCGGGCTTGGTTGCTGAGATATAACCATCCGAAACAAGTCAAATGCAGTTGGGTGGAAAATAATGCCAATAACTTTGAATTAAAATATCTCAAGAACCAGATGTCACTGACACTTTTTGTATTCAGCTGTGCATAGGTATTGAACAGACATTTCTTTTGATGTATCTATCGATGGGTTTGGGAAACATTGTTGAAAATGTAATTTTTTTCGGCAAGGGGTTAGCCTTGATTTTTTTTCTAAAATGTTGAAAAAAGTAAAGTCGTGAATTGTAGAACAAGTTGTACACCAGTGGAAAGGTTGTAAAATAACTTTCGAGGACTGGCAGCCGCAGAATTTTGCGGGGCTTGGTTGCGGAAATATCACCATCCGAAACAAGTCAAATGCAGTTGGGTGGAAAATAATGCCAATAACTTTGAATTGAAATATCTCAAGAACCAGATGTCACAGACACTTTTTGTCTTCAGCTGTGGGTAGGTATTGAACAGACATTTCTTTTGATGTATCTATCGATGGGTTTGGGAAACATTGTTGAAAATGTAATTTTTTTCGGCAAGGGGTTAGCCTTGATTTTTTTTCTAAAATGTTGAAAAAAGTAAAGTCGTGAATTGTACAACAAGTTGTACACCAGTGGGAAGGTCTGTGAAATTCCTTTCGAGGACTGGCAGCTGCAGATTTTTGCGGCGCTTCGTTGCAGAGGTATCACCATCCAAAACAAGTCAAATGCAGTTGGATGGAAAATCATGCGAATAACTTTGAATTGAAATATCCCAAGAACCAGATGTCACAGATAATTTTTGTCTTCAGCTGTGGATAGGTATTGAACAGACCTTTCTTTTGATGTATCTATCGATGGGTTTGGGAAACATTGTTGAAAATGTAATTTTTTCGGCAAGGGGTTAGCCTTGATTTTTTTCTAAAATGTTGAAAAAAGTAAAGTCGTGAATTGTACAACAAGTTGTACCCCAGTAGAAACGTCTGTAAAATCCCTTTCGAGAACTGGTAGCCGCAGATTTTTGCGGGGTTTGGTTGCGGAAATATCAGCATCCAAACCAAGTCAAATGCAGTTGGGTTTGAAAATCATGCGAATAACTTTGAATTGAAATATCTCAAGAACCAGATGTCACAAATACTTTTTGTCTTCAGCTGTAGATAGGTATTGAACAGACCTTTCTTCTGATGTATCTATCGATGGGTTTGGGAAACATTGTTGAAAATGTAATTTTTTCGGCAAGGGGTTAGCCTTGATTTTTTTTCTAAAATGTTGAAAAAAATAAAGTCGTGAATTGGACAACAAGTTGTACACCAGTGGAAAGGTCTGTGAAATCCCTTTCGAGGACTGGCAGCTGCAGATTTTTGCGGGGCTTGGTTGCAGAGGTATCACCATGCAAAACAAGTCAAATGCAGTTGGACGGAAAATCATGAGAATAACTTTGAATTGAAATATCCCAGGACCCAGATGTCACAGATACTTTTTGTCCTCAGCTGTGGATAGGTATTGAACAGACATTTCTTTTGATGTATCTATCGATGGGTTTGAGAAACATTGTTGAAAATGTAATTTTTTTCGGCAAGGGGTTAGCCTTGATTTTTTTTCTAAAATGTTGAAAAAAGTAAAGTCGTGAATTGAACAACAAGTTGTACACCAGTGGAAAGGTCTGTGAAATCCCTTTCGAGGACTGGCAGCCTCAGATTTTTGCCGGGCTTGGTTGCTGAGATATAACCATCCGAAACAAGTCAAATGCAGTTGGGTGGAAAATAATGCCAATAACTTTGAATTAAAATATCTCAAGAACCAGATGTCACAGACACTTTTTGTATTCAGCTGTGCATAGGTATTGAACAGACATTTCTTTTGATGTATCTATCGATGGGTTTGGGAAACATTGTTGAAAATGTAATTTTTTTCGGCAAGGGGTTAGCCTTGATTTTTTTTCTAAAATGTTGAAAAAAGTAAAGTCGTGAATTGTAGAACAAGTTGTACACCAGTGGAAAGGTTGTAAAATAACTTTCGAGGACTGGCAGCCGCAGAATTTTGCGGGGCTTGGTTGCGGAAATATCACCATCCGAAACAAGTCAAATGCAGTTGGGTGGAAAATAATGCCAATAACTTTGAATTGAAATATCTCAAGAACCAGATGTCACAGACACTTTTTGTCTTCAGCTGTGGGTAGGTATTGAACAGACATTTCTTTTGATGTATCTATCGATGGGTTTGGGAAACATTGTTGAAAATGTAATTTTTTTCGGCAAGGGGTTAGCCTTGATTTTTTTTCTAAAATGTTGAAAAAAGTAAAGTCGTGAATTGTACAACAAGTTGTACACCAGTGGGAAGGTCTGTGAAATTCCTTTCGAGGACTGGCAGCTGCAGATTTTTGCGGCGCTTCGTTGCAGAGGTATCACCATCCAAAACAAGTCAAATGCAGTTGGATGGAAAATCATGCGAATAACTTTGAATTGAAATATCCCAAGAACCAGATGTCACAGATAATTTTTGTCTTCAGCTGTGGATAGGTATTGAACAGACCTTTCTTTTGATGTATCTATCGATGGGTTTGGGAAACATTGTTGAAAATGTAATTTTTTCGGCAAGGGGTTAGCCTTGATTTTTTTCTAAAATGTTGAAAAAAGTAAAGTCGTGAATTGTACAACAAGTTGTACCCCAGTAGAAACGTCTGTAAAATCCCTTTCGAGAACTGGTAGCCGCAGATTTTTGCGGGGTTTGGTTGCGGAAATATCAGCATCCAAACCAAGTCAAATGCAGTTGGGTTTGAAAATCATGCGAATAACTTTGAATTGAAATATCTCAAGAACCAGATGTCACAAATACTTTTTGTCTTCAGCTGTAGATAGGTATTGAACAGACCTTTCTTCTGATGTATCTATCGATGGGTTTGGGAAACATTGTTGAAAATGTAATTTTTTCGGCAAGGGGTTAGCCTTGATTTTTTTTCTAAAATGTTGAAAAAAATAAAGTCGTGAATTGGACAACAAGTTGTACACCAGTGGAAAGGTCTGTGAAATCCCTTTCGAGGACTGGCAGCTGCAGATTTTTGCGGGGCTTGGTTGCAGAGGTATCACCATGCAAAACAAGTCAAATGCAGTTGGACGGAAAATCATGAGAATAACTTTGAATTGAAATATCCCAGGACCCAGATGTCACAGATACTTTTTGTCCTCAGCTGTGGATAGGTATTGAACAGACATTTCTTTTGATGTATCTATCGATGGGTTTGAGAAACATTGTTGAAAATGTAATTTTTTTCGGCAAGGGGTTAGCCTTGATTTTTTTTCTAAAATGTTGAAAAAAGTAAAGTCGTGAATTGAACAACAAGTTGTACACCAGTGGAAAGGTTGTAAAATCCCTTTCGAGGACTGGCAGCCGCAGAATTTTGCGGGGCTTGGTTGCGGAAATATCACCATCCGAAACAAGTCAAATGCAGTTGGGTGGAAAATAATGCCAATAACTTTGAATTGAAATATCTCAAGAACCAGATGTCACAGACACTTTTTGTCTTCAGCTGTGGATAGGTATTGAACAGACATTTCTTTTGATGTATCTATCGACGGGTTTGGGAAACATTGTTGAAAATGTAATTTTTTTCGGCAAGGGGTAAGCCTTGATTTTTTTTCTAAAATGTTGAAAAAAGTAAAGTCGTGAATTGAACAACAAGTTGTACACCAGTGGAAAGGTTGTAAAATCCCTTTCGAGGACTGGCAGCCGCAGAATTTTGCGGGGCTTGGTTGCGGAAATATCACCATCCGAAACAAGTCAAATGCAGTTGGGTGGAAAATAATGCCAATAACTTTGAATTGAAATATCTCAAGAACCAGATGTCACAGACACTTTTTGTCTTCAGCTGTGGATAGGTATTGAACAGACATTTCTTTTGATGTATCTATCGACGGGTTTGGGAAACATTGTTGAAAATGTAATTTTTTTCGGCAAGGGGTTAGCCTTGATTTTTTTTCTAAAATGTTGAAAAAAAATAAAGTCGTGAAGTGGACAACAAGTTGTACACCAGTGGAAAGGTCTGTGAAATCCCTTTCGAGGACTGGCAGCCTCAGATTTTTGCCGGGCTTGGTTGCTGAGATATAACCATCCGAAACAAGTCAAATGCAGTTGGGTGGAAAATAATGCCAATAACTTTTAATTAAAATATCTCAAGAACCAGATGTCACAGACACTTTTTGTATTCAGCTGTGCATAGGTATTGAACAGGCATTTCTTTTGATGTATCTATCGATGGGTTTGGGAAACATTGTTGAAAATGTAATTTTTTTCGGCAAGGGGTTAGCCTTGATTTTTTTTCTAAAATGTTGAAAAAAGTAAAGTCGTGAATTGTAGAACAAGTTGTACACCAGTGGAAAGGTTGTAAAATAACTTTCGAGGACTGGCAGCCGCAGAATTTTGCGGGGCTTGGTTGCGGAAATATCACCATCCGAAACAAGTCAAATGCAGTTGGGTGGAAAATAATGCCAATAACTTTGAATTGAAATATCTCAAGAACCAGATGTCACAGACACTTTTTGTCTTCAGCTGTGGGTAGGTATTGAACAGACATTTCTTTTGATGTATCTATCGATGGGTTTGGGAAACATTGTTGAAAATGTAATTTTTTTCGGCAAGGGGTTAGCCTTGATTTTTTTTCTAAAATGTTGAAAAAAGTAAAGTCGTGAATTGTACAACAAGTTGTACACCAGTGGAAAGGTCTGTGAAATCCTCCCGTGGACTGGAAGCCGCAGAATTTTGCGGGGCTTGGTTGCGGTGATATCACCATCCAAAAGAAGTCAAATGCAGTTGGATGGAAAATCATGCGAATAACTTTGAATTGAAATATCCCAAGAACCAGATGTCACAGACACTTTTTGTCTTCAGCTGTAGATAGGTATTGAACAGAGCTTTCTTCTGATGTAGCTATCAATCCCCGCAATGGTTGCGGAGATATCACCATCCGAAACACGTCAAATGCAGTTGGTTGGAAAATAATGCCAATAATTTTGAATTGAAATATCTCAAGAACCAGATGTCACAGACACTTTTTGTCTTCAGCTGTGGATAGGTATTGAACAGACATTTCTTTTGATGTATCTATCGATGGGTTTAGGAAACATTGTTAAAAATGTAATTTTTTTCGGCAAGGGGTTAGCCTTGATTTTTTTTCTAAAATGTTGAAAAAAGTAAAGTCGTGAATTGGACAACAAGTTGTACACCAGTGGGAAGGTCTGTGAAATACCTTTCGAGGACTGGCAGCTGCAGATTTTTGCGGGGCTTGGTTGCAGAGGTATCACCATCCAAAACAAGTCAAATGCAGTTGGATGGAAAATCATGCGAATAACTTTGAATTGAAATATCCCAAGAACCAGATGTCACAGATACTTTTTGTCCTCAGCTGTGGATAGGTATTGAACAGACCTTTCGTTTGATGTATCTACCGATGGGTTTGGGAAACATTGTTGAAAATGTAATTTTTTCGGCAAGGGGTTAGCCTTGATTTTTTTCTAAAATGTTGAAAAAAGTAAAGTCGTGAATTGTACAACAAGTTGTAAACCAGTGGAAAGGTCTGTGAAATCCCTTTCGAGAACTGGTAGCCGCAGATTTTTGCGGGGTTTGGTTGCGGAAATATCAGCATCCAAACCAAGTCAAATGCAGTTGGGTTTGAAAATCATGCGAATAAATTTGAATTGAAATATCTCAAGAACCAGATATCACAGATACTTTTTATCTTCAGCTGTAGATAGGTATTGAACAGACCTTTCTTCTGATGTATCTATCGATGGGTTTGGGAAACATTGTTGAAAATGTAATTTTTTTCGGCAAGGGGTTAGCCTTGATTTTTTTCTAAAATGTTGAAAAAAGTAAAGTCGTGAATTATACAGCAAGTTCTACACCAGTGAAAAGGCCTGTGAAATCCCCTTCGAGGACTGGCAGCCGCAGATTTTTGCGGGGCTTGGTTGTTGAGATATCACCATCCGAAACAAGTCAAATGCAGTTGGGTGGAAAATAATGCCAATAACTTTGAATTGAAATATCTCAAGAACCAGATGTCACAGACACTTTTTGTCTTCAGCTGTGGATAGGTATTGAACAGACCTTTCTTTTGATGTATCTATCGATGGGTTTGGGAAACATTGTTGAAAATGTAATTTTTTCGGCAAGGGGTTAGCCTTGATTTTTTTCTAAAATGTTGAAAAAAGTAAAGTCGTGAATTGGACAACAAGTTGTACACCAGTGGGAAGGTCTGTGAAATCCCTTTCGAGGACTGGCAGCTGCAGATTTTTGCGGGGCTTGGTTGCAGAGGTATCACCATCCAAAACAAGTCAAATGCAGTTGGATTTAAAATCATGCGAATAAATTTGAATTGAAATATCCCAAGAACCAGATGTCACAGATACTTTTTGTCTTCAGCTGTGGATAGGTATTGAACAGACCTTTCTTTTGATGTATCTATCGATGGGTTTGGGAAACATTGTTGAAAATGTAATTTTTTCGGCAAGGGGTTAGCCTTGATTTTTTTCTAAAATGTTGAAAAAATTAAAGTCGTGAATTGTACAACAAGTTGTAAACCAGTGGAAAGGTCTGTGAAATCCCTTTCGAGAACTGGTAGCCGCAGATTTTTGCGGGGTTTGGTTGCGGAAATATCAGCATCCAAACCAAGTCAAATGCAGTTGGGTTTGAAAATCATGCAAATAACTTTGAATTGAAATATCTCAAGAACCAGATGTCACAGATACTTTTTGTCTTCAGCTGTGGATAGGTATTGAAAAGACATTTCTTTTGATGTATCTATCGATGGGTTTGGGAGACATTGTTGAAAATGTAATTTTTTTCGGCAAGGAGTAAGCCTTGATTTTTTTTCTAAAATGTTGAAAAAAGTAAAGTCGTGAATTGTACAACAAGTTGTACACCAGTGGAAAGGTCTGTGAAATCCTTTTCGTGGACTGGAAGCCGCAGAATTTTGCGGGGCTTGGTTGCGGAGATATCACCATCCAAAACAAGTCAAATGCAGTTGGATGGAAAATCATGCGAATAACTTTGAATTGAAATATCCCAAGAACCAGATGTCACAGATACTTTTTGTCTTCAGCTGTGGATAGGTATTGAACAGACCTTTCTTTTGATGAATCTATCGATGGGTTTGGGAAACATTGTTGAAAATGTAATTTTTTCGGCAAGGGGTAAGCCTTCATTTTTTTTCTAAAATTTTGAAAAAAGTAAAGTCGTGAATTGTACAACAAGTTGTACACCAGTGGAAAGGTCTGTGAAATCCCTTTCGAGAACTGGTAGCCGCAGATTTTTGCGGGGTTTGGTTGCGGAAATATCAGCATCCAAACCAAGTCAAATGCAGTTGGGTTTGAAAATCATGCGAATAACTTTGAATTGAAATATCTCAAGAACCAGATGCCACAGAAACTTTTTGTCTTCAGCTGTAGATAGGTATTGAACAGACCTTTCTTCTGATGTATCTATCGATGGGTTTGGGAAACATTGTTGAAAATGTAATTTTTTCGGCAAGGGGTTAGCCTTGATTTTTTTCTAAAATATTGAAAAAAGTAAAGTCATGAATTGTACAGCAAGTTCTACACCAGTGGAAAGGCCTGTGAAATCCCTTTCGAGGACTGGCAGCCGCAGATTTTTGCGGGGTTTCGTTGCTGAGATAGCACCATCCGAAACAAGTCAAATGCAGTTGGATGGAAAATCATGCGAATAACTTTGAATTGAAATATCCCAATAACCAGATGTCGCAGATACTTTTTGTCTTAGCTGTGGATAGGTATTGAACAGACCTTTCTTTTGATGTATCTATCGATGGGTTTGGGAAAGATTGTTGAAAATGTAATTTTTTTCGGCAAGGGGTTAGCCGTGATTTTTTTTCTAAAATGTTGAAAAAAGTAAAGTCGTGAATTGGACAACAAGTTGTACACCAGTGGAAAGGTCTTTGAAATCCCTTTCGAGAACTGGTAGCCGCGGATTTTTGCGGGGTTTGGTTGCGGAGATATCAGCATCCAAACCAAGTCAAATGCAGTTGGGTTTGAAAATCATGCGAATAATTTTGAATTGAAATATCTCAAGAACCAGATATCACAGATACTTTTTATCTTCAGCTGTAGATAGGTATTGAACAGACCTTTCTTCTGATGTATCTATCGATGGGTTTGGGAAACATTGTTGACAATGTAATTTTTTTCGGCAAGGGGTTAGCCTTGATTTTTTTCTAAAATGTTGAAAAAAGTAAAGTCGTGAATTATACAGCAAGTTCTACACCAGTGGAAAGGCCTGTGAAATCCCCTTCGAGGACTGGCAGCCGCAGATTTTTGCGGGGCTTGGTTGTTGAGATATCACCATCCGAAACAAGTCAAATGCAGTTGGGTGGAAAATAATGCCAATAACTTTGAATTGAAATATCTCAAGAACCAGATGCCACAGATAGTTTTTGTCTTCAGCTGTCGATAGGTATTGAACAGACCTTTCTTCCGATGTATCTATCGATGGGTTTGGGAAACATGGTTGAAAATGTAATTTTTTCGGCAAGGGGTTAGCCTTGATTTTTTTCTAAAATATTGAAAAAAGTAAAGTCGTGAATTGTACAGCAAGTTCTACACCAGTGGAAATGCCTGTGAAATCCCTTTCGAGGACTGGCAGCCGCAGATTTTTGCGGGGTTTCGTTGCTGAGATAGCACCATCCGAAACAAGTCAAATGCAGTTGGGTGGAAAATAATGCCAATAAATTTGCATTGAAATATCTCAAAAATCAGATGTCACAGACACTTTTTGTCTTCAGCTGTGGATAGGTATTGAACAGACATTTCTTTTGATGTATCTATCGATGGGTTTGGGAAACATTGTTGAAAATTTAATTTTTTTCGGCAAGGGGTTAGACTTGATTTTTTTTCTAAAATGTTGAAAAAAGTAAAGTCGTGAATTGTACAACAAAGTGTACACCAGTGGAAAGGTCTGTGAAATCCCTTTCGAGGACTGGCAGCCGCAGAATTTTACGGGGCTTGGTTGCGGAGATATCACCATCCGAAACAAGTCAAATGCAATTGGGTGGAAAATAATGCCAATAACTTTGAATTGAAATATCTCAAGAACCAGATGTCACAGACACTTTTTGTCTTCAGCTGTGGATAGGTATTGAAAGGACATTTCTTTTGGTGTATCTATCGATGGGTTTGGGAAACATTGTTGAAAATGTAATTTTTTCGGCAAGGGGTTAGCCTTGATTTTTTTCTAAAATATTGAAAAAAGTAAAGTCATGAATTGTACAGCAAGTTCTACACCAGTGGAAAGGCCTGTGAAATCAATTTCGAGGACTGGCAGCCGCAGATTTTTGCGGGGTTTCGTTGCTGAGATAGCACCATCCGAAACAAGTCAAATGCAGTTGGATGGAAAATCATGCGAATAACTTTGAATTGAAATATCCCAAGAACCAGATGTCACAGATACTTGTTGTCTTCAGCTGTAGATATTTATTGAACAGACCTTTTTTCTGATGTATCTATCGATGGGTTTGGGAAACATTGTTGAAAATGTAATTTTTTCGGCAAGGGGTTAGCCTTGATTTTTTTTCTAAAATATTGAAAAAAGTAAAGTCATGAATTGTACAGCAAGTTCTACACCAGTGGAAAGGCCTGTGAAATCCCTTTCGAGGACTGGCAGCCGCAGATTTTTGCGGGGTTTCGTTGCTGAGATAGCACCATCCGAAACAAGTCAAATGCAGTTGGGTGGAAAATAATGCCAATAAATTTGCATTGAAATATCTCAAAAACCAGATGTCACAGACACTTTTTGTCTTCAGCTGTGGATAGGTATTGAACAGACATTTCTTTTGATGTATCTATCGATGGGTTTGGGAAACATTGTTGAAAATGTATTTTTTTTCGGCAAGGGGTTAGCCTTGATTTTTTTTCTAAAATGTTGAAAAAAGTAAAGTCGTGAATTGTACACAAAGTGTACACCAGTGGAAAGGTCTGTGAAATCCCTTTCGAGAACTGGTAGCCGCAGATTTTTGCGGGGTTTGGTTGCGGAAATATCAGCATCCAAACCAAGTCAAATGCAGTTGGGTTTGAAAATCATGCAAATAACTTTGAATTGAAATATCTCAAGAACCAGATGTCACAGATACTTTTTGTCTTCAGCTGTGGATAGGTATTGAAAAGACATTTCTTTTGATGTATCTATCGATGGGTTTGGGAGACATTGTTGAAAATGTAATTTTTTTCGGCAAGGAGTAAGCCTTGATTTTTTTTCTAAAATGTTGAAAAAAGTAAAGTCGTGAATTGTACAACAAGTTGTACACCAGTGGAAAGGTCTGTGAAATCCTTTTCGTGGACTGGAAGCCGCAGAATTTTGCGGGGCTTGGTTGCGGAGATATCACCATCCAAAACAAGTCAAATGCAGTTGGATGGAAAATCATGCGAATAACTTTGAATTGAAATATCCCAAGAACCAGATGTCACAGATACTTTTTGTCTTCAGCTATGGATAGGTATTGAACAGACCTTTCTTTTGATGAATCTATCGATGGGTTTGGGAAACATTGTTGAAAATGTAATTTTTTCGGCAAGGGGTAAGCCTTCATTTTTTTTCTAAAATTTTGAAAAAAGTAAAGTCGTGAATTGTACAACAAGTTGTACACCAGTGGAAAGGTCTGTGAAATCCCTTTCGAGAACTGGTAGCCGCAGATTTTTGCGGGGTTTGGTTGCGGAAATATCAGCATCCAAACCAAGTCAAATGCAGTTGGGTTTGAAAATCATGCGAATAACTTTGAATTGAAATATCTCAAGAACCAGATGCCACAGAAACTTTTTGTCTTCAGCTGTAGA
This sequence comes from Philhelius pedissequus, assembly GCA_910595825.1. NCBI lineage: Eukaryota > Metazoa > Arthropoda > Insecta > Diptera > Syrphidae > Philhelius > Philhelius pedissequus. The sequence continues at coordinate 198,406,563 of OU343161.1, read as the reverse complement.
TAGGTATTGAACAGACCTTTCTTCTGATGTATCTATCGATGGGTTTGGGAAACATTGTTGAAAATGTAATTTTTTCGGCAAGGGGTTAGCCTTGATTTTTTTCTAAAATATTGAAAAAAGTAAAGTCATGAATTGTACAGCAAGTTCTACACCAGTGGAAAGGCCTGTGAAATCCCTTTCGAGGACTGGCAGCCGCAGATTTTTGCGGGGTTTCGTTGCTGAGATAGCACCATCCGAAACAAGTCAAATGCAGTTGGATGGAAAATCATGCGAATAACTTTGAATTGAAATATCCCAATAACCAGATGTCGCAGATACTTTTTGTCTTAGCTGTGGATAGGTATTGAACAGACCTTTCTTTTGATGTATCTATCGATGGGTTTGGGAAAGATTGTTGAAAATGTAATTTTTTTCGGCAAGGGGTTAGCCGTGATTTTTTTTCTAAAATGTTGAAAAAAGTAAAGTCGTGAATTGGACAACAAGTTGTACACCAGTGGAAAGGTCTTTGAAATCCCTTTCGAGAACTGGTAGCCGCGGATTTTTGCGGGGTTTGGTTGCGGAGATATCAGCATCCAAACCAAGTCAAATGCAGTTGGGTTTGAAAATCATGCGAATAATTTTGAATTGAAATATCTCAAGAACCAGATATCACAGATACTTTTTATCTTCAGCTGTAGATAGGTATTGAACAGACCTTTCTTCTGATGTATCTATCGATGGGTTTGGGAAACATTGTTGACAATGTAATTTTTTTCGGCAAGGGGTTAGCCTTGATTTTTTTCTAAAATGTTGAAAAAAGTAAAGTCGTGAATTATACAGCAAGTTCTACACCAGTGGAAAGGCCTGTGAAATCCCCTTCGAGGACTGGCAGCCGCAGATTTTTGCGGGGCTTGGTTGTTGAGATATCACCATCCGAAACAAGTCAAATGCAGTTGGGTGGAAAATAATGCCAATAACTTTGAATTGAAATATCTCAAGAACCAGATGCCACAGATAGTTTTTGTCTTCAGCTGTCGATAGGTATTGAACAGACCTTTCTTCCGATGTATCTATCGATGGGTTTGGGAAACATGGTTGAAAATGTAATTTTTTCGGCAAGGGGTTAGCCTTGATTTTTTTCTAAAATATTGAAAAAAGTAAAGTCGTGAATTGTACAGCAAGTTCTACACCAGTGGAAATGCCTGTGAAATCCCTTTCGAGGACTGGCAGCCGCAGATTTTTGCGGGGTTTCGTTGCTGAGATAGCACCATCCGAAACAAGTCAAATGCAGTTGGGTGGAAAATAATGCCAATAAATTTGCATTGAAATATCTCAAAAATCAGATGTCACAGACACTTTTTGTCTTCAGCTGTGGATAGGTATTGAACAGACATTTCTTTTGATGTATCTATCGATGGGTTTGGGAAACATTGTTGAAAATTTAATTTTTTTCGGCAAGGGGTTAGACTTGATTTTTTTTCTAAAATGTTGAAAAAAGTAAAGTCGTGAATTGTACAACAAAGTGTACACCAGTGGAAAGGTCTGTGAAATCCCTTTCGAGGACTGGCAGCCGCAGAATTTTACGGGGCTTGGTTGCGGAGATATCACCATCCGAAACAAGTCAAATGCAATTGGGTGGAAAATAATGCCAATAACTTTGAATTGAAATATCTCAAGAACCAGATGTCACAGACACTTTTTGTCTTCAGCTGTGGATAGGTATTGAAAGGACATTTCTTTTGGTGTATCTATCGATGGGTTTGGGAAACATTGTTGAAAATGTAATTTTTTCGGCAAGGGGTTAGCCTTGATTTTTTTCTAAAATATTGAAAAAAGTAAAGTCATGAATTGTACAGCAAGTTCTACACCAGTGGAAAGGCCTGTGAAATCAATTTCGAGGACTGGCAGCCGCAGATTTTTGCGGGGTTTCGTTGCTGAGATAGCACCATCCGAAACAAGTCAAATGCAGTTGGATGGAAAATCATGCGAATAACTTTGAATTGAAATATCCCAAGAACCAGATGTCACAGATACTTGTTGTCTTCAGCTGTAGATATTTATTGAACAGACCTTTTTTCTGATGTATCTATCGATGGGTTTGGGAAACATTGTTGAAAATGTAATTTTTTCGGCAAGGGGTTAGCCTTGATTTTTTTTCTAAAATATTGAAAAAAGTAAAGTCATGAATTGTACAGCAAGTTCTACACCAGTGGAAAGGCCTGTGAAATCCCTTTCGAGGACTGGCAGCCGCAGATTTTTGCGGGGTTTCGTTGCTGAGATAGCACCATCCGAAACAAGTCAAATGCAGTTGGGTGGAAAATAATGCCAATAAATTTGCATTGAAATATCTCAAAAACCAGATGTCACAGACACTTTTTGTCTTCAGCTGTGGATAGGTATTGAACAGACATTTCTTTTGATGTATCTATCGATGGGTTTGGGAAACATTGTTGAAAATGTATTTTTTTTCGGCAAGGGGTTAGCCTTGATTTTTTTTCTAAAATGTTGAAAAAAGTAAAGTCGTGAATTGTACACAAAGTGTACACCAGTGGAAAGGTCTGTGAAATCCCTTTCGAGGACTGGCAGCCGCAGAATTTTACGGGGCTTGGTTGCGGAGATATCACCATCCGAGACAAGTCAAATGCAATTGGGTGGAAAATAATGCGAATAACTTTGAATTGAAATATCCCAAGAACCAGATGTCACAGATACTTGTTGTCTTAGCTGTGGATAGGTATTGAACAGACCTTTCTTTTGATGTAATTTTCGATGGGTTTGGGAAACATTGTTGAAAATGTAATTTTTTCGGCAAGGGGTTAGCCTTGATTTTTTTCTAAAATATTGAAAAAAGTAAAGTCGTGAATTGTACAGCAAGTTGTACACCAGTGGGAAGGTGTGTGAAATCATTTTCGAGGACTGGCAGCTGCAGATTTTTGCGGGGCTTGGTTGCAGAGGTATCACCATCCAAAACAAGTCAAATGCAGTTGGATGGAAAATCATGCGAATAACTTTGAATTGAAATATCTCAAGAACCAGATATCACAGATACTTTTTATCTTCAGCTGTAGATAGGTATTGAACAGACCTTTCTTCTGATGTATCTATCGATGGGTTTGGGAAACATTGTTGAAAATGTAATTTTTTCGGCAAGGGGTTAGCCTTGATTTTTTTCTAAAATATTGAAAAAAGTAAAGTCGTGAATTGTACAGCAAGTTCTACACCAGTGGAAAGGCCTGTAAAATCCCTTTCGAGGACTGGCAGCCGCAGATTTTTGCGGGGTTTCGTTGCGGAGATATCAGCATCCAAACCGAGTCAAATGCAGTTGGGTTTGAAAATCATGCGAATAACTTTGAATTGAAATATCTCAAGAACCAGATGCCACAGATACTTTTTGTCTTCAGCTGTAGATAGGTATTGAACAGACCTTTCTTCTGATGTATCTATCGATGGGTTTGGTAAAGATTGTTGAAAATGTAATTTTTTTCGGCAAGGGGTTAGCCTTGATTTTTTTTCTAAAATGTTGAAAAAAGTAAAGTCGTGAATTGGACAACAAGTTGTACACCAGTGGAAAGGTCTGTGAAATCCCTTTCGAGGACTGACAGCTGCAGATTTTTGCGGGGCTTGGTTGCAGAGGTATCACCATCCAAAACAAGTCAAATGCAGTTGGATGGAAAATCATGCGAATAACTTTGAATTGAAATATCCCAATAACCAGATGTCACAGATACTTTTTGTTTTAGCTGTGGATAGGTATTGAACAGACCTTTCTTTTGATGTATTTATCGATGGGTTTGGGAAACATTGTTGAAAATGTAATTTTTTTTCGGCAAGGGGTTAGCCTTGATTTTTTTCTAAAATGTTGAAAAAAGTAAAGTCGTGAATTGTACAACAAGTTGTACACCAGTGGAAAGGTCTTTGAAATCCCTTTCGAGAACTGGTAGCCGCGGATTTTTGCGGGGTTTGGTTGCGGAGATATCAGCATCCAAACCAAGTCAAATGCAGTTGGGTTTGAAAATCATGCGAATAACTTTGACTTGAAATATCTCAAGAACCAGATATCACAGATACTTTTTATCTTCAGCTGTAGATAGGTATTGAACAGACCTTTCTTCTGATGTATCTATCGATGGGTTTGGGAAACATTGTTGAAAATGTAATTTTTTTCGGCAAGGGGTTAGCCTTGATTTTTTTCTAAAATGTTGAAAAAAGTAAAGTCGTGAATTATACAGCAAGTTCTACACCAGTGGAAAGGCCTGTGAAATCCCCTTCGAGGACTGGCAGCCGCAGATTTTTGCGGGGCTTGGTTGTTGAGATATCACCATCCGAAACAAGTCAAATGCAGTTGGGTGGAAAATAATGCCAATAACTTTGAATTGAAATATCTCAAGAACCAGATGTCACAGACACTTTTTGTCTTCAGCTGTAGATAGGTATTGAACAGACCTTTCTTCTGATGTATCTATCGATGGGTTTGGGAAACATTGCTGAAAATGTATTTTTTTTCGGGAAGGGGTTAGCCTTGATTTTTTTTTCTAAAATGTTGAAAAAAGTAAAGTCGTGAATTGGACAACAAGTTGTACACCAGTGGGAAGGTCTGTGAAATCCCTTTCGAGGACTGGCAGCTGCAGATTTTTGCGGGGCTTGGTTGCAGAGGTATCACCATCCAAAACAAGTCAAATGCAGTTGGATGGAAAATCATGCGAATAACTTTGAATTGAAATATCCCAAGAACCAGATGTCACAGATACTTGTTGTTTTAGCTGTGGATAGGTATTGAACAGACCTTTCTTTTGATGTATTTATCGATGGGTTTGGGAAACATTGTTGAAAATGTAATTTTTTCGGCAAGGGGTTAGCCTTGATTTTTTTTCTAAAATGTTGAAAAAAGTAAAGTCGTGAATTGTACAACAAAGTGTACACCAGTGGAAAGGTCTGTGAAATCCCTTTCGAGGACTGGCAGCTGCAGAATTTTACGGGGCTTGGTTGCGGAGATATCACCATCCGAAACAAGTCAAATGCAATTGGGTGGAAAATAATGCCAATAACTTTGAATTGAAATATCTCAAGAACCAGATGTCACAGACACTTTTTGTCTTCAGCTGTGGATAGGTATTGAACGGACATTTCTTTTGATGTATCTATCGATGGGTTTGGGAAACATTGTTCAAAATGTAATTTTTTTCGGCAAGGGGTTAACCTTGATTTTTTTCTAAAATGTTGAAAAAAGTAAAGTCGTGAATTGTACAACAAGTTGTACACCAGTGGCAAGGTCTTTGAAATCCCTTTCGAGAACTGGTAGCCGCAGATTTTTGCGGGGTTTGGTTGCGGAGATATCAGCATCCAAAACAAGTCAAATGCCGTTGGGTTTGAAAATCATGCGAATAACTTTGAATTGAAATATCTCAAGAACCAGATGTCACAGATACTTTTTGTCTTCAGCTGTGGATAGATATTGAACAGACCTTTCTTTTGATGTATCTACCGATGGGTTTGGGAAACATTGTTGAAAATGTAATTTTTTTCGGCAAGGGGTTAGCCTTGATTTTTTTTCTAAAATGTTGAAAAAAGTAAAGTCGTGAATTGTACAACAAAGTGTACACCAGTGGAAAGGTCTGTGAAATCCCTTTCGAGGACTGGCAGCTGCAGAATTTTACGGGGCTTGGTTGCGGAGATATCACCATCCAAAATAAGTCAAATGCAGTTGGATGGAAAATCATGCTAATAACTTTGAATTGAAATATCCCAAGAACCAGATGTCAGCGATACTTTTTGTCTTCAGCTGTGGATAGGTATTGAACAGACATTTCTTTTGATGTATCTATCGATGGGTTTGGGAAACATTGTTGAAAATTTAATTTTTTTCGGCAAGGGGTTAGCCTTGATTTTTTTTCTAAAATGTTGAAAAAAGTAAAGTCGTGAATTGTACAACAAAGTGTACACCAGTGGAAAGGTCTGTGAAATCCCTTTCGAGGACTGGCAGCTGCAGAATTTTACGGGGCTTGGTTGCGGAGATATCACCATCCGAAACAAGTCAAATGCAATTGGGTGGAAAATAATGCCAATAACTTTGAATTGAAATATCTCAAGAACCAGATGTCACAGACACTTTTTGTCTTCAGCTGTGGATAGGTATTGAACGGACATTTCTTTTGATGTATCTATCGATGGGTTTGGGAAACATTGTTCAAAATGTAATTTTTTTCGGCAAGGGGTTAACCTTGATTTTTTTCTAAAATGTTGAAAAAAGTAAAGTCGTGAATTGTACAACAAGTTGTACACCAGTGGCAAGGTCTTTGAAATCCCTTTCGAGAACTGGTAGCCGCAGATTTTTGCGGGGTTTGGTTGCGGAGATATCAGCATCCAAAACAAGTCAAATGCCGTTGGGTTTGAAAATCATGCGAATAACTTTGAATTGAAATATCTCAAGAACCAGATGTCACAGATACTTTTTGTCTTCAGCTGTGGATAGATATTGAACAGACCTTTCTTTTGATGTATCTACCGATGGGTTTGGGAAACATTGTTGAAAATGTAATTTTTTTCGGCAAGGGGTTAGCCTTGATTTTTTTTCTAAAATGTTGAAAAAAGTAAAGTCGTGAATTGTACAACAAAGTGTACACCAGTGGAAAGGTCTGTGAAATCCCTTTCGAGGACTGGCAGCTGCAGAATTTTACGGGGCTTGGTTGCGGAGATATCACCATCCAAAATAAGTCAAATGCAGTTGGATGGAAAATCATGCTAATAACTTTGAATTGAAATATCCCAAGAACCAGATGTCAGCGATACTTTTTGTCTTCAGCTGTGGATAGGTATTGAACAGACCTTTCTTTTGATGTATCTACCGATGGGTTTGGGAAACATTGTTGAAAATGTAATTTTTTTCGGCAAGGGGTTAGCCTTGATTTTTTTCTAAAATGTTGAAAAAAGTAAAGTCGTGAATTGTACAACAAGTTGTACTCCAGTGGAAAGGTCTTTGAAATCCCTTTCGAGAACTGGTAGCCGCAGATTTTTGCGGGGTTTGGTTGCGGAGATATCAGCATCCAAAACAAGTCAAATGCCGTTGGGTTTGAAAATCATGCGAATAACTTTGAATTGAAATATCTCAAGAACCAGATGTCACAGATACTTTTTGTCTTCAGCTGTAGATAGGTATTGAACAGACCTTTCTTCTGATGTATCTATCGATGGGTTTGGGAAACATTGTTGAAAATGTAATTTTTTTCGGCAAGGGGTTAGCCTTGATTTTTTTTCTAAAATGTTGAAAAAAGTAAAGTCGTGAATTGGACAACAAGTTGTATACCAGTGGAAAGGTCTGTGAAATCCCTTTCGAGAACTGGCAGCTGCAGATTTTTGCGGGGCTTGGTTGCAGAGGTATCACCATCCAAAACAAGTCCAATGCAGTTGGATGGAAAATAATGCCAATAACTTTGAATTGAAATATCTCAAGAACCAGATGTCACAGACACTTTTTGTCTTCAGCTGTGGATAGGTATTGAACAGACATTTCTTTTGATGTATCTATCGATGGGTTTGGGAAACATTGTTGAAAACTTAATTTTTTTCGGCAAGGGGTTAGCCTTGATTTTTTTTCTAAAATGTTGAAAAAAGTAAAGTCGTGAATTGTACAACAAAGTGTACACCAGTGGAAAGGTCTGTGAAATCCCTTTCGAGGACTGGCAGCTGCAGAATTTTACGGGGCTTGGTTGCGGAGATATCACCATCCGAAACAAGTCAAATGCAATTGGGTGGAAAATAATGCCAATAACTTTGAATTGAAATATCTCAAGAACCAGATGTCACAGACACTTTTTGTCTTCAGCTGTGGATAGGTATTGAACGGACATTTCTTTTGATGTATCTATCGATGGGTTTGGGAAACATTGTTCAAAATGTAATTTTTTTCGGCAAGGGGTTAGCCTTGATTTTTTTCTAAAATGTTGAAAAAAGTAAAGTCGTGAATTGTACAACAAGTTGTACACCAGTGGCAAGGTCTTTGAAATCCCTTTCGAGAACTGGTAGCCGCAGATTTTTGCGGGGTTTGGTTGCGGAGATATCAGCATCCAAAACAAGTCATATGCCGTTGGGTTTGAAAATCATGCGAATAACTTTGAATTGAAATATCTCAAGAACCAGATGTCACAGATACTTTTTGTCTTCAGCTGTGGATAGATATTGAACAGACCTTTCTTTTGATGTATCTACCGATGGGTTTGGGAAACATTGTTGAAAATGTAATTTTTTCGGCAAGGGGTTAGCCTTGATTTTTTTCTAAAATGTTGAAAAAAGTAAAGTCGTGAATTGTACAACAAGTTGTACACCAGTGGAAAGGTCTTTGAAATCCCTTTCGAGAACTGCCAGCTGCAGATTCTTGCGGGGCTTGGTTGCAGAGGTATCACCATAAAAAATAAGTCAAATGCAGTTGGATGGAAAATCATGCTAATAACTTTGAATTGAAATATCTCAAGAACCAGATGTCACAGACACTTTTTGTCTTCAGCTGTGGATAGGTATTGAACAGACATTTCTTTTGATGTATCTATCGATGGGTTTGGGAAACATTGTTGAAAATTTAATTTTTTTCGGCAAGGGGTTAGCCTTGATTTTTTTTCTAAAATGTTGAAAAAAGTAAAGTCGTGAATTGTACAACAAAGTGTACACCAGTGGAAAGGTCTGTGAAATCCCTTTCGAGGACTGGCAGCTGCAGAATTTTACGGGGCTTGGTTGCGGAGATATCACCATCCGAAACAAGTCAAATGCAATTGGGTGGAAAATAATGCCAATAACTTTGAATTGAAATATCTCAAGAACCAGATGTCACAGACACTTTTTGTCTTCAGCTGTAGATAGGTATTGAACAGACCTTTCTTCTGATGTATCTATCGATGGGTTTGGGAAACATTGTTGAAAATGTAATTTTTTTCGGCAAGGGGTTAGCCTTGATTTTTTTTCTAAAATGTTGAAAAAAGTAAAGTCGTGAATTGGACAACAAGTTGTATACCAGTGGAAAGGTCTGTGAAATCCCTTTCGAGGACTGACAGCTGCAGAATTTTACGGGGCTTGGTTGCGGAGATATCACCATCCGAAACAAGTCAAATGCAATTGGGTGGAAAATAATGCCAATAACTTTGAATTGAAATATCTCAAGAACCAGATGTCACAGACACTTTTTGTCTTCAGCTGTGGATAGGTATTGAACGGACATTTCTTTTGATGTATCTATCGATGGGTTTGGGAAACATTGTTGAAAATGTAATTTTTTTCGGCAAGGGGTTAGCCTTGATTTTTTTTCTAAAATGTTGAAAAAAGTAAAGTCGTGAATTGGACAACAAGTTGTATACCAGTGGAAAGGTCTGTGAAATCCCTTTCGAGAACTGGCAGCTGCAGATTTTTGCGGGGCTTGGTTGCAGAGGTATCACCATCCAAAAAAAGTCCAATGCAGTTGGATGGAAAATCATGCGAATAACTTTGAATTGCAATATCCCAAGAACCAGATGTCACAGATACTTGTTGTCTTAGCTGTGGATAGGTATTGAACAGACCTTTCTTTTGATGTATTTATCGATGGGTTTGGGAAACATTGTTGAAAATGTAATTTTTTTCGGCGAGGGGTTAGCCTTGATTTTTTTCTAAAATGTTGAAAAAAGTAAAGTCGTGAATTATACAGCAAGTTCTACACCAGTGGAAAGGCCTGTGAAATCCCCTTCGAGGACTGGCAGCCGCAGATTTTTGCGGGGCTTGGTTGTTGAGATATCACCATCCGAAACAAGTCAAATGCAGTTGGGTGGAAAATAATGCCAATAACTTTGAATTGAAATATCTCAAGAACCAGATGTCACAGACACTTTTTGTCTTCAGCTGTGGATAGGTATTGAACAGACATTTCTTTTGATGTATCTATCGATGGGTTTGGGAAACATTGTTGAAAACTTAATTTTTTTCGGCAAGGGGTTAGCCTTGATTTTTTTTCTAAAATGTTGAAAAAAGTAAAGTCGTGAATTGTACAACAAAGTGTACACCAGTGGAAAGGTCTGTGAAATCCCTTTCGAGGACTGGCAGCTGCAGAATTTTACGGGGCTTGGTTGCGGAGATATCACCATCCGAAACAAGTCAAATGCAATTGGGTGGAAAATAATGCCAATAACTTTGAATTGAAATATCTCAAGAACCAGATGTCACAGACACTTTTTGTCTTCAGCTGTGGATAGGTATTGAACGGACATTTCTTTTGATGTATCTATCGATGGGTTTGGGAAACATTGTTCAAAATGTAATTTTTTTCGGCAAGGGGTTAGCCTTGATTTTTTTCTAAAATGTTGAAAAAAGTAAAGTCGTGAATTGTACAACAAGTTGTACACCAGTGGCAAGGTCTTTGAAATCCCTTTCGAGAACTGGTAGCCGCAGATTTTTGCGGGGTTTGGTTGCGGAGATATCAGCATCCAAAACAAGTCATATGCCGTTGGGTTTGAAAATCATGCGAATAACTTTGAATTGAAATATCTCAAGAACCAGATGTCACAGATACTTTTTGTCTTCAGCTGTGGATAGATATTGAACAGACCTTTCTTTTGATGTATCTACCGATGGGTTTGGGAAACATTGTTGAAAATGTAATTTTTTCGGCAAGGGGTTAGCCTTGATTTTTTTCTAAAATGTTGAAAAAAGTAAAGTCGTGAATTGTACAACAAGTTGTACACCAGTGGAAAGGTCTTTGAAATCCCTTTCGAGAACTGCCAGCTGCAGATTCTTGCGGGGCTTGGTTGCAGAGGTATCACCATAAAAAATAAGTCAAATGCAGTTGGATGGAAAATCATGCTAATAACTTTGAATTGAAATATCTCAAGAACCAGATGTCACAGACACTTTTTGTCTTCAGCTGTGGATAGGTATTGAACAGACATTTCTTTTGATGTATCTATCGATGGGTTTGGGAAACATTGTTGAAAATTTAATTTTTTTCGGCAAGGGGTTAGCCTTGATTTTTTTTCTAAAATGTTGAAAAAAGTAAAGTCGTGAATTGTACAACAAAGTGTACACCAGTGGAAAGGTCTGTGAAATCCCTTTCGAGGACTGGCAGCTGCAGAATTTTACGGGGCTTGGTTGCGGAGATATCACCATCCGAAACAAGTCAAATGCAATTGGGTGGAAAATAATGCCAATAACTTTGAATTGAAATATCTCAAGAACCAGATGTCACAGACACTTTTTGTCTTCAGCTGTAGATAGGTATTGAACAGACCTTTCTTCTGATGTATCTATCGATGGGTTTGGGAAACATTGTTGAAAATGTAATTTTTTTCGGCAAGGGGTTAGCCTTGATTTTTTTTCTAAAATGTTGAAAAAAGTAAAGTCGTGAATTGGACAACAAGTTGTATACCAGTGGAAAGGTCTGTGAAATCCCTTTCGAGGACTGACAGCTGCAGAATTTTACGGGGCTTGGTTGCGGAGATATCACCATCCGAAACAAGTCAAATGCAATTGGGTGGAAAATAATGCCAATAACTTTGAATTGAAATATCTCAAGAACCAGATGTCACAGACACTTTTTGTCTTCAGCTGTGGATAGGTATTGAACGGACATTTCTTTTGATGTATCTATCGATGGGTTTGGGAAACATTGTTCAAAATGTAATTTTTTTCGGCAAGGGGTTAGCCTTGATTTTTTTCTAAAATGCTGAAAAAAGTAAAGTCGTGAATTGTACAACAAGTTGTACACCAGTGGCAAGGTCTTTGAAATCCCTTTCGAGAACTGGTAGCCGCAGATTTTTGCGGGGTTTGGTTGCGGAGATATCAGCATCCAAAACAAGTCAAATGCCGTTGGGTTTGAAAATCATGCGAATAATTTTGAATTGAAATATCTCAAGAACCAGATGTCACAGATACTTTTTGTCTTCAGCTGTGGATAGATATTGAACAGACCTTTCTTTTGATGTATCTACCGATGGGTTTGGGAAACATTGTTGAAAATGTAATTTTTTTCGGCAAGGGGTTAGCCTTGATTTTTTTCTAAAATGTTGAAAAAAGTAAAGTCGTGAATTGTACAACAAGTTGTACACCAGTGGCAAGGTCTTTGAAATCCCTTTCGAGAACTGGTAGCCGCAGATTTTTGCGGGGTTTGGTTGCGGAGATATCAGCATCCAAAACAAGTCAAATGCCGTTGGGTTTGAAAATCATGCGAATAACTTTGAATTGAAATATCTCAAGAACCAGATGTCACAGATACTTTTTGTCTTCAGCTGTAGATAGGTATTGAACAGACCTTTCTTCTGATGTATCTATCGATGGGTTTGGGAAACATTGTTGAAAATGTAATTTTTTTCGGCAAGGGGTTAGCCTTGATTTTTTTTCTAAAATGTTGAAAAAAGTAAAGTCGTGAATTGGACAACAAGTTTTATACCAGTGGAAAGGTCTGTGAAATCCCTTTCGAGAACTGGCAGCTGCAGATTTTTGCGGGGCTTGGTTGCAGAGGTATCACCATCCAAAACAAGTCAAATGCAGTTGGATGGAAAATCATGCGAATAACTTTGAATTGAAATATCCCAAGAACCAGATGTCACAGATACTTGTTGTCTTAGCTGTGGATAGGTATTGAACAGACCTTTCTTTTGATGTATTTATCGATGGGTTTGGGAAACATTGTTGAAAATGTAATTTTTTCGGCAAGGGGTTAGCCTTGATTTTTTTCTAAAATGTTGAAAAAAGTAAAGTCGTGAATTGTACAACAAGTTGTACACCAGTGGAAAGGTCTTTGAAATCCCTTTCGAGAACTGGTAGCCGCGGATTTTTGCGGGGTTTGGTTGCGGAGATATCAGCATCCAAACCAAGTCAAATGCAGTTGGGTTTGAAAATCATGCGAATAACTTTGAATTGAAATATCTCAAGAACCAGATATCACAGATACTTTTTATCTTCAGCTGTAGATAGGTATTGAACAGACCTTTCTTCTGATGTATCTATCGATGGGTTTGGGAAACATTGTTGAAAATGTAATTTTTTCGGCAAGGGGTTAGCCTTGATTTTTTTCTAAAATATTGAAAAAAGTAAAGTCGTGAATTGTACAGCAAGTTCTACACCAGTGGAAATGCCTGTGAAATCCCTTTCGAGGACTGGCAGCCGCAGATTTTTGCGGGGTTTCGTTGCTGAGATAGCACCATCCGAAACAAGTCAAATGCAGTTGGGTGGAAAATAATGCCAATAAATTTGCATTGAAATATCTCAAAAACCAGATGTCACAGACACTTTTTGTCTTCAGCTGTGGATAGGTATTGAACAGGCATTTCTTTTGATGTATCTATCGATGGGTTTGGGAAACATTGTTGAAAATTTAATTTTTTTCGGCAAGGGGTTAGCCTTGATTTTTTTTCTAAAATGTTGAAAAAAGTAAAGTCGTGAATTGTACAACAAAGTGTACACCAGTGGAAAGGTCTGTGAAATCCCTTTCGAGGACTGGCAGCTGCAGAATTTTACGGGGCTTGGTTGCGGAGATATCACCATCCGAAACAAGTCAAATGCAATTGGGTGGAAAATAATGCCAATAACTTTGAATTGAAATATCTCAAGAACCAGATGTCACAGACACTTTTTGTCTTCAGCTGTGGATAGGTATTGAACGGACATTTCTTTTGATGTATCTATCGATGGGTTTGGGAAACATTGTTCAAAATGTAATTTTTTTCGGCAAGGGGTTAGCCTTGATTTTTTTCTAAAATGTTGAAAAAAGTAAAGTCGTGAATTGTACAACAAGTTGTACACCAGTGGCAAGGTCTTTGAAATCCCTTTCGAGAACTGGTAGCCGCAGATTTTTGCGGGGTTTGGTTGCGGAGATATCAGCATCCAAAACAAGTCAAATGCCGTTGGGTTTGAAAATCATGCGAATAACTTTGAATTGAAATATTTCAAGAACCAGATGTCACAGATACTTTTTGTCTTCAGCTGTGGATAGATATTGAACAGACCTTTCTTTTGATGTATCTACCGATGGGTTTGGGAAACATTGTTGAAAATGTAATGCCTTGATTTTTTTCTAAAATGTTGAAAAAAGTAAAGTCGTGAATTGTACAACAAGTTGTACACCAGTGGAAAGGTCTTTGAAATCCCTTTCGAGAACTGCCAGCTGCAGATTTTTGCGGGGCTTGGTTGCAGAGGTATCACCATCCAAAATAAGTCAAATGCAGTTGGATGGAAAATCATGCTAATAACTTTGAATTGAAATATCCCAAGAACCAGATGTCAGCGATACTTTTTGTCTTCAGCTGTGGATAGGTATTGAACAGACCTTTCTTTTGATGTATCTACCGATGGGTTTGGGAAACATTGTTGAAAATGTAATTTTTTTCGGCAAGGGGTTAGCCTTGATTTTTTTCTAAAATGTTGAAAAAAGTAAAGTCGTGAATTGTACAACAAGTTGTACACCAGTGGAAAGGTCTTTGAAATCCCTTTCGAGAACTGGTAGCCGCAGATTTTTGCGGTTTTTGGTTGCGGAGATATCAGCATCCAAAACAAGTCAAATGCCGTTGGGTTTGAAAATCATGCGATTAACTTTGAATTGAAATATCCCAAGAACCAGATGTCAGAGATACTTTTTGTCTTCAGCTGTGGATAGGTATTGAACAGACCTTTCTTTTGATGTATCTACCGATGGGTTTGGGAAACATTGTTGAAAATGTAATTTTTTTCGGCAAGGGGTTAGCCTTGATTTTTTTTCTAAAATGTTGAAAAAAGTAAAGTCGTGAATTGGACAACAAGTTGTATACCAGTGGAAAGGTCTGTGAAATCCCTTTCGAGAACTGGCAGCTGCAGATTTTTGCGGGGCTTGGTTGCAGAGGTATCTCCATCCAAAACAAGTCAAATGCAGTTGGATGGAAAATCATGCTAATAACTTTGAATTGAAATATCCCAAGAACCAGATGTCAGAGATACTTTTTGTCTTCAGCTGTGGATAAGTATTGAACAGACCTTTCTTTTGATGTATCTACCGATGGGTTTGGGAAACATTGTTGAAAATGTAATTTTTTTCGGCAAGGGGTTAGCCTTGATTTTTTTCTAAAATGTTGAAAAAAGTAAAGTCGTGAATTATACAGCAAGTTCTACACCAGTGGAAAGGCCTGTGAAATCCCCTTCGAGGACTGGCAGCCGCAGATTTTTGCGGGGCTTGGTTGTTGAGATATCACCATCCGAAACAAGTCAAATGCAGTTGGGTGGAAAATAATGCCAATAACTTTGAATTGAAATATCTCAAGAACCAGATGTCACAGACACTTTTTGTCTTCAGCTGTAGATAGGTATTGAACAGACCTTTCTTCTGATGTATCTATAGATGGGTTTGGGAAACATTGTTGAAAATGTATTTTTTTTCGGGAAGGGGTTAGCCTTGATTTTTTTTTCTAAAATGTTGAAAAATGTAAAGTCGTGAATTGGAACACAAGTTGTACACCAGTGGGAAGGTCTGTGAAATCCCTTTCGAGGACTGGCAGCTGCAGATTTTTGCGGGGCTTGGTTGCAGAGGTATCACCATCCAAAACAAGTCAAATGCAGTTGGATGGAAAATCATGCGAATAACTTTGAATTGAAATATCCCAAGAACCAGATGTCACAGATACTTGTTGTCTTAGCTGTGGATAGGTATTGAACAGACCTTTCTTTTGATGTATTTATCGATGGGTTTGGGAAACATTGTTGAAAATGTAATTTTTTCGGCAAGGGGTTAGCCTTGATTTTTTTCTAAAATGTTGAAAAAAGTAAAGTCGTGAATTGTACAACAAGTTGTACCACAGTGGAAAGGTCTGTGAAATCCCTTTCGAGAACTGGTAGCCGCAGATTTTTGCGGGGTTTGGTTGCGGAGATATCAGCATCCAAACCGAGTCAAATGCAGTTGGGTTTGAAAATCATGCGAATAACTTTGAATTGAAATATCTCAAGAACCAGATGCCACAGATACTTTTTGTCTTCAGCTGTCGATAGGTATTGAACAGACCTTTCTTCTGATGTATCTATCGATGGGTTTGGGAAACATTGTTGAAAATGTAATTTTTTTCGGCAAGGGGTTAGCCTTGATTTTTTTCTAAAATGTTGAAAAAAGTAAAGTCGTGAATTGTACAACAAGTTGTACACCAGTGGAAAGGTCTTTGAAATCCCTTTCGAGAACTGGTAGCCGCAGATTTTTGCGGGGTTTGGTTGCGGAGATATCAGCATCCAAAACAAGTCAAATGCCGTTGGGTTTGAAAATCATGCGAATAACTTTGAATTGAAATATCTCAAGAACCAGATGTCACAGATACTTTTTGTCTTCAGCTGTGGATAGATATTGAACAGGCCTTTCTTTTGATGTATCTACCGATGGGTTTGGGAAACATTGTTGAAAATGTAATTTTTTTCGGCAAGGGGTTAGCCTTGATTTTTTTCTAAAATGTTGAAAAAAGTAAAGTCGTGAATTGTACAACAAGTTGTACACCAGTTGAAAGGTCTTTGAAATCCCTTTCGAGAACTGCCAGCTGCAGATTTTTGCGGGGCTTGGTTGCAGAGGTATCACCATCCAAAACAAGTCAAATGTAGTTGGATGGAAAATCATGCTAATAACTTTGAATTGAAATATCCCAAGAACCAGATGTCAGCGATACTTTTTGTCTTCAGCTGTGGATAGGTATTGAACAGAACTTTCTTTTGATGTATCTACCGATGGGTTTGGGAAACATTGTTGAAAATGTAATTTTTTTCGGCAAGGGGTTAGCCTTGATTTTTTTCTAAAATGTTGAAAAAAGTAAAGTCGTGAATTGTACAACAAGTTGTACACCAGTGGAAAGGTCTTTGAAATCCCTTTCGAGAACTGGTAGCCGCAGATTTTTGCGGGGTTTGGTTGCGGAGATATCAGCATCCAAAACAAGTCAAATGCCGTTGGGTTTGAAAATCATGCGAATAATTTGAATTGAAATATCTCAAGAACCAGATGTCACAGATACTTTTTGTCTTCAGCTGTAGATAGGTATTGAACCGACCTTTCTTCTGATGTATCTATAGATGGGTTTGGGAAACATTGTTGAAAATGTAATTTTTTTCGGCAAGGGGTTAGCCTTGATTTTTTTTCTAAAATGTTGAAAAAAGTAAAGTCGTGAATTGGACAACAAGTTGTATACCAGTGGAAAGGTCTGTAAAATCCTTTTCGAGAACTGGCAGCTGCAGATTTTTGCGGGGCTTGGTTGCAGAGGTATCACCATCCAAAACAAGTCAAATGCAGTTGGATGGAAAATCATGCTAATAACTTTGAACTGAAATATCCCAAGAACCAGATGTCAGCGATACTTTTTGTCTTCAGCTGTAGATAGGTATTGAACAGACATTTCTTTTGATGTATCTACCGATGGGTTTGGGAAACATTGTTGAAAATGTAATTTTTTTCGGCAAGGGGTTAGCCTTGATTTTTGTCTAAAATGTTGAAAAAAGTAAAGTCGTGAATTGTACAACAAGTTGTACACCAGTTGGAAGGTCTTTGAAATCCCTTTCGAGAACTGCCAGCTGCAGATTTTTGCGGGGCTTGGTTGCAGAGGTATCACCATCCAAAACAAGTCAAATGCAGTTGGATGGAAAATCATGCTAATAACTTTGAATTGAAATATCCCAAGAACCAGATGTCACAGATACTTTTTGTCCTCAGCTGTGGATAGGTATTGAACAGACCTTTCTTTTGATGTATCTACCGATGGGTTTGGGAAACATTGTTGAAAATGTAATTTTTTTCGGCAAGGGGTAAGCCTTGATTTTTTTTCTAAAATATTGAAAAAAGTAAAGTCGTGAATTGTACAACAAGTTGTACACCAGTGGAAAGGTCTGTGAAATCCCTTTCGAGGACTGGCAGCCGCAGAATTTTACGGGGCTTGGTTGCGGAGATATCACCATCCGAAACAAGTCAAATGCAATTGGGTGGAAAATAATGCCAATAACTTTGAATTGAAATATCTCAAGAACCAGATGTCACAGACACTTTTTGTCTTCAGCTGTGGATAGGTATTGGACGGACATTTCTTTTGATGTATCTATCGATGGGTTTGGGAAACATTGTTGAAAATGTAATTTTTTTCGGCAAGGGGTTAGCCTTGATTTTTTTCTAAAATGTTGAAAAAAGTAAAGTCGTGAATTGTACAACAAGTTGTACACCAGTGGAAAGGTCTTTGAAATCCCTTTCGAGAACTGGTAGCCGCAGATTTTTGCGGGGTTTGGTTGCGGAGATATCAGCATCCAAAACAAGTCAAATGCCGTTGGGTTTGAAAATCATGCGAATAACTTTGAATTGAAATATCTCAAGAACCAGATGTCACAGATACTTTTTGTCTTCAGCTGTGGATAGATATTGAACAGACCTTTCTTTTGATGTATCTACCGATGGGTTTGGGAAACATTGTTGAAAATGTAATTTTTTTCGGCAAGGGGTTAGCCTTGATTTTTTTCTAAAATGTTGAAAAAAGTAAAGTCGTGAATTGTACAACAAGTTGTACACCAGTTGAAAGGTCTTTGAAATCCCTTTCGAGAACTGCCAGCTGCAGATTTTTGCGGGGCTTGGTTGCAGAGGTATCACCATCCAAAACAAGTCAAATGCAGTTGGATGGAAAATCATGCTAATAACTTTGAATTGAAATATCCCAAGAACCAGATGTCAGCGATACTTTTGTCTTCAGCTGTGGATAGGTATTGAACAGAACTTTCTTTTGATGTATCTACCGATGGGTTTGGGAAACATTGTTGAAAATGTAATTTTTTTCGGCAAAGGGTTAGCCTTGATTTTTTTCTAAAATGTTGAAAAAAGTAAAGTCGTGAATGGTACAACAAGTTGTACACCAGTGGAAAGGTCTTTGAAATCCCTTTCGAGAACTGGTAGCCGCAGATTTTTGCGGGGTTTGGTTGCGGAGATATCAGCATCCAAAACAAGTCAAATGCAGTTGGGTATGAAAATCATGCGAATAACTTTGAATTGAAATATCTCAAGAACCAGATGTCAGCGATACTTTTTGTCTTCAGCTGTGGATAGGTATTGAACAGACCTTTCTTCTGATGTATCTATCGATGGGTTTGGGAAACATTGTTGAAAATGTAATTTTTTTCGGCAAGGGGTTAGCCTTGATTTTTTTTCTAAAATGTTGAAAAAAGTAAAGTCGTGAATTGGACAACAAGTTGTATACCAGTGGAAAGGTCTGTGAAATTCCTTTCGAGGACTGGCAGCTGCAGATTTTTGCGGGGCTTGGTTGCAGAGGTATCACCATCCAAAACAAGTCAAATGCAGTTGGATGGAAAATCATGCTAATAACTTTGAACTGAAATATCCCAAGAACCAGATGTCAGCGATACTTTTTGTCTTCAGCTGTGGAAAGGTATTGAACAGACATTTCTTTTGATGTATCTACCGATGGGTTTGGGAAACATTGTTGAAAATGTAATTTTTTTCGGCAAGGGGTTAGCCTTGATTTTTTTCTAAAATGTTGAAAAAAGTAAAGTCGTGAATTGTACAACAAGTTGTACACCAGTTGAAAGGTCTTTGAAATCCCTTTCGAGAACTGCCAGCTGCAGATTTTTGCGGGGCTTGGTTGCAGAGGTATCACCATCCAAAACAAGTCAAATGCAGTTGGATGGAAAATCATGCTAATAACTTTGAATTGAAATATCCCAAGAACCAGATGTCAGCGATACTTTTTGTCTTCAGCTGTGGATAGGTATTGAACAGAACTTTCTTTTGATGTATCTACCGATGGGTTTGGGAAACATTGTTGAAAATGTAATTTTTTTCGGCAAGGGGTTAGCCTTGATTTTTTTCTAAAATGTTGAAAAAAGTAAAGTCGTGAATTGTACAACAAGTTGTACACCAGTGGAAAGGTCTTTGAAATCCCTTTCGAGAACTGGTAGCCGCAGATTTTTGCGGGGTTTGGTTGCGGAGATATCAGCATCCAAAACAAGTCAAATGCCGTTGGGTTTGAAAATCATGCGAATAACTTTGAATTGAAATATCCCAAGAACCAGATGTCACAGATACTTTTTGTCCTCAGCTGTGGATAGGTATTGAACAGACCTTTCTTTTGATGTATCTAGCGATGGGTTTGGGAAACATTGTTGAAAATGTAATTTTTTTCGGCAAGGGGTAAGCCTTGATTTTTTTTCTAAAATATTGAAAAAAGTAAAGTCGTGAATTGTACAACAAGTTGTACACCAGTGGAAAGGTCTGTGAAATCCCTTTCGAGGACTGGCAGCTGCAGATTTTTGCGGGGCTTGGTTGCAGAGGTATCACCATCCGAAACAAGTCAAATGCAGTTGGGTGGAAAATAATGCCAATAACTTTGAATTGAAATATCTCAAGAACCAGATGTCACAGACAATTTTGTCTTCAGCTGTGGATAGGTATTGAACAGACATTTCTTTTGATGTATCTATCGATCTGTTTGGGAAACATTGTTGAAAATGTAATTTTTTTCGGCAAGGGGTAAGCCTTGATTTTTTTTCTAAAATGTTGAAAAGAGTAAAGTCGTGAATTGTACAACAAGTTGTACACCAGTGGAAAGGTCTGTGAAATCCCTTTCGTGTTCTGGAAGCCGCAGAATTTTGCGGGGTTTGGTTGCGGAGATATCGCTATCCGAAACAAGTCAAATGCAGTTGGGTGGAAAATAATGCCAATAACTTTGAATTGAAATATCTCAAGAACCAGATGTCACAGACACTTTTTGTCTTCAGCTGTAAATAGGTATTGAACAGACCTTTCTTCTGAAGTATCTATCGATGGGTTTGGGAAACATTGTTGAAAATGTAATTTTTTCGGCAAGGGGTTAGCCTTGATTTTTTTTCTAAAATGTTGAAAAAAGTAAAGTCGTGAATTGGACAACAAGTTGTACACCAGTTGAAAGGTCTGCGAAATCCCTTTCGAGGACTGGCAGCTGCAGATTTTTGCGGGGCTTGGTATCAAGTCAAATGCAGTTGGATGGAAAATCATGCGAATAACTTTGAATTGAAATATCCCAAGAACCAGATGTCACAGATACTTTTTGTCCTCAGCTGTGGATAGGTATTGAACAGACCTTTCTTTTGATGTATCTGGCGATGGGTTTGGGAAACATTGTTGAAAATGTATTTTTTTTCGTCAAGGGGTAAGCCTTGATTTTTTTTCTAAAATGTTGAAAAAAGTAAAGTCGTGAATTGTACAACAAGTTGTACACCAGTGGAAAGGTCTGTGAAATCCCTTTCGTGGACTGGAAGCCGCAGAATTTTGCGGGGCTTGGTTGCGGAGATATCGCCATCCGAAACAAGTCAAATGCAGTTGGGTGGAAAATAATGCCAATAACTTTGAATTGAAATATCTCAAGAACCAGATGTCACAGACACTTTTTGTCTTCAGCTGTAGATAGGTATTGAACAGACCTTTCTTCTGAAGTATCTATCGATGGGTTTGGGAAACATTGTTGAAAATGTAATTTTTTTCGGCAAGGGGTTAGTCTTGATTTTTTTTCTAAAATGTTGAAAAAAGTAAAGTCGTGAATTGGACAACAAGTTGTACACCAGTGGAAAGGTCTTTGAAATCCCTTTCGTGTTCTGGAAGCCGCAGAATTTTGCGGGGTTTGGTTGCGGAGATATCAGCATCCAAACCAAGTCAAATGCAGTTGGGTTTGAAAATCATGCGAATAACTTTGAATTGAAATATCTCAAGAACCAGATGTCACTGACACTTTTTGTCTTCAGCTGTGGATAGGTATTGAACAGACATCTCTTTTGATGTATCTATCAATGGGTTTGGGAAACATTGTTGAAAAAGTAATTTTTTTCGGCAAGGGGTAAGCCTTGATTTTTTTTCTAAAATATTGAAAAAAGTAAAGTCGTGAATTGTACAACAAGTTGTACACCAGTTGAAAGGTCTGCGAAATCCCTTTCGAGGACTGGCAGCTGCAGATTTTTGCGGGGCTTGGTTGCAGAGGTATCACCATCCAAAACAAGTCAAATGCAGTTGGATGGAAAATTATGCGAATAACTTCGAATTGAAATGTCGCAAGAACCAGATGTCACAGATACTTTTTCTCCTCAGCTGTGGATAGGTATTGAACACACCTTTCTTTTGATATATCTACCGATGGGTTTGGGAAACATTGTTGAAAATGTAATTTTTTCGGCAAGGGTTTAGCCTTGATTTTTTTCTATAATGTTGAAAAAAGTAAAGTCGTGAATTGTACATCAAGTTGTACACCAGTGGAAAGGTCTGTGAAATCCCTTTCGTGTTCTGGAAGCCGAAGAATTTTGCGGGGTTTGGTTGCGGAGATATCGCCATCCGAAACAAGTTAAATGCAGTTGGGTGGAAAATAATTCCAATAACTTTGAATTGAAATATCTCAAGAACCAGATGTTACAGACACTTTTTGTCTTCAGCTGTAGATAGGTATTGAACAGACCTTTCTTCTGAAGTATCTATCGATGGGTTTGGGAAACATTGTTGAAAATGTAATTTTTTCGGCAAGGGGTTAGCCTTGATTTTTTTTCTAAAATGTTTAAAAAAGTAAAGTCGTGAATTGGACAACAAGTTGTACACCAGTTGAAAGGTCTGCGAAATCCCTTTCGAGGACTGGCAGCTGCAGATTTTTGCGGGGCTTGGTTGCGGAGATATCAGCATCCAAACCAAGTCAAATGCAGTTGGGTTTGAAAATCATGCGAATAACTTTGAATTGAAATATCTCAAGAACCAGATGTCACAGATACTTTTTGTCTTCAGCTGTAGATAGGTATTGAACAGACCTTTCTTCTGATGTATCTATCGATGGGTTTGGGAAACATTGTTGAAAATGTAATTTTTTTCGGCAAGGGGTTAGCCTTGATTTTTTTTCTAAAATGTTGAAAAGAGTAAAGTCGTGAATTGGACAACAAGTTGTTCACCAGTGGAAAGGTCTGTGAAATCCCTTTCGAGGACTGGCAGCTGCAGATTTTTGCGGGGCTTGGTTGAAGAGGTATCACCATCCGAAACAAGTCAAATGCAGTTGGGTGGAAAATAATGCCAATAACTTTGAATTGAAATATCTCAAGAACCAGATGTCACAGACACTTTTTGTCTTCAGCTGTAGATAGGTATTGAACAGACCTTTCTTCTGAAGTATCTATCGATGGGTTTGGGAAACATTGTTGAAAAAGTAATTTTTTTCGGCAAGGGGTAAGCCTTGATTTTTTTTCTAAAATGTTGAAAAAAGTAAAGTCGTGAATTGGACAACAAGTTGTACACCAGTTGAAAGGTCTGTGAAATCCCTTTCGAGGACTGGCAGCTGCAGATTTTTGCGGGGCTTGGTTGCAGAGGTATCACCATCCAAAACAAGTCAAATGCAGTTGGATGGAAAATCATGCGAATAACTTTGAATTGAAATGTCGCAAGAACCAGATGTCACAGATACTTTTTGTAATCAGCTGTGGATAGGTATTGAACAGACCTTTCTTTTGATGTATCTCCCGATGGGTTTGGGAAACATTGTTGAAAATGTAATTTTTTTCGGCAAGGGGTTAGCCTTGATTTTTTTCTAAAATGTTGAAAAAAGTAAAGTCGTGAATTGTACAACAAGTTGTACCCCAGTGGAAAGGTTTTTTGAAATCCCTTTCGAGAACTGGTAGCCGCAGATTTTTGCGTTGTTTGGTTGCGGAGATATCAGCATCCAAACCAAGTCAAATGCAGTTGGGTTTGAAAATCATGCGAATAACTTTGAATTGAAATATCTCAAGAACCAGATGTCACAGATACTTTTTGTCTTCAGCTGTAGATAGGTATTGAACAGACCTTTCTTCTGATGTATCTGGCGATGGGTTTGGGAAACATTGTTGAAAATGTAATTTTTTTCGGCAAGGGGTAAGCCTTGATTTTTTTTCTAAAATGTTGAAAAAAGTAAAGTCGTGAATTGTACAACAAGTTGTACACCAGTGGAAAGGTCTGTGAAATCCCTTTCGTGGACTGGAAGCCGCAGAATTTTGCGGGGCTTGGTTGCGGAGATATCGCCATCCGAAACAAGTCAAATGCAGTTGGGTGGAAAATAATGCCAATAACTTTGAATTGAAACATCTCAAGAACCAGATGTCACAGACACTTTTTGTCTTCAGCTGTAGATAGGTATTGAACAGACCTTTCTTCTGAAGTATCTATCGATGGGTTTGGGAAACATTGTTGAAAAAGTAATTTTTTTCGGCAAGGGGTAAGCCTTGATTTTTTTTCTAAAATGTTGAAAAAAGTAAAGTCGTGAATTGGACAACAAGTTGTACACCAGTTGAAAGGTCTGTGAAATCCCTTTCGAGGACTGGCAGCTGCAGATTTTTGCGGGGCTTGGTTGCAGAGGTATCACCATCCAAAACAAGTCAAATGCAGTTGGATGGAAAATCATGCGAATAACTTTGAATTGAAATGTCGCAAGAACCAGATGTCACAGATACTTTTTGTAATCAGCTGTGGATAGGTATTGAACAGACCTTTCTTTTGATGTATCTCCCGATGGGTTTGGGAAACATTGTTGAAAATGTAATTTTTTTCGGCAAGGGGTTAGCCTTGATTTTTTTCTAAAATGTTGAAAAAAGTAAAGTCGTGAATTGTACAACAAGTTGTACCCCAGTGGAAAGGTTTTTTGAAATCCCTTTCGAGAACTGGTAGCCGCAGATTTTTGCGTTGTTTGGTTGCGGAGATATCAGCATCCAAACCAAGTCAAATGCAGTTGGGTTTGAAAATCATGCGAATAACTTTGAATTGAAATATCTCAAGAACCAGATGTCACAGATACTTTTTGTCTTCAGCTGTAGATAGGTATTGAACAGACCTTTCTTCTGATGTATCTGGCGATGGGTTTGGGAAACATTGTTGAAAATGTAATTTTTTTCGGCAAGGGGTAAGCCTTGATTTTTTTTCTAAAATGTTGAAAAAAGTAAAGTCGTGAATTGTACAACAAGTTGTACACCAGTGGAAAGGTCTGTGAAATCCCTTTCGTGGACTGGAAGCCGCAGAATTTTGCGGGGCTTGGTTGCGGAGATATCGCCATCCGAAACAAGTCAAATGCAGTTGGGTGGAAAATAATGCCAATAACTTTGAATTGAAACATCTCAAGAACCAGATGTCACAGACACTTTTTGTCTTCAGCTGTAGATAGGTATTGAACAGACCTTTCTTCTGAAGTATCTATCGATGGGTTTGGGAAACATTGTTGAAAATTAAATTTTTTCGGCAAGGGGTTAGCCTTGATTTTTTTTCTAAAATGTTGAAAAAAGTAAAGTCGTGAATTGGACAACAAGTTGTACACCAGTTGAAAGGTCTGTGAAATCCCTTTCGAGGACTGGCAGCTGCAGATTTTTGCGGGGCTTGGTTGCAGAGGTATCACCATCCAAAACAAGTCAAATGCAGTTGGATGGAAAATCATGCGAATAACTTTGAATTGAAATGTCGCAAGAACCAGATGTCACAGATACTTTTTGTTATCAGCTGTGGATAGGTATTGAACAGACCTTTCTTTTGATGTATCTCCCGATGGGTTTGGGAAACATTGTTGAAAATGTAATTTTTTTCGGCAAGGGGTTAGCCTTGATTTTTTTCTAAAATGTTGAAAAAAGTAAAGTCGTGAATTGTACAACAAGTTGTACCCCAGTGGAAAGGTTTTTTGAAATCCCTTTCGAGAACTGGTAGCCTCAGATTTTTGCGGGGTTTGGTTGCGGAGATATCAGCTTCAAAACCAAGTCAAATGCAGTTGGGTTTGAAAATCGTGCGAATAACTTTGAATTGAAATATCTCAAGAACCAGTTGTCACAGATACTTTTTGTCTTCAGCTGTAGATAGGTATTGAACAGACCTTTCTTCTAATGTATCTATCGATGGGTTTGGGAAACATTGTTGAAAATTTAATTTTTTTCGGCAAGGGGTTAGCCTTGATTTTTTTTCTAAAATGTTGTAAAAAGTAAAGTCGTGAATTGGACAACAAGTTGTACACCAGTGGAAAGGTCTGTAAAATCCCTTTGGAGGACTGGCAGCTGCAGATTTTTGCGGGGCTTGGTTGCAGAGGTATCACCATCCAAAACAAGTCAAATGCAGTTGGGTGGAAAATCATGCGAATAACTTTGAATCGAAATATCTTCAGAACCAGATGTCAGAGATACTTTTTGTCCTCAGCTGTGGATAGGTATTGAACAGACCTTTCTTTTGATGTATCTACCGATGGGTTTGGGAAACATTGTTGAAAATGTAATTTTTTTCGGCAAGGGGTTAGCCTTGATTTTTTTCTAAAATGTTGAAAAAAGTAAAGTCGTGAATTGTACAACAAGTTGTACACCAGTGGAAAGGCCTTTGAAATCCCTTTCGAGAACTGGTAGCCGCAGATTTTTGCGGGGTTTGGTTGCGGAGATATCAGCATCCAAACCAAGTCAAATGCAGTTGGGTTTGAAAATCATGCGAATAACTTTGAATTGAAATATCTCACGAACCAGATGTCACAGATACTTTTTGTCTTCAGCTGTAGATAGGTATTGAACAGACCTTTCTTCTGATGTATCTGTCGATGGGTTTGGGAAACATTGTTGAAAATGTAATTTTTTCGGCAAGGGCTTAGCCTTGATTTTTTTCTAAAATGTTGAAAAAAGTAAAGTCGTGAATTGTACAACAAGTTGCACACCAGTGGAAAGGTCTGTGAAATCGCTTTCGAGAACTGGTAGCCGCAGATTTTTGCGGGGTTTGGTTGCGGAAATATCAGCATCCAAACCAAGTCAAATGCAGTTGGGTTTGAAAATCATGTGAATAACTTTGAATTGAAATATATCAAGAACCAGATGTCACAGATACTTTTTGTCTTCAGCTGTAGATAGGTATTGAACAGACCTTTCTTCTGATGTATCTGTCGATGGGTTTGGGAAACATTGTTGAAAATGTAATTTTTTTCGGCACGGGGTAAGCCTTGATTTTTTTTCTAAAATGTTGAAAAAAGTAAAGTCGTGAATTGTACAACAAGTTGTACACCAGTGGAAAGGTCTGTGAAATCCCTTTCGTGGACTGGAAGCCGCAGAATTTTGCGTTGCTTGGTTGCGAAGATATCGCCATCCGAAACAAGTCAAATGCAGTTGGGTGGAAAATAATGCCAATAACTTTGAATTGAAATGCCTCAAGAACCAGATGTCACAGACACTTTTTGTCTTCAGCTGTAGATAGGTATTCAACAGACCTTTCTTCTGATGTATCTATCGTTGGGTTTGGGAAACATTGTTCAAAATGTAATTTTTTTCGGCAAGGGGTTAGCCTTGATTTTTTTTCTAAAATGTTGAAAAAAGTAAAGTCGTGAATTGGACAACAAGTTGTACACCAGTGGAAACGTCTGTGAAATCCCTTTCGAGGACTGGCAGCTGCAGATTTTTGCGGGGCTTGGTTGCAGAGGTATCACCATCCAAAACAAGTCAAATGAAGTTGGGAGGAAAATCATGCGAATAACTTTGAATCGAAATATCTTCAGAACCAGATGTCAAAGATACTTTTTGTATTCAGCTGTGGATAGGTATTGAACAGACCTTTCTTCTGATATATCTATCGATGGGTTTGGGAAACATTGTTGAAAATGTAATTTTTTCGGCAAGGGGTTAGCCTTGATTTTTTTCTAAAATGTTGAAAAAAGTAAAGTCGTGAATTGTACAACAAGTTGTACACCAGTGGAAAGGTCTGTGAAATCCCTTTCGTGGACTGGAAGCCGCAGAATTTTGCGGGGCTTGGTTGCGGAGATATCGCCATCCGAAACAAGTCAAATGCAGTTGGGTGGAAAATAATGCCAATAACTTTGAATTGAAATATCTCAAGAACCAGATGTCACAGACACTTTTTGTCTTCAGCAGTAGATATGTATTCAACAGACCTTTCTTCTGATGTATCTATCGTTGGGTTTGGGAAACATTGTTGAAAATGTATATTTTTTCGGCAAGGGATTAGCCTTGACTTTTTTTCTAAAATGTTGAAAAAAGTAAAGTCGTGAATTGGACAACAAGTTGTACACCAGTGGAAAGGTCTGTGAAATCCCTTTGGAGGACTGGCAGCTGCAGATTTTTGCGGGGCTTGGTTGCAGAGGTATCACCATCCAAAACAAGTCAAATGCAGTTGGATGGAAAATCATGCGAATAACTTTGAATTGAAATGTCGCAAGAACCAGATGTCACAGATACTTTTTGTTATCAGCTGTGGATAGGTATTGAACAGACCTTTCTTTTGGTGTATCTACCGATGGGTTTGGGAAACATTGTTGAAAATGTAATTTTTTTCGGCAAGGGGTTTGCCTTGATTTTTTTCTAAAATGTTGAAAAAAGTAAAGTCGTGAATTGTACAACAAGTTGTACACCAGTGAAAAGGTCTTTGAAATCCCTTTCGAGAACTGGTAGCCGCAGATTTTTGCGGGGTTTGGTTGCGGAGATATCAGCTTCAAAACCAAGTCAAATGCAGTTGGGTTTGAAAATCGTGCGAATAACTTTGAATTGAAATATCTCAAGAACCAGTTGTCACAGATACTTTTTGTCCTCAGCTGTAGATAGGTATTGAACAGACCTTTCTTCTAAAATATCTATCGATGGGTTTGGGAAACATTGTTGAAAATGTAATTTTTTTCGGCAAGGGGTTAGCCTTGATTTTTTTTTCTAAAATGTTGTAAAAAGTAAAGTCGTGAATTGGACAACAAGTTGTACACCAGTGGAAAGGTCTGTGAAATCCCTTTGGAGGACTGGCAGCTGCAGATTTTTGCGGGGCTTGGTTGCAGAGGTATCACCATCCAAAACAAGTCAAATGCAGTTGGGTGGAAAATCATGCGAATAACTTTGAATCGAAATATCTTCAGAACCAGATGTCAGAGATACTTTTTGTCCTCAGCTGTGGATAGGTATTGAACAGACCTTTCTTTTGATGTATCTACCGATGGGTTTGGGAAACATTGTTGAAAATGTAATTTTTTTCGGCAAGGGGTTAGCCTTGATTTTTTTCTAAAATGTTGAAAAAAGTAAAGTCGTGAATTATACAACAAGTTGTACACCAGTGGAAAGGCCTTTGAAATCCCTTTCGAGAACTGGTAGCCGCAGATTTTTGCGGGGTTTGGTTGCGGAGATATCAGCATCCAAACCAAGTCAAATGCAGTTGGGTTTGAAAATCATGCGAATAACTTTGAATTGAAATATCTCACGAACCAGATGTCACAGATACTTTTTGTCTTCAGCTGTAGATAGGTATTGAACAGACCTTTCTTCTGATGTATCTGTCGATGGGTTTGGGAAACATTGTTGAAAATGTAATTTTTTCGGCAAGGGCTTAGCCTTGATTTTTTTCTAAAATGTTGAAAAAAGTAAAGTCGTGAATTGTACAACAAGTTGCACACCAGTGGAAAGGTCTGTGAAATCGCTTTCGAGAACTGGTAGCCGCAGATTTTTGCGGGGTTTGGTTGCGGAAATATCAGCATCCAAACCAAGTCAAATGCAGTTGGGTTTGAAAATCATGTGAATAACTTTGAATTGAAATATATCAAGAACCAGATGTCACAGATACTTTTTGTCTTCAGCTGTAGATAGGTATTGAACAGACCTTTCTTCTGATGTATCTGTCGATGGGTTTGGGAAACATTGTTGAAAATGTAATTTTTTTCGGCACGGGGTAAGCCTTGATTTTTTTTCTAAAATGTTGAAAAAAGTAAAGTCGTGAATTGTACAACAAGTTGTACACCAGTGGAAAGGTCTGTGAAATCCCTTTCGTGGACTGGAAGCCGCAGAATTTTGCGGGGCTTGGTTGCGGAGATATCGCCATCCGAAACAAGTCAAATGCAGTTGGGTGGAAAATAATGCCAATAACTTTGAATTGAAATATCTCAAGAACCAGATGTCACAGACACTTTTTGTCTTCAGCAGTAGATAGGTATTCAACAGACCTTTCTTCTGATGTATCTATCGTTGGGTTTGGGAAACATTGTTGAAAATGTATATTTTTTCGGCAAGGGATTAGCCTTGACTTTTTTTCTAAAATGTTGAAAAAAGTAAAGTCGTGAATTGGACAACAAGTTGTACACCAGTGGAAAGGTCTGTGAAATCCCTTTGGAGGACTGGCAGCTGCAGATTTTTGCGGGGCTTGGTTGCAGAGGTATCACCATCCAAAACAAGTCAAATGCAGTTGGGTGGAAAATCTGGTGGGAAACATTGTTGAAAATTAAATTTTTTCGGCAAGAATTTAGCCTTGATTTTTTTTCTAAAATGTTGAAAAAAGTAAAGTCGTGAATTGGACAACAAGTTGTACACCAGTTGAAAGGTCTGTGAAATCCCTTTCGAGGTCTGGCAGCTGCAGATTTTTGCGGGGCTTGGTTGCAGAGGTATCACCATCCAAAACAAGTCAAATGCAGTTGGATGGAAAATCATGCGAATAACTTTGAATTGAAATGTCGCAAGAACCAGATGTCACAGATACTTTTTTTTATCAGCTGTGGATAGGTATTGAACAGACCTTTCTTTTGATGTATCTACCGATGGGTTTGGGAAAAATTGTTGAAAATGTAATTTTTTTCGGCAAGGGCTTAGCCTTGATTTTTTTCTAAAATGTTGAAAAAAGTAAAGTCGTGAATTGTACAACAAGTTGCACACCAGTGGAAAGGTCTGTGAAATCGCTTTCGAGAACTGGTAGCCGCAGATTTTTGCGGGGTTTGGTTGCGGAAATATCAGCATCCAAACCAAGTCAAATGCAGTTGGGTTTGAAAATCATGCGAATAACTTTGAATTGAAATATCTCAAGAACCAGATGTCACAGATACTTTTTGTCTTCAGCTGTAGATAGGTATTGAACAGACCTTTCTTCTGATGTATCTGTCGATGGGTTTGGGAAACATTGTTGAAATGTAATTTTTTTCGGCAAGGGGTAAGCCTTGATTTTTTTTCTAAAATGTTGAAAAAAGTAAAGTCGTGAATTGTACAACAAGTTGTACACCAGTGGAAAGGTCTGTGAAATCCCTTTCGTGGACTGGAAGCCGCAGAATTTTGCGTTGCTTGGTTGCGGAGATATCGCCATCCGAAACAAGTCAAATGCAGTTGGGTGGAAAATAATGCCAATAACTTTGAATTGAAATATCTCAAGAACCAGATGTCACAGACACTTTTTGTCTTCAGCTGTAGATAGGTATTCAACAGACCTTTCTTCTGATGTATCTATCGTTGGGTTTGGGAAACATTGTTGAAAATGTAATTTTTTTCGGCAAGGATTTAACCTTGATTTTTTTTCTAAAATGTTGAAAAAAGTAAAGTCGTGAATTGGACAACAAGTTGTACACCAGTGGAAAGGTCTGTGAAATCCCTTTGGAGGACTGGCAGCTGCAGATTTTTGCGGGGCTTGGTTGCAGAGGTATCACCATCCAAAAGAAGTCAAATGCAGTTGGGTGGAAAATCTGGTGGGAAACATTGTTGAAAATTAAATTTTTTCGGCAAGGATTTAACCTTGATTTTTTTTCTAAAATGTTGAAAAAAGTAAAGTCGTGAATTGGACAACAAGTTGTACACCAGTTGAAAGGTCTGTGAAATCCCTTTCGAGGTCTGGCAGCTGCAGATTTTTGCGGGGCTTGGTTGCAGAGGTATCACCATCCAAAACAAGTCAAATGCAGTTGGATGGAAAATCATGCGAATAACTTTGAATTGAAATGTCGCAAGAACCAGATGTCACAGATACTTTTTGTTATCAGCTGTGGATAGGTATTGAACAGACCTTTCTTTTGATGTATCTACCGATGGGTTTGGGAAACATTGTTGAAAATGTAATTTTTTTCGGCAAGGGGTTAGCCTTGATTTTTTTCTAAAATGTTGAAAAAAGTAAAGTCGTGAATTGTACAACAAGTTGTACACCAGTGGAAAGGTCTTTGAAATCCCTTTCGAGAACTGGTAGCCGCAGATTTTTGCGGGGTTTGGTTGCGGAGATATCAGCTTCAAAACCAAGTCAAATGCAGTTGGGTTTGAAAATCGTGCGAATAACTTTGAATTGAAATATCTCAAGAACCAGTTGTCACAGATACTTTTTGTCTTCAGCTGTAGATAGGTATTGAACAGACCTTTCTTCTAATGTATCTATCGATGGGTTTGGGAAACATTGTTGAAAATGTAATTTTTTTCGGCAAGGGGTTAGCCTTGATTTTTTTTTTTTAAATGTTGTAAAAAGTAAAGTCGTGAATTGGACAACAAGTTGTACACCAGTGAAAAGGTCTGTGAAATCCGTTTCGAGGACTGGCAGCTGCAGATTTTTGCGGGGCTTGGTTGCAGAGGTATCACCATCCAAAACAAGTCAAATGCAGTTGGATGGAAAATCATGCGAATAACTTTGAATTGAAATATCCCAAGAACCGGATGTCACAGATACTTTTTGTCCTCAGCTGTGGATAGGTATTGAACAGACCTTTCTTTTGATGTATCTACCGATGTGGTTGGGAAACATTGTTGAAAATGTAATTTTTTTCGGCAAGGGGTTAGCCTTGATTTTTTTTCTAAAATGTTGAAAAAAGTAAAATCGTGAATTGGACAACAAGTTGTACACCAGTGGAAAGGTCTGTGAAATCCCTTTCGAGGACTGGCAGCTGCAAATTTTTGCGGGGCTTGGTTGCAGAGGTATCACCATCCGAAACAAGTCAAATGCAGTTGGGTGGAAAATAATGCCAATAATTTTGAATTGAAATATCTCAAGAACCAGATGTCACAGACACTTTTTGTCTTCAGCTGTGGATAGGTATGGAACAGACATTTCTTTTGATGTATCTACCGATGGGTTTGGGAAACATTGTTGAAAATGTAATTTTTTCGGCAAGTTGTTAGCCTTGATTTTTTTTCTAAAATGTTGAAAAAAGTAAAGTCGTGAATTGGACAACAAGTTGTACACCAGTGGAAAGGTCTGTGAAATCCCTTTCGAGGACTGGCAGCTGCAGATTTTTGCGGGGCTTGGTTGCAGAGGTATCACCATCCAAAACAAGTCAAATGCAGTTGGATGAAAAATCATGCGAATAACTTTGAATTGAAATATCCCAAGAACCAGATGTCACAGATACTTTTTGTCCTCAGCTGTGGATAGGTATTGAATAGACCTTTCTTTTGATGTATCTACCGATGGGTTTGGGAAACATTGTTGAAAATGTAATTTTTTTCGGCAAGGGGTTAGCCTTGATTTTTTTCTAAAATGTTGAAAAAATAAAGTCGTGAATTGTACAACAAGTTGTACACCAGTGGAAAGGCCTTTGAAATCCCTTTCGAGAACTGGTAGCCGCAGATTTTTGCGGGGTTTGGTTGCGGAGATATCAGCATCCAAACCAAGTCAAATGCAGTTGGGTTTGAAAATCATGCGAATAACTTTGAATTGAAATATCTGAAGAACCAGATGTCACAGATACTGTTTGTCTTCAGCTATAGATAGGTATTCAACAGACCTTTCTTCTGATGTATCTATCGTTGGGTTTGGGATCATTGTTGAAAAAGTAATTTTTTTCGGCAAGGGGTTAGCCTTGATTTTTTTTCTAAAATGTTGAAAAAAGTAAAGTCGTGAATTGGACAACAGGTTGTACACCAGTGGGAAGGTCTGTGAAATCCCTTTCGATGACTGGCAGCTGCAGATTTTTCCGGGGCTTGGTTGCAGAGGTATCACCATCCAAAACAAGTCAAATGCAGTTGGATGGAAAATCATCCGAATAACTTTGAATTGAAATATCCCAAGAACCAGATGTCACAGATACTTTTTGTCTTCAGCTGTGGATAGGTATTGAACAGACCTTTCTTTTGATGTATCTATCGATGGGTTTGGGAAACATTGTTGAAAATGTAATTTTTTCGGCAAGGGTTTAGCCTTGATTTTTTTCTATAATGTTGAAAAAAGTAAAGTCGTGAATTGTACAACAAGTTGCACACCAGTGGTCTGTGAAATCGCTTTCGAGAACTGGTAGCCGCAGATTTTTGCGGGGTTTGGTTGCGGAGATATCACCATCCAAACCAAGTCAAATGCAGTTGGGTTTGAAAATCATGCGAATAACTTTGAATCGAAATATCTTCAGAACCAGATGTCAAAGATACTTTTTGTATTCAGCTGTGGATAGGTATTGAACAGACCTTTCTTCTGATGTATCTATCGATGGGTTTGGGAAACATTGTTGAAAATGTAATTTTTTCGGCAAGGGGTTAGCCTTGATTTTTTTCTAAAATGTTGAAAAAAGTAAAGTCGTGAATTGTACAACAAGTTGCACACCAGTGGAAAGGTCTGTGAAATCGCTTTCGAGAACTGGTAGTCGCAGATTTTTGCGGGGTTTGGTTGCGGAAATATCAGCATCCAAACCAAGTCAAATGCAGTTGGGTTTGAAAATCATGCGAATAACTTTGAATTGAAATATCTCAAGAACCAGATGTCACAGATACTTTTTGGCTTCAGCTGTAGATAGGTATTGAACAGACCTTTCTTCTGATGTATCTATCGATGGGTTTGGGAAACATTGTTGAAAATGTAATTTTTTTCGGCAAGGGGTTAGCCTTGATTTTTTTTCTAAAATGTTGAAAAAAGTAAAGTCGTGAATTGGACAACAAGTTGTACACCAGTGGGAAGGTCTGTGAAATCCCTTTCGATGACTGGCAGCTGCAGATTTTTGCGGGGCTTGGTTGCAGAGGTATCACCATCCAAAACAAGTCAAATGCAGTTGGATGGAAAATCATCCGAATAACTTTGAATTGAAATATCCCAAGAACCAGATGTCACAGATACTTTTTGTCTTCAGCTGTGGATAGGTATTGAACAGACATTTCTGTTGATGTATCTATCGATGGGTTTGGGAAACATTGTTGAAAATGTAATTTTTTTCGGCAAGGGGTTAGCCTTGATTTTTTTTCTAAAATGTTGAAAAAAGTAAAGTCGTGAATTGGACAACAAGTTGTACACCAGTGGAAAGGTCTGTGAAATCAATTTCGAGAACTGGTAGCCGCAGATTTTTGCGGGGTTTTGTTGCGGAAATATCAGCATCCAAACCAAGTCAAATGCAGTTGGGTTTGAAAATCATGCGAATAACTTTGAATTGAAATATCTCAAGAACCAGATGTCACAGACACTTTTTGTCTTCAGCTGTGGATAGGTATTGAACAGACATCTCTTTTGATTTATCTATCGATGGGTTTGGGAAACATTGTTGAAAAAGTATTTTTTTTCGGCAAGGGGTAAGCCTTGATTTTTTTTCTAAAATATTGAAAAAAGTAAAGTCGTGAATTGTACAACAAGTTGTACACCAGTGGAAAGGCCTTTGAAATCTCTTTCGAGAACTGGTAGCCGCAGATTTTTGCGGGGTTTGGTTGCGGAGATATCAGCATCCAAACCAAGTCAAATGCAGTTGGGTTTGAAAATCATGCGAATAACTTTGAATTGAAATATCTCAAGAACCAGATGTCACAGATACTGTTTGTCTTCAGCTATAGATAGGTATTCAACAGACCTTTCTTCTGATGTATCTATCGTTGGGTTTGGGATCATTGTTGAAAATGTAATTTTTTTCGGCAAGGAGTTAGCCTTGATTTTTTTTCTAAAATGTTGAAAAAAGTAAAGTCGTGAATTGGACAACAAGTTGTACACCAGTGGAAAGGTCTGTGAAATCCCTTTCGAGGACTGGCAGCCACAGAATTTTGCGGGGCTTTGTTGCGGAGATATCACCATCCGAAACAAGTCAAATGCAGTTGGGTGGAAAATAATGCCAATAACTTTGAATTGAAATATCTCAAGAACCAGATGTCACAGACACTTTTTGTCTTCAGCTGTGGATAGGTATTGAACAGACATTTCTTTTGATGTATCTATCGATGGGTTTGGGAAACATTGTTGAAAATGTAATTTTTTTCGGCAAGGAGTTAGCCTTGATTTTTTTTCTAAAATGTTGAAAAAAGTAAAGTCGTGAATTGGACAACAAGTTGTACACCAGTGGGAAGGTCTGTGAAATCCCTTTCGATGACTGGCAGCTGCAGATTTTTCCGGGGCTTGGTTGCAGAGGTATCACCATCCAAAACAAGTCAAATGCAGTTGGATGGAAAATCATCCGAATAACTTTGAATTGAAATATCCCAAGAACCAGATGTCACAGATACTTTTTGTCTTCAGCTGTGGATAGGTATTGAACAGACCTTTCTTTTGATGTATCTATCGATGGGTTTGGGAAACATTGTTGAAAATGTAATTTTTTCGGCAAGGGTTTAGCCTTGATTTTTTTCTATAATGTTGAAAAAAGTAAAGTCGTGAATTGTACAACAAGTTGCACACCAGTGGAAAGGTCTGTGAAATCGTTTTCGAGAACTGGTAGCCGCAGATTTTTGCGGGGTTTGGTTGCGGAGATATCACCATCCAAACCAAGTCAAATGCAGTTGGGTTTGAAAATCATGCGAATAACTTTGAATCGAAATATCTTCAGAACCAGATGTCAAAGATACTTTTTGTATTCAGCTGTGGATAGGTATTGAACAGACCTTTCTTCTGATGTATCTATCGATGGGTTTGGGAAACATTGTTGAAAATGTAATTTTTTCGGCAAGAGGTTAGCCTTGATTTTTTTCTAAAATGTTGAAAAAAGTAAAGTCGTGAATTGTACAACAAGTTGCACACCAGTGGAAAGGTCTGTGAAATCGCTTTCGAGGACTGGCAGCAACAGAATTTTGCGGGGCTTTGTTGCTGAGATATCACCATCCGAAACAAGTCAAATGCAGTTGGGTGGAAAATAATGCCACTAACTTTGAATTGAAATATCTCAAGAACCAGATGTCACAGACACGTTTTGTCTTCAGCTGTGGATAGGTATTGAACAGACATTTCTTTTGATGTATCTATCGATGGATTTGGGAAACATTGTTGAAAATGTAATTTTTTTCGGCAAGGGGTAAGCCTTGATTTTTTTTCTAAAATGTTGAAAAAAGTAAAGTCGTGAATTGGACAACAAGTTGTACACCAGTGGAAAGGTCTGTGAAATCAATTTCGAGAACTGGTAGCCGCAGATTTTTGCGGGGTTTGGTTGCGGAAATATCAGCATCCAAACCAAGTCAAATGCAGTTGGGTTTGAAAATCATGCGAATAACTTTGAATTGAAATATCTCAAGAACCAGATGTCACAGACACTTTTTGTCTTCAGCTGTGGATAGGTATTGAACAGACATCTCTTTTGATGTATCTATCGATGGGTTTGGGAAACATTGTTGAAAAAGTAATTTTTTTCGGCAAGGGGTAAGCCTTGATTTTTTTTCTAAAATATTGAAAAAAGTAAAGTCGTGAATTGGACAACAAGTTGTACACCAGTGGAAAGGTCTGTGAAATCCCTTTCGAGGACTGGCAGATGCAGATTTTTGCGGGGCTTGGTTACAGAGGTATCACCATCCAAAACAAGTCAAATGCAGTTGAATGGAAAATCATGCGAATAACTTTGAATTGAAATATCCCAAAAACCAGATGTCACAGATACTTTTTGTCTTCAGCTGTAGATAGTTATTGAACAGACCTTTCTTCTGATGTATCTATCGATGGGTTTAGGAAACATTGTTGAAAATTTAATTTTTTTCGGCAAGGGGTTAGCCTTGATTTTTTTTCTAAAATGTTGAAAAAAGTAAAGTCGTGAATTGTACAACAAGTTTTACACCAGTGGAAAGGTCTTTGAAATCCCTTTTGAGAACTGGTAGCCGCAGATTTTTGCGGGGTTTGGTTGCGGAAATATCAGCATCCAAACCAAGTCAAATGCAGTTGGGTTTGAAAATCATGCGAATAACTTTGAATTGAAATATCTCAAGAACCAGATGTCACAGACACTTTTCGTCTTCAGCTGTGGATAGGTATTGAACAGACCTTTCGTTTGATGTATCTACCGATGGGGTTGGGAAACATTATTGAAAATGTAATTTTTTTCGGCGAGGGGTTAGCCTTGATTTTTTTCTAAAATGTTGAAAAAAGTAAAGTCGTGAATTGTACAACAAGTTGTACACCAGTGGAAAGGTCTGTGAAATCCCTTTCGAGAACTGGTAGCCGCAGATTTTTGCGGGGTTTGGTTGCGGAAATATCAGCATCCAAACCAAGTCAAATGCAGTTGGGTTTGAAAATCGTGCGAATAACTTTGAATTGAAATATCTCAAGAACCAGATGTCACAGATACTTTTTGTCTCCAGCTGTAGATAGGTATTGAACAGACCTTTCTTCTGATGTATCTATCGATGGGTTTGGGAAACATTGTTGAAAATGTAATTTTTTTCGGCAAGGGGTTAGCCTTGATTTTTTTCTAAAATGTTGGAAAAAGTAAAGTCGTGAATTGTATAACAAGTTGTACACCAGTGGAAAGGTCTGTAAAATCCCTTTCGATGACTGGCAGCCGCAGAATTTTGCGGGGCTTGGTTGCAGAGGTATCACCATCCAAAACAAGTCAAATGCAGTTGAATGGAAAATCATGCGAATAACTTTGAATTGAAATATCCCAAAAACCAGATGTCACAGATACTTTTTGTCTTCAGCTGTAGATAGGTATTGAACAGACCTTTCTTCTGATGTATCTATCGATGGGTTTGGGAAACATTGTTGAAAATGTAATTTTTTTCGGCAAGGGGTTTAGCCTTGATTTTTTTTCTAAAATGTTGAAAAAAATAAAGTCGTGAATTGGACAACAAGTTGTACACCAGTGGAAAGGTCTGTGAAATCCCTTTCGAGGACTGGCAGCTGCAGATTTTTGCGGGGCTTGGTTGCAGAGGTATCACCATGCAAAACAAGTCAAATGCAGTTGGATGGAAAATCATACGAATAACTTTGAATTGAAATATCCCAGGAACCAGATGTCACAGATACTTTTTGTCCTCAGCTGTGGATAGGTATTGAACAGACATTTCTTTTGATGTATCTATCGATGGGTTTGAGAAACATTGTTGAAAATGTAATTTTTTTCGGCAAGGGGTTAGCCTTGATTTTTTTTCTAAAATGTTGAAAAAAATAAAGTCGTGAATTGGACAACAAGTTGTACACCAGTGGAAAGGTCTGTGAAATCCCTTTCGAGGACTGGCAGCTGCAGATTTTTGCGGGGCTTGGTTGCAGAGGTATCACCATGCAAAACAAGTCAAATGCAGTTGGATGGAAAATCATGCGAATAACTTTGAATTGAAATATCCCAGGGACCAGATGTCACAGATACTTTTTGTCCTCAGCTGTCGATAGGTATTGAACAGACATTTCTTCTGATGTATCTATCGATGGGTTTGGGAAACATTGTTGAAAATGTAATTTTTTTCGGCAAGGGGTTAGCCTTGATTTTTTTCTAAAATGTTGGAAAAAGTAAAGTCGTGAATTGTTCAGCAAGTTGTACATCAGTGGAAAGGTCTGTAAAATCCCTTTCGAGGACTGGCAGCCGCAGAATTTTGCGGGGCTTGGTTGCGGAAATATCACCATCCAAACCAAGTCAAATGCAGTTGGGTTTGAAAATCATGCGAATAACTTTGAATTGAAATATCTCAAGAACCAGATGTCACAGACACGTTTTGTCTTCAGCTGTGGATAGGTATTGAACAGACATTTCTTTTGATGTATCTATCGATGGGTTTGGGAAACATTGTTGAAAATGTAATTTTTTTCGGCAAGGGGTAAGCCTTGATTTTTTTTCTAAAATGTTGCAAAAAGTAAAGTCGTGAATTGGACAACAAGTTGCACACCAGTGGAAAGGTCTGTGAAATCGCTTTCGAGAACTGGTAGCCGCAGATTTTTGCGGGGTTTGGTTGCGGAAATATCAGCATCCAAACCAAGTCAAATGCAGTTGGGTTTGAAAATCTTGCGAATAACTTTGAATTGAAATATCTCAAGAACCAGATGTCACAGATACTTTTTGTCTTCAGCTGTAGATAGGTATTGAACAAACCTTTCTTCTGATGTATCTATCGATGGGTTTGGGAAACATTGTTGAAAATGTAATTTTTTTCGGCAAGGGGTTAGCCTTGATTTTTTTTCTAAAATGTTGAAAAAAATAAAGTCGTGAATTGGACAACAAGTTGTACACCAGTGGAAAGGTCTGTGAAATCCCTTTCGAGGACTGGCAGCTGCAGATTTTGGCGGGGCTTCGTTGCAGAGGTATCACCATCCAAAACAAGTCAAATGCAGTTGGATGGAAAATCATGCGAATAAATTTGAATTGAAATATCCCAAGAACCAGATGTCACAGATACTTTTGGTCTTCAGCTGTGGATAGGTATTGAACAGACCTTTCTTTTGATGTATCTATCGATGGGTTTGGGAAACATTGTTGAAAATGTAATTTTTTCGGCAAGGGGTTAGCCTTGATTTTTTTCTAAAATGTTGAAAAAAGTAAAGTCGTGAATTGTACAACAAGTTGTACACCAGTGGAAAGGTCTGTGAAATCCCTTTCGAGGACTGGCAGCCGCAGAATTTTGCGGGGCTTGGTTGCGGAGATATCACCATCCGAAACAAGTCAAATGCAGTTGGGTGGAAAATAATGCCAATAACTTTGAATTGAAATATCTCAAGAACCAGATGTCACAGACACTTTTTGTCTTCAGCTGTGGATAGGTATTGAACAGACATTTCTTTTGATGTATCTATCGATGGGTTTGGGAAACATTGTTGAAAATGTAATTTTTTTTCTAAAATGTTGAAAAAAGTAAAGTCGTGAATTGGACAACAAGTTGTACACCAGTGGAAAGGTCTGTGAAATCCCTTTCGAGGACTGGCAGCCGCAGAATTTTGCGGGGCTTCGTTGCAGAGGTATCACCATCCGAAACAAGTCAAATGCAGTTGGGTGGAAAATAATGCCAATAACTTTGAATTGAAATATCCCAAAAACCAGATGTCACAGATACTTTTTGTCTTCAGCTTTGGATAGGTATTGAACAGACATTTCTTTTGATGTATCTATCGATGGGTTTAGGAAACATTGTTGAAAATTTAATTTTTTTCGGCAAGGGGTTAGCCTTGATTGTTTTCTAAAATGTTGAAAAATGTAAAGTCGTGAATTGGACAACAAGTTGTACACCAGTGGAAAGGTCTGTGAAATCCCTTTCGAGGACTGGCAGCTGCAGATTTTTGCGGGGCTTGGTTGCAGAGGTATCACCATCCAAAACAAGTCAAATGCAGTTGGATGGAAAATCATGCGAATAACTTTGAATTGAAATATCCCAAAAACCAGATGTCACAGATACTTTTTGTCTTCAGCTGTAGATAGGTATTGAACAGACCTTTCTTCTGATGTATCTATCGATGGGTTTGGGAAACATTGTTGAAAATGTAATTTTTTTCGGCAAGGGGTTAGCCTTGATTTTTTTTCTAAAATGTTGAAAAAAATAAAGTCGTGAATTGGACAACAAGTTGTACACCAGTGGAAAGGTCTGTGAAATCCCTTTCGAGGACTGGCAGCTGCAGATTTTGGCGGGGCTTCGTTGCAGAGGTATCACCATCCAAAACAAGTCAAATGCAGTTGGATGGAAAATCATGCGAATAAATTTGAATTGAAATATCCCAAGAACCAGATGTCACAGATACTTTTGGTCTTCAGCTGTGGATAGGTATTGAACAGACCTTTCTTTTGATGTATCTATCGATGGGTTTGGGAAACATTGTTGAAAATGTAATTTTTTCGGCAAGGGGTTAGCCTTGATTTTTTTCTAAAATGTTGAAAAAAGTAAAGTCGTGAATTGTACAACAAGTTGTACACCAGTGGAAAGGTCTGTGAAATCCCTTTCGAGGACTGGCAGCCGCAGAATTTTGCGGGGCTTGGTTGCGGAGATATCACCATCCGAAACAAGTCAAATGCAGTTGGGTGGAAAATAATGCCAATAACTTTGAATTGAAATATCTCAAGAACCAGATGTCACAGACACTTTTTGTCTTCAGCTGTGGATAGGTATTGAACAGACATTTCTTTTGATGTATCTATCGATGGGTTTGGGAAACATTGTTGAAAATGTAATTTTTTTTCTAAAATGTTGAAAAAAGTAAAGTCGTGAATTGGACAACAAGTTGTACACCAGTGGAAAGGTCTGTGAAATCCCTTTCGAGGACTGGCAGCCGCAGAATTTTGCGGGGCTTCGTTGCAGAGGTATCACCATCCGAAACAAGTCAAATGCAGTTGGGTGGAAAATAATGCCAAT
This sequence comes from Philhelius pedissequus, assembly GCA_910595825.1. NCBI lineage: Eukaryota > Metazoa > Arthropoda > Insecta > Diptera > Syrphidae > Philhelius > Philhelius pedissequus. Next base: position 198,364,500 of record OU343161.1, on the reverse strand, counting down.
AACTTTGAATTGAAATATCCCAAAAACCAGATGTCACAGATACTTTTTGTCTTCAGCTTTGGATAGGTATTGAACAGACATTTCTTTTGATGTATCTATCGATGGGTTTAGGAAACATTGTTGAAAATTTAATTTTTTTCGGCAAGGGGTTAGCCTTGATTGTTTTCTAAAATGTTGAAAAATGTAAAGTCGTGAATTGGACAACAAGTTGTACACCAGTGGAAAGGTCTGTGAAATCCCTTTCGAGGACTGGCAGCTGCAGATTTTTGCGGGGCTTGGTTGCAGAGGTATCACCATCCAAAACAAGTCAAATGCAGTTGGATGGAAAATCATGCGAATAACTTTGAATTGAAATATCCCAAAAACCAGATGTCACAGATACTTTTTGTCTTCAGCTGTAGATAGGTATTGAACAGACCTTTCTTCTGATGTATCTATCGATGGGTTTGGGAAACATTGTTGAAAATGTAATTTTTTTCGGCAAGGGGTTAGCCTTGATTTTTTTTTCTAAAATGTTGAAAAAAATAAAGTCGTGAATTGGACAACAAGTTGTACACCAGTGGAAAGGTCTGTGAAATCCCTTTCGAGGACTGGCAGCTGCAGATTTTTGCGGGGCTTGGTTGCAGAGGTATCACCATGCAAAACAAGTCAAATGCAGTTGGATGGAAAATCATGCGAATAACTTTGAATTGAAATATCCCAGGGACCAGATGTCACAGATACTTTTTGTCCTCAGCTGTGGATAGGTATTGAACAGACATTTCTTTTGATGTATCTATCGATGGGTTTGAGAAACATTGTTAAAAATGTAATTTTTTTCGGCAAGGGGTTAGCCTTGATTTTTTTTCTAAAATGTTGAAAAAAGTAAAGTCGTGAATTGGACAACAAGTTGTACACCAGTGGAAAGGTCTGTGAAATCCCTTTCGAGGACTGGCAGCCGCAGATTTTTGCCGGGCTTGGTTGCTGAGATATAACCATCCGAAACAAGTCAAATGCAGTTGGGTGGAAAATAATGCCAATAACTTTGAATTGAAATATCTCAAGAACCAGATGTCACAGACACTTTTTGAATTCAGCTGTGGATAGGTATTGAACAGACATTTCTTCTGATGTATCTATCGATGGGTTTGGGAAACATTGTTGAAAATGTAATTTTTTTCGGCAAGGGGTTAGCCTTGATTTTTTTCTAAAATGTTGGAAAAAGTAAAGTCGTGAATTGTTCAGCAAGTTCTACACCAGTGGAAAGGCCTGTGAAATCCCTTCTGAGGACTGGCAGCCGCAGATTTTTGCGGGGTTTGGTTGCTGAGATAGCACCATCCGAAACAAGTCAAATGCAGTTGGGTGGAAAATAATGCCAATAACTTTGAATTGAAATATCTCAAAAACCAGATGTCACAGACACTTTTTGTATTCAGCTGTGGATAGGTATTGAACAGACATTTCTTTTGATGTATCTATCGATGGGTTTGAGAAACATTGTTAAAAATGTAATTTTTTTCGGCAAGGGGTTAGCCTTGATTTTTTTTCTAAAATGTTGAAAAAAATAAAGTCGTGAATTGGACAACAAGTTGTACACCAGTGGAAAGGTCTGTGAAATCCCTTTCGAGGACTGGCAGCTGCAGATTTTTGCGGGGCTTGGTTGCAGAGGTATCACCATGCAAAACAAGTCAAATGCAGTTGGATGGAAAATCATGCGAATAACTTTGAATTGAATTATCCCAGGGACCAGATGTCACAGATACTTTTTGTCCTCAGCTGTCGATAGGTATTGAACAGACATTTCTTCTGATGTATCTATCGATGGGTTTGGGAAACATTGTTGAAAATGTAATTTTTTTCGGCAAGGGGTTAGCCTTGATTTTTTTCTAAAATGTTGGAAAAAGTAAAGTCGTGAATTGTTCAGCAAGTTGTACATCAGTGGAAAGGTCTGTAAAATCCCTTTCGAGGACTGGCAGCCGCAGAATTTTGCGGGGCTTGGTTGCGGAAATATCACCATCCAAACCAAGTCAAATGCAGTTGGGTTTGAAAATCATGCGAATAACTTTGAATTGAAATATCTCAAGAACCAGATGTCACAGACACGTTTTGTCTTCAGCTGTGGATAGGTATTGAACAGACATTTCTTTTGATGTATCTATCGATGGGTTTGGGAAACATTGTTGAAAATGTAATTTTTTTCGGCAAGGGGTAAGCCTTGATTTTTTTTCTAAAATGTTGCAAAAAGTAAAGTCGTGAATTGGACAACAAGTTGCACACCAGTGGAAAGGTCTGTGAAATCGCTTTCGAGAACTGGTAGCCGCAGATTTTTGCGGGGTTTGGTTGCGGAAATATCAGCATCCAAACCAAGTCAAATGCAGTTGGGTTTGAAAATCTTGCGAATAACTTTGAATTGAAATATCTCAAGAACCAGATGTCACAGATACTTTTTGTCTTCAGCTGTAGATAGGTATTGAACAAACCTTTCTTCTGATGTATCTATCGATGGGTTTGGGAAACATTGTTGAAAATGTAATTTTTTTCGGCAAGGGGTTAGCCTTGATTTTTTTTCTAAAATGTTGAAAAAAATAAAGTCGTGAATTGGACAACAAGTTGTACACCAGTGGAAAGGTCTGTGAAATCCCTTTCGAGGACTGGCAGCTGCAGATTTTGGCGGGGCTTCGTTGCAGAGGTATCACCATCCAAAACAAGTCAAATGCAGTTGGATGGAAAATCATGCGAATAAATTTGAATTGAAATATCCCAAGAACCAGATGTCACAGATACTTTTGGTCTTCAGCTGTGGATAGGTATTGAACAGACCTTTCTTTTGATGTATCTATCGATGGGTTTGGGAAACATTGTTGAAAATGTAATTTTTTCGGCAAGGGGTTAGCCTTGATTTTTTTCTAAAATGTTGAAAAAAGTAAAGTCGTGAATTGTACAACAAGTTGTACACCAGTGGAAAGGTCTGTGAAATCCCTTTCGAGGACTGGCAGCCGCAGAATTTTGCGGGGCTTGGTTGCGGAGATATCACCATCCGAAACAAGTCAAATGCAGTTGGGTGGAAAATAATGCCAATAACTTTGAATTGAAATATCTCAAGAACCAGATGTCACAGACACTTTTTGTCTTCAGCTGTGGATAGGTATTGAACAGACATTTCTTTTGATGTATCTATCGATGGGTTTGGGAAACATTGTTGAAAATGTAATTTTTTTCGGCAAGGGGTAAGCCTTGATTTTTTTTCTAAAATGTTGAAAAAAGTAAAGTCGTGAATTGGACAACAAGTTGTACACCAGTGGAAAGGTCTGTGAAATCCCTTTCGAGGACTGGCAGCCGCAGAATTTTGCGGGGCTTCGTTGCAGAGGTATCACCATCCGAAACAAGTCAAATGCAGTTGGGTGGAAAATAATGCCAATAACTTTGAATTGAAATATCCCAAAAACCAGATGTCACAGATACTTTTTGTCTTCAGCTTTGGATAGGTATTGAACAGACATTTCTTTTGATGTATCTATCGATGGGTTTAGGAAACATTGTTGAAAATTTAATTTTTTTCGGCAAGGGGTTAGCCTTGATTGTTTTCTAAAATGTTGAAAAATGTAAAGTCGTGAATTGGACAACAAGTTGTACACCAGTGGAAAGGTCTGTGAAATCCCTTTCGAGGACTGGCAGCTGCAGATTTTTGCGGGGCTTGGTTGCAGAGGTATCACCATCCAAAACAAGTCAAATGCAGTTGGATGGAAAATCATGCGAATAACTTTGAATTGAAATATCCCAAAAACCAGATGTCACAGATACTTTTTGTCTTCAGCTGTAGATAGGTATTGAACAGACCTTTCTTCTGATGTATCTATCGATGGGTTTGGGAAACATTGTTGAAAATGTAATTTTTTTCGGCAAGGGGTTAGCCTTGATTTTTTTTTCTAAAATGTTGAAAAAAATAAAGTCGTGAATTGGACAACAAGTTGTACACCAGTGGAAAGGTCTGTGAAATCCCTTTCGAGGACTGGCAGCTGCAGATTTTTGCGGGGCTTGGTTGCAGAGGTATCACCATGCAAAACAAGTCAAATGCAGTTGGATGGAAAATCATGCGAATAACTTTGAATTGAAATATCCCAGGGACCAGATGTCACAGATACTTTTTGTCCTCAGCTGTGGATAGGTATTGAACAGACATTTCTTTTGATGTATCTATCGATGGGTTTGAGAAACATTGTTAAAAATGTAATTTTTTTCGGCAAGGGGTTAGCCTTGATTTTTTTTCTAAAATGTTGAAAAAAGTAAAGTCGTGAATTGGACAACAAGTTGTACACCAGTGGAAAGGTCTGTGAAATCCCTTTCGAGGACTGGCAGCCGCAGATTTTTGCCGGGCTTGGTTGCTGAGATATAACCATCCGAAACAAGTCAAATGCAGTTGGGTGGAAAATAATGCCAATAACTTTGAATTGAAATATCTCAAGAACCAGATGTCACAGACACTTTTTGAATTCAGCTGTGGATAGGTATTGAACAGACATTTCTTCTGATGTATCTATCGATGGGTTTGGGAAACATTGTTGAAAATGTAATTTTTTTCGGCAAGGGGTTAGCCTTGATTTTTTTCTAAAATGTTGGAAAAAGTAAAGTCGTGAATTGTTCAGCAAGTTCTACACCAGTGGAAAGGCCTGTGAAATCCCTTCTGAGGACTGGCAGCCGCAGATTTTTGCGGGGTTTGGTTGCTGAGATAGCACCATCCGAAACAAGTCAAATGCAGTTGGGTGGAAAATAATGCCAATAACTTTGAATTGAAATATCTCAAAAACCAGATGTCACAGACACTTTTTGTATTCAGCTGTGGATAGGTATTGAACAGACATTTCTTTTGATGTATCTATCGATGGGTTTGAGAAACATTGTTAAAAATGTAATTTTTTTCGGCAAGGGGTTAGCCTTGATTTTTTTTCTAAAATGTTGAAAAAAATAAAGTCGTGAATTGGACAACAAGTTGTACACCAGTGGAAAGGTCTGTGAAATCCCTTTCGAGGACTGGCAGCCGCAGAATTTTGCGGGGCTTGGTTGCGGAGATATCACCATCCGAAACAAGTCAAATGCAGTTGGGTGGAAAATAATGCCAATAACTTTGAATTGAAATATCTCAAGAACCAGATGTCACAGACACTTTTTGTCTTCAGCTGTGGATAGGTATTGAACAGACATTTCTTTTGATGTATCTATCGATGGGTTTGGGAAACATTGTTGAAAATGTAATTTTTTTCGGCAAGGGGTAAGCCTTGATTTTTTTTCTAAAATGTTGAAAAAAGTAAAGTCGTGAATTGGACAACAAGTTGTACACCAGTGGAAAGGTCTGTGAAATCCCTTTCGAGGACTGGCAGCCGCAGAATTTTGCGGGGCTTCGTTGCAGAGGTATCACCATCCGAAACAAGTCAAATGCAGTTGGGTGGAAAATAATGCCAATAACTTTGAATTGAAATATCCCAAAAACCAGATGTCACAGATACTTTTTGTCTTCAGCTTTGGATAGGTATTGAACAGACATTTCTTTTGATGTATCTATCGATGGGTTTAGGAAACATTGTTGAAAATTTAATTTTTTTCGGCAAGGGGTTAGCCTTGATTGTTTTCTAAAATGTTGAAAAATGTAAAGTCGTGAATTGGACAACAAGTTGTACACCAGTGGAAAGGTCTGTGAAATCCCTTTCGAGGACTGGCAGCTGCAGATTTTTGCGGGGCTTGGTTGCAGAGGTATCACCATCCAAAACAAGTCAAATGCAGTTGGATGGAAAATCATGCGAATAACTTTGAATTGAAATATCCCAAAAACCAGATGTCACAGATACTTTTTGTCTTCAGCTGTAGATAGGTATTGAACAGACCTTTCTTCTGATGTATCTATCGATGGGTTTGGGAAACATTGTTGAAAATGTAATTTTTTTCGGCAAGGGGTTAGCCTTGATTTTTTTTTCTAAAATGTTGAAAAAAATAAAGTCGTGAATTGGACAACAAGTTGTACACCAGTGGAAAGGTCTGTGAAATCCCTTTCGAGGACTGGCAGCTGCAGATTTTTGCGGGGCTTGGTTGCAGAGGTATCACCATGCAAAACAAGTCAAATGCAGTTGGATGGAAAATCATGCGAATAACTTTGAATTGAAATATCCCAGGGACCAGATGTCACAGATACTTTTTGTCCTCAGCTGTGGATAGGTATTGAACAGACATTTCTTTTGATGTATCTATCGATGGGTTTGAGAAACATTGTTAAAAATGTAATTTTTTTCGGCAAGGGGTTAGCCTTGATTTTTTTTCTAAAATGTTGAAAAAAGTAAAGTCGTGAATTGGACAACAAGTTGTACACCAGTGGAAAGGTCTGTGAAATCCCTTTCGAGGACTGGCAGCCGCAGATTTTTGCCGGGCTTGGTTGCTGAGATATAACCATCCGAAACAAGTCAAATGCAGTTGGGTGGAAAATAATGCCAATAACTTTGAATTGAAATATCTCAAGAACCAGATGTCACAGACACTTTTTGAATTCAGCTGTGGATAGGTATTGAACAGACATTTCTTCTGATGTATCTATCGATGGGTTTGGGAAACATTGTTGAAAATGTAATTTTTTTCGGCAAGGGGTTAGCCTTGATTTTTTTCTAAAATGTTGGAAAAAGTAAAGTCGTGAATTGTTCAGCAAGTTCTACACCAGTGGAAAGGCCTGTGAAATCCCTTCTGAGGACTGGCAGCCGCAGATTTTTGCGGGGTTTGGTTGCTGAGATAGCACCATCCGAAACAAGTCAAATGCAGTTGGGTGGAAAATAATGCCAATAACTTTGAATTGAAATATCTCAAAAACCAGATGTCACAGACACTTTTTGTATTCAGCTGTGGATAGGTATTGAACAGACATTTCTTTTGATGTATCTATCGATGGGTTTGGGAAAAATTTGTTGAAAATGTAATTTTTTTCGGCAAGGGGTTAGCCTTGATTTTTTTTCTAAAATGTTGAAAAAAGTAAAGTCGTGAATTGTACAACAAGTTGTACATCAGTGGAAAGGTCTGTAAAATCCCTTTCGAGGACTGGCAGCCGCAGAATTTTGCGGGGCTTGGTTGCGGAAATATCACCATCCAAACCAAGTCAAATGCAGTTGGGTTTGAAAATCATGCGAATAACTTTGAATTGAAATATCTCAAGAACCAGATGTCACAGATACTTTTTGTCTTCAGCTGTAGATAGGTATTGAACAAACCTTTCTTCTGATGTATCTATCGATGGGTTTGGGAAACATTGTTGAAAATGTATTTTTTTTCGGCAAGGGGTTAGCCTTGATTTTTTTTCTAAAATGTTGAAAAAAATAAAGTCGTGAATTGGACAACAAGTTGTACACCAGTGCAAAGGTCTGTGAAATCCCTTTCGAGGACTGGCAGCTGCAGATTTTTGCGGGGCGTGGTTGCAGAGGTATCACCATGCAAAACAAGTCATATGCAGTTGGATGGAAAATCATGCGAATAACTTTGAATTGAAATATCCCAGGAACCAGATGTCACAGATACTTTTTGTCCTCAGCTGTGGATAGGTATTGAACAGACCTTTCTTCTGATGTATCTATCGGTGGGTTTGGGAAACATTGTTGAAAATGTAATTTTTTTCGGCAAGGGGTTAGCCTTGATTTTTTTCTAAAATGTTGAAAAAAGTAAAGTCGTGAATTGTACAACAAGTTGTACACCAGTGGAAAGGTCTGTGAAATCCCTTTCGAGGACTGGCAGCCGCAGAATTTTGCGGGGCTTGGTTGCGGAGATATCACCATCCGAAACAAGTCAAATGCAGTTGGGTGGAAAATAATGCCAATAACTTTGAATTGAAATATCTCAAGAACCAGATGTCACAGACACTTTTTGTCTTCAGCTGTGGATAGGTATTGAACAGACATTTCTTTTGATGTATCTATCGATGGGTTTGGGAAACATTGTTGAAAATGTAATTTTTTTCGGCAAGGGGTAAGCCTTGATTTTTTTTCTAAAATGTTGAAAAAAGTGAAGTCGTGAATTGGACAACAAGTTGTACACCAGTGGAAAGGTCTGTGAAATCCCTTTCGAGGACTGGCAGCCGCAGATTTTTGCCGGGCTTGGTTGCTGAGATATAACCATCCGAAGCAAGTCAAATGCAGTTGGGTGGAAAATAATGCCAATAACTTTGAATTAAAATATCTCAAGAACCAGATGTCACAGACACTTTTTGTATTCAGCTGTGGATAGGTATTGAACAGACATTTCTTTTGATGTATCTATCGATGGGTTTGGGAAACATTGTTGAAAATGTAATTTTTTTCGGCAAGGGGTTAGCCTTGATTTTTTTCTAAAATGTTGAAAAAAGTAAAGTCGTGAATTGTTCAGCAAGTTCTACACCATTGGAAAGGCCTGTGAAATCCCTTTTGAGGACTGGCAGCCGCAGATTTTGGCGGGGTTTGGTTGCTGAGATAGCACCATCCGAAACAAGTCAAATGCAGTTGGGTGGAAAATAATGCCAATAACTTTGAATTGAAATATCTCAAGAACCAGATGTCACAGACACTTTTTGTATTCAGCTGTGGATAGGTATTGAACAGACATTTCTTTTGATGTATCTATCGATGGGTTTGGGAAAAATTTCTTGAAAATGTAATTTTTTTCGGCAAGGGGTTGGCCTTGATTTTTTTTCTAAAATGTTGAAAAAAGTAAAGTCGTGAATTGTACAACAAGTTGTACACCAGTGGAAAGGTCTGTAAAATCCCTTTCGAGGACTGGCAGCCGCAGAATTTTGCGGGGCTTGGTTGCGGAAATATCACCATCCGAAACAAGTCAAATGCAGTTGGGTGGAAAATAATGCCAATAACTTTGAATTGAAATATCTCAAGAACCAGATGTCACAGACACTTTTTGTCTTCAGCTGTGGATAGGTATTGAACAGACATTTCTTTTGATGTATCTATCGATGGGTTTAGGAAACATTGTTGAAAATTTAAATTTTTTCGGCAAGGGGTTAGCCTTGATTTTTTTTCTAAAATGTTGAAAAAAGTAAAGTCGTGAATTGGACAACAAGTTGTACACCAGTGGAAAGGTCTGTGAAATCCCTTTCGAGGACTGGCAGCTGCAGATTTTTGCGGGGCTTGGTTGCAGAGGTATCACCATCCAAAACAAGTCAAATGCAGTTGGATGGAAAATCATGCGAATAACTTTGAATTGAAATATCCCAAAAACCAGATGTCACAGATACTTTTTGTCCTCAGCTGTGGATAGGTATTGAACAGACCTTTCGTTTGATGTATCTACCGATGGGTTTGGGAAACATTGTTGAAAATGTAATTTTTTTCGGCAAGGGGTTAGCCTTGATTTTTTTCTAAAATGTTGAAAAAAGTAAAGTCGTGAATTGTAAACAGCACGTTGTACACCACTGGAAAGGTCTGTGAAATCCCTTTCGAGAATTGGTAGCCGCAGATTTTTGCAGCATCCAAACCAAGTCAAATGCAGTTGGGTTTGAAAATCATGCGAATAACTTTGAATTGAAATATCTCAAGAACCAGATGTCACAGATACTTTTTGGCTTCAGCTGTAGATAGGTATTGAACAAACCTTTCTTCTGATGTATCTATCGATGGGTTTGGGAAACATTGTTGAAAATGTATTTTTTTTCGGCAAGGGGTTAGCCTTGATTTTTTTTCTAAAATGTTGAAAAAAGTAAAGTCGTGAATTGGACAACAAGTTGTACACCAGTGGAAAGGTCTGTGAAATCCCTTTCGAGGACTGGCAGCTGCAGATTTTTGCGGGGCTTGGTTGCAGAGGTATCACCATCCAAAACAAGTCAAATGCAGTTGGATGGAAAATCATGCGAATAACTTTGAATTGAAATATCCCAGGAACCAGATGTCACAGATACTTTTTGTCCTCAGCTGTGGAAAGGTATTGAACAGACCTTTCTTCTGATGTATCTATCGGTTGGTTTGGGAAACATTGTTGAAAATGTAATTTTTTTCGGCAAGGGGTTAGCCTTGATTTTTTTCTAAAATGTTGAAAAAAGTAAAGTCGTGAATTGTACAACAAGTTGTACACCAGTGGAAAGGTCTGTGAAATCCCTTTCGAGGACTGGCAGCCGCAGAATTTTGCGGGGCTTGGTTGCGGAGATATCACCATCCGAAACAAGTCAAATGCAGTTGGGTGGAAAATAATGCCAATAACTTTGAATTGAAATATCTCAAGAACCAGATGTCACAGACACTTTTTGTCTTCAGCTGTGGATAGGTATTGAACAGACATTTCTTTTGATGTATCTATCGATGGGTTTGGGAAACATTGTTGAAAATGTAATTTTTTTCGGCAAGGGGTAAGCCTTGATTTTTTTTCTAAAATGTTGAAAAAAGTGAAGTCGTGAATTGGACAACAAGTTGTACACCAGTGGAAAGGTCTGTGAAATCCCTTTCGAGGACTGGCAGCTGCAGATTTTTGCGGGGCTTGGTTGCAGAGGTATCACCATCCAAAACAAGTCAAATGCAGTTGGATGGAAAATCATGCGAATAACTTTGAATTGAAATATCCCAAAAACCAGATGTCACAGATACTTTTTGTCCTCAGCTGTGGATAGGTATTGAACAGACCTTTCGTTTGATGTATCTACCGATGGGTTTGGGAAACATTGTTGAAAATGTAATTTTTTTCGGCAAGGGGTTAGCCTTGATTTTTTTCTAAAATGTTGAAAAAAGTAAAGTCGTGAATTGTAAACAGCACGTTGTACACCACTGGAAAGGTCTGTGAAATCCCTTTCGAGAATTGGTAGCCGCAGATTTTTGCGGGGTTTGGTTGCGGAAATATCAGCATCCAAACCAAGTCAAATGCAGTTGGGTTTGAAAATCATGCGAATAAATTTGAATTGAAATATCTCAAGAACCAGATGTCACAGATACTTTTTGTCTTCAGCTGTAGATAGGTATTGAACAGACCTTTCTTCTGATGTATCTATCGATGGGTTTGGGAAACATTGTTGAAAATGTAATTTTTTCGGCAAGGGGTTAGCCTTGATTTTTTTTCTAAAATGTTGAAAAAAATAAAGTCGTGAATTGGACAACAAGTTGTACACCAGTGGAAAGGTCTGTGAAATCCCTTTCGAGAACTGGTAGCCGCAGATTTTTGCGGGGTTTGGTTGTGGAGATACCAGCATCCAAACCAAGTCAAATGCAGTTGGGTTTGAAAATCATGCGAATAATTTTGAATTGAAATATCCCAGGAACCAGATGTCACAGATACTTTTTGTCCTCAGCTGTGGATAGGTATTGAACAGACATTTCTTTTGATGTATCTATCGATGGGTTTGAGAAACATTGTTGAAAATGTAATTTTTTTCGGCAAGGGGTTATCCTTGATTTTTTTTCTAAAATGTTGAAAAAAGTAAAGTCGTGAATTGGACAACAAGTTGTACACCAGTGGAAAGGTCTGTGAAATCCCTTTCGAGGACTGGCAGCCGCAGATTTTTGCCGGGCTTGGTTGCTGAGATATAACCATCCGAAACAAGTCAAATGCAGTTGGGTGGAAAATAATGCCAATAACTTTGAATTAAAATATCTCAAGAACCAGATGTCACAGACACTTTTTGTATTCAGCTGTGGATAGGTATTGAACAGACATTTCTTTTGATGTATCTATCGATGGGTTTGGGAAACATTGTTGAAAATGTAATTTTTTTCGGCAAGGGGTTAGCCTTAATTTTTTTTCTAAAATGTTGAAAAAAGTAAAGTCGTGAATTGTACAACAAGTTGTACACCAGTGGAAAGGTCTGTAAAATCCCTTTCGAGGACTGGCAGCCGCAGAATTTTGCGGGGCTTCGTTGCAGAGGTATCACCATCCAAAACAAGTCAAATGCAGTTGGATGGAAAATCATGCGAATAACTTTGAATTGAAATATCCCAAGAACCAGATGTCACAGATACTTTTTGTCTTCAGCTGTGGATACGTATTGAACAGACCTTTCTTTTGATGTATCTATCGATGGGTTTGGGAAACATTGTTGAAAATGTAATTTTTTCGGCAAGGGGTTAGCCTTGATTTTTTTCTAAAATGTTGAAAAAAGTAAAGTCGTGAATTGTACAACAAGTTGTACACCAGTGGAAAGGTCTGTGAAATCCCTTTCGAGGACTGGCAGCTGCAGATTTTTGCGGGGCTTGGTTGCGGAAATATCAGCATCCAAACCAAGTCAAATGCAGTTGGGTTTGAAAATCATGCGAATAACTTTGAATTGAAATATCTCAAGAACCAGATGTCACAGATACTTTTTGTCTTCAGCTGTAGATAGGTATTGAACAGACCTTTCTTCTGATGTATCTATCGATGGGTTTGGGAAACATTGTTGAAAATGTAATTTTTTTCGGCAAGGGGTTAGCCTTGATTTTTTTTCTAAAATGTTGAAAAAAATAAAGTCGTGAATTGGACAACAAGTTGTACACCAGTGGAAAGGTCTGTGAAATCCCTTTCGAGGACTGGCAGCTGCAGATTTTTGCGGGGCTTGGTTGCAGAGGTATCACCATGCAAAACAAGTCAAATGCAGTTGGAAGGAAAATCATGCGAATAACTTTGAATTGAAATATCCCAGGAACCAGATGTCACAGATACTTTTTGTCCTCAGCTGTGGATAGGTATTGAACAGACATTTCTTTTGATGTATCTATCGATGGGTTTGAGAAACATTGTTGAAAATGTAATTTTTTTCGGCAAGGGGTTAGCCTTGATTTTTTTTCTAAAATGTTGAAAAAAGTAAAGTCGTGAATTGGAGAACAAGTTGTACACCAGTGGAAAGGTCTGTGAAATCCCTTTCGAGGACTGGCAGCTGCAGATTTTTGCATGGCTTGGTTGCAGAGGTATCACCATGCAAAACAAGTCAAATGCAGTTGGATGGAAAATCATGAGAATAACTTTGAATTGAAATATCCCAGGAACCAGATGTCACAGATACTTTTTGTCCTCAGCTGTGGATAGGTATTGAACAGACATTTCTTTTGATGTATCTATCGATGGGTTTGAGAAACATTGTTGAAAATGTAATTTTTTTCGGCAAGGGGTTAGCCTTGATTTTTTTTCTAAAATGTTGAAAAAAGTAAAGTCGTGAATTGGACAACAAGTTGTATACCAGTGGAAAGGTCTGTGAAATCCCTTTCGAGGACTGGCAGCCGCAGATTTTTGCCGGGCTTGGTTGCTGAGATATAACCATCCGAAACAAGTCAAATGCAGTTGGGTGGAAAATAATGCCAATAACTTTGAATTAAAATATCTCAAGAACCAGATGTCACAGACACTTTTTGTATTCAGCTGTGGATAGGTATTGAACAGACATTTCTTTTGATGTATCTATCGATGGGTTTGGGAAACATTGTTGAAAATGTAATTTTTTTCGGCAAGGGGTTAGCCTTGATTTTTATTCTAAAATGTTGAAAAAAGTAAAGTCGTGAATTGTACAACAAGTTGTACACCAGTGGAAAGGTCTGTGAAATCCCTTTCGTGGACTGGAAGCCGCAGATTTTTGCGGGGTTTGGTTGCGAAAATATCAGCATCCAAACCAAGTCAAATGCAATTGGGTTTGAAAATCATGCGAATAACTTTGAATTGAAATATCTCAAGAACCAGATGTTACAGATACTTTTTGTCTTCAGCTGTAGATAGGTATTGAACAGAGCTTTCTTCTGATGTATCTATCAAGCCCCGCAATGGTTGCGGAGATATCACCATCCGAAACACGTCAAATGCAGTTGGTTGGAAAATAATGCCAATAATTTTGAATTGAAATATCTCAAGAACCAGATGTCACAGACACTTTTTGTCTTCAGCTGTGGATAGGTATTGAACAGACATTTCTTTTGATGTATCTATCGATGGGTTTAGGAAACATTGTTGAAAATGTTATTTTTTTCGGCAAGGGGTTAGCCTTGATTTTTTTTCTAAAATGTTGAAAAAAGTAAAGTCGTGAATTGGACAACAAGTTGTACACCAGTGGGAAGGTCTGTGAAATCCCTTTCGAGGACTGGCAGCTGCAGATTTTTGCGGGGCTTGGTTGCAGAGGTATCACCATCCAAAACAAGTCAAATGCAGTTGGATGGAAAATCATGCGAATAACTTTGAATTGAAATATCCCAAGAACCAGATGTCACAGATACTTTTTGTCTTCAGCTGTGGATAGGTATTGAACAGACCTTTCTTTTGATGTATCTATCGATGGGTTTGGGAAACATTGTTGAAAATGTAATTTTTTCGGCAAGGGGTTAGCCTTGATTTTTTTCTAAAATGTTGAAAAAAGTAAAGTCGTGAATTGTACAACAAGTTGTACGCCAGTGGAAAGGTCTGTGAAATCCCTTTCGAGAACTGGTAGCCGCAGATTTTTGCGGGGTTTGGTTGCGGAAATATCAGCATCCAAACCAAGTCAAATGCAGTTGGGTTTGAAAATCATGCAAATAACTTTGAATTGAAATATCTCAAGAACCAGATGTCACAGATACTTTTTGTCTTCAGCTGTGGATAGGTATTGAATAGACCTTTCTTTTGATGTATCTATCGATGGGTTTGGGAAACATTGTTGAAAATGTAATTTTTTTCGGCAAGGAGTAAGCCTTGATTTTTTTTCTAAAATGTTGAAAAAAGTAAAGTCGTGAATTGTACAACAAGTTGTACACCAGTGGAAAGGTCTGTGAAATCCTTTTCGTGGACTGGAAGCCGCAGAATTTTGCGGGGCTTGGTTGCGGAGATATCACCATCCAAAACAAGTCAAATGCAGTTGGGTTTGAAAATTATGCGAATAACTTTGAATTGAAATATCTCAAGAACCAGATGCCACAGATACTTTTTGTCTTCAGCTGGTATTGAACAGACCTTTCTTCTGATGTATCTATCGATGGGTTTGGGAAACATTGTTGAAAATGTATTTTTTTTTCGGGAAGGGGTTAGCCTTGATTTTTTTTTCTAAAATGTTGAAAAAAGTAAAGTCGTGAATTGGACAACAAGTTGTACACCAGTGGGAAGGTCTGTGAAATCCCTTTCGACGACTGGCAGCTGCAGATTTTTGCGGGGCTTGGTTGCAGAGGTATCACCATCCAAAACAAGTCAAATGCAGTTGGATGGAAAATCATGCGAATAACTTTGAATTGAAATATCCCAATAACCAGATGTCACAGATACTTTTTGTCTTAGCTGTGGATAGGTATTGAACAGACCTTTCTTTTGATGTATTTATCGATGGGTTTGGGAAACATTGTTGAAAATGTAATTTTTTCGTCAAGGGGTTAGCCTTGATTTTTTTCTGAAATGTTGAAAAAAGTAAAGTCGTGAATTGTACAACAAGTTGTACACCAGTGGAAAGGTCTGTGAAATCCCTTTCGAGAAATGGTAGCCGCAGATTTTTGCGGGGTTTGGTTGCGGAGATATCAGCATCCAAACCGAGTCAAATGCAGTTGGGTTTGAAAATTATGCGAATAACTTTGAATTGAAATATCTCAAGAACCAGATGTCACAGATACTTTTTGTCTTCAGCTGTAGATAGGTATTGAACAGACCTTTCTTCTGATGTATCTATCGATGGGTTTGGGAAACATTGTTGAAAATGTAATTTTTTCGGCAAGGGGTTAGCCTTGATTTTTTTCTAAAATATTGAAAAAAGTAAAGTCGTGAATTGTACAGCAAGTTCTACACCAGTGGAAAGGCCTGTGAAATCCCTTTCGAGGACTGGCAGCCGCAGATTTTTGCGGGGTTTCGTTGCGGAGATATCAGCATCCAAACCGAGTCAAATGCAGTTGGGTTTGAAAATCATGCGAATAACTTTGAATTGCAATATCTCAAGAACCAGATGCCACAGATACTTTTTGTCTTCAGCTGTAGATAGGTATTGAACAGACCTTTCTTCTGATGTATCTATGGATGGGTTTGGGAAACATTGTTGAAAATGTAATTTTTTCGGCAAGGGGTTAGCCTTGATTTTTTTCTAAAATATTGAAAAAAGTAAAGTCGTGAATTGTACAGCAAGTTCTACACCAGTGGAAAGGTCTGTGAAATCCCTTTCGAGAACTGGTAGCCGCAGATTTTTGCGGGGTTTATTTGCGGAAATATCAGCATCCAAACCAAGTCAAATGCAGTTGGGTGGAAAATAATGCCAATAACTTTGAATTGAAATATCCCAATAACCAGATGTCACAGATACTTTTTGTCTTAGCTGTGGATAGGTATTGAACAGACCTTTCTTTTGATGTATTTATCGATGGGTTTGGGAAACATTGTTGAAAATGTAATTTTTTTCGGCAAGGGGTTAGCCTTGATTTTTTTTTCTAAAATGTTGAAAAAAGTAAAGTCGTGAATTGGACAACAAGTTGTACACCAGTGGAAAGGTCTGTGAAATCCCTTTCGAGGACTGGCAGCTGCAGATTTTTGCGGGGCTTGGTTGCAGAGGTATCACCATTCAAAACAAGTCAAATGCAGTTGGATGGAAAATCATGCGAATAACTTTGAATTGAAATATCCCAAGAACCAGATGTCACAGATACTTTTTGTCCTCAGCTGTGGATAGGTATTGAACAGACCTTTCGTTTGATGTATCTATCGATGGGTTTGGGAAACATTGTTGAAAATGTAATTTTTTTCGGCAAGGGGTTAGCCTTGATTTTTTTTTCTAAAATGTTGAAAAAAGTAAAGTCGTGAATTGGACAACAAGTTGTACACCAGTGGAAAGGTCTTTGAAATCCCTTTCGAGAACTGGTAGCCGCGGATTTTTGCGGGGTTTGGTTGCGGAGATATCAGCATCCAAACCAAGTCAAATGCAGTTGGGTTTAAAAATCATGCGAATAACTTTGAATTGAAATATCTCAAGAACCAGATATCACAGATACTTTTTATCTTCAGCTGTAGATAGGTATTGAACAGACCTTTCTTCTGATGTATCTATCGATGGGTTTGGGAAACATTGTTGAAAATTTAATTTTTTTCGGCAAGGGGTTAGCCTTGATTTTTTTCTAAAATGTTGAAAAAAGTAAAGTCGTGAATTATACAGCAAGTTCTACACCAGTGGAAAGGCCTGTGAAATCCCCTTCGAGGACTGGCAGTCGTGAATTGGACAACAAGTTGTACACCAGTGGGAAGGTCTGTGAAATCCCTTTCGACGACTGGCAGCTGCAGATTTTTGCGGGGCTTGGTTGCAGAGGTATCACCATCCAAAACAAGTCAAATGCAGTTGGATGGAAAATCATGCGAATAACTTTGAATTGAAATATCCCAATAACCAGATGTCACAGATACTTTTTGTTTTAGCTGTGGATAGGTATTGAACAGACCTTTCTTTTGATGTATTTATCGATGGGTTTGGGAAACATTGTTGAAAATGTAATTTTTTCGTCAAGGGGTTAGCCTTGATTTTTTTCTGAAATGTTGAAAAAAGTAAAGTCGTGAATTGTACAACAAGTTGTACACCAGTGGAAAGGTCTGTGAAATCCCTTTCGAGAACTGGTAGCCGCAGATTTTTGCGGGGTTTGGTTGCGGAGATATCAGCATCCAAACCGAGTCAAATGCAGTTGGGTTTGAAAATTATGCGAATAACTTTGAATTGAAATATCTCAAGAACCAGATGCCACAGATACTTTTTGTCTTCAGCTGTAGGTATTGAACAGACCTTTCTTCTGATGTATCTATCGATGGGTTTGGGAAACATTGTTGAAAATGTAATTTTTTCGGCAAGGGGTTAGCCTTGATTTTTTTCTAAAATATTGAAAAAAGTAAAGTCGTGAATTGTACAGCAAGTTCTACACCCGTGGAAAGGCCTGTGAAATCCCTTTCGAGGACTGGCAGCCGCAGATTTTTGCGGGGTTTCGTTGCGGAGATATCAGCATCCAAACCGAGTCAAATGCAGTTGGGTTTAAAAATCATGCGAATAACTTTGAATTGAAATATCTCAAGAACCAGATATCACAGATACTTTTTGTTTTAGCTGTGGATAGGTATTGAACAGACCTTTCTTTTGATGTATTTATCGATGGGTTTGGGAAACATTGTTGAAAATGTAATTTTTTCGTCAAGGGGTTAGCCTTGATTTTTTTCTGAAATGTTGAAAAAAGTAAAGTCGTGAATTGTACAACAAGTTGTACACCAGTGGGAAGGTCTGTGAAATCCCTTTCGACGACTGGCAGCTGCAGATTTTTGCGGGGCTTGGTTGCAGAGGTATCACCATCCAAAACAAGTCAAATGCAGTTGGATGGAAAATCATGCGAATAACTTTGAATTGAAATATCCCAATAACCAGATGTCACAGATACTTTTTGTTTTAGCTGTGGATAGGTATTGAACAGACCTTTCTTTTGATGTATTTATCGATGGGTTTGGGAAACATTGTTGAAAATGTATTTTTTTTCGGCAAGGGGTTAGCCTTGATTTTTTTTTTCTAAAATGTTGAAAAAAGTAAAGTCGTGAATTGGACAACAAGTTGTACACCAGTGGGAAGGTGTGTGAAATCCCTTTCGAGGACTGGCAGCTGCAGATTTTTGCGGGGCTTGGTTGCAGAGGTATCACCATCCAAAACAAGTCAAATGCAGTTGGATGGAAAATCATGCGAATAACTTTGAATTGAAATATCCCAATAACCAGATGTCACAGATACTTTTTGTCTTAGCTGTGGATAGGTATTGAACAGACCTTTCTTTTGATGTATTTATCGATGGGTTTGGGAAACATTGTTGAAAATGTAATTTTTTTCGGCAAGGGGTTAGCCTTGATTTTTTTTCTAAAATGTTGAAAAAAGTAAAGTCGTGAATTGGACAACAAGTTGTACACCAGTGGAAAGGTCTGTGAAATCCCTTTCGAGGACTGGCAGCTGCAGATTTTTGCGGGGCTTGGTTGCAGAGGTATCACCATTCAAAACAAGTCAAATGCAGTTGGATGGAAAATCATGCGAATAACTTTGAATTGAAATATCCCAAGAACCAGATGTCACAGATACTTTTTGTCCTCAGCTGTGGATAGGTATTGAACAGACCTTTCGTTTGATGTATCTACCGATGGGTTTGGAAAACATTTTTGAAAATGTAATTTTTTTTCGGCAAGGGGTTAGCCTTGATTTTTTTCTAAAATGTTGAAAAAAGTAAAGTCGTGAATTGTACAACAAGTTGTACACCAGTGGAAAGGTCTTTGAAATCCCTTTCGAGAACTGGTAGCCGCGGATTTTTGCGGGGTTTGGTTGCGGAGATATCAGCATCCAAACCAAGTCAAATGCAGTTGGGTTTAAAAATCATGCGAATAACTTTGAATTGAAATATCTCAAGAACCAGATATCACAGATACTTTTTATCTTCAGCTGTAGATAGGTATTGAACAGACCTTTCTTCTGATGTATCTATCGATGGGTTTGGGAAACATTGTTGAAAATTTAATTTTTTTCGGCAAGGGGTTAGCCTTGATTTTTTTCTAAAATGTTGAAAAAAGTAAAGTCGTGAATTATACAGCAAGTTCTACACCAGTGGAAAGGCCTGTGAAATCCCCTTCGAGGACTGGCAGTCGTGAATTGGACAACAAGTTGTACACTACACCAGTGGGAAGGTCTGTGAAATCCCTTTCGACGACTGGCAGCTGCAGATTTTTGCGGGGCTTGGTTGCAGAGGTATCACCATCCAAAACAAGTCAAATGCAGTTGGATGGAAAATCATGCGAATAACTTTGAATTGAAATATCCCAATAACCAGATGTCACAGATACTTTTTGTTTTAGCTGTGGATAGGTATTGAACAGACCTTTCTTTTGATGTATTTATCGATGGGTTTGGGAAACATTGTTGAAAATGTAATTTTTTCGTCAAGGGGTTAGCCTTGATTTTTTTCTGAAATGTTGAAAAAAGTAAAGTCGTGAATTGTACAACAAGTTGTACACCAGTGGAAAGGTCTGTGAAATCCCTTTCGAGAACTGGTAGCCGCAGATTTTTGCGGGGTTTGGTTGCGGAGATATCAGCATCCAAACCGAGTCAAATGCAGTTGGGTTTGAAAATTATGCGAATAACTTTGAATTGAAATATCTCAAGAACCAGATGCCACAGATACTTTTTGTCTTCAGCTGTAGATAGGTATTGAACAGACCTTTCTTCTGATGTATCTATCGATGGGTTTGGGAAACATTGTTGAAAATGTAATTTTTTCGGCAAGGGGTTAGCCTTGATTTTTTTCTAAAATATTGAAAAAAGTAAAGTCGTGAATTGTACAGCAAGTTCTACACCCGTGGAAAGGCCTGTGAAATCCCTTTCGAGGACTGGCAGCCGCAGGTTTTTGCGGGGTTTCGTTGCGGAGATATCAGCATCCAAACCGAGTCAAATGCAGTTGGGTTTGAAAATCATGCGAATAACTTTGAATTGAAATATCTCAAGAACCAGATGCCACAGATACTTTTTGTCTTCAGCTGTAGATAGGTATTGAACAGACCTTTCTTCTGATGTATCTATGGATGGGTTTGGGAAACATTGTTGAAAATGTAATTTTTTCGTCAAGGGGTTAGCCTTGATTTTTTTCTGAAATGTTGAAAAAAGTAAAGTCGTGAATTGTACAACAAGTTGTACACCAGTGGAAAGGTCTGTGAAATCCCTTTCGAGAACTGGTAGCCGCAGATTTTTGCGGGGTTTGGTTGCGGAGATATCAGCATCCAAACCGAGTCAAATGCAGTTGGGTTTGAAAATTATGCGAATAACTTTGAATTGAAATATCTCAAGAACCAGATGCCACAGATACTTTTTGTCTTCAGCTGTAGATAGGTATTGAACAGACCTTTCTTCTGATGTATCTATCGATGGGTTTGGGAAACATTGTTGAAAATGTAATTTTTTCGGCAAGGGGTTAGCCTTGATTTTTTTCTAAAATATTGAAAAAAGTAAAGTCGTGAATTGTACAGCAAGTTCTACACCCGTGGAAAGGCCTGTGAAATCCCTTTCGAGGACTGGCAGCCGCAGATTTTTGCGGGGTTTCGTTGCGGAGATATCAGCATCCAAACCGAGTCAAATGCAGTTGGGTTTGAAAATCATGCGAATAACTTTGAATTGAAATATCTCAAGAACCAGATGCCACAGATACTTTTTGTCTTCAGCTGTAGATAGGTATTGAACAGACCTTTCTTCTGATGTATCTATGGATGGGTTTGGGAAACATTGTTGAAAATGTAATTTTTTCGGCAAGGGGTTAGCCTTGATTTTTTTCTAAAATATTGAAAAAAGTAAAGTCGTGAATTGTACAGCAAGTTCTACACCAGTGGAAAGGCCTGTGAAATCCCTTTCGAGGACTGGCAGCCGCAGATTTTTGCGGGGTTTCGTTGCTGAGATAGCACCATCCGAAACAAGTCAAATGCAGTTGGGTGGAAAATAATGCCAATAAATTTGCATTGAAATATCTCAAAAACCAGATGTCACAGACACTTTTTGTCTTCAGCTGTGGATAGGTATTGAACAGACATTTCTTTTGATGTATCTATCGATGGGTTTGGGAAACATTGTTGAAAATGTATTTTTTTTCGGCAAGGGGTTAGCCTTGATTTTTTTTTTCTAAAATGTTGAAAAAAGTAAAGTCGTGAATTGGACAACAAGTTGTACACCAGTGGGAAGGTGTGTGAAATCCCTTTCGAGGACTGGCAGCTGCAGATTTTTGCGGGGCTTGGTTGCAGAGGTATCACCATTCAAAACAAGTCAAATGCAGTTGGATGGAAAATCATGCGAATAACTTTGAATTGAAATATCCCAAGAACCAGATGTCACAGATACTTTTTGTCCTCAGCTGTGGATAGGTATTGAACAGACCCTTCGTTTGATGTATCTACCGATGGGTTTGGAAAACATTGTTGAAAATGTAATTTTTTTTCGGCAAGGGGTTACTTGATTTTTTTCTAAAATGTTGAAAAAAGTAAAGTCGTGAATTGTACAACAAGTTGTACACCAGTGGAAAGGTCTTTGAAATCCCTTTCGAGAACTGGTAGCCGCGGATTTTTGCGGGGTTTGGTTGCGGAGATATCAGCATCCAAACCAAGTCAAATGCAGTTGGGTTTGAAAATCATGCGAATAACTTTGAATTGAAATATCTCAAGAACCAGATATCACAGATACTTTTTATCTTCAGCTGTAGATAGGTATTGAACAGACCTTTCTTCTGATGTATCTATCGATGGGTTTGGGAAACATTGTTGAAAATGTAATTTTTTTCGGCAACGGGTTAGCCTTGATTTTTTTCTAAAATGTTGAAAAAAGTAAAGTCGTGAATTATACAGCAAGTTCTACACCAGTGGAAAGGCCTGTGAAATCCCCTTCGAGGACTGGCAGCCGCAGATTTTTGCGGGGTTTCGTTGCTGAGATAGCACCATCCGAAACAAGTCAAATGCAGTTGGGTGGAAAATAATGCCAATAAATTTGCATTGAAATATCTCAAAAACCAGATGTCACAGACACTTTTTGTCTTCAGCTGTGGATAGGTATTGAATAGACATTTCTTTTGATGTATCTATCGATGGGTTTGGGAAACATTGTTGAAAATTTAATTTTTTTCGGCAAGGGGTTAGCCTTGATTTTTTTTCTAAAATGTTGAAAAAAGTAAAGTCGTGAATTGTACAACAAAGTGTACACCAGTGGAAAGGTCTGTGAAATCCCTTTCGAGGACTGGCAGCCGCAGAATTTTACGGGGCTTGGTTGCGGAGATATCGCCATCCGAAACAAGTCAAATGCAATTGGGTGGAAAATAATGCCAATAACTTTGAATTGAAATATCTCAAGAACCAGATGTCACAGACACTTTTTGTCTTCAGCTGTGGATAGGTATTGAACGGACATTTCTTTTGATGTATCTATCGATGGGTTTGGGAAACATTGTTCAAAATGTAATTTTTTTCGGCAAGGGGTTAGCCTTGATTTTTTTCTAAAATGTTGAAAAAAGTAAAGTCGTGAATTGTACAACAAGTTGTACACCAGTGGAAAGGTCTTTGAAATCCCTTTCGAGAACTGGTAGCCGCAGATTTTTGCGGGGTTTGGTTGCGGAGATATCAGCATCCAAAACAAGTCAAATGCCGTTGGGTTTGAAAATCATGCGAATAACTTTGAATTGAAATATCTCAAGAACCAGATGACACAGATACTTTTTGTCTTCAGCTGTGGATAGATATTGAACAGACCTTTCTTTTGATGTATCTATTGATGGGTTTGGGAAACATTGTTGAAAATGTAATTTTTTTCGGCAAGGGGTTAGCCTTGATTTTTTTCTAAAATGTTGAAAAAAGTAAAGTCGTGAATTGTACAACAAGTTGTACACCAGTGGAAAGGTCTTTGAAATCCCTTTCGAGAACTGCCAGCTGCAGATTTTTACGGGGCTTGGTTGCGGAGATATCGCCATCCGAAACAAGTCAAATGCAATTGGGTGGAAAATAATGCCAATAACTTTGAATTGAAATATCTGAAGAACCAGATGTCACAGACACTTTTTGTCTTCAGCTGTGGATAGGTATTGAACGGACATTTCTTTTGATGTATCTATCGATGGGTTTGGGAAACATTGTTCAAAATGTAATTTTTTTCGGCAAGGGGTTAGCCTTGATTTTTTTCTAAAATGTTGAAAAAAGTAAAGTCGTGAATTGTACAACAAGTTGTACACCAGTGGAAAGGTCTTTGAAATCCCTTTCGAGAACTGGTAGCCGCAGATTTTTGCGGGGTTTAGTTTTGGAGATATTAGCATCCAAAACAAGTCAAATGCCGCTGGGTTTGAAAATCATGCGAATAACTTTGAATTGAAATATATCAAGAACCAGATGTCACAGATACTTTTTGTCTTCAGCTGTGGATAGATATTGAACAGACCTTTCTTTTGATGTATCTACCGATGGGTTTGGGAAACATTGTTGAAAATGTAATTTTTTTCGGCAAGGGGTTAGCCTTGATTTTTTTCTAAAATGTTGAAAAAAGTAAAGTCGTGAATTGTACAACAAGTTGTACACTAGTGGAAAGGTCTTTGAAATCCCTTTCGAGAACTGGTAGCCGCAGATTTTTGCGGGGTTTGGTTGCGGAGATATCAGCATCCAAAACAAGTCAAATGCCGTTGGGTTTGAAAATCATGCGAATAACTTTGAATTGAAATATCCCAATAACCAGATGTCACAGATACTTTTTGTCTTAGCTGTGGATAGGTATTGAACAGACCTTTCTTTTGATGTATTTATCGATGGGTTTGGGAAACATTGTTGAAAATGTAATTTTTTCGGCAAGGGGTTAGCCTTGATTTTTTTCTGAAATGTTGAAAAAAGTAAAGTCGTGAATTGTACAACAAGTTGTACACCAGTGGAAAGGTCTGTGAAATCCCTTTCGAGAACTGGTAGCCGCAGATTTTTGCGGGGTTTGGTTGCGGAGATATCAGCATCCAAACCGAGTCAAATGCAGTTGGGTTTGAAAATTATGCGAATAACTTTGAATTGAAATATCTCAAGAACCAGATGCCACAGATACTTTTCGTCTTCAGCTGTAGATAGGTATTGAACAGACCTTTCTTCCGATGTATCTATCGATGGGTTTGGGAAACATTGTTGAAAATGTAATTTTTTCGGCAAGGGGTTAGCCTTGATTTTTTTCTAAAATATTGAAAAAAGTAAAGTCGTGAATTGTACAGCAAGTTCTACACCAGTGGAAAGGCCTGTGAAATCGCTTTCGAGGACTGGCAGCCGCAGATTTTTGCGGGGTTTCGTTGCGGAGATATCAGCATCCAAACCGAGTCAAATGCAGTTGGGTTTGAAAATCATGCGAATAACTTTGAATTGAAATATCTCAAGAACCAGATGCCACAGATACTTTTTGTCTTCAGCTGTAGATAGGTATTGAACAGACCTTTCTTCTGATGTATCTATGGATGGGTTTGGGAAACATTGTTGAAAATGTAATTTTTTCGGCAAGGGGTTAGCCTTAATTTTTTTCTAAAATATTGAAAAAAGTAAAGTCGTGAATTGTACAGCAAGTTCTACACCAGTGGAAAGGCCTGTGAAATCCCTTTCGAGGACTGGCAGCCGCAGATTTTTGCGGGGTTTCGTTGCTGAGATAGCACCATCCGAAACAAGTCAAATGCAGTTGGGTGGAAAATAATGCCAATAAATTTGCATTGAAATATCTCCAAAACCAGATGTCACAGACACTTTTTGTCTTCAGCTGTGGATAGGTATTGAACAGACATTTCTTTTGATGTATCTATCGATGGGTTTGGGAAACATTGTTGAAAATGTATTTTTTTTCGGCAAGGGGTTAGCCTTGATTTTTTTTTCTAAAATGTTGAAAAAAGTTAAGTCGTGAATTGGACAACAAGTTGTACACCAGTGGAAAGGTCTGTGAAATCCCTTTCGAGAACTGGTAGCTGCAGATTTTTGCGGGGTTTGGTTGCGGAGATATCAGCATCCAAACCGAGTCAAATGCAGTTGGGTTTGAAAATCATGCGAATAACTTTGAATTGAAATATCTCAAGAACCAGATGCCACAGAAACTTTTTGTCTTCAAGGTATTGAACAGACCTTTCTTCTGATGTATCTATCGATGGGTTTGGGAAACATTGTTGAAAATGTAATTTTTTCGGCAAGGGGTTAGCCTTGATTTTTTTCTAAAATATTGAAAAAAGTAAAGTCGTGAATTGTACAGCAAGTTCTACACCAGTGGAAAGGCCTGTGAAATCCCTTTCGAGGACTGGCAGCCGCAGATTTTTGCGGGGTTTCGTTGCTGAGATAGCACCATCCGAAACAAGTCAAATGCAGTTGGGTGGAAAATAATGCCAATAAATTTGCATTGAAATATCTCAAAAACCAGATGTCACAGACACTTTTTGTCTTCAGCTGTGGATAGGTATTGAACAGACATTTCTTTTGATGTATCTATCGATGGGTTTGGGAAACATTGTTGAAAATGTATTTTTTTTCGGCAAGCCTTGATTTTTTTTTCTAAAATGTTGAAAAAAGTAAAGTCGTGAATTGGACAACAAGTTGTACACCAGTGGGAAGGTGTGTGAAATCCCTTTCGAGGACTGGCAGCTGCAGATTTTTGCGGGGCTTGGTTGCAGAGGTATCACCATCCAAAACAAGTCAAATGCAGTTGGATGGAAAATCATGCGAATAACTTTGAATTGAAATATCCCAATAACCAGATGTCACAGATACTTTTTGTCTTAGCTGTGGATAGGTATTGAACAGACCTTTCTTTTGATGTATTTATCGATGGGTTTGGGAAACATTGTTGAAAATGTAATTTTTTCGGCAAGGGGTTAGCCTTGATTTTTTTCTAAAATGTTGAAAAAAGTAAAGTCGTGAATTGTACAACAAGTTGTACACCAGTGGAAAGGTCTGTGAAATCCCTTTCGAGAACTGGTAGCCGCAGATTTTTGCGGGGTTTGGTTGCGGAGATATCAGCATCCAAACCGAGTCAAATGCAGTTGGGTTTGAAAATCATGCGAATAACTTTGAATTGAAATATCTCAAGAACCAGATGCCACAGATACTTTTTGTCTTCAGCTGTAGATAGGTATTGAACAGACCTTTCTTCTGATGTATCTATCGATGGGTTTGGGAAAGATTGTTGAAAATGTAATTTTTTTCGGCAAGGGGTTAGCCTTGATTTTTTTTCTAAAATGTTGAAAAAAGTAAAGTCGTGAATTGGACAACAAGTTGTACACCAGTGGAAAGGTCTGTGAAATTCCTTTCGAGGACTGGCAGCTGCAGATTTTTACGGGGCTTGGTTGCGGAGATATCGCCATCCGAAACAAGTCAAATGCAATTGGGTGGAAAATAATGCCAATAACTTTGAATTGAAATATCTCAAGAACCAGATGTCACAGACACTTTTTGTCTTCAGCTGTGGATAGGTATTGAACGGACATTTCTTTTGATGTATCTATCGATGGGTTTGGGAAACATTGTTCAAAATGTAATTTTTTTCGGCAAGGGGTTAGCCTTGATTTTTTTCTAAAATATTGAAAAAAGTAAAGTCGTGAATTGTACAGCAAGTTCTACACCCGTGGAAAGGCCTGTGAAATCCCTTTCGAGGACTGGCAGCCGCAGGTTTTTGCGGGGTTTCGTTGCGGAGATATCAGCATCCAAACCGAGTCAAATGCAGTTGGGTTTGAAAATCATGCGAATAACTTTGAATTGAAATATCTCAAGAACCAGATGCCACAGATACTTTTTGTCTTCAGCTGTAGATAGGTATTGAACAGACCTTTCTTCTGATGTATCTATGGATGGGTTTGGGAAACATTGTTGAAAATGTAATTTTTTCGTCAAGGGGTTAGCCTTGATTTTTTTCTGAAATGTTGAAAAAAGTAAAGTCGTGAATTGTACAACAAGTTGTACACCAGTGGAAAGGTCTGTGAAATCCCTTTCGAGAACTGGTAGCCGCAGATTT
This sequence comes from Philhelius pedissequus, assembly GCA_910595825.1. Taxonomy (NCBI): domain Eukaryota; kingdom Metazoa; phylum Arthropoda; class Insecta; order Diptera; family Syrphidae; genus Philhelius; species Philhelius pedissequus. The sequence continues at coordinate 198,337,133 of OU343161.1, read as the reverse complement.
TTGCGGGGTTTGGTTGCGGAGATATCAGCATCCAAACCGAGTCAAATGCAGTTGGGTTTGAAAATTATGCGAATAACTTTGAATTGAAATATCTCAAGAACCAGATGCCACAGATACTTTTTGTCTTCAGCTGTAGATAGGTATTGAACAGACCTTTCTTCTGATGTATCTATCGATGGGTTTGGGAAACATTGTTGAAAATGTAATTTTTTCGGCAAGGGGTTAGCCTTGATTTTTTTCTAAAATATTGAAAAAAGTAAAGTCGTGAATTGTACAGCAAGTTCTACACCCGTGGAAAGGCCTGTGAAATCCCTTTCGAGGACTGGCAGCCGCAGATTTTTGCGGGGTTTCGTTGCGGAGATATCAGCATCCAAACCGAGTCAAATGCAGTTGGGTTTGAAAATCATGCGAATAACTTTGAATTGAAATATCTCAAGAACCAGATGCCACAGATACTTTTTGTCTTCAGCTGTAGATAGGTATTGAACAGACCTTTCTTCTGATGTATCTATGGATGGGTTTGGGAAACATTGTTGAAAATGTAATTTTTTCGGCAAGGGGTTAGCCTTGATTTTTTTCTAAAATATTGAAAAAAGTAAAGTCGTGAATTGTACAGCAAGTTCTACACCAGTGGAAAGGCCTGTGAAATCCCTTTCGAGGACTGGCAGCCGCAGATTTTTGCGGGGTTTCGTTGCTGAGATAGCACCATCCGAAACAAGTCAAATGCAGTTGGGTGGAAAATAATGCCAATAAATTTGCATTGAAATATCTCAAAAACCAGATGTCACAGACACTTTTTGTCTTCAGCTGTGGATAGGTATTGAACAGACATTTCTTTTGATGTATCTATCGATGGGTTTGGGAAACATTGTTGAAAATGTATTTTTTTTCGGCAAGGGGTTAGCCTTGATTTTTTTTTTCTAAAATGTTGAAAAAAGTAAAGTCGTGAATTGGACAACAAGTTGTACACCAGTGGGAAGGTGTGTGAAATCCCTTTCGAGGACTGGCAGCTGCAGATTTTTGCGGGGCTTGGTTGCAGAGGTATCACCATTCAAAACAAGTCAAATGCAGTTGGATGGAAAATCATGCGAATAACTTTGAATTGAAATATCCCAAGAACCAGATGTCACAGATACTTTTTGTCCTCAGCTGTGGATAGGTATTGAACAGACCCTTCGTTTGATGTATCTACCGATGGGTTTGGAAAACATTGTTGAAAATGTAATTTTTTTTCGGCAAGGGGTTACTTGATTTTTTTCTAAAATGTTGAAAAAAGTAAAGTCGTGAATTGTACAACAAGTTGTACACCAGTGGAAAGGTCTTTGAAATCCCTTTCGAGAACTGGTAGCCGCGGATTTTTGCGGGGTTTGGTTGCGGAGATATCAGCATCCAAACCAAGTCAAATGCAGTTGGGTTTGAAAATCATGCGAATAACTTTGAATTGAAATATCTCAAGAACCAGATATCACAGATACTTTTTATCTTCAGCTGTAGATAGGTATTGAACAGACCTTTCTTCTGATGTATCTATCGATGGGTTTGGGAAACATTGTTGAAAATGTAATTTTTTTCGGCAAGGGGTTAGCCTTGATTTTTTTCTAAAATGTTGAAAAAAGTAAAGTCGTGAATTATACAGCAAGTTCTACACCAGTGGAAAGGCCTGTGAAATCCCCTTCGAGGACTGGCAGCCGCAGATTTTTGCGGGGTTTCGTTGCTGAGATAGCACCATCCGAAACAAGTCAAATGCAGTTGGGTGGAAAATAATGCCAATAAATTTGCATTGAAATATCTCAAAAACCAGATGTCACAGACACTTTTTGTCTTCAGCTGTGGATAGGTATTGAATAGACATTTCTTTTGATGTATCTATCGATGGGTTTGGGAAACATTGTTGAAAATTTAATTTTTTTCGGCAAGGGGTTAGCCTTGATTTTTTTTCTAAAATGTTGAAAAAAGTAAAGTCGTGAATTGTACAACAAAGTGTACACCAGTGGAAAGGTCTGTGAAATCCCTTTCGAGGACTGGCAGCCGCAGAATTTTACGGGGCTTGGTTGCGGAGATATCGCCATCCGAAACAAGTCAAATGCAATTGGGTGGAAAATAATGCCAATAACTTTGAATTGAAATATCTCAAGAACCAGATGTCACAGACACTTTTTGTCTTCAGCTGTGGATAGGTATTGAACGGACATTTCTTTTGATGTATCTATCGATGGGTTTGGGAAACATTGTTCAAAATGTAATTTTTTTCGGCAAGGGGTTAGCCTTGATTTTTTTCTAAAATGTTGAAAAAAGTAAAGTCGTGAATTGTACAACAAGTTGTACACCAGTGGAAAGGTCTTTGAAATCCCTTTCGAGAACTGGTAGCCGCAGATTTTTGCGGGGTTTGGTTGCGGAGATATCAGCATCCAAAACAAGTCAAATGCCGTTGGGTTTGAAAATCATGCGAATAACTTTGAATTGAAATATCTCAAGAACCAGATGACACAGATACTTTTTGTCTTCAGCTGTGGATAGATATTGAACAGACCTTTCTTTTGATGTATCTATTGATGGGTTTGGGAAACATTGTTGAAAATGTAATTTTTTTCGGCAAGGGGTTAGCCTTGATTTTTTTCTAAAATGTTGAAAAAAGTAAAGTCGTGAATTGTACAACAAGTTGTACACCAGTGGAAAGGTCTTTGAAATCCCTTTCGAGAACTGCCAGCTGCAGATTTTTACGGGGCTTGGTTGCGGAGATATCGCCATCCGAAACAAGTCAAATGCAATTGGGTGGAAAATAATGCCAATAACTTTGAATTGAAATATCTCAAGAACCAGATGTCACAGACACTTTTTGTCTTCAGCTGTGGATAGGTATTGAACGGACATTTCTTTTGATGTATCTATCGATGGGTTTGGGAAACATTGTTCAAAATGTAATTTTTTTCGGCAAGGGGTTAGCCTTGATTTTTTTCTAAAATGTTGAAAAAAGTAAAGTCGTGAATTGTACAACAAGTTGTACACCAGTGGAAAGGTCTTTGAAATCCCTTTCGAGAACTGGTAGCCGCAGATTTTTGCGGGGTTTAGTTTTGGAGATATTAGCATCCAAAACAAGTCAAATGCCGCTGGGTTTGAAAATCATGCGAATAACTTTGAATTGAAATATATCAAGAACCAGATGTCACAGATACTTTTTGTCTTCAGCTGTGGATAGATATTGAACAGACCTTTCTTTTGATGTATCTACCGATGGGTTTGGGAAACATTGTTGAAAATGTAATTTTTTTCGGCAAGGGGTTAGCCTTGATTTTTTTCTAAAATGTTGAAAAAAGTAAAGTCGTGAATTGTACAACAAGTTGTACACTAGTGGAAAGGTCTTTGAAATCCCTTTCGAGAACTGGTAGCCGCAGATTTTTGCGGGGTTTGGTTGCGGAGATATCAGCATCCAAAACAAGTCAAATGCCGTTGGGTTTGAAAATCATGCGAATAACTTTGAATTGAAATATCCCAATAACCAGATGTCACAGATACTTTTTGTCTTAGCTGTGGATAGGTATTGAACAGACCTTTCTTTTGATGTATTTATCGATGGGTTTGGGAAACATTGTTGAAAATGTAATTTTTTCGGCAAGGGGTTAGCCTTGATTTTTTTCTGAAATGTTGAAAAAAGTAAAGTCGTGAATTGTACAACAAGTTGTACACCAGTGGAAAGGTCTGTGAAATCCCTTTCGAGAACTGGTAGCCGCAGATTTTTGCGGGGTTTGGTTGCGGAGATATCAGCATCCAAACCGAGTCAAATGCAGTTGGGTTTGAAAATTATGCGAATAACTTTGAATTGAAATATCTCAAGAACCAGATGCCACAGATACTTTTCGTCTTCAGCTGTAGATAGGTATTGAACAGACCTTTCTTCCGATGTATCTATCGATGGGTTTGGGAAACATTGTTGAAAATGTAATTTTTTCGGCAAGGGGTTAGCCTTGATTTTTTTCTAAAATATTGAAAAAAGTAAAGTCGTGAATTGTACAGCAAGTTCTACACCAGTGGAAAGGCCTGTGAAATCGCTTTCGAGGACTGGCAGCCGCAGATTTTTGCGGGGTTTCGTTGCGGAGATATCAGCATCCAAACCGAGTCAAATGCAGTTGGGTTTGAAAATCATGCGAATAACTTTGAATTGAAATATCTCAAGAACCAGATGCCACAGATACTTTTTGTCTTCAGCTGTAGATAGGTATTGAACAGACCTTTCTTCTGATGTATCTATGGATGGGTTTGGGAAACATTGTTGAAAATGTAATTTTTTCGGCAAGGGGTTAGCCTTAATTTTTTTCTAAAATATTGAAAAAAGTAAAGTCGTGAATTGTACAGCAAGTTCTACACCAGTGGAAAGGCCTGTGAAATCCCTTTCGAGGACTGGCAGCCGCAGATTTTTGCGGGGTTTCGTTGCTGAGATAGCACCATCCGAAACAAGTCAAATGCAGTTGGGTGGAAAATAATGCCAATAAATTTGCATTGAAATATCTCCAAAACCAGATGTCACAGACACTTTTTGTCTTCAGCTGTGGATAGGTATTGAACAGACATTTCTTTTGATGTATCTATCGATGGGTTTGGGAAACATTGTTGAAAATGTATTTTTTTTCGGCAAGGGGTTAGCCTTGATTTTTTTTTCTAAAATGTTGAAAAAAGTTAAGTCGTGAATTGGACAACAAGTTGTACACCAGTGGAAAGGTCTGTGAAATCCCTTTCGAGAACTGGTAGCTGCAGATTTTTGCGGGGTTTGGTTGCGGAGATATCAGCATCCAAACCGAGTCAAATGCAGTTGGGTTTGAAAATCATGCGAATAACTTTGAATTGAAATATCTCAAGAACCAGATGCCACAGAAACTTTTTGTCTTCAAGGTATTGAACAGACCTTTCTTCTGATGTATCTATCGATGGGTTTGGGAAACATTGTTGAAAATGTAATTTTTTCGGCAAGGGGTTAGCCTTGATTTTTTTCTAAAATATTGAAAAAAGTAAAGTCGTGAATTGTACAGCAAGTTCTACACCAGTGGAAAGGCCTGTGAAATCCCTTTCGAGGACTGGCAGCCGCAGATTTTTGCGGGGTTTCGTTGCTGAGATAGCACCATCCGAAACAAGTCAAATGCAGTTGGGTGGAAAATAATGCCAATAAATTTGCATTGAAATATCTCAAAAACCAGATGTCACAGACACTTTTTGTCTTCAGCTGTGGATAGGTATTGAACAGACATTTCTTTTGATGTATCTATCGATGGGTTTGGGAAACATTGTTGAAAATGTATTTTTTTTCGGCAAGCCTTGATTTTTTTTTCTAAAATGTTGAAAAAAGTAAAGTCGTGAATTGGACAACAAGTTGTACACCAGTGGGAAGGTGTGTGAAATCCCTTTCGAGGACTGGCAGCTGCAGATTTTTGCGGGGCTTGGTTGCAGAGGTATCACCATCCAAAACAAGTCAAATGCAGTTGGATGGAAAATCATGCGAATAACTTTGAATTGAAATATCCCAATAACCAGATGTCACAGATACTTTTTGTCTTAGCTGTGGATAGGTATTGAACAGACCTTTCTTTTGATGTATTTATCGATGGGTTTGGGAAACATTGTTGAAAATGTAATTTTTTCGGCAAGGGGTTAGCCTTGATTTTTTTCTAAAATGTTGAAAAAAGTAAAGTCGTGAATTGTACAACAAGTTGTACACCAGTGGAAAGGTCTGTGAAATCCCTTTCGAGAACTGGTAGCCGCAGATTTTTGCGGGGTTTGGTTGCGGAGATATCAGCATCCAAACCGAGTCAAATGCAGTTGGGTTTGAAAATCATGCGAATAACTTTGAATTGAAATATCTCAAGAACCAGATGCCACAGATACTTTTTGTCTTCAGCTGTAGATAGGTATTGAACAGACCTTTCTTCTGATGTATCTATCGATGGGTTTGGGAAAGATTGTTGAAAATGTAATTTTTTTCGGCAAGGGGTTAGCCTTGATTTTTTTTCTAAAATGTTGAAAAAAGTAAAGTCGTGAATTGGACAACAAGTTGTACACCAGTGGAAAGGTCTGTGAAATTCCTTTCGAGGACTGGCAGCTGCAGATTTTTGCGGGGCTTGGTTGCAGAGGTATCACCATTCAAAACAAGTCAAATGCAGTTGGATGGAAAATCATGCGAATAACTTTGAATTGAAATATCCCAAGAACCAGATGTCACAGATACTTTTTGTCCTCAGCTGTGGATAGGTATTGAACAGACCTTTCGTTTGATGTATCTACCGATGGGTTTGGAAAACATTGTTGAAAATGTAATTTTTTTTCGGCAAGGGGTTAGCCTTGATTTTTTTCTAAAATGTTGAAAAAAGTAAAGTCGTGAATTGTACAACAAGTTGTACACCAGTGGAAAGGCCTGTGAAATCCCTTTCGAGGACTGGCAGCCGCAGATTTTTGCGGGGTTTGGTTGCGGAGATATCAGCATCCAAACCGAGTCAAACGCAGTTGGGTTTGAAAATCATGCGAATAACTTTGAATTGAAATATCTCAAGAACCAGATGCCATAGAAACTTTTTGTCTTCAAGGTATTGAACAGACCTTTCTTCTGATGTATCTATCGATGGGTTTGGGAAACATTGTTGAAAATGTAATTTTTTCGGCAAGGGGTTAGCCTTGATTTTTTTCTAAAATATTTTAAAAAGTAAAGTCGTGAATTGTACAGCAAGTTCTACACCAGTGGAAAGGCCTGTGAAATCCCTTTCGAGGACTGGCAGCCGCAGATTTTTGCGGGGTTTCGTTGCTGAGATAGCACCATCCGAAACAAGTCAAATGCAGTTGGGTGGAAAATAATGCCAATAAATTTGCATTGAAATATCTCAAAAACCAGATGTCACAGACACTTTTTGTCTTCAGCTGTGGATAGGTATTGAACAGACATTTCTTTTGATGTATCTATCGATGGGTTTGGGAAACATTGTTGAAAATGTATTTTTTTTCGGCAAGGGGTTAGCCTTGATTTTTTTTTCTAAAATGTTGAAAAAAGTAAAGTCGTGAATTGGACAACAAGTTGTACACCAGTGGGAAAGTGTGTGAAATCCCTTTCGAGGACTGGCAGCTGCAGATTTTTGCGGGGCTTGGTTGCAGAGGTATCACCATCCAAAACAAGTCAAATGCAGTTGGATGGAAAATCATGCGAATAACTTTGAATTGAAATATCCCAATAACCAGATGTCACAGATACTTTTTGTCTTAGCTGTGGATAGGTATTGAACAGACCTTTCTTTTGATGTATTTATCGATGGGTTTGGGAAACATTGTTGAAAATGTAATTTTTTCGGCAAGGGGTTAGCCTTGATTTTTTTCTAAAATGTTGAAAAAAGTAAAGTCGTGAATTGTACAACAAGTTGTACACCAGTGGAAAGGTCTGTGAAATCCCTTTCGAGAACTATTAGCCGCAGATTTTTGCGGGGTTTGGTTGCGGAGATATCAGCATCCAAACCGAGTCAAATGCAGTTGGGTTTGAAAATCATGCGAATAACTTTGAATTGAAATATCTCAAGAACCAGATGCCACAGATACTTTTTGTCTTCAGCTGTAGATAGGTATTGAACAGACCTTTCTTCTGATGTATCTATCGATGGGTTTGGGAAAGATTGTTGAAAATGTAATTTTTTTCGGCAAGGGGTTAGCCTTGATTTTTTTTCTAAAATGTTGAAAAAAGTAAAGTCGTGAATTGGACAACAAGTTGTACACCAGTGGAAAGGTCTGTGAAATTCCTTTCGAGGACTGGCAGCTGCAGATTTTTGCGGGGCTTGGTTGCAGAGGTATCACCATTCAAAACAAGTCAAATGCAGTTGGATGGAAAATCATGCGAATAACTTTGAATTGAAATATCCCAAGAACCAGATGTCACAGATACTTTTTGTCCTCAGCTGTGGATAGGTATTGAACAGACCTTTCTTCTGATGTATCTATCGATGGGTTTGGGAAACATTGTTGAAAATGTAATTTTTTTCGGCAAGGGGTTAGCCTTGATTTTTTTCTAAAATGTTGAAAAAAGTAAAGTCGTGAATTGTACAACAAGTTGTACACCAGTGGAAAGGTCTTTGAAATCCCTTTCGAGAACTGCCAGCTGCAGATTTTTACGGGGCTTTGTTGCGGAGATATCGCCATCCGAAACAAGTCAAATGCAATTGGGTGGAAAATAATGCCAATAACTTTGAATTGAAATATCTCAAGAACCAGATGTCACAGACACTTTTTGTCTTCAGCTGTGGATAGGTATTGAACGGACATTTCTTTTGATGTATCTATCGATGGGTTTGGGAAACATTGTTCAAAATGTAATTTTTTTCGGCAAGGGGTTAGCCTTGATTTTTTTCTAAAATGTTGAAAAAAGTAAAGTCGTGAATTGTACAACAAGTTGTACACCAGTGGAAAGGTCTTTGAAATCCCTTTCGAGAACTGGTAGCCGCGGATTTTTGCGGGGTTTGGTTGCGGAGATATCAGCATCCAAACCAAGTCAAATGCAGTTGGGTTTGAAAATCATGCGAATAACTTTGAATTGAAATATCTCAAGAACCAGATATCACAGATACTTTTTATCTTCAGCTGTAGATAGGTATTGAACAGACCTTTCTTCTGATGTATCTATCGATGGGTTTGGGAAACATTGTTGAAAATGTAATTTTTTTCGGCAAGGGGTTAGCCTTGATTTTTTTCTAAAATGTTGAAAAAAGTAAAGTCGTGAATTATACAGCAAGTTCTACACCAGTGGAAAGGCCTGTGAAATCCCCTTCGAGGACTGGCAGCCGCAGATTTTTGCGGGGTTTCGTTGCTGAGATAGCACCATCCGAAACAAGTCAAATGCAGTTGGGTGGAAAATAATGCCAATAAATTTGCATTGAAATATCTCAAAAACCAGATGTCACAGACACTTTTTGTCTTCAGCTGTGGATAGGTATTGAATAGACATTTCTTTTGATGTATCTATCGATGGGTTTGGGAAACATTGTTGAAAATTTAATTTTTTTCGGCAAGGGGTTAGCCTTGATTTTTTTTCTAAAATGTTGAAAAAAGTAAAGTCGTGAATTGTACAACAAAGTGTACACCAGTGGAAAGGTCTTTGAAATCCCTTTCGAGAACTGGTAGCCGCAGATTTTTGCGGGGTTTGGTTGCGGAGATATCAGCATCCAAAACAAGTCAAATGCCGTTGGGTTTGAAAATCATGCGAATAACTTTGAATTGAAATATCTCAAGAACCAGATGTCACAGATACTTTTTGTCTTCAGCTGTGGATAGATATTGAACAGACCTTTCTTTTGATGTGTCTATTGATGGGTTTGGGAAACATTGTTGAAAATGTAATTTTTTTCGGCAAGGGGTTAGCCTTGATTTTTTTCTAAAATGTTGAAAAAAGTAAAGTCGTGAATTGTACAACAAGTTGTACACCAGTGGAAAGGTCTTTGAAATCCCTTTCGAGAACTGCCAGCTGCAGATTTTTACGGGGCTTGGTTGCGGAGATATCGCCATCCGAAACAAGTCAAATGCAATTGGGTGGAAAATAATGCCAATAAATTTGCATTGAAATATCTCCAAAATCAGATGTCACAGACACTTTTTGTCTTCAGCTGTGGATAGGTATTGAACAGACATTTCTTTTGATGTATCTATCGATGGGTTTGGGAAACATTGTTGAAAATGTATTTTTTTTCGGCAAGGGGTTAGCCTTGATTTTTTTTTCTAAAATGTTGAAAAAAGTAAAGTCGTGAATTGGACAACAAGTTGTACACCAGTGGAAAGGTCTGTGAAATCCCTTTCGAGAACTGGTAGCCGCAGATTTTTGCGGGGTTTGGTTGCGGAGATATCAGCATCCAAACCGAGTCAAACGCAGTTGGGTTTGAAAATCATGCGAATAACTTTGAATTGAAATATCTCAAGAACCAGATGCCATAGAAACTTTTTGTCTTCAAGGTATTGAACAGACCTTTCTTCTGATGTATCTATCGATGGGTTTGGGAAACATTGTTGAAAATGTAATTTTTTCGGCAAGGGGTTAGCCTTGATTTTTTTCTAAAATATTTTAAAAAGTAAAGTCGTGAATTGTACAGCAAGTTCTACACCAGTGGAAAGGCCTGTGAAATCCCTTTCGAGGACTGGCAGCCGCAGATTTTTGCGGGGTTTCGTTGCTGAGATAGCACCATCCGAAACAAGTCAAATGCAGTTGGGTGGAAAATAATGCCAATAAATTTGCATTGAAATATCTCAAAAACCAGATGTCACAGACACTTTTTGTCTTCAGCTGTGGATAGGTATTGAACAGACATTTCTTTTGATGTATCTATCGATGGGTTTGGGAAACATTGTTGAAAATGTATTTTTTTTCGGCAAGGGGTTAGCCTTGATTTTTTTTTCTAAAATGTTGAAAAAAGTAAAGTCGTGAATTGGACAACAAGTTGTACACCAGTGGGAAAGTGTGTGAAATCCCTTTCGAGGACTGGCAGCTGCAGATTTTTGCGGGGCTTGGTTGCAGAGGTATCACCATCCAAAACAAGTCAAATGCAGTTGGATGGAAAATCATGCGAATAACTTTGAATTGAAATATCCCAATAACCAGATGTCACAGATACTTTTTGTCTTAGCTGTGGATAGGTATTGAACAGACCTTTCTTTTGATGTATTTATCGATGGGTTTGGGAAACATTGTTGAAAATGTAATTTTTTCGGCAAGGGGTTAGCCTTGATTTTTTTCTAAAATGTTGAAAAAAGTAAAGTCGTGAATTGTACAACAAGTTGTACACCAGTGGAAAGGTCTGTGAAATCCCTTTCGAGAACTATTAGCCGCAGATTTTTGCGGGGTTTGGTTGCGGAGATATCAGCATCCAAACCGAGTCAAATGCAGTTGGGTTTGAAAATCATGCGAATAACTTTGAATTGAAATATCTCAAGAACCAGATGCCACAGATACTTTTTGTCTTCAGCTGTAGATAGGTATTGAACAGACCTTTCTTCTGATGTATCTATCGATGGGTTTGGGAAAGATTGTTGAAAATGTAATTTTTTTCGGCAAGGGGTTAGCCTTGATTTTTTTTCTAAAATGTTGAAAAAAGTAAAGTCGTGAATTGGACAACAAGTTGTACACCAGTGGAAAGGTCTGTGAAATTCCTTTCGAGGACTGGCAGCTGCAGATTTTTGCGGGGCTTGGTTGCAGAGGTATCACCATTCAAAACAAGTCAAATGCAGTTGGATGGAAAATCATGCGAATAACTTTGAATTGAAATATCCCAAGAACCAGATGTCACAGATACTTTTTGTCCTCAGCTGTGGATAGGTATTGAACAGACCTTTCTTCTGATGTATCTATCGATGGGTTTGGGAAACATTGTTGAAAATGTAATTTTTTTCGGCAAGGGGTTAGCCTTGATTTTTTTCTAAAATGTTGAAAAAAGTAAAGTCGTGAATTGTACAACAAGTTGTACACCAGTGGAAAGGTCTTTGAAATCCCTTTCGAGAACTGCCAGCTGCAGATTTTTACGGGGCTTTGTTGCGGAGATATCGCCATCCGAAACAAGTCAAATGCAATTGGGTGGAAAATAATGCCAATAACTTTGAATTGAAATATCTCAAGAACCAGATGTCACAGACACTTTTTGTCTTCAGCTGTGGATAGGTATTGAACGGACATTTCTTTTGATGTATCTATCGATGGGTTTGGGAAACATTGTTCAAAATGTAATTTTTTTCGGCAAGGGGTTAGCCTTGATTTTTTTCTAAAATGTTGAAAAAAGTAAAGTCGTGAATTGTACAACAAGTTGTACACCAGTGGAAAGGTCTTTGAAATCCCTTTCGAGAACTGGTAGCCGCGGATTTTTGCGGGGTTTGGTTGCGGAGATATCAGCATCCAAACCAAGTCAAATGCAGTTGGGTTTGAAAATCATGCGAATAACTTTGAATTGAAATATCTCAAGAACCAGATATCACAGATACTTTTTATCTTCAGCTGTAGATAGGTATTGAACAGACCTTTCTTCTGATGTATCTATCGATGGGTTTGGGAAACATTGTTGAAAATGTAATTTTTTTCGGCAAGGGGTTAGCCTTGATTTTTTTCTAAAATGTTGAAAAAAGTAAAGTCGTGAATTATACAGCAAGTTCTACACCAGTGGAAAGGCCTGTGAAATCCCCTTCGAGGACTGGCAGCCGCAGATTTTTGCGGGGTTTCGTTGCTGAGATAGCACCATCCGAAACAAGTCAAATGCAGTTGGGTGGAAAATAATGCCAATAAATTTGCATTGAAATATCTCAAAAACCAGATGTCACAGACACTTTTTGTCTTCAGCTGTGGATAGGTATTGAATAGACATTTCTTTTGATGTATCTATCGATGGGTTTGGGAAACATTGTTGAAAATTTAATTTTTTTCGGCAAGGGGTTAGCCTTGATTTTTTTTCTAAAATGTTGAAAAAAGTAAAGTCGTGAATTGTACAACAAAGTGTACACCAGTGGAAAGGTCTTTGAAATCCCTTTCGAGAACTGGTAGCCGCAGATTTTTGCGGGGTTTGGTTGCGGAGATATCAGCATCCAAAACAAGTCAAATGCCGTTGGGTTTGAAAATCATGCGAATAACTTTGAATTGAAATATCTCAAGAACCAGATGTCACAGATACTTTTTGTCTTCAGCTGTGGATAGATATTGAACAGACCTTTCTTTTGATGTGTCTATTGATGGGTTTGGGAAACATTGTTGAAAATGTAATTTTTTTCGGCAAGGGGTTAGCCTTGATTTTTTTCTAAAATGTTGAAAAAAGTAAAGTCGTGAATTGTACAACAAGTTGTACACCAGTGGAAAGGTCTTTGAAATCCCTTTCGAGAACTGCCAGCTGCAGATTTTTACGGGGCTTGGTTGCGGAGATATCGCCATCCGAAACAAGTCAAATGCAATTGGGTGGAAAATAATGCCAATAACTTTGAATTGAAATATCTCAAGAACCAGATGTCACAGACACTTTTTGTCTTCAGCTGTGGATAGGTATTGAACGGACATTTCTTTTGATGTATCTATCGATGGGTTTGGGAAACATTGTTCAAAATGTAATTTTTTTCGGCAAGGGGTTAGCCTTGATTTTTTTCTAAAATGTTGAAAAAAGTAAAATCGTGAATTGTACAACAAGTTGTACACCAGTGGAAAGGTCTTTGAAATCCCTTTCGAGAACTGGTAGCCGCAGATTTTTGCGGGGTTTAGTTGCGGAGATATTAGCATCCAAAACAAGTCAAATGCCGCTGAGTTTGAAAATCATGCGAATAACTTTGAATTGAAATATCTCAAGAACCAGATGTCACAGATACTTTTTGTCTTCAGCTGTGGATAGATATTGAACAGACCTTTCTTTTGATGTATCTACCGATGGGTTTGGGAAACATTGTTGAAAATGTAATTTTTTTCGGCAAGGGTTTAGCCTTGATTTTTTTCTAAAATGTTGAAAAAAGTAAAGTCGTGAATTGTACAACAAGTTGTACACCAGTGGAAATGTCTTTGAAATCCCTTTCGAGAACTGGTAGCCGCAGATTTTTGCGGGGTTTGGTTGCGGAGATATCAGCATCCAAAACAAGTCAAATGCCGTTGGGTTTGAAAATCATGCGAATAACTTTGAATTGAAATATCTCAAGAACCAGATGTCACAGATACTTTTTGTCTTCAGCTGTAGATAGGTATTGAACAGACCTTTCTTCTGATGTATCTATCGATGGGTTTGGGAAACATTGTTGAAAATGTAATTTTTTTCGGCAAGGGGTTAGCCTTGATTTTTTTTCTAAAATGTTGAAAAAAGTAAAGTCGTGAATTGGACAACAAGTTGTATACCAGTGGAAAGGTCTGTGAAATCCCTTTCGAGAACTGGCAGCTGCAGATTTTTGCGGGGCTTGGTTGTAGAGGTATCTCCATCCAAAACAAGTCAAATGCAGTTGGATGGAAAATCATGCTAATAACTTTGAATTGAAATATCCCAAGAACCAGATGTCAGAGATACTTTTTGTCTTCAGCTGTGGATAGGTATTGAACAGACCCTTCTTTTGATGTATCTACCGATGGGTTTGGGAAACATTGTTGGAAATGTAATTTTTTTCGGCAAGGGGTTAGCCTTGATTTTTTTCTAAAATGTTGAAAAAAGTAAAGTCGTGAATTGTACAACAAGTTGTACACCAGTTGAAAGGTCTTTGAAATCCCTTTCGAGAACTGGTAGCCGCAGATTTCTGCGGGGTTTGGTTGCGGAGATATCAGCATCCAAAACAAGTCAAATGCAGTTGGGTTTGAAAATCATGCGAATAACTTTGAATTGAAATATCTCAAGAACCAGATGTCACAGATACTTTTTGTCTTCAGCTGTAGATAGGTATTGAACAGACCTTTCTTCTGATGTATCTATCGATGGGTTAGCCTTGATTTTTTTCTAAAATGTTGAAAAAAGTAAAGTCGTGAATTGTACAACAAGTTGTACACCAGTTGAAATATCTCAAGAACCAGATGTCACAGATACTTTTTGTCTTCAGCTGTAGATAGGTATTGAACAGACCTTTCTTCTGATGTATCTATCGATGGGTTTGGGAAACATTGTTGAAAATGTAATTTTTTTCGGCAAGGGGTTAGCCTTGATTTTTTTTTCTAAAATGTTGAAAAAAGTAAAGTCGTGAATTGGACAACAAGTTGTATACCAGTGGAAAGGTCTGTGAAATTCCTTTCGAGGACTGGCAGCTGCAGATTTTTGCGGGGCTTGGTTGCAGAGGTATCACCATCCAAAACAAGTTAAATGCAGTTGGATGGAAAATCATGCTAATAACTTTGAATTGAAATATCCCAAGAACCAGATGTCAGCGATACTTTTTGTCTTCAGCTGTGGATAGGTATTGAACAGACCTTTCTTCTGATGTATCTATTGATGGGTTTGGGAAACATTGTTGAAAATGTAATTTTTTTCGGCAAGGGGTTAGCCTTGATTTTTTTCTAAAATGTTGAAAAAAGTAAAGTCGTGAATTGTACAACAAGTTGTACACCAGTGGAAAGGTCTTTGAAATCCCTTTCGAGAACTGGTAGTCGCAGATTTTTGCGGGGTTTGGTTGCGGAGATATCAGCATCCAAAACAAGTCAAATGCAGTTGGGTTTGAAAATCATGCGAATAACTTTGAATTGAAATATCTCAAGAACCAGATGTCAGCGATACTTTTTGTCTTCAGCTGTGGATAGGTATTGAACAGACCTTTCTTCTGATGTATCTATTGATGGGTTTGGGAAACATTGTTGAAAATGTAATTTTTTTCGGCAAGAGGTTAGCCTTGATTTTTTTCTAAAATGTTGAAAAAAGTAAAGTCGTGAATTGTACAACAAGTTGTACACCAGTGGAAAGGTCTTTGAAATCCCTTTCGAGAACTGCCAGCTGCAGATTTTTACGGGGCTTGGTTGCGGAGATATCGCCATCCGAAACAAGTCAAATGCAATTGGGTGGAAAATAATGCCAATAACTTTGAATTGAAATATCTCAAGAACCAGATGTCACAGACACTTTTTGTCTTCAGCTGTGGATAGGTATTGAACGGACATTTCTTTTGATGTATCTATCGATGGGTTTGGGAAACATTGTTCAAAATGTAATTTTTTTCGGCAAGGGGTTAGCCTTGATTTTTTTCTAAAATGTTGAAAAAAGTAAAATCAGTGGAAGGGTCTTTGAAATCCCTTTCGAGAACTGGTAGCCGCAGATTTTTGCGGGGTTTAGTTGCGGAGATATTAGCATCCAAAACAAGTCAAATGCCGCTGGGTTTGAAAATCATGCGAATAACTTTGAATTGAAATATCTCAAGAACCAGATGTCACAGATACTTTTTGTCTTCAGCTGTGGATAGATATTGAACAGACCTTTCTTTTGATGTATCTACTGATGGGTTTGGGAAACATTGTTGAAAATGTAATTTTTTTCGGCAAGGGGTTAGCCTTGATTTTTTTCTAAAATGTTGAAAAAAGTAAAGTCGTGAATTGTACAACAAGTTGTACACCAGTGGAAAGGTCTTTGAAATCCCTTTCGAGAACTGGTAGCCGCAGATTTTTGCGGGGTTTGGTTGCGGAGATATCAGCATCCAAAACAAGTCAAATGCCGTTGGGTTTGAAAATCATGCGAATAACTTTGAATTGAAATATCTCAAGAACCAGATGTCACAGATACTTTTTGTCTTCAGCTGTAGATAGGTATTGAACAGACCTTTCTTCTGATGTATCTATCGATGGGTTAGCCTTGATTTTTTTCTAAAATGTTGAAAAAAGTAAAGTCGTGAATTGTACAACAAGTTGTACACCAGTTGAAATATCTCAAGAACCAGATGTCACAGATACTTTTTGTCTTCAGCTGTAGATAGGTATTGAACAGACCTTTCTTCTGATGTATCTATCGATGGGTTTGGGAAACATTGTTGAAAATGTAATTTTTTTCGGCAAGGGGTTAGCCTTGATTTTTTTTCTAAAATGTTGAAAAAAGTAAAGTCGTGAATTGGACAACAAGTTGTATACCAGTGGAAAGGTCTGTGAAATTCCTTTCGAGGACTGGCAGCTGCAGATTTTTGCGGGGCTTGGTTGCAGAGGTATCACCATCCAAAACAAGTTAAATGCAGTTGGATGGAAAATCATGCTAATAACTTTGAATTGAAATATCCCAAGAACCAGATGTCAGCGATACTTTTTGTCCTCAGCTGTGGATAGGTATTGAACAGACCTTTCTTCTGATGTATCTATTGATGGGTTTGGGAAACATTGTTGAAAATGTAATTTTTTTCGGCAAGGGGTTAGCCTTGATTTTTTTCTAAAATGTTGAAAAAAGTAAAGTCGTGAATTGTACAACAAGTTGTACACCAGTGGAAAGGTCTTTGAAATCCCTTTCGAGAACTGGTAGTCGCAGATTTTTGCGGGGTTTGGTTGCGGAGATATCAGCATCCAAAACAAGTCAAATGCAGTTGGGTTTGAAAATCATGCGAATAACTTTGAATTGAAATATCTCAAGAACCAGATGTCAGCGATACTTTTTGTCTTCAGCTGTGGATAGGTATTGAACAGACCTTTCTTCTGATGTATCTATTGATGGGTTTGGGAAACATTGTTGAAAATGTAATTTTTTTCGGCAAGAGGTTAGCCTTGATTTTTTTCTAAAATGTTGAAAAAAGTAAAGTCGTGAATTGTACAACAAGTTGTACACCAGTGGAAAGGTCTTTGAAATCCCTTTCGAGAACTGCCAGCTGCAGATTTTTACGGGGCTTGGTTGCGGAGATATCGCCATCCGAAACAAGTCAAATGCAATTGGGTGGAAAATAATGCCAATAACTTTGAATTGAAATATCTCAAGAACCAGATGTCACAGACACTTTTTGTCTTCAGCTGTGGATAGGTATTGAACGGACATTTCTTTTGATGTATCTATCGATGGGTTTGGGAAACATTGTTCAAAATGTAATTTTTTTCGGCAAGGGGTTAGCCTTGATTTTTTTCTAAAATGTTGAAAAAAGTAAAATCAGTGGAAGGGTCTTTGAAATCCCTTTCGAGAACTGGTAGCCGCAGATTTTTGCGGGGTTTAGTTGCAGAGATATTAGCATCCAAAACAAGTCAAATGCCGCTGGGTTTGAAAATCATGCGAATAACTTTGAATTGAAATATCTCAAGAACCAGATGTCACAGATACTTTTTGTCTTCAGCTGTGGATAGATATTGAACAGACCTTTCTTTTGATGTATCTACTGATGGGTTTGGGAAACATTGTTGAAAATGTAATTTTTTTCGGCAAGGGGTTAGCCTTGATTTTTTTCTAAAATGTTGAAAAAAGTAAAGTCGTGAATTGTACAACAAGTTGTACACCAGTGGAAAGGTCTTTGAAATCCCTTTCGAGAACTGGTAGCCGCAGATTTTTGCGGGGTTTGGTTGCGGAGATATCAGCATCCAAAACAAGTCAAATGCCGTTGGGTTTGAAAATCATGCGAATAACTTTGAATTGAAATATCTCAAGAACCAGATGTCACAGATACTTTTTGTCTTCAGCTGTAGATAGGTATTGAACAGACCTTTCTTCTGATGTATCTATCGATGGGTTTGGGAAACATTGTTGAAAATGTAATTTTTTTCGGCAAGGGGTTAGCCTTGATTTTTTTTCTAAAATGTTGAAAAAAGTAAAGTCGTGAATTGGACAACAAGTTGTATACCAGTGGAAAGGTCTGTGAAATCCCTTTCGAGAACTGGCAGCTGCAGATTTTTGCGGGGCTTGGTTGTAGAGGTATCTCCATCCAAAACAAGTCAAATGCAGTTGGATGGAAAATCATGCTAATAACTTTGAATTGAAATATCCCAAGAACCAGATGTCAGAGATACTTTTTGTCTTCAGCTGTGGATAGGTATTGAACAGACCCTTCTTTTGATGTATCTACCGATGGGTTTGGGAAACATTGTTGGAAATGTAATTTTTTTCGGCAAGGGGTTAGCCTTGATTTTTTTCTAAAATGTTGAAAAAAGTAAAGTCGTGAATTGTACAACAAGTTGTACACCAGTTGAAAGGTCTTTGAAATCCTTTTCGAGAACTGGTAGCCGCAGATTTCTGCGGGGTTTGGTTGCGGAGATATCAGCATCAAAAACAAGTCAAATGCAGTTGGGTTTGAAAATCATGCGAATAACTTTGAATTGAAATATCTCAAGAACCAGATGTCACAGATACTTTTTGTCTTCAGCTGTAGATAGGTATTGAACAGACCTTTCTTCTGATGTATCTATCGATGGGTTTGGGAAACATTGTTGAAAATGTAATTTTTTTCGGCAAGGGGTTAGCCTTGATTTTTTTTCTAAAATGTTGAAAAAAGTAAAGTCGTGAATTGGACAACAAGTTGTATACCAGTGGAAAGGTCTGTGAAATCCCTTTCGAGAACTGGCAGCTGCAGATTTTTGCGGGGCTTGGTTGCAGAGGTATCTCCATCCAAAACAAGTCAAATGCAGTTGGATGGAAAATCATGCTAATAACTTTGAATTGAAATATCCCAAGAACCAGATGTCAGAGATACTTTTTGTCTTCAGCTGTGGATAGGTATTGAACAGACCCTTCTTTTGATGTATCTACCGATGGGTTTGGGAAACATTGTTGGAAATGTAATTTTTTTCGGCAAGGGGTTAGCCTTGATTTTTTTCTAAAATGTTGAAAAAAGTAAAGTCGTGAATTGTACAACAAGTTGTACACCAGTTGAAAGGTCTTTGAAATCCCTTTCGAGAACTGGTAGCCGCAGATTTCTGCGGGGTTTGGTTGCGGAGATATCAGCATCCAAAACAAGTCAAATGCAGTTGGGTTTGAAAATCATGCGAATAACTTTGAATTGAAATATCTCAAGAACCAGATGTCACAGATACTTTTTGTCTTCAGCTGTAGATAGGTATTGAACAGACCTTTCTTCTGATGTATCTATCGATGGGTTTGGGAAACATTGTTGAAAATGTAATTTTTTTCGGCAAGGGGTTAGCCTTGATTTTTTTTCTAAAATGTTGAAAAAAGTAAAGTCGTGAATTGGACAACAAGTTGTATACCAGTGGAAAGGTCTGTGAAATTCCTTTCGAGGACTGGCAGCTGCAGATTTTTGCGGGGCTTGGTTGCAGAGGTATCACCATCCAAAACAAGTTAAATGCAGTTGGATGGAAAATCATGCTAATAACTTTGAATTGAAATATCCCAAGAACCAGATGTCAGCGATACTTTTTGTCTTCAGCTGTGGATAGGTATTGAACAGACCTTTCTTCTGATGTATCTATCGATGGGTTTGGGAAACATTGTTGAAAATGTAATTTTTTTCGGCAAGGGGTTAGCCTTGATTTTTTTTCTAAAATGTTGAAAAAAGTAAAGTCGTGAATTGGACAACAAGTTGTATACCAGTGGAAAGGTCTGTGAAATCCCTTTCGAGAACTGGCAGCTGCAGATTTTTGCGGGGCTTGGTTGTAGAGGTATCTCCATCCAAAACAAGTCAAATGCAGTTGGATGGAAAATCATGCTAATAACTTTGAATTGAAATATCCCAAGAACCAGATGTCAGAGATACTTTTTGTCTTCAGCTGTGGATAGGTATTGAACAGACCCTTCTTTTGATGTATCTACCGATGGGTTTGGGAAACATTGTTGGAAATGTAATTTTTTTCGGCAAGGGGTTAGCCTTGATTTTTTTCTAAAATGTTGAAAAAAGTAAAGTCGTGAATTGTACAACAAGTTGTACACCAGTTGAAAGGTCTTTGAAATCCTTTTCGAGAACTGGTAGCCGCAGATTTCTGCGGGGTTTGGTTGCGGAGATATCAGCATCCAAAACAAGTCAAATGCAGTTGGGTTTGAAAATCATGCGAATAACTTTGAATTGAAATATCTCAAGAACCAGATGTCACAGATACTTTTTGTCTTCAGCTGTAGATAGGTATTGAACAGACATTTCTTCTGATGTATCTATCGATGGGTTTGGGAAACATTGTTGAAAATGTAATTTTTTTCGGCAAGGGGTTAGCCTTGATTTTTTTTCTAAAATGTTGAAAAAAGTAAAGTCGTGAATTGGACAACAAGTTGTATACCAGTGGAAAGGTCTGTGAAATCCCTTTCGAGAACTGGCAGCTGCAGATTTTTGCGGGGCTTGGTTGCAGAGGTATCTCCATCCAAAACAAGTCAAATGCAGTTGGATGGAAAATCATGCTAATAACTTTGAATTGAAATATCCCAAGAACCAGATGTCAGAGATACTTTTTGTCTTCAGCTGTGGATAGGTATTGAACAGACCCTTCTTTTGATGTATCTACCGATGGGTTTGGGAAACATTGTTGGAAATGTAATTTTTTTCGGCAAGGGGTTAGCCTTGATTTTTTTCTAAAATGTTGAAAAAAGTATAGTCGTGAATTGTACAACAAGTTGTACACCAGTTGAAAGGTCTTTGAAATCCCTTTCGAGAACTGGTAGCCGCAGATTTCTGCGGGGTTTGGTTGCGGAGATATCAGCATCCAAAACAAGTCAAATGCAGTTGGGTTTGAAAATCATGCGAATAACTTTGAATTGAAATATCTCAAGAACCAGATGTCACAGATACTTTTTGTCTTCAGCTGTAGATAGGTATTGAACAGACCTTTCTTCTGATGTATCTATCGATGGGTTTGGGAAACATTGTTGAAAATGTAATTTTTTTCGGCAAGGGGTTAGCCTTGATTTTTTTTCTAAAATGTTGAAAAAAGTAAAGTCGTGAATTGGACAACAAGTTGTATACCAGTGGAAAGGTCTGTGAAATTCCTTTCGAGGACTGGCAGCTGCAGATTTTTGCGGGGCTTGGTTGCAGAGGTATCACCATCCAAAACAAGTTAAATGCAGTTGGATGGAAAATCATGCTAATAACTTTGAATTGAAATATCCCAAGAACCAGATGTCAGCGATACTTTTTGTCTTCAGCTGTGGATAGGTATTGAACAGACCTTTCTTTTGATGTATCTACCGATGGGTTTGGGAAACATTGTTGAAAATGTAATTTTTTTCGGCAAAGGGTTAGCCTTGATTTTTTTCTAAAATGTTGAAAAAAGTAAAGTCGTGAATTGTACAACAAGTTGTACACCAGTGGAAAGGTCTTTGAAATCCCTTTCGAGAACTGGTAGTCGCAGATTTTTGCGGGGTTTGGTTGCGGAGATATCAGCATCCAAAACAAGTCAAATGCAGTTGGGTTTGAAAATCATGCGAATAACTTTGAATTGAAATATCTCAAGAACCAGATGTCAGCGATACTTTTTGTCTTCAGCTGTGGATAGGTATTGAACAGACCTTTCTTCTGATGTATCTATCGATGGGTTTGGGAAACATTGTTGAAAATGTAATTTTTTTCGGCAAGGGGTTAGCCTTGATTATTTTTTAAAATGTTGAAAAAAGTAAAGTCGGGAATTGGACAACAAGTTGTATACCAGTGGAAAGGTCTGTGAAATTCCTTTCGAGGACTGGCAGCTGCAGATTTTTGCGGGGCTTGGTTGCAGAGGTATCACCATCCAAAACAAGTCAAATGCAGTTGGATGGAAAATCATGCTAATAACTTTGAACTGAAATATCCCAAGAAACAGATGTCAGCGATACTTTTTGTCTTCAGCTGTGGATAGGTATTGAACAGACCTTTCTTTTGATGTATCTACCGATGGGTTTGGGAAACATTGTTGAAAATGTAATTTTTTTCGGCAAGGGGTTAGCCTTGATTTTTTTCTAAAATGTTGAAAAAAGTAAAGTCGTGAATTGTACAACAAGTTGTACACCAGTGGAAAGGTCTTTGACATCCCTTTCGAGAACTGGTAGCCGCAGATTTCTGCGGGGTTTGGTTGCGGAGATATCAGCATCCAAAACAAGTCAAATGCAGTTGGGTTTGAAAATCATGCGAATAACTTTGAATTGAAATATCTCAAGAACCAGATGTCACAGATACTTTTTGTCTTCAGCTGTAGATAGGTATTGAACAGACCTTTCTTCTGATGTATCTATCGATGGGTTTGGGAAACATTGTTGAAAATGTAATTTTTTTCGGCAAGGGGTTAGCCTTGATTTTTTTTCTAAAATGTTGAAAAAAGTAAAGTCGTGAATTGGACAACAAGTTGTATACCAGTGGAAAGGTCTGTGAAATCCCTTTCGAGAACTGGCAGCTGCAGATTTTTGCGGGGCTTGGTTGCAGAGGTATCTCCATCCAAAACAAGTCAAATGCAGTTGGATGGAAAATCATGCTAATAACTTTGAATTGAAATATCCCAAGAACCAGATGTCAGAGATACTTTTTGTCTTCAGCTGTGGATAGGTATTGAACAGACCCTTCTTTTGATGTATCTACCGATGGGTTTGGGAAACATTGTTGGAAATGTAATTTTTTTCGGCAAGGGGTTAGCCTTGATTTTTTTCTAAAATGTTGAAAAAAGTAAAGTCGTGAATTGTACAACAAGTTGTACACCAGTTGAAAGGTCTTTGAAATCCCTTTCGAGAACTGGTAGCCGCAGATTTCTGCGGGGTTTGGTTGCGGAGATATCAGCATCCAAAACAAGTCAAATGCAGTTGGGTTTGAAAATCATGCGAATAACTTTGAATTGAAATATCTCAAGAACCAGATGTCACAGATACTTTTTGTCTTCAGCTGTAGATAGGTATTGAACAGACCTTTCTTCTGATGTATCTATCGATGGGTTTGGGAAACATTGTTGAAAATGTAATTTTTTTCGGCAAGGGGTTAGCCTTGATTTTTTTTCTAAAATGTTGAAAAAAGTAAATTCGTGAATTGGACAACAAGTTGTATACCAGTGGAAAGGTCTGTGAAATTCCTTTCGAGGACTGGCAGCTGCAGATTTTTGCGGGGCTTGGTTGCAGAGGTATCACCAACTAAAACAAGTTAAATGCAGTTGGATGGAAAATCATGCTAATAACTTTGAATTGAAATATCCCAAGAACCAGATGTCAGCGATACTTTTTGTCTTCAGCTGTGGATAGGTATTGAACAGACCTTTCTTTTGATGTATCTACCGATGGGTTTGGGAAACATTGTTGAAAATGTAATTTTTTTCGGCAAAGGGTTAGCCTTGATTTTTTTCTAAAATGTTGAAAAAGTAAAGTCGTGAATTGTACAACAAGTTGTACACCAGTGGAAAGGTCTTTGAAATCCCTTTCGAGAACTGGTAGTCGCAGATTTTTGCGGGGTTTGGTTGCGGAGATATCAGCATCCAAAACAAGTCAAATGCAGTTGGGTTTGAAAATCATGCGAATAACTTTGAATTGAAATATCTCAAGAACCAGATGTCAGCGATACTTTTTGTCTTCAGCTGTGGATAGGTATTGAACAGACCTTTCTTCTGATGTATCTATCGATGGGTTTGGGAAACATTGTTGAAAATGTAATTTTTTTCGGCAAGGGGTTAGCCTTGATTTTTTTTTTAAAATGTTGAAAAAAGTAAAGTCGGGAATTGGACAACAAGTTGTATACCAGTGGAAAGGTCTGTGAAATTCCTTTCGAGGACTGGCAGCTGCAGATTTTTGCGGGGCTTGGTTGCAGAGGTATCACCATCCAAAACAAGTCAAATGCAGTTGGATGGAAAATCATGCTAATAACTTTGAACTGAAATATCCCAAGAAACAGATGTCAGCGATACTTTTTGTCTTCAGCTGTGGATAGGTATTGAACAGACCTTTCTTTTGATGTATCTACCGATGGGTTTGGGAAACATTGTTGAAAATGTAATTTTTTTCGGCAAGGGGTTAGCCTTGATTTTTTTCTAAAATGTTGAAAAAAGTAAAGTCGTGAATTGTACAACAAGTTGTACACCAGTGGAAAGGTCTTTGACATCCCTTTCGAGAACTGGTAGCCGCAGATTTCTGCGGGGTTTGGTTGCGGAGATATCAGCATCCAAAACAAGTCAAATGCAGTTGGGTTTGAAAATCATGCGAATAACTTTGAATTGAAATATCTCAAGAACCAGATGTCACAGATACTTTTTGTCTTCAGCTGTAGATAGGTATTGAACAGACCTTTCTTCTGATGTATCTATCGATGGGTTTGGGAAACATTGTTGAAAATGTAATTTTTTTCGGCAAGGGGTTAGCCTTGATTTTTTTTCTAAAATGTTGAAAAAAGTAAAGTCGTGAATTGGACAACAAGTTGTATACCAGTGGAAAGGTCTGTGAAATCCCTTTCGAGAACTGGCAGCTGCAGATTTTTGCGGGGCTTGGTTGCAGAGGTATCTCCATCCAAAACAAGTCAAATGCAGTTGGATGGAAAATCATGCTAATAACTTTGAATTGAAATATCCCAAGAACCAGATGTCAGAGATACTTTTTGTCTTCAGCTGTGGATAGGTATTGAACAGACCCTTCTTTTGATGTATCTACCGATGGGTTTGGGAAACATTGTTGGAAATGTAATTTTTTTCGGCAAGGGGTTAGCCTTGATTTTTTTCTAAAATGTTGAAAAAAGTAAAGTCGTGAATTGTACAACAAGTTGTACACCAGTTGAAAGGTCTTTGAAATCCCTTTCGAGAACTGGTAGCCGCAGATTTCTGCGGGGTTTGGTTGCGGAGATATCAGCATCCAAAACAAGTCAAATGCAGTTGGGTTTGAAAATCATGCGAATAACTTTGAATTGAAATATCTCAAGAACCAGATGTCACAGATACTTTTTGTCTTCAGCTGTAGATAGGTATTGAACAGACCTTTCTTCTGATGTATCTATCGATGGGTTTGGGAAACATTGTTGAAAATGTAATTTTTTTCGGCAAGGGGTTAGCCTTGATTTTTTTTCTAAAATGTTGAAAAAAGTAAAGTCGTGAATTGGACAACAAGTTGTATACCAGTGGAAAGGTCTGTGAAATTCCTTTCGAGGACTGGCAGCTGCAGATTTTTGCGGGGCTTGGTTGCAGAGGTATCACCATCCAAAACAAGTTAAATGCAGTTGGATGGAAAATCATGCTAATAACTTTGAATTGAAATATCCCAAGAACCAGATGTCAGCGATACTTTTTGTCTTCAGCTGTGGATAGGTATTGAACAGACCTTTCTTTTGATGTATCTACCGATGGGTTTGGGAAACATTGTTGAAAATGTAATTTTTTTCGGCAAAGGGTTAGCCTTGATTTTTTTCTAAAATGTTGAAAAAAGTAAAGTCGTGAATTGTACAACAAGTTGTACACCAGTGGAAAGGTCTTTGAAATCCCTTTCGAGAACTGGTAGTCGCAGATTTTTGCGGGGTTTGGTTGCGGAGATATCAGCATCCAAAACAAGTCAAATGCAGTTGGGTTTGAAAATCATGCGAATAACTTTGAATTGAAATATCTCAAGAACCAGATGTCAGCGATACTTTTTGTCTTCAGCTGTGGATAGGTATTGAACAGACCTTTCTTCTGATGTATCTATTGATGGGTTTGGGAAACATTGTTGAAAATGTAATTTTTTTCGGCAAGGGGTTAGCCTTGATTTTTTTCTAAAATGTTGAAAAAAGTAAAGTCGTGAATTGTACAACAAGTTGTACACCAGTGGAAAGGTCTTTGAAATCCCTTTCGAGAACTGCCAGCTGCAGATTTTTACGGGGCTTGGTTGCGGAGATATCGCCATCCGAAACAAGTCAAATGCAATTGGGTGGAAAAAAATGCCAATAACTTTGAATTGAAATATCCCAAGAAACAGATGTCAGCGATACTTTTTGTCTTCAGCTGTGGATAGGTATTGAACAGACCTTTCTTCTGATGTATCTACCGATGGGTTTGTGAAACCTTGTTGAAAATGTAATTTTTTTCTAAAATGTCGAAAAAAAGTGAAGGAATGAATTGTACGACAAGCTGTACAACAATATACGTTCCGTGAAATTACTTTCGAGCATCCCTAGATTTTTGCGGGTTTGGTTGCGGAGATATCACCATCCAAAGCAAATCAAATGCAGTTGGGTGGAAAATCAGGCGAATATATTTGAATAAAAATATCTCAAGAACCGGATGTCGCAGATACTTTTTGTCTTCAGCTGTGGATATATCAATATACACAGAAAGGTAATATAAGACAAAAAGTATCTGGGACATCCGGTTCTTGAGATATTTACTTCAAAATTATTCCCATGATCTTCCATCCAAATGCATTTGACTTGCTTTAGATGGTGATATTTCCGCAACCGAAACCCGCAAAAATCTTCGAATGCCAGTGCACGAAAGGATTTCACAGACCTTTTCATTGTTGTTCAACGTGTTGTACAGTTCATAACTTCGCTTTTTTCGACAGTTTAGAAAAAAATCAAGGCTAACCCCTTGCAAGAAAAAAATTACATTTTCAACAATGTTCCCCAAATACTCACATTTTTTTTTTCATTCAGTAGAGGTAAATGCATAGGCTTATATTTTTAAAAATGATTACATAAATTTCAAATTTATGTAGTGTGTGTTTTATGAAGATACAGTTTGAGGAGAAATCTGACAGCCCAACGAAAGTGACAAATTAATGCGTTCAGTGAACATGATTTTATAGTTAATCTTCCTGAACGATTTGTTAAGGTGGATCCGGACTTTGACATAAAAATTTAAAAATATTAAACACATAATTAAATTAATGTAAATAAAATTGTTAAACTTTCAACGTTATTAAAATGATATAAATACATATATGGTAATATGGGACAAATCCGGGACAAAAAATAAAATACGGGACAGTTGTACGTCTTGGGTTTTCTTAAAATTTAGCCGAGACAGTCGAGTGTAATACTGGACTGTCCCGGGAAATACTGGACGGATGGTCACCGTAGTTATAGTGATCATCACTGAAGCTGATCAGTAAACGTTTTCGTTTGTATAATTTCTTGTTTGTCATACTATTTGAATTATAAAAAGGATACAATATACAAATCGAAGAGAAATCACTTGCAATAAGTTTTTTTCCCAAAAAAAAACTTTAGTGAAGATAAATAGTTTTGCATATTAGCGGAATGTCATATTGAATAAAACGAAACAGTTCGCTCTAATATATTTTAATCAGCTGAATACTTTGAACAAAAAAAAACTGCTAAGTACGTCACTAATCGAGAATGCCAAAGAGTACGCAGTACAGTAACTACTGGAAGTCTAAGCTTTTAGACACGATTGGACATAACAAGAATCATTAACCGCTGCAGTGTAAACAAAAACCCAGGTGAGAACCTTTAAAAATGCGATGGAAAATTTCATAATCGAACTGGAAAATGTTTGAATTTCATCTTCTTATTGGTTTTGAATTGCGACTGTAGGGGAGGGATTAAACAGACATTTCATTCCATTTACATATAGTTGAGCTCTTAAAAATGCATTTCTCTTTTCGAAAACCTTACGACCTAAGTTTACAACAATAAAATGAAATAATATAATATCAAAAATGTCATGAATATGTTTTTTTTTTATTACTTTGTATTCTTTGTTTAGCGATTTTTATATCCTATTTGCAATAATTTAATCAATTTAATTTGTTCTTCTTTAAAATTCGTCTACCAAGTTTGTTGTGTTTTCAATTAAAATACTACATGTTAACATAACAGTGTTTTCAAACCTTACGATAAAATTGAGTTCATTAGTTTTTATTTACATAAATTTATATTTAACAATTTCTAAACATATTTAAGAATTTTTAATAGTTGTATTCTTCAATTTAAAATTTACATATGTTTTTAATAATTGATATGATTACTACCAATGTAGATTTGTTAGCATGTATTGGTTGAAGGTTAACAATACAATAATGTCATGTTTTTTTTTTATAAAAATAAAATAAAATTAATCTTAAAAAACAAAGCGATATAAGTTATGTTTTTTTTTCTTAAATTCTTTATTGTTTTATTGCAATCTGTTGGCAAGTATTTGTTTATATCTATGTAGCGCTGGTTTATATTTTTTTTTACTTAAATTTCTTCATTTATTAAATTAATATAAATCGATGGCTTAAAGTAAAAGGTTCAGAAAAATGCAAAAAAAAATTTGGGTTTTTTATTTAGAACCTAAAACAGTCTTTTTCTTCATTTAACATTTTTTTTTTTCTATAAATCAAAATATTAGCTACAGTACATAAAAAGCAATAGTTTTATAAATACAAAAATACATAATACCTTGTTTAACTTAATATACAAATTATTTACTATTAAAATGCACAATTAATTATAGATAATTTATTTAAAAAAAAATACAATTATAGATAAATTTCTAGGCAAAATTATTGTAGCTTGAATAAGAAGTTTTTGATGCTAGGTTGTGAGGTACTGAAAGCTGAAAGAACTCGTAGTACACAGATGGTGAATTTGATTAATTTTTAGTTGAAATTCATCTCTCTAGCTGGCTTTGTGGAAAGGTCGATGGTAAGCGCCTTTTTTCATCAATGAAACAGTTCTTATAGTAAACCATCTTGTATATGTAGGTACTTTACATTATGTAAGCCTATTTCCTGCAAAAGAACGACAATTATATTTATTTTATGTTAAATGAATGTAAGAAAATTAAATTATCGAAAATCAGATATGAACATAGGGGACGAATTTTGTAGTTTAGCAATTACAAAAATATAAAAATATGTGCGTCTCGGAACGCCCGCCAAAAGTGATAACTTATAGTCTAGTCATTCTAGGTTTTATCTGCGAAAAAATTCCTAGTAAGCTGAATTTTTGTATACACCTTTATTACGGCGTTGTAATGAAGATGTGAAAAATCGACATCGATATTGTGCCGGCTAAAAAAGTTATGAAAGTCACGAAAATGAGTTTTTCGCAAATATCTCGCGACCTATTGCTCGGAGGTCAATAGTGGCCAATATAAAAATTGTTCCTAGTAAAATTATCTACAAGAAATGTCTTATGCATTTTCTGTAACATCAACCGTTTTCGGAGTAGAGCGCTGAGAAAGCGACTAGAATGCACTAACATACAGTATTGTATACCGTACACCATGGCCCAAGCTGTATTGCTTTTCTATTAATGTGTGTAAGTGTCTTAAAAACTCTTATTTGATATTTGGACGTTTCGGGAAAAATATACTTATCTTATAGAGGTTTAGGAACTTAGTAAAATCTACAATAACTTATTCCATTTTTTTTTAACTAATCTAAGTTGAACTATTTAATAATGAAATTTTTTAACTTGAGAAAAGCTTGAAAAGTTCTTCATTAATTTGATTAATTTCCAAAGTTCTCCGTATGCGTGAGAGAAAGGAAAGCCAGACAGACTCGCGCCGTAACGCGTTACGTACGCGAAACGAACCGGTTTACCCTCCCAGAATATACATACAACTTTATAATTTAGGTGCAATATGCATACATAAGATTCATGTGATTTTTAAAGACACATATGTATATATAAATGTATGAGGGCCTACATTCTATTTAGTATTCAGTGACTTACGCAAAAATTCGTAAAAAGGGAATAATAATAAGGTGTTAAATGTTTTTATATTGCTAAGTAGTTATAGTTTAAGGGAAAGCAAAGATGCAATTTGAATTCATGTATAAATAATATATCAAAAAAAAAATCAAAAATCGTTGCATCGGTTTTTTAATAAATTAATTTTTTATGTATAAAATTTTGAAAACATTTTTAGAAAAAAAAAATTTGAAACGCCATTTTGAAGATATTAAAAATATACATATAAGATTCAAATTAAAAAAAAAAAATCTGTGCCTGGTTTTTGAAAAATCGATTTTTCAAAAAAAAAATTATTTATTTTTTAAAAATCGAAAAACTTTTTTTTTGAAAATTTGAGTATGCAGTTTTATTAACAATTTTAGATAGCATTTGTATACAAAAATTTGTTCTAATCGGTTTATCCAATATTGAGAAAGTCGAAAATATGAAAAGTGGTTCTATAGGAAGTACCGTTAATAAGTACCCAAAACAAAAATATTTGTATACTTAAAACTGAACTGTACTAATTTAAGAACATACAATTTTTTTTTATAAAAATTCTTGGATCCGTTTTCGAGAACTAATTTTTTTTCTTAACGATTTTTTAACATTTGTATGGAAGGTACCGTGGCTTTTATTTTAGAAAAACAGTTTTTTTTAAACTATTCAAGATAATGTCAAAAAAAAAAACACCAAATACCAAGTTTCGAAAAAATCTATTCGCACATGTTCTGTATTTCACTTTTTGTGAATTTGAGGAACGAAAGTGAATTTAGATGTTCTGTATTCCACATAAAATGACGTTTGTGAATAGCTCATTCCGAATGTGGAATTTTAGTGTTCTGAATTCCAGTCGAAATGATAATTGTGATTGGTTTTTCGAAAATGAAAATTCATGTTCTACATTCCGAATATATACCGTTTTAATGTGAATTCAATTCATATTCTTTTGTCTTGTGAAACAGTTGTACAATTTACAAAAATGTAAGTTAAAGTTTGAAGGTTTTCCTTGATTTTGTTTAAATAAATTGTTGTTTATAGGGGAAAACACAAGAACTTGCGGCAAGAAACCACCTTCCTTAAATTTATGGATGAACATTTGGATTTAGCCAAAGGCTTCACCAAGGGGGATAAGGAAAATACGGAGGAGCTGTGGAAGAAGGTCACACAACTTTTAAATATTGAAGGCCCTCCAATTAAGGACATAAGTGCTTGGAAAAAGGAAAAAAATGTTATATTCAAATAATAAACAAATTTATTAACGTTACTTATTAATACAGGTTTGGTTGGATTGGAAGATGAATAATTGCAAAAAACTTGCCCATAACAAAAAGGAGCTCAAGGCAACTGGAGGTGGACCCAACAATTTACAACCAATTTCCATAACAGAAGACGCTATTGCAAAGATGACTGGAATTTATAGAGTTGTGGAATGCATTGAAGGTACATCTGCAGTTCAGTTTTTTTAGTTCAGTCTTTGTATATGAAACCTATAGTACTACTACTAGACTGAATTTTTAAGCTAGTAGTTCCGTCGATGAGGGCGCTAGTTTCTCTTTTCTTGATATTGAATTGTTGATGTGGAAGAAGTAAATGTAGAGGCAAATACGAAAAAAAGGAAGGGAGACGGTCGAAACTTATAAGTTCTGACAACAATATAGAGGGTAAGGGAGAAAACCGAATAAGCTGTTTTTGCCATGGCAACCTTCAAAATATGGTGGGTATAAATAAATTATATCATCGCTATTGGCGTATACATGAATTTGAAGTAAGAATGTATATGGATATACATGCATGTATAGGTTATTATAGAATTTATTTTAAATTTTTCTTTGAAATTTTAGATTTTGGGATGTTGAATTGTAGCAACGTTGCTACTTTTCACTTTTTCTATGCGAAAATAACAAAGCAATATTGAGATATTTCAATATGCCTTGTTTAGGTAGGTACATGTGTACCCAGATACCCATCTACATACAATATGTATGTACAGACATAGGTACTTTTTGTTCTTTTTCAAATATAATGTATTGAGAATAATTTAATTTTTTCTCCAGACGGTTTTATTAGGAAATAAAGTAGGTATACCTAGGTAGTATTTTTTTTAATTTTTTTTTTTGACTAGCGATATTATATATGTATGTAGGTTCTATATTACAAGTTATGGATTCGAAAAAAATCGAACTCGAGATTTTGATCAAACTTGACATTACGATGATAGCGAAGACGAAAAAATGGGTCCGCGATTCCGTCTCTCTGTCTGTCTGTTCACGAGTTTACAGCCTAAACGTTTTTTTCATAAACATGTCCCCATTTTTTTCAGCTTTTTTAAGACGAAAAATGACGGTACCTACCTACCTGCCATACTTTCTTTTTGACCAAAAAGGTAAATATTATTTTTCTCAAAAATTTTTTTTTCTGACAATCAAATATGATATTACGATCATAGAGAACACCAAAAAAGTGGGTCCCCTAATTCCGTCTGTCTGTCTGTCCTCGAGTCTACAGCCTAAACGCTTTGATAGATTTTCTTCAAACTTGGTACATATAGTTATGTGGTTTATAATTCCTTCCGAAAATAAAAAAAGACCACAAATTGCTTTTTATTGTAAGGACTTTATTTTAACAAACAACTCTACTAAACGAACACTTAAAGTCGACTCCGACAAATAAACTTAAAGACTAACTTACAATCTTAACTTACGATCTACGTTTACGATATTATTAAGTCTCTCCAGCTTTATCTTCTAAAGAAGATAATGTTGGAAAGAGAACTTAAACAGATAACATGTATTCTATAATGCACTCTTAATGTCTGCTGTGCAGACAACAGAAAGTGTGGCGAAAAATACCTCTTACTTACTGGGTGTAGGTAACGTATTTAGGAGAATGTAAATGAAGACTTCAATATGTAACACCTCCCCCAATAAGTATTTTTGGTCTCCAAAAGTTTAAACAATTTAAATTAGTTATACAAACATAGGAATAGTTCATCTTTCTAATAACACCCTTTTTTATTTTTATTTTTTGTTTAACTGATGTAAGTATTTATTTAACCTTAATATTTTTATTTGATTTTCAAATTTCTCTATTATTCTTAGTTACATATTTCTCTTTTTTTAAAGACGTTTTTTTGCATTTTAGTTAATTTAACATACAGTTAATTTAAATTACAGTTTTTTCCTCTATAATCTTTATGATTAAGTTTAAATTATAAACATTCGGATTTTAATCAAATAAATTATTCGTTTTTTTTTTTAAGTTTTTTTTCTATCACTTTTACCATAAACATGTTCAATTCAAATTTATAATGTCTGTTTTAATGTACATGAAAGTTTGATTTAATACTCTCTTTTCGATATTTTTATTTTCTAAACTTTTTACAAATCTATATTTATTATTTATTATTATTTCATACAAATTAGGGTTTCAGTTTTCTTTTATCACAATGATCTTTTTCTATTATTAGGTTCATAGGACAGGGCACTTCATCAGCAACTATTTGTCGTAATTATAAATATAACAATTCTTTGCCAAATTATTTTCAAATCTAGCCTAATTTTTATTCATTAAACTAAGAATAATCTAATACCATCTAATTCTACTTAAATCTGCAAATTTTCTGTTTGCACCCGAATGGTAAACTTAATTTCCTTCTAACTACATCGTGTGAATAGCATCATTTTTATGTTAACACAAAAAACGAATAATGGATTTTGCAAAAATTCTAAACAAATTTGTGACGCAGGAAAAAAGTGGCTACCTGAAACGCATTCAGATATGACATTTCAGATGTCTTGTTATTATATGTCAAATTAAGATCGAAATTGCAAAATGTTTAGGTTAATTGAGGACGGAAATAATAATTAATGAAAACAAGATGGATAACCGTTACGATTTTAAACAAATTATATAAAAGATGGCCATTAAATACAAGTAATAAATTATTTTGAAGAAAATACGGTGAGAAGAAAAAAAAAATGCAGAATACTTATGGAAGTACAGAACCATATTGAAAACTAAAGAATGAATCTGAAAAAAACTTTAACGATGTATGTACATTATGAAGGTGAATTAATTCATGAAATTTGGTATTTATATTTGCGCTTAAATTGTTTTCTGTAGTATTTTATGTTTCGTTTTGTTGATTTATCAACAACATAATTCCCATCTTGTTCAAAATTATTGAGTTTTTTATACTTTTGTTTGTTTTTAAAGACGGTACGGTTTTGAACAATGTTTGGGCATTGATTCATGCAGGTTCCTGGTTCTTTATTTGTATTATTTACTCTAGTTTCTTTTTCTTTTTGAAATGTATGTGCTAATAAGTCAATGTCTTCCTTGTTAATGTTTTTTGAAATAAAATCAATTGGCCTCAACTTAGTTGTCGAATGGATGGTGTTGTTATAAATTGAGATTATTTTGAATAACTTCTCATCCAATTCGGAATTATCTTTAGCTACAGACATAATCCTCAAGTGTTCGTTTAAAGTGCCATGTAACCTTTCGACATCTGCATTGCCGGTTTTGAGGGATGCAGTTGTTTTGTGGAAGACAATCTTGTTTTCCTTAAGAAACTGTTCGACCGCTGAGTGCAAGATGCAAGTATCTCCATCTGATACTATTTTGTTTGGCTTTCCGAGAAATTGGATTCTTTGCTTGATTGCCCTCAGAATGGCGATCCAGTTTCTATCTTCCAATGTGTGGATAGTGGCATACTTTGAGAATTTGTCGATTGTTGTGAGATACATTTTTCCTCGTTCAGGAAACCAAATATCGATGTGGATTATGTCGTTAAAATGTTTTGGTTGTTCTGATATTTGCATTTGTATCTGCAGTGGTTGGCGATCATGTTTTGCAAGATTACAAATTTCACAGTTGTTAATATATTTTTGTATTTCAACTTGTAACTTAGGATAAAAGTACAAAGCTTTCAACTCCATAAACATTTCATTAATACCACGGTGGTTTTTACTTATGTGTTCGTCTTTTATTATAGTAATTAAATCATTTTTGTCTACGATGTCTATTAATTTAATGTTGGATTTTAATAGTTTGAGATTTTTGTTCATCGAAAAATATTGAACATACAAATCTTGAAAATGAAGAAACAATGGCAAATCGTCACAATATAAGCAAATCAGTCCCTTTGAGATTAAAAGCCTTTCCATTATTTCGCGTAAGTTGCTAATATCTTTTTTTATTTGGACAAGGTTTTGAATTTTCTTATGTACTATTTTTATTGAAATTTTTTCGTTAGTTCCGTAAAAGAGATAAATTTGGTTTTTGAAAAGGTTTACAGGTTTTTCCGTTATGTAAATATGACGAGTTTCATCTTCCAATGCACTATGAATAGTAGCGCCAGTAGACATAACTTCTTCGTTATGACTCATAGCTAAAGAAACTGTGGAAATGACTTCTTCGTTGCCGGGTTTTTCATTTATATAAATCTCATTATTAAAGAAGTCTACTAAACTAACTTCGCTGTTAGCCTTCGACCTATCTTCAGTTTCGTTCTTGTCAGTATACCTACTCAGTCCATCTGCTACGCAATTCTCTTTCCCTTTTAGGTACTCGATATCGAAATCGTATTCGTTGAGCATTATCTTCCAACGTTGGAGTTTCATGTTGGGTTCTTTAATGCCATTAAGCCATACTAGCGGCTTGTGGTCTGTTTGAATAACAAAATGCCTACCATACAAGTATGTTCGAAAATATTTTACAGACCACACCACGGCAAGGAGTTCCTTCTCTATAGTGGAATAATTTAACTCGTGTTTGTTAAGAGTTCGAGAAGCATAACATATGGGGTGGTTGTCTTGGCTTAGCACGGCTCCTAGAGCATAACGGGATGCGTCTGTGGTAAGAACGAATTTTTTTGTAAAATCAGGACTTTTTAAAATTGGATCGGAAGTTAGTAAAATTTTTAAAGTATTGAAAGACTTGACGTATTGGGGATCTGTAATTTTTATTTTTTCACTCTTTTTTAGGTATTTTATCATTGGGTAAGCAACTTTTGTGTAGTCCTTGATGAATTTTCGGTAATAACCGGTTATTCCAAGAAATTGTTTTATGCCAGTTATGGTCGTTGGCAGTTTCATTTCCGTAATTGATTTAACTTTGTTCACATTAGGTTTTATCCCATTATTTACTATTGTATGACCTAGATAGTTTGTTGACAAATCAGCGAATAAACATTTGTTAACTTGGATCTTTAAGTTACTCTCTTTTAATTTCTGAAAAATTTTTCGAAGCGATTGTAAATGTTCTTCGAAACTTGTGGAGAAGACAAGGATATCGTCCAAATAAACAACGCAAATCTTATTTATAAAATCTCTCAAAACATGATTCATAAGTCTCTGGAATGTCGCTGGAGCATTCTTAAGCCCAAACGGCATCCTCAGAAACTCATAATGGCCACTTTTGGTTGAAAAAGCTGTTTTCGCCCTATCGCGTGGATCAACTTCAATTTGGTGAAAACCCTTGACCAGGTCGATCGTCGAAAAATAATTGCATTTGCCCAGTTTGTCAAATAGATTATCAATGTTAGGCATAGGAAATCTGTCCTCTATGGTCTGATCATTCAGCTTCCTGTAGTCTACTACAATTCGCCATTGTTTTTGACCATTTCTATCGTTCTTTTTAGGGACTACCCAAATGGGCGAATTGTAGGGACTACTGCTGGGAACAATTATTTTCTGTTGTAGCATATCAGAAATTTGCCTATCTACCTCATCTGAATGAACCTGTGGATAACGATAAAGTTTACTATAAATGGGAATATCATTGTTCGTTATTATTTGATGTCTTATTTGGTTGGTAAATGATAGAGCATCTCCTTCCTTATAGATAATTGATTTAAAGCTATTAATTAAAGATTTTACTTTGAAACATCAGCGTTATTTAAATGGTCTGCAAAAAG
This sequence comes from Philhelius pedissequus, assembly GCA_910595825.1. Classification (NCBI taxonomy): domain Eukaryota; kingdom Metazoa; phylum Arthropoda; class Insecta; order Diptera; family Syrphidae; genus Philhelius; species Philhelius pedissequus. The sequence continues at coordinate 198,300,331 of OU343161.1, read as the reverse complement.
ATTATCGGGAATTTCAGATATAAAAGTTTCACTACAAAAAACGTTCAAAACTTCTTTGTTTTGGTGAACAAGGTTCGCATATATTTCTTCTTCTTCGTTGAAATATATGCGGATCGTTGCGTTTTCTGTTATAAGTGATCTAGTTTTATAATCTATTATTGGGTTCAGACCCAAAAGAATGTTGTTTCCAACCAATCCGTCAAAATGGTCATGAAACTGGTATTCTAAAAAATTTACGAAATAGTTACTTACATTAAACTCATTAAACAGAGGAATTCTAAATTCTACATTTGTATTTATGTTGCGGTCGAGTACTCTTAAGGTGTAGTTGGCGGATGGAACTTGCCACTTTGGGTTGCATACATTTTTATTAATTATGCTGTACTCTGCACCACAGTCAATAATAAATCTAAGTGGTCTTATATTGCTATGTATAATTATATAGGGTAATTGTTTTGGCGGTTTACTGAAAAATTTTGAGGGTTTTGATTGGAATTTTGATTATTTGTATTATTTCTATCTTGATTAAGAGTAACTTCCATGGGCTCATAATAATTATTTTGTGGTCCGTATCTGTTTGACCTTCTTGATTGGGCGCTTTGGGTATTGCTATTACGTGAAGTTTGGTTACTTCTATTGTAATTTTGATTTTGTTGTGTTGTATTACTACTATTTTGTCTTCTTGTTTGATTACTTTGGGTATAGGAATTGTATGAATTGTTGTATGCATTGTTACTGTTTCTAAAATTTGAATAGTTGTTATGGCTATTGTTTCTATGAGGTGGAATATAATTTTCTTGCATTGAATAAAAGTTTTGATTACGGTTTCTAAGGTTTTGAGAATTTTGATTGTACATATTGGGTCCAAAAAATTTGTGATCGATTTCCACGATCACCTTATATGCGTCAACCAGGGATTTTGGGTTTCGACTGAGCACAATAGATTTAGTGGGCTCAGGAAGATTATTTTTGAAAGTGTCTAATGCAATTCTATTGTTAGAAGCTATAACTACAGCATCGTTTTGATTTCTAAGTAAAAGAGAATTATTGATTCTACTTAATAAATAATTAATATTATTATAAAAATCTTCTATATTTGTTCTAACTCGTGCTGTTCGTATTTGATCTATTAATGTGTTAACTGTTAGCTTTTCTCCAAAACTGTTTTTTAGTATTTCCTTAACTTGTACCCATTCCCCTATCCTGCCATGCCTTTGGAGCTCAGACCTAGCTTTACCCACGATTTTGTCCCTGATAAACCCTGAGATAATTGTTAATGAAGCGTCATCAAATGTTGACAATATAGGTGCCAATGAGTCTACCCTGTCCAAAAAATGAATAAGACAGCTCGAATTTCCATTAAATTCTGGAATCTTACTAATTAAATCTAAAACTACTTTGAATTTGTCGGCAGCGTTTAGAACTTCCATTCTGATTATGTATGTAAGTACTCACTTGAACGGGATGATGTATGCTTTAAAGTTTCTTCAGTATTTTTTTCGGCCTCGTTTTGTTGTCTTCTTTTCCTCTTAGATGTAGTTATTCAATTTGAATGTTGTTTTTTTTTTTTTGTAGGTACAGTTGTTACATTGATTTTTTTTTTCAATTTTTGTTTGTATAAAAGTTTTTATTTTATCAATTTAGTAAAGTTGTTTTTATAACTTAATTTAAACTTTAGGATTTTGTTTTAATGTTTTAGAATTTTTTTTTTATTCAATAAAGTTTTTTGATCTGTTTGATTGTAGCTTATGTTATTGCAAGCTTTTTATTGCAGTTCTTCGTTTATCATAAATAAGTAATGTTTATATGTTTTATCGAATTTATGTTCGATAAAACTTGGTTTTCAGCGAAAGCTTTGTTTGAAAGTTTTTCTGGCTTGGTTCGATGGACTTGTTTTCGAACTCTTATTGCTTAAGCTTCGCGTTAGGGAGCATGTATGATGGGGTGTTTTTCAACTATTTAAGAAGACCGCGTCTTTTTTTTATTTAACGGTATACTTATAAGTACTTAGAGATGTTTTGTAAAAAAGTAATTACACTATTTTTTCTGTAATTTAACTCAACCATTTTTTTTTGTTATTTTTCTTAACACTTGTTTTTTTTTTTTTTTTTTTTATAGGTGCATAATAAATACTTCTTTTTTTGACTTGTTCGTACAGTTTACTTTGAGTGAAGCGTTAATTCTTTTCTTTTATTACACAAACTTTTTTTTTTTTTTTTTTTTAATGAACTGATTTTGATTTTTTTTCTTTTTGATTATTTTCTTAAATAATTCACTCCGATTCTTTAAACCGACTGCGCCAGTTATGTGGTTTATAATTCCTTCCGAAAATAAAAAAAGACCACAAATTGCTTTTTATTGTAAGGACTTTATTTTAACAAACAACTCTACTAAACGAACACTTAAAGTCGACTCCGACAAATAAACTTAAAGACTAACTTACAATCTTAACTTACGATCTACGTTTACGATATTATTAAGTCTCTCCAGCTTTATCTTCTAAAGAAGATAATGTTGGAAAGAGAACTTAAACAGATAACATGTATTCTATAATGCACTCTTAATGTCTGCTGTGCAGACAACAGAAAGTGTGGCGAAAAATACCTCTTACTTACTGGGTGTAGGTAACGTATTTAGGAGAATGTAAATGAAGACTTCAATATGTAACAATATTGTTTTTTTTTTTCGGTAATATGCCCACACGTTTTTTTAATTTTTTTCTAAGACGACAAATAACAGTAGGTCCCATACATTTTTTTTTTTCCACAAAGAAAAATCTTATATTTCTCAGAAACGTTTCCAACGATTTTAATAAAAAAAAAAATGAGTTATTGAATGAAGGGAAAGGGTACCTTTTAATAATTTTTTTTTGGAAAAAATTGATTTTTTGGTACCTCTAGTAGAACCATGTTTTTGGTTTTCGATTTTCTCGGAAACGGTTAATCTGATTTTTTTTAATTTTTTTACGCAGAAGCTCCTAGAAAGTTTAAACACTATTGTATACCAAAATTTTTCAAAACAAATTATTGTGGAAATTATTTTTTTTTAATTTAAAATTTCGAAAACGACTTAATAGATTTTTTCGAAACTTCGTATTAAGTAGTTTTTAGACATTATCTTGAATAGTTAAAAAAAACTATTTTTCTAAAATAAAAAACAACGGTACCTCATATACAAATATTAAAAACCGTTAAGAAAAAAATTTATTTCTCAAAAACGGCTCCAAGAATTTTCAAAAAAAAAATTGTTATTAAATTTTATTTTTTGGATTTTGAAAAAAAAAAAACAATATTTTGCAAATAAATATTAAATGTTTTGAAGATTTTTTAAAATAATGTTTTCAAATGTATATATACATATATTGTTGAATACTCATTTAAAAAAAATAAGTAAAAAACGACTTGAAAAAATATATAATACCTATTAAATAAACAATTCTTATTTAAAAATTCGCCAACTCCATTTTTTACGAAATTACTTATCAAATCTGAATTTTCAAAAAATAATATTTTTTTTTCAAAATCCAAAAAAAAATATTAATATTAAATAAAAAAAAATGTTGTCACAAGAAAATTTTTTTTGCACAACGATTAACAGAAATCTCAAATTTTAACTCTTAAATTATTATCATGTTTGTTCATTTGGTAAAAAAGTTTATTTTACTGAGTAGTGACCGTTGTACACAAGTGTATAACTGAATATTTAAATATTCCCTACAGCCATCAAACAATTTTCATTCTATCTGCCCGTAGAATAAAAAAAAACACACACAACCAGTTCCTACTCAACAAAAAAATCCTCATAAAAAAAAAAAACAAAAAAACCTATGAAATAAATTGTTTTCCGTTCCTCCTCTAACTTATAATAAATTTTTTATATATTTCTCTGATCAATTTATTATCACACTATTTCCCTTCATACGCATTTCCATAACACACCAACACTACCTAACCACCGATTTGGTAGTGGAACTCATGATGAGTAGTAGAACTTATTGCAGGCTGGATGAATTTCGTCGTCATGATAGTACTATTAATATCTATATACAATGGTTCAGTTTTATTTATTGAGGCTTAAATTCACAAATTTAGTTTTGATTACAATATATTTGTTTTTATGCAGCCGACTTTAAAAATATGTCTGGCTTAAACAATAATTTTAAGTAAAGAATATGAATAAATTTTCTTTCTAACAATATAGTTACATAACTGTAAATTGTATCTTTGTTATAAATTCATATGCTTGCTCCCGACATACGTTCATATAATTGCTCTTAAAGGCAAAACTTAAATCTAATAATGACTAGGGCTAAAATAAAATAACATAACAAAAGATGCATTTGATGCATAGGTACATTTATAAATGATGTTTCTTATAACAGCGAGTAAAGGGTTTGATATAAGTTTAATAAAGGTACATCTGCATTTGGAGGCAACAGAAAATCCCAACTCTGAAAGCAGTTTCAGGGACCCCTGCACTTCTCGTTCTGTTAGGCCTTCGCCGCCCCAGAGATCAAGTGAAAATCATATAAATCATTACATGAAAGTGCAAGAGCTTACACTGAAGGGAATATCCAAACAATTAACCGAGTCCGTCGAGCTTGGAAAGGAAAATAGGTCTAGTTTAAAACGGATATATCGCAGTTTGGAGAAAGTTTCCGACACTTTAAAACAGCAGACGGAAGAATCATAGCGCCGTAATCTTGAAACTGAAAAGCTGAAAAAGGAAAAAAACGAAATAAAAAAGCGGCGGCTGGAACTTGAGGAAATGCGATTCAACATACAGACACAGAACTTTGAAGACTAATATACACACTTCATTATCTTTTACTATTTAATGAAGAAATAAATGTTTTTTTTTTTGATAAGTTCGTTGTTTTATTGCTAAAGACTTCTTGCAATAGAATCACGAATCATTCTTGCTTCGCTTACATATTCTCCATTGTCTTCATTTTCATAATTTCAATCTATTTGCTCTTCTCTTTGATCTATTTCCTCACCTTCTACTTCTAAATTATATTCTTTACAATTATTGTGAAGAGCAGAGCAAACGTTAAAATTTTTTACAGCTTTACTAGGTGCATAATTTAAAGTATTAAGCAGGCACCTGAATCGCGTTTTTAAATTACCAATTGTCCTTTCGACAACATTTCCAGCTGCTAAATGTTTTTTGTTAAGATTTGACTGAATTGTTCTTGGTTCGGCAGATTTGTACGGCGTCATCACAAATGGTTCAAGATTGAATCCGGCATCCCCAAGTAGCCATGTGCCACCTCGACCGGTTTCAAATCTGTCCACGAAATATTTTCTTGCATCACTCATTTGCCATATCAGAGAATCATGGCTTGAACCAGGACGAGTAGCATCTATAGCTTTAATTTTTATTTTATGGTCACAGATCTGTAACAAATTAAAACATATTTTGTGTCACTGCTAAAATCGAAGTAAAAGAAAAAAACGCTCACAATCAAAGCATTTATGCTGAAATATCCTTTTCTATTGAAAAAGAGGTTGTACTCCCGATGGGGTTTAATGGTTTTTATATGTGTTCCGTCCAAACAACCAATAACCCCTGGAATTCCAAACTTTTCCAAAAAATGTATTTTTGCATCTTGTTCTTCAACTTCTGTACTCTGTAATTTTATCCATTTGGAACATAATTTGACTTGCATGGCGTCAAGTATCTCGGAAAGTACTTTGCTGATTGTAGACCGTGCCAACCCTATATCAAAATCCTTTCCAACTGATCTTTGATAGCTTCCATCAGCTAGAAAACGAAGTGTTGCTGCAAGTTTATGGTTCAAAGGAATTGAGGCTGATTTCACTACAGGATTTATTTCCTCCAAAACGTAAATAAATGCTTATTTGTTCAATCTAAAGCTGCTTTTGAAACTAACGGGTGATTTTTTTGCTACTTGGTTTTTGACGTTTATATTTTTGACAGATCACACATGACAAATTCCACGAACATTTGACATTTCGATTTAGTAGTGTTTGCCATTTCATCATGAATAGACTTACGCCTGCTCTGTGAAAAATGTCGAAATTATGAAATTATCGCAAAATTGTCTTCAGCGACGAGGCTCATTTTTGGCTAAATGGATACGTGAATAAGCAGAATTGCCGTATTTGGAGTGAAGAGCAGCCAGAGGCAATTCAGCAGCTACCAATGCATCCCGAAAAATGCACTGTTTGGTGCGGTTTATGGGCAGGCGGCATCATTGGGCCCTACTTCTTCAAGGACGATGAAGGCCGCAGGGTTACGGTCAATGGAGAAAGGTACCGTTCGATGATAACAGATTTTTTTTGCCGAAAATGTAAGAATTGAACTCGGTCGACATGTGGTTCCAACAGGACGGTGCCACATGCCACACTGCACGCGAAACCATGCATCAATTGAGAGGCGAATTTGGTGAGCAGTTGATCTCACGTTTTGGCGCAGTCAATTGGCCACCAAGATCATGTGATTTGACCCCGTTAGACTATTTTTTGTGGGGCTATGTTAAGTCTATTGTCTATGGGGACAAGCCAAACACGATTGCTGCCTTGGAAGCCAACATTAAACGCGTCATTGGTGAGATTCCGGCCGAAATGTGTGAAAAAGTTTGCCAAAATTGGACCTTCAGAATGGACCACCTGAAGCGTAGCCGCGGGCAACATTTAAGTGAAATTATTTTTAAAAAGTAAATGGCAGAAATTGATTTATCGATCCAAATAAAAATTTCATTCACTTTTTACAAGTTTCTGTGTTTTTTTGAATTTTCAAAAACCAAGCTCTTAAAAAATCACCGTTTACAAATTATTTAATTTAATAGAAATTTATTGAGTATGCTTATTTTCGTATTTTCACCATCACTGTTTTTGGAACATCCAAAATATTGGCTTTTTCACGTAAAACTTTCCTTCGAATTCTTTCAATTCGATTTTCCGACCTTCTTTCTCTTATTATTGAAAATAAAATTAGGTCCATATTTAATCAAAAATATATATTTCAGTTTTTGAAAAAAAAAAGAACGTAGAGTTAATTTATACAAATTGTCTGTAACAGCTGACTTTGACAATTCGAAAATGAATTCGAAGTGAATTGGAAGGAGTTGAATCCACCCGAAATGCAGAACACGTTATTTCATTGAAATTCGTTTGAATTCATTTTCACTCGAAATGCAGAACATGTGTGATTGAGTCGTTTGGAAATATTGAGTTTTAAACAAAAAAATAATTTCCAAAAAAAAATGTTTGGAAAATGTTGGTACACAATAATGTTTAAACTTTCTAGGAGCTTCTGCGTAAGTAATCTCAAAAAAAAAAAAAAAATTAACCGTTTCCGAGAAAATCGAAAACCAAAAAAGGTTCTACTATCAAAAATAACAATTTTTTCCAAAAAAAAAATTATCAAAAGGTACCTTTTCCCTTCATTAATGAACAGATTTTTTTTATAAAAATCATTGGATTCATATTTGAGAAAAATAAGATTATTGTCAACAAAAAAAAATATGGGAGCTACAGTTATTTGTCGTCTTAAAGAAATGAAAAAAAACGTGTGGGCATATTACCGAAAAAACAATATCTACCAAGTTTGAAGCAAATCTATCCAACCGTTTAGGCAGTAGACTTGAGGACAGACAGACAGAATGACAAATTGACAGACAGACAGACGGAATTTGGTGTTTTCTATGATCGTAGTGTCATGTTTGATTGTTAGAAAAAACATTTTTTTTATTTATTTATTTCATTTGTGTTTACATAACTTGACTATAATCGCAAGTAAAAAACGAACTGCATACAACATATTAATAAAAATCAGCGCGCATTTTGTTTTAAGCAGATTGAATAAACTGCAACTTAGGCCCATTTATGCAGTATCCATTTACATGAGTCGCTGGAAAAAATAAGGAAATTGAAAAAAAAACTTGCCGTTCCCTATTAATTAGTTTGGTAGTTCTCATGGAACGAGAACGAGAACAAATATTCCTACTACAGTACATAACACGGATATAAAAAATCCAAGAAATTTCTTTCTTGTATCGGAATTTTTCTTATATCCAAACATCGGATATAAGAAAGAAAATTGCTTTAAAAAAACTATGGGCAAAGGCAAATATTTTAGAACAAAATTTCATGAAAACGAAGTAGGCAATATAAAAAGTCAAAGTCAAGGGCAAATGTCAGAATCACATTTGTTTACATTGTTGTATTTCTAAATTTGATTTTCTCTCCATGAATAGATGTGAAATTTAACAACAATATGTGGTCTAGTGAAGCTACACATTTGTGCACACGTATGAAAAATATTTCAGTTTCATAAAAGTAATAGCTTGTAGGCAAACACAAATAGCTGCCGAAATTTCCCATCTGAGTATTGCTAATCTGTGGTCAGAATATTCGCGGCTCTTCCAATTTTCAGCTGTCATTCCTTTGAAAAGTGGGAACTTTGAATGAAAGTATTAACACAAAGGAACATATTCAAAACGTTCTGTCACAGGTTTGTCTGTCAAAGTAAATTTCTTATAAGTGCACCTTTTTGTTCTAAAAATAGATTTTGGTGTGTAAGAAAGGCTTCTTATAACAGTGATTTTCTTAGTTTTCTTATAAACGATTAATTTCGAAAGAAATATAAAGAAAAAGTCATTGCGTTTTTTATAAGAGAGTTTTTCTTATATGAGTGTTTATTTCATCCGTAAAGTGCTGTATCCGAAAGTTCTATATAGGTTGATTTTGATTTTTGATCGTGTGGTTGGTGAATTGGTTAATATGGGTTGGTAGAAATAAAGGGTGTGGATGGTGTAGTGAGTGCTTGGTGGGGAGAATGGTCGGAGTTTTAAGGTTATCATGATTTCAACTGCCTTCTTGTGTCGTCTGTATCAATTTTTGGGCTGTACTGAACCAGGCAAGAAAACAACAGAGCAGTGGGGTGTAGTGATATCTAAAAATTCCATGTTGTATTGGAAGAAGAAACTATTTATTATAAGAAATGACAAATACTATGAAGGGACAATGCGCAAATTTTATCCTCCACTTTTCATATCCAAGGGAAAATACACCATCGTGCAGGAGGTTGCTGAGTTCTCTATAATATGTTATCAACAAATAACAATAAGAGTAACTATCAGGTTTTAAAATAAACAAAAAGATCCGCAGCATGACTTTTATGCATATCGCCTGATGTCGCGCTAGTATATCGTTCATAAATTTGTTAAGATATCGCCGATTGCTTCCACAGCATTGCATCGACGTATACGTAAAAATAAGGCGTAAAACGCTTCAATTTCATACAATTAAAACAAAGTGCCAGCGAGCATTAAAGGGGTTTTGACTAAACTTAAAATCATAAAGCAGGGAACGATTTAAGGGTAGATACCGATGCACATTGATTGCAAATTTCTGGATATCAAAATGGAGGGGAAAGTAGAGCCGGGTAAAGTATTCCAAACATGAATGAAAGAATACAAGATTACGGCAATTTCATTTTTTCGCTTTATTGTTGCAATTTTTGACAACTCATATGACGTCATGTGTGAAAACTATTATGGGAACAACCTAAGATAAAAACCAAAAAAGTTTTAAAATTAGTTTTAGAAATTATATTTTTTTTTTAAATGTGTTATAAAGGATTGTCCATTTTTCGGTTCCAAAAGTATATGGCTAGAATTCGACATCTGTCAAACTATGTTCTTAAACCATTTTTTTGAAATGGTTGAAAGTCTGACATTTACGAAAATGGATCGCTTAACTATCGCACAACGCATACAGATTGTTAAAACCTACTACAGAAATGGTTATTCTGCCACAGCCACATATCGTGCTTTAAAAGGAGATTATGGTTTACATAATCGTCCAACTACGCAAGCAATTGGCTAAATTGTGAAGAAATTTGAAGAGACTGGATTGGTTACAGATATTGTAAGGCCTGTGCATCATCGTTTCGCTCGTACCAACGAAAACATCGCTGCTGTAAGTGAAAGTGTTGCCGAAGACCCAAATGTGTAGATTCCTCGTCGTTCTCAGGAATTAGGACTGCCTTACGGGACATTATGGCGTATTTTGCATTTGGATCTACACCTTACATCCATATGAAGTCCAGCTCACACAACAATTCAAGCCAGCTGACCATTCACAACGACGTAGATACGTCGAATGGGTGCTTGAACAAGAGGCGGTGGACGGCGATTTTTCGAACAAAATTTTCTTCAGCGCCGAAGCACATTTCTCACTCGGTGGGTATGTTAATAAACAAAATTGTCTTATTTGGGGTGCTTAGAATCCTCAAGTAATTGATAAGAGGCCATTACATCACCAAAAAGTCACTGTTTGGGGCGCTCTTTGGTCCGTAATGGTCATATGATAACCGACTTTTTTTTGCCTGCTATTGAAGAATACGACTTGGAGAATATGTGGTTTCAACAAGACGGTGCCACATGCCACACAACTCGAGCGAATATGGCTTTATTGCAAGACATTTAATGGTCGCATGGCGTGGCGATATCAACTGGCCACCAAGATCATGCGATTTGACACCACTGGACACATTTGTGGTGCTACGCGAAAGATCTTGTTTATGCAGATAAACCTTTAACTCTTGAGCACTTGAAAACCAACATTCCTCAAGTTATGGCTGAGATACCGCCCAATATGTGTCAAAAAGTCGTCGAAAATTACCTCAAAAGAATCGATGCTTGTAACAATTGTGGTCATTTAAATGATGTAGTGTTTCACACATAATGTCGGCGTTCAAACTTTATAATAAAAAAGAAATATCATGATGGATAACCCTTTACATTATTGTAGAATAAGAACACTTAACTGAACAATTGTTGACTTATCCAAATGTAAAAACCAAAAATACAACAAAATTAAAACATAATTAAAACATTTTCCATTTATTTAATACACAATAATCTTCACAAATTGATGTTTTGCCGTGGCCGTCGGGCGATGGTTGTGTGCTCGCCTGTCAACCTCGTGGTCACAGGTTTGATTCCTTCCGTTGTCTTCGTCTTCTTATATTCCATTAAAAACCAATTCTAAAAATTGTCATAAAATGAGTTGCTGGTTTAATCAGTACATGCTGCGCAGGCGTAACACTAACAACATGTCATTGAGTAAACTACTCATAAATATGACAACAAAATAAAATAAAATAATGCGAATTATAAGAGACACAAATAATAAGACACTTTTAATGTAATTTTCTCCGCATTAGTTCAGTCGCCATCACTGCAGATAAGATCTGAGACAACAACCACTGTCTCAATACGTCGCGCCACACATCTTTCTATCGTTCTTTCTCTTCTTTCACCGGATGTCGCGTTGTGTCAAAAAACATATAAAGGGTATTCATAATCCCTTAAGCGCGTGCAAGATTATAAAAAAAATTGTTAAATCTTCGATATCCATTTAGGACTCCGACTTTCTCGATTCTTGAGTTTTTCCCAATTAATTTAAATGCAATTAAAATAAATTGTATGTTTATATTATTCACGCACAAGAAATCCATTAATTTACATCGGACAAACAAAACAATTTCTTTTGCCCAGATTTTTTTTCACAGATGACGTCGGCAAAATAAAACAAAAAATAAGTGTCGTAATCTTGTTTTCATTGATTCATGTATTCCACATTCGCGTTCAACGGCTAAACAAATAATCTCTGTACTTGACAGTACGTCTGAAGTTGGGATGGAGCGAAGGTAAACTGATGAGCATTCCTAGAAGGGCTAGTATTACGGCTGAATATTTTAAAGTGAAGAATGCCACTGGTTATTTCGCTAAAACATTTTTTACAAAATCAACGATAAAATAATGAGAGACATATAACATTTCGAGATGTAAATGTGTCAACTATATCTAGTTCTATCGCCAATAATTCTTAGAGGTCTATTTTAAATTCTATCCAAAAGATTCAAATGAGTTTTGGGAGCTCCTAGCCAAATATGAGAGTTAAGCTCGACCTTTAAACGAATGAAGGATTTTTATATTCCAGCCAGAGCTTAAGTCCTCCCAGGTAGATCTTGGAGGAATGAAAGTTTTTGCCGAATTGTAGTTTATTGATGGTGTAATCAATGTAACGTGATAACTATTCAAATTAGTTCAGAATAACAGAATGGTCAATATCATTATTAATGTATTTTGAAGCAGACATCAGCACTGAGTTTTTAAAAATGCGGTTTTTTATTACCCATTGGATAATGCTATCGAGATTAGAGTTGAATGGGCTTCTCCTACTCCGGCGTTGCAGTTAAACATCGGAAGAACAAGGAAGTGAGTCTGAAAACGAATATGAAAAGCTGAGAGTACAATCGTTAATATTTCCATCACTACAAGTTGAACTCAACTTGAGGATTTTTATTCGCAACTTGTGATTTTGTTTTTCTTCACCACACAAAGTTGATAGTTTCAACTTTCGATTCTCAACTCTCGAGTTGATTAAATTACGAATTACGACCAATTACCTAAGTATTAATTGGACTGAGGTATTATGCCCTCGGGCAATTCATTTGGCCATTGCTGATCTTATTACCGTAAGTATTTTAACAGTGTATAGTATTATTAAGCGGATGTCAGGTGCAGTTGCTAACCTTGCGCCACAGTTTGTTCGTATGCCCGAAACACGAAGAGATCGGTTACAAGCAGCAATACAATTTTATGATATAGCAACATTTCCAACAACAATTGGGACATTCAAGTATGAATTATCTGAATGGATCCAATGACCCTACCCAATATTCTATCTTAAAAACTACCGTAAATACCTTTGGTAATATTACTGAATAGGCATAGGAGTAACTACAGAGGACCTTTCGGTGCACTTCAAAAATATATTATGTGTCAAATCAGATGTTAAATTTTCCTACGCTGAACCCTATTTATCTGACGAAATACTAGATTCCGAAATCACGTTTACAGAAATATATGCTGTAATTCTCAAAGCGAAAAACGAAAAAGCTCCTGGAGAAGATGGCGTTCCTTATGAATTTTTCAAAAACGGTACAGAAGGACTTATTCACCGACTTAAATCTCTCTTCAATGTCGTTTTACAAAAACAAGATGTCCCTGCATCCTTCAAGAATGCTGTAATATTCCCGATCCATAAAAAAGGTGACTCAAATAATGTTGAAAATTATCGAGGCATCTCGTTTATGAATGTAATTGCGAAATTATTCTGTGGCGTGCTTGCAAACAGACTTGAAAAGTGGACTGAAGCTTATGACATAATCACTAAGTTTCAAGCTGGTTTCAGAAAAAGCTTTTCAACAGTGGACAACATCTTTACTTTAACGTCAATAGTTAAGGCATTACGAGCAAGGAACAAAAAGATATATGCGTTCTTTGTGGATTTCAAATCTGCGTTTGATCTTGTTAACCGAAATGCGCTCTTCTATAAGCTATCAATGCTAGGTATGTCAACGAAGTTCATCCATTCAATAAAAGAAATGTATGCCCATTCAAAAGCATCAGTATGGGACGGATCAACACTCTCAAAGTGGTTTGAAACGGACACCGTAGTAAAACAAGGGTGCCTTCTGAGTGCTCTTCTTTTTGCACTTTTCATCAATGATATTGAAACTTGTCTGCCAGGAGGTGTTCGAATGGCTGATCTGGTCATAAACGTTCTTTTGTATGCCGATGATTTGGCGATTCTCTCAGAAACCCCCGAGAACTTACAATTGATGATAAATCGTCTCTCTGACTATTGCACCAAATGGGGACTTACAATTAACACTGATTCCGAATGTATGGACTGTATTGTAGGATTTGGATTTTTTATTCTAAATGTTATAGTTATATTTGTTTCCGAAAATGTCTATAAGTTTGATAGAAAATAAGTAAAAAAAAACCTCTATTCTATTATTTGGAATGTATTTGTCTATAAATATATGTTTTATGTTATAAGTTTTATTTTACAAGTTTTACGTTACCAAAGGTCTGCTCTGTTTGACGATCGAAATGGAAAAGATCGATGCTCACAATTTTCCTTCTTGCGAAGTCAAAAGAAAGTTGAGGCAAAGAAATACAAGAAAAATTGAGAGAACCAAATTCTAACTGTGCTGATAACAACTTGAATATTTAATAAAGTTAACATTAGAGTTAAGTAAGCAAAAAAAAGAAACTAACTGCATGATCATGAATTTAAAGATTAAGAACAAAACATAGTGTATAATTTAAATGTTTGGCATTATATAATTATAAAATGATATATGTATGTTTTGAATGAAATGAAATTTACGTTAGATGCAAACTTTAAGTTTGAATGGTTTGAACAAATTTTGTACGTAATGGATTATTGTGATAAGACAGAGAGTAGTCCTGAACATCCCGCCCCCCCTGGAACGAGTTTCAGGAAATGGGTAGAAGTGCCAATTTTGTGATTGGACGAACAAAGGTTTCACCGTTCGTCTTTACAGTCGCAACTCGTACTCGACCATCAGTTCCTTGGGTTGTTGCTTCGATCTTCCCAAGAAGCCACTTTGTTGGCGGAAGGTTTGGCTCCTTTATGATCACAATGTCCCCTGTGTTTAGGTTTGGAGTTGCCCTTTTCCATTTTGGTCGCTCTTGAAGTGTGGTAATATACTCCACATGCCACCGCTTCCAGAATCCTTGTACCATATTTTGTAGATGGTTCCAGTGCGTCAAGCGATTCAAAGGTATGGACAACGTAGTTGGTTCTGGCACAGCAGTAAGTGGTTCACCTATAAGGAAATGAGCGGGTGTTAATGGATTCAAATCATGATCTGATATCACACAAAGAGGACGAGAATTCAGAACAGCTTCAATCTGGGTTAAGACAGTGTACATGTCTTCGAACGTAAGAATTGATGCTCCAATTACTCGTCGCAGGTGAAACTTGACGGACTTGACACCAGCCTCCCAGAGACCACCAAAGTGTGGGGATGATGGGGGGATAAAGTGCCAAGTGACGTTGTTTTTTGCAAGTGATGTAGCCACGGCTTCATTGTACGCTTCTGAGATGACCAACTTATGCATCTCGTTCAGGCATCGACGAGCACCTTGGAAGTTTGTTCCATTGTCCGAATAAACATTCGAACAAAGTCCACGCCGGGAAACAAATCGACGAAAGGCGGCTAAAAATGCGTCTGAGGTAAGATCACTCACTAGCTCGAGATGTATAGCCTTTGTAGCCATACATACAAACAAGCATATGTATGCTTTTGACGTTTTTGGATTGCGTCCCCTGGAGAGCTTAACGCAGAATGGACCAGCATAGTCACAACCAGTATGCGAAAATGGACGGCTCTGTGATATTCGTTGTGATGGTAGGTCACCCATTAGCTGCGAAGTATTGTTTCTTCGTAGTTTAAAGCATGTTGTACACTTAAAAACAATCCTTCGGATGAGATTACGAGACCCTAGTATCCAGTACTGCTGTCTTACGATGGCGAACGTTGCGGAAACTCCAGGATGTAGATTAGCCTTATGGATATCTTCTACAATAAGATAAGAAAAATGGTTATTTGGGAGAATATATGGATGTTTTATATTAAAAGAAATGTTAGCATTTTTTATTCTTCCTCCTACTCTGAGGAGACCGTTCTTGTCGAGAAATGGAGCATATTTTAGGAGGTTTGATTTCATGGGCAATAGATTTTTGGTTTTTAGGGCGCGAATATCTTCACTGAATGAGTTTAGTTGGACGGATTTTATTAGGGTTGTTTTGGCGATAAGGATTTCTTTCGTTGTTAGGTATGAGGTACGACGATTAGGTTTATCACTTAGATAATTGAGATAGTTGAAGATGAACCGAATCACGTACGCGAGTATTCTTTGCATACGAAGCCACGACGAAGTTTTACCAATTATGTGATCGATAACATCAAAATTGTCCGGTGCGGTTAGAAGTACTCGATGAGCACATTGCTTCGTTTCGAGTAGAAGTTCGTTGTCGTCTGATTTAAGAGTTTCGGATTTAGATTTTGGCCATTTATTTTCCTCCAGCGATAACCATGATGGACCAGTCCACCAGAGAGGATGGTTTGGGAGATTGGATGGAAGTATGCCACGCGAAGAACAATCAGCTGGATTCGACTCTGAAGAGATATGATGCCACCAACTTCTTGGGGTGTTTTCGAGTATAGTTGCAGTTCTGTTGGCGACGAAAGTAGTCCAGCGACGTGGAGGTGATGAGAGCCAGTGCAGAACAATTTCTGAATCGCACCAAGCTACCGTTTTTGTGAATTGACGCGAAAACGAAGATTTTATAAGACTGAACAACCGAGTCAACAGCAAAGCTCCGCACAGCTCTAATCGAGGAATAGAAACAGGTTTCAACGAAGCTACTTTGGTCTTAGCTGCGACAATTGTTATGTTGTATTTTCCTTCAGCGATTTTATAGCGAGTATATACGACAGCACCATATGCGAGAGTAGATGCATCGCAGAACCCATGAAGCTCCACGTCGTCCAACGAAGATGGAAACAAGTTTCTGGGTATTCGAATCTGCTCAAAAAATGAAAGCTCCTTTCTGTAAATTTTCCATCGTTCGGCTAACTCTGAAGGCAGTGGGTCGTCCCATCCTAAGTTAAGATTCGATGACCAGAGTTCCTGAAAAAGCATTTTAAAAAGTATAACCGATGGTGCTAACAATCCTAACGGATCGAAGATACGCGCTACTTCTGACAACAACGAGCGCCTAGTTAACGAAATGGTTGGAAGAGAGTTTGACATGCGAAACGAATATTCGTCATTTGAAGGATTCCAATGCATTCCAAGTACCTTCACAAATGACTTTGAAGGCTCTGTGTCAAAAACCGAATACTCACAGTCTTCCTTGGGGAGAGAAGCAAGCAGGGGCCAACAGTTCGAGCTCCATTTTCGCAGCTGAAGTTTGGCCATGGACAAAAGAATTTTTAACTCGGACTTTAATTCGATGAGTTCATTGGTTGTTTGTGCTCCTGTCATCACATCATCTACGTAGACGTCCTCAGATAGAACACGAGCTGCACTTGGGTAGTCCATTTTGTAGTCTTCGGCAAGTTGTTTTAAAACGCGAACTGACAGGAAAGGAGCGGAAGCTGTACCGTACGTCACAGTACGTAAACGGTAATGTTCGATTTTCTTCGAAGGAGAGTCGCGCCAAACAATACGTTGGTAGTCAGTGTCAGAATCCTCTACCCAAATCTGTCGAAACATCTTTACAACGTCCGCAGTGAAAACGAACGGATGTTGTCGAAAGCGTAAACAAACACCTACCAGATCGCGTTGAATTGGAGGGCCTATTAATAACGCATTGTTCAAAGACCTTCCAGTGGAGTCCCTGGCTGATCCATCAAAAACTACACGTAATTTTGTAGACGAACTGTCCGGTTTTAGCACTGCGTGGTGGGGAAGATAAAAGCACTTGACATTAGGACTGACTTCTTCACTAGGAATGCGCGTCATGTGGCCTAAGTCAATATATTCTCTCATGAAATCAGAATACAACTCTCGTAATTTCGAATTTTGGGAAAACCGACGTTCCATTGCGAATAGACGAGAAATAGCAAGAGAAAGAGTATTTCCGAATAATGGATTTTGAGTTTTGAATGGGAGTTGAACAACATATTTAGTATCTGGAGAACGAGAGAAAGTCTGGAGAAAATGTTCTTCGGCTTGGTCGACAACAACTGAATTGTTTGCTGGAATAGCCTCTTCGAGTTCCCAGAACCGTTGTAATAACGCATCTATGTCGACTAACGAGTGAAATGAAGTAAAATGGTTTGATTCTTCAGGTTCAAAAAACTGTCCGGTTATGACCCACCCAAACGATGTGCATTGAGCGATTGGGCATCCATTAGGGCCTCGAATTTGTCCGTTTCTCAGGATACTCCAAAGCTTGTCACCGCCGAGAAGAACATCGATTGTACCAGCGACGTTGAAATTTGGATCAGCGAGTTCAAGGTTACGAATATAAGACCACGAAGAAATATCAATAGATTTTGTTGGTAAATTCGAAGTTAATTTATCCAGTATAAAGGCCTCAACGAACAACTGAGAAGAGTTGACACATGACCGAAGATTCAAAGAAATACGTCCCTTTGTATATCCCACTTCAGTAGACGATAAACCAAGAATAGGAATTCTTGAGTGTTTCCGATGATACCCGAGTCTTTGCGCGAAAGATTCAACAACGAATGTAGATTGTGACCCGGAATCTAGAAGCACCCGACAATCGATAAGATTTCCTTGAATGTCTTGAATTTTAGCCAATAGGGTTGGTAACAGAGTTTTCTTACGACAACTAAAATCAAGCGAATGGTTACTCACGAGTGGAATGGTGGAAGCGGATGGAGCGAGGTTTGACGACGAAGGTTGAAATTGATTCGAAGAAATCGACGAAGAAGATTGAGTTTTCTTGACTGCATCATCAGAATGCACGAGCGAATGATGGCGTGATTTACACACCCGACAACGGAACGACGAATGACATTTTTGTGACGAATGTCCAACCCGAAGACAGTTAAAACATAAAGAATTTGTCTTAGTAAAGCTCCGACGGGATTCAGTGTCTAATGCGACGAATTTGGCACACTGGGCGAGAATGTGGTTATCTTGACACACAGGGCATTTAGAAGTCGAATTAGGATCTGATAATCCAGATAAATGAGCTCGAATGTTACTTGAGTGCCTTGTACGCGATGCCACTGAACGACTGCTTAAAGATTGACATGCCTCAAGAGCATCGCACCGCTCTTCTAAGAATCCTAAGAACTCGACTATGGTAGCATCTTCCCGAGAACCGTTACGTTCCGCCCAAGATTGTCTTGTGTCCGAATCAAGTTTATTCAATAATAAAAAAATGAGCCAAGGGTCGCGACCCGATTTGCCCAAAGCACTAAGACCACGCACAACTTCATCGGCACCGTCAGTAATTTTTCTTAAAATTTGCACATTGCAGCTATTTGCAGTTGGAAGTGACAAAAAAGTTTCAATAAATGATTGAACGATTAATTGATTACGATCGTATCGCTTTTCCAATCGATCCCAAGCTTCAGGATAGTTTGCATCATTTATTTGAATATGTTTTATAAGGTTAGCTGCGTCACCGTGTAAATATGATTTTAAATAATGGAATTTATGAGTTGGACTAAGATTTACCTTAGTGTCAACTGAGCCCAGAAAAATGTCCCGAAAAGATGGCCAATCTTTGTAACTTCCACTGAATGGTGGCGCGACGATGGACGGAAGTTTAGTAGTATTCGAATTATTAAATGACGGTGTGGAAGAATTAAGTTTTTCTAGAAAAATTGATTGCTGCTCAGCTAAGCGATCTATAGCCAAAGATTTATCAATAGATTCCACCGGTTTGGACGAAGATTTTTCTCTATCGCGAATGGCCTTAACTAGCTTGGCATTGGTAACAAAATATTTTAATTCGTATTCTGAAAATTCCGTTTCGATTTCGTCTATTTCTTCTTCCTCTGAATGTTCGAGAATCTCATTATGAAGCGATGAAAATTCTGCCCATGAGATCTCAAGTTTATTTAAACGAATTTGCAACATTTCAACAGATGTAGATTCGTCAATTGTCTCTACAAATGCTGCTGCCCGCGTTAAACGCCCTTTTGCGTTACCGCACTTAATTTTTAATACACCTGACATCTTAGTTAATTAAGCTTTCGATTAAAATATAAAAAGTACGTATGCCAAACGCGAGATCAAATCAGCTTTTATTAACTGTACCGATAAACAATTAAATCAATAAATGATTAATTCCATAAAACGCACTTATTGAAAATTCATAAAAAAAGTTCACTATAGACTATGTCACGTGAGGAGCTGCGAAGTACCTATATCTTCTTAAGTTTAATACAAATAAGTATATATATATGTACATACATATAGTTCCACACTCGACACCTTTTTATATATATATTTTTTTGTCTTAAAAAATTCGGCTTTGAAGGACCACGAATGATTCCGAATGTATGGACTGTATTGTAGGATTTGGATTTTTTATTCTAAATGTTTAGAATATAATTTAAACTATAAGTTTGATAGAAAATAAGTAAAAAAAAAAATCTATTCTATTATTTGGAATGTATTTGTCTATAAATATATGTTTTATGTTATAAGTTTTATTTTACAAGTTTTACGTTACCAAAGGTCTGCTCTGTTTGACGATTGAAATGGAAAAGATCGATGCTCACAATTTTCCTTCTTGCGAAGTCAAAAGAAAGTTGAGGCAAAGAAATACAAGAAAAATTGAGAGAACCAAATTCTAACTGTGCTGATAACAACTTGAATATTTAATAAAGTTAACATTAGAGTTAAGTAAGCAAAAAAAGAAACTAACTGCATGATCAAGAATTTAAAGATTAAGAACAAAACATAGTGTATAATTTAAATGTTTGGCATTATATAATTATAAAATGATATATGTATGTTTTGAATGAAATGAAATTTACGTTAGATGCAAACTTTAAGTTTGAATGGTTTGAAGAAATTTTGTACGTAATGGATTATTGTGATAAAACAGAGAGTAGTCCTGAACAAACACTAATAAGTCTAAAGTAATGGTTTTCTCTAGATATACCCGTAGTCAGAGTGGACATATTTGGACTTTCAATGGAAATATTCTGGAGATAGTAAGCAAGTACAAATACCTAGGAGTGAATCTTAACAAAACCATGGACTTTAATGAACATGTTATATCGAAATCTGCTTCCTCGCAAAGTTTACTTAACATGTCATGGAAAAATATCTTTTCGAATCAGCGTATTGTACTGTCAGCAAAATACAAAATATTTGATGCTGTTATAAAGTCTTCACTTTGTTATGCTGCCCAAGTTTGGGGAACAAATGAGTTTGAGGCAATAGAAAAATTTCAAAGGTCCTTTCTAAAGAAGCTGTTCAATCTCCCCATAAAAACACCAAACTATGCCCTATATCTCGAAACAGGCCTAACTAAAATTTTCACATACACACTTAAGTTAAATGCAGACTACGTCGTAAGAACACTGTCGCATCAGGACAATCGGTGGAAAAAACTGTACCTGTTTTTAAAAGACATATTAAAATACCGAATGCTACTTATAACTGAATATGAATAGTTAACTTAATTCTTACCTTTCTTACTTTTGTATATTTATATAATAATATCTTATATCTTTTAAATTGCCAAACGAGCTGACGGCAAAGCTAAAGCTTTAAAATTTATTATAAATGTTTGTAAATGAAATATTAAGATATCAAGCAATAAATTACTTACTTACTTACTTACTTACTTACTATTACTGGATTAAGACCATTGTGCTATTTAAGTAGTCTTTTTTTTTGTGGAATTCATTTGGTAAAAAACAACTTGTTTTATTATACTATGAAACTGATATCAACAATAAATTATGCATTGTAGCACTCACTAGAAGTTAAATAAAGAGATTAATTCCTTACCAAAATAAACTAAAGGTTAAGCTGGAAAGCCCACCCACACTGAACCAAAAGATTTTAGGCATATAAGCCTATCTTCCTTCCCATTGAAGACCCTAGAAAGACACATAGATATACATATTCGTCTGAAGCTAAAGGACGGTGTACTCTCAAAGACCCAGCATGCCTACACTAAGGGCAAATCGGTTGAGACAGCACGTCATGAAGTGGTTGGCACAATTGAAAAATCTATCCAATTCAAAGAGTTTACGCTGGGTGCATTTCTTGACATAGAAGGGGCATTTAACAATGTTGAAGGCAAAGCAATTCGACAAGCCCTAGACTCAAGTGGCATTGACCAGCTACTGTCAAATTAGATAGACAATAATTGAGAATTGGGAAACTGCAAACTCAAGGTTAAGACATCCAGAGGTGCTCCACAAGAGGGTGTACTATCCCCCTTCTTTGGCTTCTGGTCGTTAACCAGATCTTAATAAAGCTAAGTTCAACTGGGGTCAAAGTTGTTTCGTATGCTGATGACATAGTGCTGTTGGTATCAGGAAAATTCACCCACATACTGTGCGAAATTCTTCAGAACGGCCTTGACAAACTCAGTAATTAGGCCAGTAGTTGTGGACTAAATATAAACCCATCAAATACCGAGCTAGTTTTGTTCACGAGAAAGCGTAACATTACAAACATAAGCCCGCCATCATAAATGGGACACCGCTACACATTACTGACATGGCTAAATATCTAGGTCTAGTTATAGATCGTAAACTGAACTGCAAAGAGAACATAAAAGAAAGAGATAAAAATACTACAACAGCTTTCTACACATGCAGCAGGTTATAAGCCCCAAAACCATACATTGAATGTACACATCCATTATTATCCCTATATTGACATACGCATCTTTGGTCTGGTGGCCGGGATTAAAAAAGACAACCAATCTTAAGGCCATGACGAAAATACAAAGACTATACAGTACTATAATAAGTTTTATAAATTCAAACAGACCATATCACCCCGATCATTGATATTAAACCCGTGCGTCGTGCCAATAGTGATCCCAACAAGGATAAGCTGGAAGGAAAACCGGGTCATCAACAAACATCATGGGTGACATTCTGTATCGCACAAGCGATCAAACGTTTTCGTGCGTGCGAACGATTTGATTCATGTAACTGCAAAAACGATGAGATTCATTCGCACGTGCGAAAGAAATAAGACGACAGCAAATTACTTGACGTTTTTTTCAATATTAGGTAGTAAAATTTGATGTTTTGGTTGAAATAAAATTGATTCTTATTGAATCTGACATGGAATGAATAAAAACCGAGCGATAAAACGCGTTAATTTTCAAAAATCAATAGTAATTACAAAAAAAAACTTCAAAGTAACCCAAAACGATAACCACAAGGAACCTAGAAATGGGCGCCCTTCACACACCCCGTATTTGCATCCCACTTTGCCTTTAATGAGATACCATCACATATAAAATATATAATGATTGTTTTGTATTAAACAACTATATTAAGTTCGAAAATGAAACTTAATTATTTTTAAATTTATTGTGAAAGTTTTTATTCAAGTTGTACATAATTTTGCATTATAAATTACATATTTATTCACACTATTAAGCCATTTTTCAGTGTTCGGCTAATAACTATCTCAGTATAACTCATCCCTAACCCAATTCATTAATAAAATGTATGCAATAAGTGACACCTTAAAGTATGCAATGTACAACCGAGGCTCTAGAACCTAAGCGAATGAAATAAAATAAACGAAATGCGATACAGAATGAGAACTTTCGCTTTCGCACAATTTCTTTCGCTTTTGAAAAACGAACGATTGCTTTTGTTTCGTTTATTACAGAATCTGGCCCCATGTTTCGATCTTTACAGACGGATATATGTCAGAAGCGGGAGTAGGGTCAGGAATCTGTTCGAAAAATCATTACTTAGCGAATTCATATAGACTTCCAGATAATTGCTCAGTATTTCAGGCCGGCCTGCTAGCAATAATAAGTGAGGCGACTGAACATCTCTCCGCATGTAAAATGGTCAACAGGAATATAGATATTTTCGCCATTTCCTCAATAATCACAAAGTCAAAACTAGTGATCCGCTGCCGCAATGAACTAAGATTGTTAAGCGAATCGAACTTAGTCGCCCTAATATGGGTCCCAGGACATAGTGATATACGGGGAAATGAAATCGCAAACGAACTGGCCAAATCCGGATCATCACTTGAACCGAGCCAAGTCGTTCCCAGGATATTTGTGCCACTGGCTCAAGAAAATTTAAGAATTCAACAAACTTTCCTCAAAGCTGCAAACGTCAGATGGTCAGGAATTGACTAGGGCTGGCAACGAGACGAGACCAGGCGAGACTTTTGTTAATCTCGTCTCGGTCTCGCCAAAATCGAAAAATTTCAGTCTCGTCTCGGTTTCGGTCCAGGTCTCGCCTAATCAAGTCTCGTCTCGGCCTTGGTCTCGCCTTTTTCTCGAGAAAATTTTAATGTGCGGTCTCGTCTCGGTCTCGGTCCTGGTATCATCCTTAGTCTTGGTTTCTTTCATGTTTTTTTGGTAGTAAAAAGATGTAAGATAAAGATCAGACGCATTGTTCTAATTGCAAATATAGAGTATGGTTGTGGTATCTCAGCAGTTCGCCGGTAAGAAAAATGCGGGAAAATGTATAAAACAAACTCGTGAGTCTGTTTTGTCTTTTGAGTTAAGTGGAAATAACATTTTGGAAGAATTGTGTAAGTTAATATCTATGAAATAAATAAAATATTAAATATTAAATAAAAAAGAGTACCTACATACAACGCTCGATTTTTTAAGAAATAAATTTACCGGTTTTGTCAAGCCACGACATGTCAAAAACCATTTAAGGATGTCTCCGATTTAAATGAATTAAAAAAAACCTATACAAAACTCAAATTTTACCTAAAAAAGTCGAAATTTTTCGATTTAATTTATTGCGCCCTAAAAAGTTGATGTTAGACCTTTTAGGTGAAATTTCGAAAACAAAATATTGCTCAAATGTTAGGATATAGTAAGTTGCCTACCTGTCAAGCCATGAACTGTCAAAATCCATTGAAGCATCGCTCCGATTTAGATGGATTACAAATCCTCTACAAAATTCAAATTTTACCTCGAAATTTTTTCCTTCGACAAAAGTTGATTTTAAGCCTCTTGTATGACATTTGGAAAAAAATATTTTCGTTGCCTACCTGTCGAGCCATGAGCTGTCAAAATCCATTGAAGGATTGCTCCAATTTTAATGTTTGGTTGCGTGAAAAATCGTACGAATTGGTACACATATTCACATTTAGCTGTCAAAACCAATAGAAAAAAAAACCAAGTTTGGGAAACTTGGTGAAAATCAACGTACAATATGGATGTCAAGAATCGATCAAACTTGGCATCTGCACGTCTTCTCCAACTTTATTGTGCTTGTCAATTATGCATGAATCTAATAATGATATATCCTTGTACGTTGCTTATGCTAAACAAATCAAAAACTAGAAATTTTGTTCTGCAGTACGTAGGTCCATGAAGCTAAGGCCATAGACTTCACTTGAAACGAGTAAGTTTTACTTGTGTAAATCGAAAACTATATTTTTAAGTTGAATTTTATTAGTTGCGTATGAAAGCGCTCCGAATGGCTTACATTTTGTGCGAATTTAGTTTTCAAAGGTGTGTGATAACGTAAAAAATAGGCTGTGAAGTAACGTTATCAGACACCTTTGAAGAGCCGTATTTCCAAGATAAAATTTGGATTTTGTACAGTTTTTTTAATCCATTTTAATCGGAGCAATCCTTCAATGAAATTGACAATTCATTGCTTGGCAGGTAGGCAATAAACTATCAGCCCTATTCTGCTATCTTCCGATTCACGTGAATATTTTACTCAATTTTTCACTTTTTAGATATTTTCAAATGCCTTCTATCTTTTGAGTCCAAAGCTTGACTAATATTTTTTTGTTTAATTCTTAAGAGAATCTAATTGTTAAAATTTATTTTTGATCGAAATTTATGTAATTTTTGAAACAATTCGTTTTTTCCGTCGGATAGCAGAATATAAATATTCACGTGAACGTTTAACAGAATAGGACTGTATATTTTGACGTTTTTAAAATATTTTGTTTGCAAGAGCAATAAATTAAATCGAAAAATTTATAATTTTCTGAGGTAAAATTTGACTTTTACAGAGATTTTTTAATCCATTTAAATCGGAGAAATTCTTCATGGGCTTTTGACAGCTCATGGCTTGACAGTTAGGCAACGAACTATATTTTAACGTTTTGACAATGTTTTTTTCCAAATGTCACCCAAAAGGAAGCAACGCCATGCATACATAAATCGTACGCATTCTTCTCTGGATTTTCGAAATGCACCTATCTCTGTATAACTATGTATATACATAATATGGTTTGATATGTTAACGCGCATATAATATTTCGCAAAAAAAAACTTGTGAATATTATAAAAATTGAACATGATTAGATATTAAAAAATAATGAAATAAAAACAAAATTTTCTTATAGCGAAAACCGAAACGAAACCACCGAGACCGCCGAGACCAGCGAGACTCTCGTCGAATTTCGGTACCAACAATACGGTCTCGTCTCGCTCTCGTCTCGGTCTCGTCTTCGGTACTTTTAAAGGAGTCTTGTCTCGTTGACAAGACCGAGACCGAGACGAGACCGAGACTAGTCTCACTTTGAATTTACATGATTCAATATGAATTTGTTCCCGGGCATATTCATTTGATACAGACGTCAAAATAACAAAAATTACCAAATGAATTCCTGCAGTAAAGCTTACCACCTTGTTATAATAATATTTCGCAATAAAATTTGTACATTTCATTTATAATATTTACAAGGACTTTACGAAGCAAGGTTCTAAAAATGTCAATTGCGAAATCGAATGCGCGTAAAAAGTTATTCAAATTTCAAAAAATATCGTTTTTCAACATATAAATTTTAAACGCAAAATGTTATCGAAAAGTAATTCATGCCTATCGTAGATCCCTAAAAAAATATCCCACAATATCAAGGGTAAACTGGTGAGCATTCCTAGAAGCGCGAGTATTACGATTGAATTGTTTAAGGGGAGGAATGCAACTGGCTACTTCGCTTGAACACTGTTTATAAAAATAGCGATAAAATAGCGAAATACATGAAACATTACGACGATGTTCGAGGGATGTAAATGTATAGTTCTATCGCCAATCATTCTTAGATCTCAATTTTGAATTCTATCTTAGAGACCCAAATGTGCGAGTTGTACTCCAACTTTGGACGAACGAAGGCCTTATAGATTACAGAATGATCAGACGGGGAAAAGAATTTCTTGCATCTTCGAAGAAAGCCCAAACACGTTGCAGCATTTTTGGCGACATCAAATATGTGTTTATTCCACAAGAGGTGTTCTGTGATGCACATGCCGAGGACTGAAAGCTGATATGTTTCTTCAATGCCAGTGCCGCTCGTGGATAGCAGCATGGGGGTGGGTTCTGCTTTAACGACAGAAGACAACACTGAGTTTTTGAAGCATTAAATTCTACGCGGTTTTTTTAATCCGCATTGGACAATGCTGTCAAGATCAGAATTTAATGAGCTTATCATATGCTGCCGTTGCAGTTGCACATCCGGAAGAACCAGGAGGTTCATCTGAAAACGAATATGAAAAGCTGAGGGTACTATCGCCAGTGGATTGCATAAATCTGTCACTCAATAAAGCTCTCACAGGGGTTTCGTAGTGTGTATTTTAAATGGACCGAAATATGAAATAATAGAATGTAGGGTCACCGCCCTTTTCTAGATATGAATTTTTATTTTATCGCTTTGTTTATAAGTAAAACACATTTATATTTTCCACGCCACCATGAGGTAAGATAAAAGGTGCGCTTTTGAAGGGTATCCCCAGTAGAACTAATCTCTTTTAAATAAAAAACAAGCAAAAATAAAAAAAATATTTATTATCAGATTTGTTTTTCTTTGGTGGCGAGTTTTGGCCTTTTGAACTGTTTTCGTTAAGAAGTCTGTAATCTGTTCGTTCACCTACAGGAAAACTACTTGCTTCACAGCTTGTGTGAAGATGTAAAGATTTTTTTTTGTTGGGTCAACAGTTTCTTTTTTTTCGGAACTTAAATCCTCGAAGCCATTTTGAACTAATTGTAAAACTATAAAGAAACACACCTCTTTAAAAATTCACGAACACATACACTTTGCACAAAAATACTCAAAATATTTTACTTCCCTCACGTTAATTAACATAATATTCTTCTTCAAAGAAAATAGCTTAAAATTTTATAACTGCATTTTTAACGCATTTTCCACACATTAAAAGATGTGCAAAAAATGAAAACACACCACGATAACACTCACCATTCAAAACTTTTTTTTAAGCTCTCAAATCAAAAGCACCTCAACAGAAACCTAAGGAAAAAAACCGATCGAGTTAACAAATAGACACGGGTAACTCTGAAAGCACATCAATATTTAATGGGGATTGAATAGCAGCAGCAGCCACATGCAGCAGCAAAAGCAATTCAGTCCACACTCAGATGTCCGCTGAGTAGGACGTTGGGTCTGCGTCAGATGCAACGCAATTTTTTTGTATTATTTGATATATTTAGGGGCGGGCAAACAATTTTTATGGGGAAGTTCTTTTAATTTAGTATGGTGCCAAAATATGACATGCTACTGATGTTGAAAAAGCTTTCCTATAAGACGTGAACTGCCTATTTTTCTGTGACAGAGTATAGTGTTATGCCTCATTGACAAAATTGCATTGAGCCGCCCCTGGTTAACAAGAAAACTTCAGACAGTTATCCATCCGACATCACATTAGCTTAATTGATGCATGGACCGTGTGTAATCTCCACAAAGTACCCACAACGATCAAGCTAGTGTAACTGTGTTATGTGATGGCGAAAGGAAAGGTGGTACTTATTCGCTGCACTGTGTTGTATGTGTGATTTTCTTTTTTATAAAAATCATACTTTGTGATTCTAAAATGAATTATTAGTACAAAATTAAATCTATAAAAGTTATTATCTATTTAAAGATATAAGATATAAATAAAGGGAGTCACTTTTGACCCACCCTGTATACTAGGCAGATTTTTTAGTCGAACGCTGCAGATATGCTAATAAGTATCGCCTCCCGCCTTTGGGTATTGCGAATTAAGGTTGAATAGAGAGATTGTAGATGTCGCCACTCTCGTTCCTTCTTAGATGATAGTACTAAGTTTTTTTATATACAAGGCTGTAAGGCAAATCAGGGTTTTCCTATAAATCAGACGAGTTGTAAAGTGGAAGAGCTTTGTTTGATTTCAAAATCACAAATTTTGTAGATGAAATTTAAATTACCTGCATAGAGTACTTTTTTATTAGTACTAGTTATAAGATACGAAGAGCAATTCCTGGTCGTTGTTCACTGGTTATTAGTATCACTTGTTTCTCAAACATTCCATACTCCATTGAATGAGAATTATTAGAAATATGATTTTACTTAGAGGCCGCTATTACATCTCGTTCGGTTGGCCAAATCGGTCGTCTTTTATTGTGATGTTGGTGATGTAATTGTGATTGATTTTGGTACTGGATCTGGTGGTGTTTATTCTGAAGATGCCATCCCTGATGAAAACGGGTTCGTCGTTGGGATGGCGTATCCCGGCCGAAGGGCTGAATGAATTGAGATTGTTGTCGGAGTGGCTGTTGTTGCCATGACTTTCTTTTAGTTTGGTTTGTCCATCTGAGTAGAAATATCAAAATAAAATTAGCCAATTCAAAGAAGTACATACTTGCACAATTATAATATATTGGAATGGCATTTAACAAGCACACAAATTTCAAGCGAAAGAGAATTGAAGATTAAATTATTAATTTTTCGTCGATGTTTTTTGTTGTGTTCATTCCCTATATAAATGTTGTTGTTCTTTTAAGACCCACGAACAGCTTCGTTAGTTTTTAAGAAAAAGATTATTAAATTGAGCCCTTAATAATTAACCAACTGAAGGGTCCCCAAGAACTACTGGGTAGTAGCGGTCACAAGCCCTCCTACTGGTCATACATATTTTGACAAAAAAAACGGCAGGTAACAGTTCTTATAGCCAGAAGCCATATAGCCACAACTCAAAGCCTTATCATTCATTTCCAGAAGTGAAAAGACGACGAATTTCAATGCTTAAGGTTAAGGAAGTTCAATCGAATCAGGAATATACTTGGTGAAGCAGATGGTTGGAAGAAACTACAGCCAATCACCATAACTCAATGCCCAAACTGCCAGGGCACATTTGTCCACGTCAGCAATATGTGCTAGATTAGGCAACTACGAAGGATGACCCTACTAGAAGAAGGTGGTAGCGCACAAGTAAAGTAGCAACAAAGGCAGCTGTCTCAACCTGTCATTACTAAGTCAATATTTATTTTTCATGAAAATGAACGATAAAGTCAAGAGGTCAACTACATTTTCCGAAGAAATTCTATTAGAAAACTTCTATCCGCTGCAAAATATAATTCTAACAATTATTCTTAATAGTTTTTAGCAAACCAAATGGAAAACAGCAGAAATATTGAATATTCCATATCCAAAAGAATTCCCGAATCTGAGCATCGAATAATGCATCGTACAAAATTACAAGGCCTACCATTCCACATTTGATTATTATTAAAGTTGTTTCTCTTATATAGTGTTTAACATAAAAAAAAAAAAACTGCCGACTGCTGTTGACCAAAAAAAAGTATATCTATACGTTTCCCGATTTAATACTTTTTATATAAATTTTCTTTTTTTATTGCCGACCGAGCTTAAGGAAATTAACAAATCTATTAATTTTTCAGATAAATGTAACGTTAATTTACTTCAAAGTTAAAAAAAAATGTAATTGAAAATTTAAAACACGAAAAAAAAATGTTGGCAATTGGTGGTTTTTGAACCTCGAACCCCTGCGTCGACTGCTTTTTGTTCAACGCGCCAACGCTCCAAGCTACGCTTCTTCTAGAATTCACTTTGACAAAACGGTTAGTATATGTCTTGATTCCTTTGTTCTTCAGTATATAAGGTAGGTACACCGTTTTTTTCTGTTGGCCTGGTAAATACACAACAAAATCTGACCCAAAGGATATTTATCAATATCGAATTGATAACAAAATGGCCTAATTTTGACTTAATAGACTCCCTGGTTTCTTTTTATTACTTTATTATTTATTCACCCTTATATTGTGTTTTCTTGGGACTTTTAGTCCAGCAATTGCTTCCAATTAATATCACCCCTATCAAAAAGACTATTTAAATTTGTAAGTATGTAATCGATTTATTTAAAATCAAATGTTCCCATAACATAAATACCCTTCTATTTACTGAAGACTACATAACATTTTATAGCGCATTAAAATAGTCAGACCTAGGTCTCTGAAGAGTGAAGGATCACATACGTAGACTCTGGGAATACTTCCTGAAATGGGGTATTTAAACGAAATTACAAATTCAACCTTAACAAACAATTGACATTCCAAATTCCGCCACACATGGCATTCATCGACGTGCTAACTGCCATTTCAACTTCAATTGAATTTTCAAATTGAAAAACTATAACCGTCAAAGAGCAGAATCTGATATGCATGACATAGTCAGTAGGCAGACACGTGATTATACGATTTATAGTGAAAGCAGAACATCATCATCAAGTCAAAAATCATACCATATTTCTACCCTCTCAAAATTCACATTTTCTTGTTACTGTAAATATATCAAGAGGAGGTAACATTAGTATGTAAAAAGATGGACTTCTAACTTGGGTGGTATGAGCCCAAATGCACAATTGTTGGACTACATAGATAAAAAACAAAAATCTGTTGATTCTTAAATTCCATTGGAATTAAACTCAATCGTTTGGTATTTTTCTCAAGAAACATTTATTTTGAATAGAAATAAGAGATGGATTGATACATTTTTTTGTATGAAAGATCTGAGCTGCTGGAAGGTCATTCCAGTAAAGGAATTGCTTCGGCAGATAACCACGCAATATTATACCTTGCTGTATGGCAAGAAGCCCCATCCTGTTGGAATATATAGTCTCCATCACTATAATCAATTTATATGTTCAGTACAGGGAAAAAAGGATATTTGCCTTTCACCCTTACTATTATGGATTTCAATAAGCTATCTCTACGATTGACGATTATAAATTGGCATATTTCTCCCACAAATTTCGGTATGGTTACCAACTCTTAATATAGATTTCATGAACAAAAACATGTAGATCGTAAAGTAAATCTAAAAAAATTAAACTAAATCCAAATAAAAGTAAATCTATCTTTTTCCACACCACCGAGAGGTGAGATAGTAGGCGCGTTTCCTTAAGAGTTCCCCAGAAGGCCTCATCTCTTTTAACGTAAAAATAAATAACGTACAAGAAAATAAGTAAACTCTGCACAAAAATAATAATATCACCTCAAATTCCACTGCACTATTTTAAATATAATATTAACATATATACACGATTTATTTTCACGAAGAAAAAAACTATTTCGTAATTTAAAGTTGCAATTAATTAATGAACCGAATTTCATCAAAAACTTGTTCAAATAGTAATTTCTCCTTAATAAAAATATCAAAAAAAATATTGTTTATACTCCGTCCCAGAAACATAGGCAGTACACGTCTTATGGGAAAGCTTTTTCAAAATCATTAGGGTGTCATATTTTTGCACCATTTTAAATTGAAAGAACTTCTTCATAAAAAGTGTTTGCTCGTCCGTCAATATATAAAATAATAAAAGAAAATCTGACGCAGACCCAACGTCCAAGTCAGCGCACATCTGAGTGTGGACTAGAGCTGTGTCAATCGTGATTGATTCGGTCTTTATGACCCGTTCATTAAAAAGATTGATTGATTGCAATCAGAGTAAGTAAATCGAATCAATCTATTTCAATACCAATAATTCTACACTATAATACAATTTCAATACGCAAGGTAATCATATTTCGATCATTCCACTTATTTACAATCAAAATTAATTGCATTGATTGGTTTCACTTTTCACTACATTCTATCGTTCTAAAGAACGAACGAAACTGAATGGAAATGAAATATGTATCTATTAGATATTCTCTTTATTTTCCCATAATATTTATGGTCTAATGGTTTGCTTACTCGAAACTTAAGAAATACCTTTAAAAAAATGTAGGTATGTTTTTATAAATTTTGTTCTTGATTTTTTTAAAAGCATCTGTTAAATTTCATATACATTCGCCTCAAGCATATGTTAAATGAAAGTAAAAGATTGATTGACTTCACACACACACAACCGTGTGATTGTTTCAATTCGAAAATGTTTCCATCGGGTCGCACCTCGCAACTGACACAAATGATTGATTGAAAAAATGAACGATTGAAAAGACCGAATCTTCGAAATAAATGTCATTTGAACGATCGAATCTTTAAAAAATAAACGATTGACACAGTCCTAGTGTGGACTGATTTGCGTTTGCTGTGGCCTGTGGCTGCTGCTGCTATTCAACGCCTATTAAATATTGATGTGTTTTCAGAGTTACCCGTGTCGATTTGTTAGCTCGATCGGTTTTTTTTTTTCTTTAGGTTTCTGTTGAAGTGCTTTTGATTTGAGAGCTTTAAAACAAGTTTTGAATGATGAGTGTTATCGTGGAGTATTTTCATTTTTTACACTTCTTTTAATGTGTGCAAAATACGTTAAAATGCATTTACAAAATTTTAAGCTGTTTTTTTTTAAGAAGAACATTATTTGCGTAGATTTTCGTAGCGCGCGGTTAATTAATGTGAAGTGAATTTAAAATGGCATCGGTGTGTTCGACACGTCAAGCAGATAGTTGAGCCGAAAATGTGGTAAATGTACAGTTTTTCGGAACGCTCTGTAGAAAATCTTGTTATAAACCTAGGTGAAGATAGCAGCAGCAGTAGCAGGAGCACCAGCAGCACCAACTCCTTTTCTGTATATTTTTTTGTAAATATAGTTATTTAAAAGATGAATTTATATTTATTTTTGTTATTTAATTTATTGTTAATCCTAATGAATAAATATTTTATTTATACTTGTTTTTTTATTTAAAAATGATTTGGCCTACTGTCACCTTTTATCTTACCTCATGGTGGTGTAGAAAAAGATACAAAAATTTATAAGCAAAACGATTAAATTAAAATTCCTACCTAAAAAAAGGAGGGTAACCCTACATACTATTCTTTCATATCTGAGTCCATTTAAAATGCACACTACAATAACCTTGTGAGAGCTTTCTTGGGTGACAGATTTATGCTATTCACTGTAGCAAGAATGAGAGGCAAACGTCATATCTTGCCTGGACTGCCTATTTTTCTGGGACAGAGTATAGCTGCATTTTAACCATGTTCCAAAACAGAAACCGAATAGATGTACGCAGACAAGGACACAGCGACAACACCTTTTTCATTAAACTTAAAATATATGCTCTCTCTAAATTGCCCAAACCCCGACCTACATGCACCCCCTTATCTTTAGAGATGCTGGAAACTTGACCGTTTTTGTAAGGCAATCTTTGTGAAAAGCCTCTTTTGAATTTCTAATGTCTCGGCTTCGTTCGTCGCCCACGCAAACTTTAAACCTGTTCTCATTACTCCAAATAATGGACCATCATTGATTTAAAGTCCAGTTTTCACGTTGTTTGGCCCACTCTAGTCGCTTTTTCTTTTGTTTAGGTGTTAAAAGTAGTTTTTCTTTGATCTATGTTTTTAACGATTTAAAAGAGTTCTAATTTATAAATCTAAAACAAACCTAATAAAATTTGTATCCATTTTTTTCACTGCCCGCTTGAAACACTTTTTTTGGATTCTTTCTCTCCATTGAACAGTTATTGCAGCCGGAGTTTGACGTCGATTTTCTTTTATTACTTTCTTTAAAACTCGTCAAATCTCGAGGTTTCGCAATTGGTGGGCGTCTCGTTTTTTTTTTTACTAATCTCTACATTTCCACTATTTTTGAACTTTGAGACAATGTTTTGTGCTTTGAATTGATGAGGGCGATAGATTGAATTGTTTTGCGAGTTTATAGCCCGACAATCCCGTTTCGAAAGATTTAATTATGGATTCCCTTAGGTCTCGTGATAATGAAACGCCACGCACCATGGTTGAGATTAAACTGTTGCTGGGTTGCATTAAATAAGAAGAGATCAATAAACAACAAAACAAGTGCATGTCATTTTTTGAATAACAGTTAACTGAAAATCTATTTAAATCATCATATGCCAACTTTTTATCATCCCAGAGAGAGTAGTCCAACTATTATGCTCTATCTTTGTTTAGGAGAATGCAAACTGGAGCCATTAGCGCTTCCTCAAATTTAGCTTGTTTGGTCTAATTTACTTAATAAATGTAATTTATTACATTGACAACAAAAATTAAACATAAGGGAAGTGTCTAGAAACATATTGCTGAGTCCGTAAATTCTGTGCCTTTGGTTTCGACCAGGGACGGGGACTCTATCCCACGAACCTTGTGCCTTTGGGCTGGGGACTCTATCCCAAATTATATGAAATTTTTATTGTCAGTTTATTTTAAAGAAACCTATTATAAAGTATATGAATTACTTCTAAAACTATTTTTGAATAAGACTATTGTATATTAAATGATATCGAAACGGATAAAAACTTCACGCACCGAGTTTTATTGCTCTCTTAAACTAGCCAAATTCAAATTTCACAAAGGAAATCATTGGACTTAGGCTAGTTCGCTGATACGAATCATAAATATTTATGTTCAACTGAAACCGATTAAGGGCTACATTTTCCTCTTAAATGCTTAAGTTGTGTATCAGAAAACGGGCCTTAATCAACTATCCAGTTAACTTAAATGTCCCTATGACCCGGCATCCAACACAAACTTCTTTAGGCGCCAGTTATAGCTTTCATTGAAACTCATCATTGAAAACTTTGACTATCAATTCTGAGGAACCTAAACAAATAAAACTGATGTTGTTTTGGTAACAAAATGAAGGTATAAAAGGTTTATAATATTTTTTGTCAAAAAAATATTTTATTTTTCTACCACTTTCTTGTAAATTTACTTTTGATTTTTCAATGATCATTGAATGATCATTGAAAATGCTTTTCATCATTGAAAAATCAAAAGTGAATTTACAAGAAATTGGTAGGGAAAATAAAATATTTTGTTGACAAAAAATAATATATATCTTATTGCCTTCATTTTGGTACCAAAACGACATCAGTTTTATGTGTTTAAGTGTCTCAGAATTGATAGTCAAAATTTTCAATGATAAGTTTCAATGAAAGCTATAACTGGCGCCTTAATCGTTAAGAATGCTACGTCATCTAAGAAGCATCTTGATGAAATGTGGATTTTGTTTTAAATTTTATTAAACGCACTATCAACAATATTGTTGAATAATGTAGTCGATATACTTTGGTGAGGTGTCAGATGGATTGAAATACCTAATGCAGCGAAGGGGGTCGTACGAAGTGCATAGACAAGCTGAACGTTAGACTATTTTAACGACTAATACGCAGCCGGCTAATATTTGCGACAATTGATCCAGTTTACTTGAAACCCTCAGTCAACGCTAAACTGCCTAATTACATTGAAATGGAGTCCTGCAACTGGAACTGAACTGGCATCTGCAATAGCTGTCAAAAAATGTGGTACATAACGTCCTTTATGTCCATAATACATAACAACGAAGAAGCACTGACAGCTACAATGTGAAGAATTGAATAGAGCTTGAACTTTTTGTTTGTCTCTAATGTTCATCCATTATGAAATATCAGGAAACTGCATGAAAAAGTTAAAAGTTGCTCAAGTCTTGCAGAACCGGCTGCATCTCCGTCTGCAGCTGCGTGATACTGAATTTCTGTAAAATAAATATTTTGACAGATATTCGAGATGCAGCTCCGCAAACCAGTTACTGGCTACTGGCTCCATTTCGTTTGTATTCAGTAAGGCCAGCTTAATTTACGGGACTGGTATACTCCCACTACTTCTGTCATTTCATAGCAATTATTTGTTGTAATATAGGAATATGGTAATAAACGGTTAAATTTATGGAATTGTTAAAAATTTAAATATTTAAATTAAAAAATAAAATCAATTTAAAAGAAAAATAAGTTCATTCTTTAAAATCATTTTATAGTAAGTACATATACAGGGTGTCCCGTAATTAATTGTTTTTTTCCGAATCCTAACGGTTTTTTTATTTCTTATCTCTTTTTTAAATTTACCGATGTCAGCAGGATGCGCTTTTAAATTTTTAAGTAAAAATTAAGTTTTATTAAAATATCGCAATAGGTCTTAATTTTCAGCAAAATTGCGGACGGAGTCAAAAATATTTAAATGTCAAATTTATTAAAGTTTTTTTATTTTTTAATTTAAGGAAATCGTTAGGATTTGAAAAACAAAACAGTTATAAATTCTGAAAGGTCATGAGTTAGTTTGCCACAATTTGTTTTATTTGGAGTATTTATTTTGGGGCACCCTATATGCGATGCATGTACATTATAACCCTAATGTAAGGTTGTAGTAACGAATGAAAAAACGTGTTAAATCAAAAATTAAAACAAAAAACACAATTTACATATTATGTACAGTTGTTATAAGTGCAAAACAATTTTTAAAAGAACATCCATACTTAGAGATTTTCCTTCGTTTCGCTTTTGGTCCATCAAAATCTGGATATGAAGAAGATGTCACTGAAATAGGACAAATCATTTTGTTGTAATCGACAAAAAAAAAACACAAATACGTCAGCAAAAAATTAAAGGACGGGGAGATACTTAAAAAAAACGTGCATAATATACAATGATTGTGTGCGTGTAGTTAGATTTGGTTCCGAGGGGTTAAAATAATAACTTGAAAAAAAAAAAAACAATACAAAGAAACTTACCATAGCCTGGTTGCCTCCGCTTTGGCACCCTAACTGAGTGCTGCACACCAGTTCCAGATTCCAAATTCAAGTGATGTCGCTTGACTGTACACACTTTGCCTCGACAGCTTTTCAGGCGATTTAGAGTGTCGTGCATGTAAGACTTCTCTTCCATAGTGAGCGAAGATGCTTGATTTAATGTCTCGAACGGATCTATTTAAGTTTAAATTTTAAAATTTGAATTAAAACATAACTAGCTATTCTCTTACCGATTCTTAGATTATAGTAAGTTATAAGCCCGGTGGTAAATTCACAGTAAAGATAGTCATGGGTTGCATTTATTGTCCGTATGCACGAATAGGTGTTGTTGTTGGCATTCATGCAGAAACAGAAAGGACTATCGTTCCATAATGGAGCTGTTCTCCAATGGCTATTGTCATGCGAGAAGCAATTCATTTTCTCTGAAAGGCATTCCTTTTCAAGGCGTGCCTTTTTAATTCGTTTACGTTCCTTTTTGCGTTGACGTTCTTCTTTCAGTTTGCGACGTGCTTCGCGGGCAAGATCTTTTTCATCCGGGTCACTGTAATATTATTAAATACAAAATTAAATAACCGCGAAAAATGCGAATTTCTGGTAATATTCGTTTTAGACGGTTTTATAGCAAGCAGCAAGCTATTTGTTTCCATATAGGTCTTATAGCAATGTTCGGGGAGAGTTACTGATTTGCATATGACTTGTAATGAATGACTGAATGTTTAATAGCGAGTAAATAGCTTGTATAATGTGCACCAAAATAACTTGCATATGACTTTTTGCGGTTAATATACAAGCTAGGAAGTACATAGCTTGTATATAGCTTACTACAAACGAAAATGTTGGGATTCAATGTGTTTTTTTTTTTTTGACAAAAAAAGATTGTATTATTCTGTCAAAAAATGTTGCTTTCAAATTCCCAACTATGTTCAAACAATGGGTTTTATAATTTTAACTTTTGGCTTTTAAATTGCATGAACTACAGGGTGGCGCACGAATCGTGCTACACTAAGAAATTTTAATAACTTTTATTTTAATCGATGTATTTCATTAATTTTTTTTTATTGGATTAAAAATTAATTTTAAATAATTAATGGTTTTTAAAGATGATAGACCGCAAATGACCTCCACGCTCATCCACGCGTATGCGGCACCTGATCAGAAGGGTTGAAATTGGGATCGTTTCAATTCAGTCAAATTCCTGGGTTTCGTTTTGTACACTTCTTGCTTGACATAACCCCATAAAAAAAGTCTGGTGCAGTAAGGTCAGGTGACCTTAGGGGCCAGCGGAAAGTGCATTTTCTGGATATCAATGAGCATTAAACATATCCACTAGCTAGCGATTCAAGGAATCATCACGAAGGGCACCGTGCAGAACAAAAGCAACCGATTTATTAACCTTTTAACTTGCAGACTTTTTTCAAGTACATACCTATAAGCTATGCAATAAATAAGAAGCTAAAATTATCTACGACTTTAAAAATATCTTTAGGATAGAAATGGAAGCCATTTGCTGAAGTGCGCCGATACCATAAGTTGGGTGACCAAAGCAATGATAAAAGCAACAATTTTAAAGGGGTATTATGGTAGAATATTATTCACTTTTTGAATGTGTCAGTAGTACACACCCCAATTTTTATCTAAATCGTTAGAGCCGTTTTCGAGATAATTAAGATAAGAATTAGTATGGCAAGTACCGTTATTTTTGGGGCTAAAACAACTATTCAAAAATCTATTTTGAACAATGACCTAAAACGCCTAATCACCAAGTGCGAACAAAATCGGTTCAGCCGGTTAGGCTGTAGATTGTTCTACAGACAGACCGAGAGACAGACAGACGGAATTGCGGGACCCACTTTTTTGGTGTTCGCTATCATCGTAATGTGAACTTTGATTAAAATCTCGAGTTAAATTCTTTGTCCAAATGCAAAACTTGCCATATAGTTACGGTGAACATCCGTCCCGTATTTCCCGGAACTGTCCCGTATTACGCTCAAATATCCCGAATAAATTTTAACAAAAACCGGGACGGACAACTGTCCCGTATTTTATTTTTTTCCGGTTTGTCCGATATTACCATATATTTATATTTCTTAATAAAGTTAAAAAACTTTAACAATTTTATTTACATTAATTTAATTATGTGTTTAATATTTGTATGTCAAAGTGCGAATCCGCCTTAACAAATCGTTCAGCAGTCTTACAAAATTTGTTTAACAACCCTTCATCTTGGGTCCTTCTTTCTACATTTTATTCAATCCGAGTCCTCAATTTTTCATGTGACGATAATTTTATTATGTCTAAAGTTGCGCTAGCAATTAAATGCCTTAAATTAAAATTAAAACAATTGATTCAGAACAATTGATAATTTTGATCAAAGAATAATTCGAAAAATTAATTGACCAAAACTAATGTAAAGTCTTTTAAAAAACATGAAGTTTTTAATTAAGTAATTCTTCGAAACAGTCCTATTTCCTTCGTGGCCAGAAATAGAATCTTCGTTATTTTTTGTCAATCAAAAGCAGAGGGACACAACTCTTAATGATTCCACCTTGTTTGACGAATTTGTGTGTCACAAATTTATAATAAAATGGATAAAGAACAACATAACTGTTCCCGAGAAATGTAAATACATAATTTAACATTTTAAAATTTGTTCGTAATGTGTTTATGTTTATTTTACAAAGACTTGGTAAAAAAAAGGTTGAATACTAAAAAAATTATATTAAATGCACGACTGGATCGCACGTACTTGCTCCTATGTTCGATCACATTTTATGCAAAAGATTCTTAATGGAAACGGCTTAATTTATTTTTAAAGTTGTTTTCCACTTAATTTTTGATATATAAAAATTCTAAATTTTTTTCTAAAAAAAAAATTGTTATGAAAATTTTAAATTTTGAATAACACGAATTCAAAAAACAAAATTTCAGACAAAAATCGTCCCCCGGTTTCGAAATATTGAATTTTCAAAAAAAAAATATATTTTTTTCAAAAATCCAAAAAAACTATTTTGCGAAAATTTAGAATTCAGAGGAGATCATGTATAAAAATTTTGATCGAAATCGGTTGATCCGTTTATGAGAAAGTCGAAAATCAATAAAATGGTTGTTTGGTAGGTACCGTTAATAACAAAATATTTCAATTTTTTTTCAGCCTCAATGTAGACAATACTCAAGTAAGTACTCACACCAATTTTAATCAAAATCGTTAGAGCAGTTATCGAGATAATTAAGATGGTAGAAAAATTTGTATGGCAAGTACAGTTATTTTTGGGGCTGAAAAAACGATTCAAAAATCTATTTTGGCCAATCACCTAAAGCGCCTAAGCACCGAGTTTGAACAAAATCGATTTAGCCGTTTAGGCTGTAGATCGTTCTACAGACAGACAGACGGAATTGCCGGACCCACTTTTTTGGTGTTCTCTATCATCGTAATGTCAACTTTGATTAAAATCTCGAGTTCGATTTTTTCCAAATGCAAAACTTGCCCTATAGTACCTATAGCACAAGTAATAATGACAAACGCACAAAAGTATCTAACCCAGCAAGCGGTCGTAGATATTTATATATCCTACTTTCCTCTACAAATAAACTGAAGCCGATCCACCATGTAGTATACAGAAATCTGTGATAAAATAAAGTACCACATTGGCCGCATTCAAAAATCGTACCATAGTTTTTCGGATAGGTTGGTGTTGTTGTAATCTCGAGGAAGAACACAGCTGATGACAAAACATCTACTACAAAAAATAAATCTCAAGCTATCCGTAAAACTTTGGTATCCATGCACAAATCTATACAAATTGAATCTATCGGATTTTTGTTGTTCAGGATCATAAATGGATACCAACCCTAGATAGGCAATCGTATCGACATTCATTTTTCACAACTCTTTGTCTCTTTCTAAAAAGTGATAACTAAGACAAGAAAAATGAATGTGTTTACCGTGCTTTGTAAGCTCTCTCATAGAAAAGCAGGCAGGACCAAGCACGAAGCCTGGTCAAAGCCTGATTGAGATATTTAAAGCCTGAAGCGTCAGGCGAAATCTTGACGGATAGTAAGCATATCCTTATCTAAGGTCTTAATGGCGAAAGAAGTCGGACTAACTGACGGGTAATCCTCGGATACATGCCTTCACCTACCACCTACCGTGATAAAAACTACTCCTCCTTCTCCGAGTCATGTCTCCAGGGCCCATGTCCTGTAACTTTCGAATCGATAAAAATAGTCGAAAAAAAAATGTTTGTTTTGTTGTTAAG
This sequence comes from Philhelius pedissequus, assembly GCA_910595825.1. Taxonomy (NCBI): domain Eukaryota; kingdom Metazoa; phylum Arthropoda; class Insecta; order Diptera; family Syrphidae; genus Philhelius; species Philhelius pedissequus. Next base: position 198,258,771 of record OU343161.1, on the reverse strand, counting down.
ATGCCAAAATGCCCTTTTCAATTTATCGCCTTCCATTGGAAAATCCCAGTCAAACAAATTAAACATTTAAGGTATCGGCTCAACTTACAGAAACCCATTTTTTCAGAGACGTTAAGTGAGGAAAAGTTATCGCCTGAGTTACAGAACATGGGCCAAGGATTGGGGTATATGGCTAAGAGAGATTATTTCCAGCCAAGGAACTGCCTTATCTTTAAGTTTTGGTAAGTACTTTTATAAACAGGACATTTAAAAATTGGCCTTTCACTTCTTTTGGAAATATTCCACAAATGAGGAACAAACAAAAAAGACAAAAATATCCTCTGTACCGAGTTTCCAGTCAACCTATTCATCGATTAAAGTGTTGCACACCTAGTAGGAGGTATCACCTTATATAAACCAAATACCTGAACCACAATAAACAAAAATAAAGCAACACAAAAGAAACCATTTGAACGCAGGATACAATTTCATGGTACACAATCCAGTTAAAATAAAATGTTTATAACTGACCTTTCAATTTCCGGTTCACAATAGCATTCTGCTGGTCCAGAAAATTGAAACTTTTCTTGATGAAAGGGATCTGTCGTTCTCGAATTCAAGTTGTCCTGGTGCTGTTGCACTCTTAAGTTGGAAGTATCTTCTTCTGTAAACATAAAAAAAAAATTAAATAATCAAAATTTAAGAAAAAATAGTCAAAAGTCCCAAGCCACAGAAGGACCTTTTGATACATATCACTACACTCTGACTAACTTACCATTGAAGTTATTTGAGATGTCATTTGCACTTGGAGTCGATGGGTCAGCACTACTGCTACCACTCACGCTCGTGGCACTTGAAGATGCTATCTGTGGACTGAATGTGGTCATAGAAATCACTTGTCCTTCGCCATTTTTTGTCGAAGTGAGAGAATCAATTGAAGGGGTGGCGGTTGAGGAAATTGGAATTGGAATTGGAATAGGAATAGCTGTTGTCGTCTCATTATGGGTATCCATTATAGTTGTTGTGGCGACTGTTGTGGTTGTCGTAATATCCATACCTCTCTGAAGGAAAGGCCTTCGGCCATGATAACGATGATGCCCGTTTCCGCGGCGTCGAGGATGATTACCAAACGTAATTGTTCCTCCGTTATGGGGTGTTTCAAAAATGTCATTACGATCCGTTGTTTGTGAATTGAAAAAATTCATATCCAGCATTTGGCCATCCTGCATAGGTTTCCTTGGTTTGTTGTTGTGGTGAATTCTATCAAACTTACTTCCACGCTTGCCCCCCTTGATAGGGCGACGCTGGGGATGCATATCGCCATCTGCTGTTGAACTCTCAATTAATTCATCTTCAAGGCCATCGGCTTCATCGTAATTTACATCGTCGAATTTTATCATCCCACCCGGAGATGCAGCTGATGCTGTCATAGACTTGTTTTCTTTCAATTGCTTTTTAATGTCCTTGAGATGATTTATCTTATCCTTGAGTACTTTAATCAGCAAATCGATTTGGCCACGTGATTTGCGCCATGTCTTTTCGTCGTCATAAATCACATCTGAACAATTTACTTTGCCCGTTTCGGATTCGATGAAACATTTCGTTCCCAATTTTCCACCTGGTTTGGGAGATGCCTTACCACCGCCAATACCAATCCCACGGGTCAAGTTATTCGTATTCAGTTCGTGTTCGAGGAATTTCACTTCCAGAGTTTCCAGTGTGGTTTGAATTTCTTGAATAACTTTGGTAATTGGGTCAATGGGTGTAGCGGCGGGGGAGAAGGTGGAGGAAGTTGTTCCTTCTAGAGAGTAAGGCGTATCTCGTCTTCGACGGAATTTCTTCTCATTTCTTGCACGTCTATCATTTGTGGAGGAATTTTGTGAATCATCGTGAAGATGGTATTCAATTAGTGATAGAGCATTAGATATGTCAAGCAGTTTCTCGATTTCCTTGGGAAAATGCTTTAGGTAAATCTCATTGAGGGAAGAATTTTCTTTCATAGGTGGTGGCTGCGAGGGTAATCCTTCAATCGCATCACGTTTATGACGACGTGTTAAAAAGCCTTGATTTCTGCAAAGTACAAATTTGTATTCGATTTTTTTTTTGCATTAGCTGAACAAATAGAATATTGTATTTACCTTTTTCGCAAACGAGTTCCAAAGTAATCTCTGTTAGTTTTGATTTTGGTATAGACAACTCCATCAGGAGTAAAGCAAGCACAATTGCGCTTTGACTGCTTCGGCATTTTGTTTAACTCCGCTAAATGGTGTTGAAGCTGTAACTAAAAAAAAAATATTTTATGAGTAAGAGCATTTGTAATGACTTTACATGTATATTTGTAGGGTAGATGTGCTTGGTTAGATTCTAAGAGTATTTGTGCAAAAACATAGACAAGAATTCTTTTATGCTTCTGCACAAAGTAAGGAAAACATAAAATGATATTTTGGTTAGGAAAAAAATTTGTTGTACCAAATCTTTTATTTTATGTATTTACTTATAAAAATGTTAGAAGAACGTAATCTTACTAATATTAGAAATGTGAAAGTTTGGATGGATGGATGGATGGGTGTATGGATGTTTGTTGCTCAATAACTCGGGAACGGCTGAACGGATCTGGACAAAATTTGGTACAGGGATATATTATTGTCTGGAATAGGCCACATACTACTTTTTATCCCGGAAAAATGTATGGTACCCGTGGGATAGGTGTGTTTTAATTTCTCATAGAGCTCATTCTACAAATAGCCAACATAGCTTTCATTCACAAGGCGCATAGAAGCACACGGATTTGCAATGAAATTTGATTGGTAGATGGATGGGGTACTGGATAGGACATTCTTATCCTGAAAAAAATTAACGGTTCCTATGGGAGACGCTTAAATATGAACAAACATATACATATACTTGGGTGTTTGTTCCGCTTTCACGCCTCAACGACTGAACGGTTTTTAATTGTAGGTGTATAGATGTCATTAGATTCCCGTAGGATAGAAAGTCCGTATACCATCGCACGGGCATCTGCTATTAAAAATGGTGTGAAAAAATGTATTGTAATTCATCAATTGAGAACGAATGGGCCGATTTGGCTCGAACTCTTTTTTAGTTGTTCGTAAAATCCAGGAGAAGGTTTTTGCGAAAGAAAATTTTGGGTAAACCCTCCAGAAAAGTCGGGAAATTTCAAAAATCTAAAATTGATTTTTTGTATTTAATTGTGTATGCAAATGTTCCGGAATGGCTTTTCGAATGAAAAAATAGAAAATTCTTAGTGGAAAACTCGAAAAATTCTAGAAAAACGGGAACATTTTTTTCTCAATGATATATAGATAAATTTAAAGCATGATTTGATGATTTTGGACAATGTAAAGGGGGAAAATTCGTTGTGAAGTTTGGAAAATTTCGTATAATCCTACTGATATTATAAATGAAAAAGTTTGGATGGATGGATGGATGGGTGGGATGGATGGATGTTTTTGCTCAATAACGCCAGAACGGCTAAACGGATCTGGATAAAATTTGGCACATGGACACACACATACTCGATTATGACATAGGTCATTTTTATCCCGAAAAATGGAACCGAACAGTTCCTATGAATATATGGGAGATGCTTATATACGAACAAAATATATACTTGGTTGTTTGTTCCGCATTCATGTCTCAACCATTAAATGGATTTTAATGAAATTTGGTAAGCAGCATGAAGATTAGCCATGATTTATTTTTCCCATCTTTATTTTTGTAGTTCTTACTTTTTGAATCCAATATTAAATCTTCGTTTTGTTCGCGAACATGACCATATACGACGAACATCGAAGCCAACGAACACGACAAAATCTAAATTTTTGGCCAACAGCAAGCGGCTTGCGAACTAGCCCACATACAGGAAGAGCACAGCGAGCGCGAGCATGCTAGGCGAGCATGTTCGTCGTTTGTGCCTACATTCAACGACTGAAGGGTTTTGAATTAAAGGTTTTGTAGGTGGATAGATGATTTCATTAGATTCCCGTGGGTCCGTAGCATCGCACGGGTATCTGCTAGTACTCTTATAAATTATACTTAACTACAGTTTTTGAAAATTAAAAAAATTCTTTAAGAGGCAAACCAGTAATTCTGTTGCTATACAAGTATTTACATTGAACAACCTCTACTGGTAGCGCTGATGCATTGTTACGGATGCATTGTCTAACCCCTGCATAAATATATCTGATGGTTATGTTCCTATTATTCTTACCACGGTTCCCGAAATAGGGTAATATACAGTCAACTGGATCAAAAAATATGTCTTTTTTTTTAAATCTGCGCGCGCTCAAGGGGTTATGACTTTTGAATACTCTTAAAATGTTTAGACACAGAGAGAGCGATTACGAAATTGTGATAGTATTAGATAGGAGACCAAGAGAGTGACGTAGTTATGGGAGCACATGTTCAAATGTGGCAGATACACTCAAGTTTTGGACGAATGAAAGCTTTATAGATTGCAGCAAGATCAGAAGGGGAGACATATTTCTTACATCGTCTTAGAAAACGCAAACATCTTGCAGCATTTTTGGCGACATCGATTATGTGGTCATTCCACAAAAGGTGATCGCTGATGCACATGCCAAGAACTGAAAGTTGTTCGGTTTTCCCGCTTATAGTAAACGACATTGGGGGAGGGTCACGTTTTGACGACAGAAGACAGCATTTAGTTTTTGAAGCATTCAATTCTACTTGGTTTTTTATTTCCCATTGCACAATACTGTCGAGATCAGAATTTATTATACAAGTATATATATTATATTTTTCTTGTTGTTCCACTTCCGAAGTAAATGTGCTTAAGAAATGCAGTTTAAATTTTTGTTTCGCAATAAACTAAATTGCAATAAATATGAAACTATATTTGAGTACGATCATGTATAGGCAGATTATGTTGCTCTTAATACATTCTTTAAAGAAGTGGACTGGGATAACTTTTTTAACTGTGCAAACTTTGCTTTGAAAAATTAAGAGATAGGATAGAAGAAGCAAAAATTGTGTTAGTTCCTAAAAAAAGGAAGAACGGTAATGGTAGACCAATTTGGTTTAACAAAAGACTTTGCAGTTTAAAAAACAAAATTATTAAGGCTCATTAATATATCGATCCAATCAAGAGTCCAAAATCAATTTCAGGCAGCTTCTACTGACATATGAAACCATACAAAAATGTTTATATAGTCAATACTTATGGAGCTTAAAATCCAAAATGAAAACAAATGCAAAAGCATTTTGGTCGTTTCTAAATGGAAAAATACAGTCTTTTGGGTTACCAATAAATATGATTTTATTTTAAGGGTAGGGTTTGCTGATTTGTTTCAATCAAATTTTATTTTTGAAAGCCCTTAACTTAGAAATGGTCTCAATATTCAACCAATTACAAGTCTTGGTAATATTATATTAACAGATGGAGAAGTTTTGAAGAGTTCTTATCTATTGATGGTAATAAATATGAAGACTGTGATAATATATACCTTGAAGGAAGTTATTTAATAAATCCTTAGAACAGGGTGTATTTCTAGATGAGTGGAAAATCTCGGTCGTAACACAAATACACAAAGCAGGCTCTAAACAGGAAATTACCAACTATAGACCTATTTCGAAGTTACAAACAATTTCAAAAAATTTTTAAGCTGTAGTCAAAAAACGAATTTATGAATATATTAAATACTAGCAGAAAGTTCCCGGCATTGCCGGCCACCCGAGGCAAAAGTCTTTTCATGCAATATCTAATAAATGAAATGAAAAATTAAGAAAAAAAAATTGTAAGAAAAAGGATTTTTCATTTATTTTTTTCGTTCAATACCCATGTTCTGTAACTTTCGAATCGATAATAATAGTCGAGAAACAAAAAAAAAATTATTTGTTTTCGTTTTAAGATGTAAAAATGACACTTCAATTTATTGTCTTCCATTGGAAATAATAACATAACATAATAAAATAAACCCATTTTTTTCAGAGGCTGTAAGTGAGGAAAAGTTATCGCCTTAGTTACAGAAGATGGGTACAGGAGGTTGTTCTCTTTCCGGAGGTTGTCATTTTACTTGCGATAGGTAAAAACAATATACGGCAAGTTATGCATTCGTCGAAAACAAAAGTTTTAAGATAACAATCAAACATGACATTACGATGATAGCGAAGGCGAAAAAACATGGTCTAAAAATTCTGTTCGTCTTACAGTCCAAATGGGTGGGCCGAATTCATTCAAACTTGGTATAGAGGTTTTTTTGCTGAAACTGCCATTATGTTAAAGCTCGTTTTTCTCGAAAAGGGTTCTAACGATTTTGATTTAAAAAAATCAGAGTATTTTTTCGATATGAAATATTATATGGTTGGAAAACAAATTACCAATAATAGCTAAGAACTGTACCTTCAACAGGACCGATTTTTTTGCTTTATACTATCTGGAAAACGGCTTAGGTGATTCTTTCGTTCTTTCGAAATTTTGCACATATTATATAGGTTTAGGTACGTCAACTTGTGATGCATACCAATATTTTTAATTACCTAATAGATATTTGTTTGTATTTTTTAAAGCATATTTTAAAACTTTTTTTTAATAATTTAATATTTTCAAAGTAGCTCATTATTTTTTGATTCAAATTAAAAGTATACACAATATGATTTATTCCTAGAAACCGCTCCACAGATAAAGTGAAATTCATCTTTATCAGTTTGTTTGCTAAGTCTAAACTCGGAAACCACACCTACAATTTAAAAAATTCGTTTGGTTTTTAGAGGTTGTAGTTTGCAAGTGGCTTTAAATATTTTTTTGCAAAACTTAGCTATTTGTAGGGTGAAATGGGCTAAGCTCCAAAAAACAGTACTTGTGAAAGTAAAGATTTCGGGACTGTGAAAGCTTACACAGCAAACTTGATTTTCTTTGTAAACTTAACATGTATCAATGAAAAAGATGGCAGTTAAGTGTAAAATCCTAGCAACTCTTATAGCTGGCACATGAAAAGTTGGGACCCACCAAATTTTTATTTAGTACTCAGTGACGTACGCAAAAATTCGTAAAAAAAAAGGAATAATAAGGTAGAAATAAATAGATAATAAACATACTTAAATGTTTTTATATTGCTTAGTCGTTATAGTTTGAGGGAAAACAAAGATGCCATTTGAATTCATGGATAAATAAAAATATATCAAAAAAAATATGCAAAAAATCGTTGGAGCGATTTTATAATAAATTAATTTTGTATGTATATAAAATTTTGAAAACATTTTTAGAAAAAAAAATTGAAACGCAAATTTGAAGATATTATTAATATACATAAAAAAATCAAATTTAAAAAATCGATTTTTCAAAAAAAATCTATTTAGTTTTTAGAAATCGAAAATTTGAGTACGCAGTTTTACTAACAATTTTAGGGAGCATTTGCATAAAAAAATTTATTTTAATCGGTTTATCCAATATTGAGAAAGTCGAAAACATGAAAAGTGGTTCTATGGGAAGTACCGTCAATAAGTACGCAAAAAAAAATATTTTTATACTTAAAACGGTACTAATTGAAGAACACACACATTTTCTAATAAGAATTCTTATAGCCGTTTTCGAGAAATAAATTTTTTTCAACGGTTTCTTAACATTTGTATGGGAGATACCGTTGTTTTTTATTTTAAAATAATTGTTTTTTTTTTAATATTCAAGATAATGTCAAAAAACCACCAAATTCGAAGTTTTGAAAAAATCTTTTGAGACGTTTTCGAAATTTTGAGTTTTCAAAAAAAAAATTAATCCGAGAAAACGGAAACCAAAAAAATGGTTCTACTAGAGGTACCAAAAATTACAATTTTTTCAAAAAAAAAATTATCAAAAGGTACCCCCTTTCCCTGAATTGATTTTTTTTTATAAAAAAATAAGATTTTTGTTTTCGGCCAAAAAAATGTATGGGAGCTACTGTTGTCGGCTTAAAACAAAAAACGTGTGGGCATATTACCAAAAAAAAAAAATATGTACCAAGTTTGAAGCAAATCTATCAAAGCGTTTAGGCTGTAGACTCGAGGACAGACAGACTGCAGAATGACAGACAGACAGACAGACGGAATTGGGGGACCCACTTTTTTGGTGTTCGCTATGATCGTTATGTCATGTTTGATTGTTAGAAAAAAACATTTTTTTACTATAATCGCAAGTAAAAACATTATGAGGATAATTGAAGTTTTGTAACAAAAATTAACTCTTAGGATAGTAATGGGAACTAAAAGAGGCTTACAAGATTGTTTTTCAGATTTTGGGAGCTTAGCTCTGGAGAGTATGTTAGTTGGGTATATGATTAGAAAAATCCTGCAAATTACCACGTCCAATACATTCTATGGAACTGTTCAAGAGGCTGACAATTTACGAAGCCCCATATATGAGCTATATAAATATTATCTTCGAAGTAATATTACATCCACTGTTACAACTCCACATTTTCGAACTTCTAGTTTAAGAAACTTTTTTTTCAATTTTATCGCATAAATTATTTAGTGCTCTTCCAGAAAATATTCGAATCGTTACGTCTTTATTGATTTTTCTGAAGCAAGTTCCTTATAGTTAACCATTGACGCACTAAACTGAACCAAATGCCGTAGGTAATATTGACGAAAACATTTTCTTAATCTTTGACGAAACAATAATTCAAGTTGACAATTTCTTGCAAAAAATTTCTTATTTTTGAAGATTGATTCTGCAAAATCGGTAAAATTCCTTCCGTTTGCGTCTAAATTAGTACGTTATTCAAATAGAAGAATTCCGAAAAAAAAAATGTTTGTGAATGAAAAATAATCACTTAAAAAAAGTCCCTTGGTGTTAACGAAATTCTATACAACCAATATAATTTCTTCAAATTGAAAAAAAATCTTCATTAATACTAAAAGTATCCTGGTGTTCTTCACAAATGTAGGTGAATTAAATTTTTTTTACTTAAATCAATTTTTATCAATTTGACGAAATCTCATCTGTAAATTAATAATCATTTTGACAAAATTTTGTCATATTCTCCAAACTGAATAAATTGCGTTAAAAAGGAAAGATTTTTTTTTATTTTGAAAAATTTTCTCTTCAAACAGAGGATTTTTTCAACCACACTAGTTTCTCAATTCTTCAAACTCAATAAATTTCGCTAAATACAGGAAAGCTTTACCAATTTTTTCTTCAAATTGAAGAATTAGTGTTTCGGTTGAAAAATAATTATTTAGGTGTTCAAAGTGTAAACATTAATTTAAAGTTTGAAAGTGAATTATATAGTGAAAAAGAGCCTACATTAAATTATAGAGATCAATATAAGTTATTAAATAACACTCCATAAAGGTAAGTCATTCATGTCATAAACAACATTCTTAAAAAAAAAAACAGGAACATAGGAGAATAGTTTAATTAATTTGAATGACGTTTAAAATTAGAAAAAGAACGACAAATCGTGTGCTTTTATTTAAATAGTGTGCATTTCTCGTGACTTTTGTTTTAATAATTACTCTTGTCTTAATTATGTAAATTAAAAACAAAAATTGTAAGTTAATGTTATTTATGTTATTGTTAAATGTTAATGTTAAAAATTAGAGAACATTATTTAATTAAAAACATTTAATTTAAAAAAAATCGACCACAAATTTGTTCATTCAACAGATTAATTTGTTGAAAAAGAATATTTTTAGAAAGTATTACATGTGATACTGTGCCTTTTATACTGTTTACATATTTTAAAAGATTTTTTTTCTTATAAACGTGTTCCTTGTATTCTTAATTGACTTTACCTACAATTTTGTTGAAATGTTTTTGTTTAAGAGACTTCCATTATAGAACCAACAAGCTACATTTGCTCGCAATCCATCGGTCTGCCTCAAAGAACTACCGACTTCCTGAAGTTGCAGAGTCTAAATCTACAGCAGAATATAGGAATAAGAATCCTTTGGGCTTCAAAATGGTACTCTGAAAAGGCTTCCATACATTATAAAAAGCCATGAAATTTTGTCCATCATTATAGATTGCTATCAAGCACCTGCTTCCTAACAGCTTGCTACTGAGCTTTAATGATTTTGCAAAAAAACATTGCAATTTTATTTTTACTTCACCAGTGCAAAATGAAACTAAGCCCACATGTAAGACTTCTACCCTACCCAAAAACGCATGTTGTGAATAATAAAAAAAAATAGTTTTAGACTAAAATCAAATTGGTATAGTTTTTTAATAAGTGAAAAAGATTTGTTTTCAGGATTTAATAAACGGTGATTTTTTAAGAGCTTTGTTTTTGAAAATTCAAAAAAACACAGAAACTTGTAAAAAGTGAATGAAATTTTTATTTGGATCGATAAATCAATTTCTGCCATTTACTTTTCAAAAATAATTTCACTTAAATGTTGCCCGCGGCTACGCTTCAGGTGGTCCATTCTGAAGGTCCAATTTTGGCAAACTTTTTCACACATTTCGGCCGGAATCTCACCAATGACGCGTTCAATGTTGGCTTCCAAGGCAGCAATCGTGTTTGGCTTGTCCCCATAGACAATAGACTTAACATAGCCCCACAAAAAATAGTCTAACGGGGTCAAATCACATGATCTTGGTGGCCAATTGACTGCGCCAAAACGTGAGATCAACTGCTCACCAAATTCGCCTCTCAATTGATGCATGGTTTCGCGTGCAGTGTGGCATGTGGCACCGTCCTGTTGGAACCACATGTCGACCGAGTTCAATTCTTGCATTTTCGGCAAAAAAAAATCTGTTATCATCGAAAGGTACCTTTCTCCATTGACCGTAACCCTGCGGCCTTCATCGTCCTTGAAGAAGTACGGCCCAATGATGCCGCCTGCCCATAAGCCGCACCACACAGTGCATTTTTCGGGATGCATTGGTAGCTGCTGAATTGCCTCTGGCTGCTCTTCACTCCAAATACGGCAATTCTGCTTATTCACGTATCCATTTAGCCAAAAATGAGCCTCGTCGCTGAAACGGACGTAGCTTGCGAAACACATTTTTCACAGAGCACGAATTTTGATAATAAATTTCAATAATTTGCAAACGTTGTTCAGGCTTAAGTCTATTCATGATGAAATGGCAAACAATACTGAATAGAAATGTCAAATGTTCGTGGAATTTTTCATGTGTGATCTGTCAAAAATATAAACGTCAAAAACCAAGTAGCAAAAAAATCACCCGTTTTAAAGAATGGTAGGAATGGAAGAATGAATAATTTTTTTTCGATTCGAAGAAAATTTAACGTGAAAGTAAACAAAACTCACTGGCCACAAGTCACCATATTAAAGAAAACTTGTGTAAGTATAAAGAATTTATTTCAATTTGAAGAAAATTTGATGTGAAAATGAAGAAAATTCATCAATTTGAAGCCTTAAAGTAGTCACATTGAAGAATATTTTATCAATTTAAAAATATAGGTGTGAAAATGTGAAGATTTTTTTTTTCAATTCGAAGAAAATTTAATCTGAAAATGAAGACCAAATATAGTCAAATTGAAGAATATCTTCATAAAATGAAAAATACATTTATTTAATTTTAAGATTACGTATGATTCAATTTGAGCAAATTATGTGGATTTAACAACTTAACTAAAAATTCTAGAAAATTAATGATTTAATCGTCAAATTAACAAATAGTTTATGTTGACCGTATATTTATCACCCTTTCTTCAATTCTGCCTACATTTTTATCAATATCACTACCAGATTTGCCTCAGTGTAAATTTTAGCTTTAAAGCCCGAAATTAACGGGAATGCATAGTTATCCCTGTCTCAGCAAATAAATGTGTACCAAAAGACTTAGCGAAATAAATATTTTAAGTATACAAACTCACATGAAATTTGCACTTGTGCTTTCTCCAGCGACCCGCTTCATTTACACATTTCCACTTTTGACCTAGGCGACAATTCTGCAGCAGTGCTGGATCCGAGCATTCGGAATTCAATCGCATCATCTTTGTCATATACGGCGCCAGTGGCAGATGGTTATCGAATTGGTCCTGTTGCTGTGCTTGCGCATCAACACTTCCGCCATAATCACCCAGTCCCGTAGAACTCTCCATACCTCTTTCATCGTCGACGTCTTCAGGTTCATCTTCATCTTCTTCCTCATCATCCTCATCCTCAGCAAACTTATTGTCATCTAATTTTAAATCGTATACATATAGAGTAGGTATATATGGATACAAGTCATAATTGACTCATATAATCAACTCACCATCACTATCATCGAAATCATCGTGTTCCTCGTGCGATTCTAAGTTAACATTCTCTTCATTATTACGAAGTGAATCAGCACTCAAATTTCCCGCCTCTACGACCACCTTGCTAGTTGTATTCTTTGGTATGTCCTCAACCAAGGTGCTATTCACTAATTTCATGTCGATTCTCTCTGCTTGTAGTCTCGCCTTAGACTCGGCTATTTGCTCTGGAGTCTCCCGCCGACCGGAACTCTCAATTAGGAATGTATCCGGCCATTGGTCACGTATGCTACGGTGTCTGCTAAGGAGCAGTGGTAAAATACTCCGACCGTCCATGTGCGGGGGTGTTGGCACACCACCCATGTCGAGAAATGTCGGTGCCAAGTCAATATTTAACACCACTTCATCGACTCTAAATTAAATGAACACAGCAAATGGTTGAATGATCAATATAGAAACTTGGATGTCAGCAATGATTATTACGAATGCGAAACTTACACAATTGACGGCTGAATACCAGGTCCACGTATGAGAAACGGAACTCGTACATCAAATTCAAAGGGGAAACTTTTACCCTTAATCAAGCCGAACTGCCCCAAATGATATCCATGGTCTGATGTGTAGATGATGTATGTATTATCGAGTTCGCCAAGTGCTTTAAGTTCGTTGTAAACTCGCTCCACGGCGACATCAACACTTTGTAGGGTTTGCAGTCTTTTAGTCATCAGAATGTTGGTAAAACGTTTATGTACAGGTTCCATGGGTTGAGTAACTCGCAAGATCCATTGTTTATCCGGATTCGGGGCATGGTCGTATGATGGGGTACTGAAAGTGGATAAAACAATACAAATGGTATTTTAGTTTAACTATACATATGTATACCGTTCTCTATAATAGGAATTATGCATGCATCATACATACATACATTTATATATATATGTACATTTATATGACAGAATAAAAATATGAACCCGAAAGTTTGTGCTAAAAGAGGTGAGGAAGGGTAGAAAGAAATTACTTTCTTTTATGAACAAAGTTAAGTAGAAAATTCATTGCATCAGAAGCTCAAAAATATTGTAGTGGTTTGGATTCCGTTTTCATGTTTCGCCTATATCTACTAGGCAAGTATTGGTTTCAACAAAAAATGATAAATAAAGCCAAAGGCATGCGAGAGAGAGAGGGCACTGTGGTGGCCAATGATTGGATTTCTGAATATAAATTTTTAAATTGACAGCACTGGTTTATGGGCTTCCCGGGCTAATAATTCTTTTCAATATAATGAATATACTCATTTAAAGTCAAATTTACAAATCTACTAAATTGACGTTATTCTTGGAATAGTTATATCTGGGATGGGAATAGTAAGATCTCTTTACTGCGAAGGGTGTGTAAAAATTGAAGAGTAATAAAAGAGAATTGCCAAATGTGAGTCAAGACAAAGTTTTTGTAACAGTTATTAGATTGTGGAATGGCTTATCATTTGAATTACAAAGAACCACCTCTCCAACCATTTTCAAGAAGAAATTATTTGAACTATTATCGTCTATGGTTTAAAATTGTGCTCGATTTAATGTATCTATATTTATTTATTTTCATTTTTCTCTGTTTTGCCCAGATTGTTTATAAAATTTTTGTAATACTTTTTCTTATAATTTTATTTTCTTTTGTAATTATTATCAGTTTCATTAGTTATTACTTATTATGTATTGTAATATATACAACTTGGTTACGAATTTTTGATGCTATAAAAGATTGAATCTTGCTGTATCTAGTAATTTTTATAATAATACAAATACAAATACAAATACAAATACAAATACAAATACAAATACAAATACAAATACAAATACAATACAAACGAATACAAAGTCAAAGTTGCAAAAGCCGTCATGTAGGAGCAAATAAGTACTTTATCAGGGAACACATTCTTCAAAAAAAAACTCTGCCAACCTTTAAAACCAGTATACAGATATTCACCGGAAAAGGCTTTTTAAACAATACATATTTCTTAAGGAAGTAATTTTTGCCCCAAAAAAAGTTTAACGTTAAAATGTTTATGTACTTACAAAAGGGCACACAAAAATTCGAGATTTTAACCAAACTTGACATTACGATTATAAAGAATACGAAGAAAATGTATATGGGTGCCGCAATCCCGTTCCAGTCTGTCTGTCTGTAGGTTGCTCTATAGCCAAAACTACTGAAGCGATTTCCTTCAAACTTGGTACTAATGCGTTTTAGGTGCTTGGCTCTATTCTTTTTTTAAATCTTTTTTTTAGCTCCAAGAATAACGGTTGCCTAACAATGAACCGGTAAATCTCAATTATCTCGAAAACGGCTGTAACGATTTTGATTTCAAAAAATTCAATGCACCATTATACGTAGTTATGTTCTACATTTTGGTCAATACAAATTTACATGCCATAAAACAGTTTTGAGTATCTCATGAACGGCTCAAAAAAAAATTTCGATACAATTTTTTTCATGGGGACCTTTATATTCTAATTGATACATTTTCGAAAAATGTACGAGTATTTGGGAATTTTTTGGAGAAAAAAAAACAATTTATTTTTGTTTGAAGATTTTTTTCTGAAATTATGTTTTTAAGCTTATTTAATAGACTTAAAATTGCCGTACAAATTTTTTTTTAGAAAAAAATTAAAGAAATTTTGTATAAAACAAAATTAAGTAAAAAACGACTTTAAAAATTATATTTAGCTTTTTCTAATGGGTTATCCATTTTGCGGTTTTAAAAGTAAACGTAAATAAAACACATATAAAATATTTTTTTTTCATGATATTTCTTTTTTATTATAAAGTTTGAACGTTGACATTATGTGTGAAACACTACATCATTTAAATGACCACCACGCGAATTGTTGCAAGCATCGATTCTTTTGAGTTAATTTCCGACGACTTTTTGGGCGGTATCTCACCCATAACTTGACGAATGTTGGTTTCCATGTGCTCAAGAGTTAAAGGTTTATCTGCATAGACACGGTCTTTCGCGTAGCCCCACAAAAAAAATCCCAGTGGTGTCAAATCGCATGATCTTGTTGGCCAGTTGATATCGCCATGACGAGAAATTACGCGGCCAGGAAATGTCTCTTGCAATAAATCATATTCGCTCGAAATATGTGGCATGTGGCACCGTCTTGTTGAAACCACATATTCTCCAAGTCATATTCTTCAATTCACCGAATTGACGGTGACAGTCATTCCATCGTCGATTTCGAAGAAGTAAGGTCCAATCACACCTCCGGACCAAAGAGCGCTCTAAACAGTGACTTTTTGTGGATGTAATGGCCTCTCTTCAATTACTTGAGGATTCTCAGAACCCCAAATACGACAATTTTGTTTATTAACATACCCACCGATTGAGAAATGTGCTTCGTCGTTGAAGGAAATATTGTTCGAAAAATCGCCGTCCACCGCCTGTTGTTCAAACACCCATTCCACGAATCTACGACGTTGTGAATGGTCAGCTGGCTTCAGTTGTTGTGTGAGCTGGACTTTATAAGAATGTATGCGTAGATCCAAATGCAAAATACGCCGTAATGTGCCGTAAGACAGTCCTAATTCCTGAGAATGACGAGGAATCGACACATTCGGGTCTTCGGCAGCATTTTCACTTATAGCAGCGATATTTTTAGTGGTGAAAGCAAAACGATGATGCACAGCCCTTACAACATCTGTAATCAATCCAGTATCTTCAAATTTCTTCACAATTTTGCCAATTGCTTGCCCAGTTGGACGATTATGTAAACCATACTCTCCCCTTAAAGCACGAAATGTGGCTGTGGCAGAATCACCATTTCTGTAGTAGGTTTTAACAATTTTTATGCGTTTTGCGATAGTTAAGCGATCCATTTTCGTAAATGTCAGACTTTCAAATGAAAAAAAAATTGGTTTAACTACTTAATTTGACAGATGTCGAATTCTAGCCCTATACTTTTCAAACCGCAAAATGGAGAAACCTTTACTAAGAATCTCGTGTACATACGATGTGGTCGAACTTAAGAAGAAGTTATATTATTGTACTGTTAACCCCAAAAAATATAAACTACTGAATCGCACGTATTCGCTCTTATGTTCGATCACATCGTATGCATCACAAGAGATTCTTAGAGGAAAAGACTAAATATATTTTTAAAATAGTTTTTTCCAACAATTTTTTTTTGTCTGAAAAAAAATGTTGGTATTGTAATTATTTGTGTCTCTAAGTATTTAAGAATATAAGTTTAGGAACATAATTTTCAAAAAAATTAAACTCCAAAAAATAATTTTTTGAAATATTTTGTACGCAGTATTACTAAAAACTTAAATTGAATTCGAATGTCGATGGAAATTCGTCGAGCCGTACATGAGAAAGTTGAAAACCAAAAAATAGATGTATGGATGGCAGGAACCGTTAACAATAAAATAAATAAAAATACCAATATTTTAATTAATATTTTTTTGTATTTTTAAAATCATGTTTAAATTTATATTTTGAAAAGTGCTCATTAAATTTGTTCAAAAATTATAGTTGTATTTGCTGAATACATTTAAAAAAACTGAAAAAAAAAACTTTTTTCCTTAAAAACCGCTCCACAGCTTTTAAAATTTTTGTCCCAGAAATAAAATGGCGTACTTTTTTTTGGGCTTAATTTAGTTTAAGTATTTATTTCAGAATTTTGATTTTTTTTTTGTTGATTAAGCCGATTTAATCTTTTATTTTTAAGTTTACCTATATTATTAAATATTTAAGATTGTCAAGCTGATTTTTTTAGAAAAAAATTAAAGAAATTTTATATATATAAAAAATTATGTAAAAAACGACTTTAAAAATATATTTAGATTATTAATAGAAATCTTTTGCATACGATGGAATCGAACATAAGCGCAAGTTCGTGCGATCCAGTCGTGCATTCTATTTATTAATGTCTAGTTTGATTAAAATCTCGAGTTCAATATTTTTTTCCAAATACAAAACTCCCTTATAATATCTACATACCAACATATATCACAAGTTTCCCTTTCTCTAAATAATGTAAGGTTTAGTCAAATGGACCACGAACCGACTTTCATTTAATGTAATTAGTTAAAATGGTTTTGGTTTAATTGAAAATAGCTCATCAAACTATCTGATTGATTGACAAATTACATTCAAACAGGCTTTGTGTTGTAAATGATTGTAAATTTAATCTAAAATTCAATGAAATGGATTTACTAGATTGCCACATGACAAATTAAGTTGTTAATTAGCAAATTAATATATACTTTATGCGATTATCCTTTAAATTTAAAATAAAAGAGGAAAATGTAATTGATAGGATTATGCGCTTAAATAGATAGAGTTCATTGTGTGTGCACAATTGTGAACAATTTAAATGTAACAAAACAAAGTAATAACATGCACGACTTCGACGTTGTGGATATTTTACATTGAAAACGGTGAAATATGAAAAATTTTCTTCTTTTTTTTTGATATTTTTAAAATTTTGGAATACAATTTTATGTATTATGTATGTATATAATTTACGGATATGTTTGAAAAATTGGACCAAAATCAGTGCATTCATTATTGAAATAGAGTCCAAAAATTATTTCAATTAAGATATTAAGAGCAGAATTAAAGAGGGCATGTCTTGGGTTTCACCAGGGAAAGGCTCAGGCCCACAGCATTCGTTAACACCTTGTCAATTCAACAAGTTAAGTGTATGCAAACGGGTATATGGCGGTCTATAAAAAATACTAGGTTATTACAGTGATCGACTGCTTTGATATTTCCATCTCTTAACAAGTCGGAGGGATACTCCGATCAAACTTATTTTTAGTTATTGTTATATGACTTAAATTTAGCAAGACTCTAGATTGGGCCATTTGCAATAGACCAATTAGATTTAATCGGTTCACTGATGGAGGGAGAGAGTTCATTACGTTTTTGAAAAGGCATCGTCACATAAATTTGGATATACATATATAAGTGTACCGAAGGGTAAAAACAGCATATGGTAGATCATTGAAAAGTATTGGTCCAAAAATCGATCCCTGTAGAACTCCTTGCACAACTATACTCTGTTCAATTTATATTTTCAGTACAGGGAAGATGTGATATTTGCATTTCACCCTTACTATTATGGATTTCTATAACCTATCTCTATTTCTATAAAGCTTGTCCATTTTCCATGGTTGATGTAGTGAGCATTATAAATTCGCATATTTCTCTCACAAATGTCGGTAGGGTTACCAATTGTTAATTTAAATTCCATGAACAGAAACATGTAAATCGTAAACTAAATCACAAAAAAAAATTAAACTAAATCCAAATAAAAATAAATCTATCTTTCTCCACACCACTAAGAAGTAGGATGGTAGGCGCTTTTTTTTAAGAGTTCCCCAGATGGCCTTATCTATTTTAAAGTGCAAATAAATCACAGAAAAAAACCTTTAAATAAGTTATAATAAGGAACTTGTGTCTTTCAAAGAAATTTTAAATGCAAATAAACACAACACAAAAATAATAATATCACCTCAAATCGCACCGCACAATTTTAAATATTATGTTAATATACAAGAAACGTTCTTCATTTTATTTCTATTTTCATAAACAAAAAAATTATTTGGTAATTTAAAGTTGCAATTAATTAATGAACCGAACTCCATCAAAAACTTGTTCGAATAGTCATTTTTTTCTTTAAAAAACAAATAATATATAGCTGCATTTTAACAGTATTCCAAAAAAAAAAGATGTAACCAGAAAAGCACGCACCGACAACAAGTTGCTCTGAAAAGCTCTAAGAAAGCTTTGATTCTGAAAGCTCCATAGTGAAAACCAAAGAAAAATGTATTAGAATTTCCATCAACGGTGTCAAATTGGCGATATCAGTCTCCCCTCAGCCGGGGAGCAGACAGGTCTTGGTGGGATGTACGTGGGTTTATGGAATATTTTAGTGGCATTTTCTTAGGTTGAGTGCCATGCAAACACCAGCCGGCACCAGTGTGTTTGAAAAAGCTCTCCCATAAGACCTGTTCTGAAAATATAAATTGAGCAGAGTAAAGCCTGGCTAACTAGGTTAAACACTACAGAACGTAGAAAAAAACACCACACGTGTCACCGAGGAAAAAATCATCAAGTTCGTTTGGGCTTTGGGGTCAGAGCGTTTGTTTTTACAATGCTCCTATCTTAGTTAGGTTGTTTTATAAATTTTAAAGGAGGCAAGGACATATAAAATTTGGATGAGTAATCTTTAGCTTGGAATGTTAAGAATTACGGCTGTTGTATATAATTACGAGCTAATGAGAAGCCTCTGAATTTATAAGCTGTATGGCTATGTTTCCAAATTTCATACTGAAGTACTATGCACATGAGAGGGACCAACGACTAACTAATAAACGAATGCTCGTCCATTTTGACATTTCTTTCACATGGCGTTAATTTTATTCGTCACGAATACAAGTTGAAACTCTGAGTTTGAGGTTAGACGCGTGCGAACAATTTATTCGTCGAAGGGTGTATGGTATGTGGAACGCGAATAGAGTTTGACTGTTCGTAACAATCAGATGCAATTCGCGACGACCAATATTGTTTTTTTTCAAATTTATCTTATTTTGGCGATTAAAAAGTAAATGTTTTTGTATACACAATAATATAAATTCTATTTCTACAATTTTGTTTAGAATTCGTGAAGAATTTAGTTTGGTAAATTGTTTTAAATGAAATTTATTCGTCGGTCGTTGGTCGCTCTCATGTGAAAACCTTTAAAGTAGATGTTGGTGCAACAGGACGGGTATTAAATGTATACTTTTATGAAACACTTCTTGACTTACGTTGTCAAATGTCTGACAATGGTCTTATAAATGGTTTAATCAATTAACAATGTATATGTAGATAAAGTGGCTGGGGTACCGCAAGGAAGTGTCTTAGGTCCAATATTGTACCTATTATTTACACGTGATATACCTCAAAAAGAAGGCACTGTCGTAGCTACGTTTGCTGACGACACTGCAATACTAACAGTCAGTGGGCCAAACGATAAATGATTCTACGACAAATTTACAAAAAGCTCTGAATAATGTCAATGATTGGACAATAACATGGCTGATATCGCTTAACGATGTAAAATCAGTCCATGTAGACTTTACGTATAAAAAAATTAATAGATTATCGGTATTTGTTCCGTTTGCTAATGAAGCAAAATATCTCGGAATAACTCTGGACTCGAAATTAAATTGGAAACCGCAAGTTTAAAAGAAATGCGAAGAGTTAAATAATAAACTCAGTGATTTGTACTGGTTGCTCGGGAAACACTCTAAGCTCAGGATCGAAAACAAGCTAATTTTGTACAGGCAGGTGCTTAAGCCTGTCTGGACTTACGGTATACAACTCTGGGGTTGTACGCGAGATTCCAATTTAAATACCTTACAAACATTTGAAAACAAACTGCTAAGATCGTTTAAAACGCACCTTTGTACATTAGAAACGAAGATCTCCACAGAGATCTCGGAATTCCCACGGTTCGCGATGAAATAAAAAATTTTGCACGAAATCATAGAAAACGGCTATTACAACACTGTAATAGCACTATAATCGAAATTATCGATGAGGCGAATTTAGCTCAGGTGCACTAAACAAGAATCATCTTTAAAATCGCGGTATAAGCAGGAACTATCACCGGATAGTTACCTGCAACACGTTAATTAAATTCTTTAAAAATAAAATTCTAGATAAGTTTCAACTTAGTTGCAATTTAGGGAGGAGGAGGTGTTTTTAGTGCAGTAAGAATATCACACTTCTATGAGCACGTGTTTTTCGGTCCTCATAGAGACTTTTGAAGGTTTTTTTTTCTTTTATTTATATTTCTTATTTATAATTAAATTATTATTTTCTGTAAATTAATTTTCGTTTATTTATCTTATAATATATGTAGCTGCACATTGATTCCATAATTAATTTACATGTATTCTTATTTATTTCTATATTTATATATTATTTATTTATTCAATTATATATTCATTTCCTGTTTTTTTGTTCTTTTTTTTGCTTAATTATTTATGAAGATATATATCGATTTCAATTCTTTGTAATTATTTATTTATGAAGTATTTATTTATTTGTTTATCACTAACATTCGTTTTGTTTGTTTGTTTAAATACCTTATTTCTGAAACAATATTTGTGTATTTATTTTTAATTGGATATAAACTTACACATTTATTTTTTATTAATTCATAACTGTGATACTATATATTTAGCTTACTTTTTTGTTAAAAACATAACAAATATAATAAACAATTAAATAGGAGGTTTTCACTAAGTTTCCTCCTCAAAAAAAATATAATTCATAAAAAAAATAAATTGTAAAATTAAATTATATACATTTTTCAGAAGTAAGGTTGCTATTAATGCCATAACTCTGTGTAAATTGAGTGATACCAAACCATCAATGTATATTTTTTAGACTAGTCAAATATATGATAAAACTTCTTGAAGCACCTCAAACCACCATGCCAACCTTTCCAAATTTTGCACACCTGGAATTTTTGTGTGGATCTAGCAGAGCAATAGGAAAATCACTTAAAAAAAGCACGCTGAAAAAGGCTCTTAAAATATATGCGTTCAATATCCCCTCTTAACTGAACTGACCGTTTTGTCAGATTTTTTGTTCAATTATTCAGGTGCTTCAACTAACGAACGTACCTGTTCAATTAAGCGAAATTCGTTAGTCAATTTTGGAAGATACTTTAAAAAAAAAATACGTACCTACACACAATTTTTTTTTTTAAGTTTGTAAACTGCATTTTCTTAAGATCAATTAAAAGAGTAATATTCAAATAAGCAGGCAGCAGCAATAACCGTATAAAAAGCAGTTTTATATTAGATGAAATTTTCGTCGGCCGGGAAATCAATTAAGCGAGTTGAAAAACGAGCACTTAAGTGAGGAATACTATACGAACATGGTTTATACTTTATGACGATCTCATGAATCTTTTGTTTAATATAAATAACTTGAATTATTAGAATAATGAAAATTGTGCAATCATGAATCAGTTATTCTTCAAATTTCTGAGTTCTGAATAATTCCCCACTTGACTTGCTTAAATGGAAATAATACTCAAGGAATAATCTCTAAAACTTTTTTAAGCATAATCTAAACCAACTTCAACTTTGTCCGTCGAATTGAATACCTTCAAATGAATTATACATACACAATAGCTATACATAAATAAGTACGAACGAAACCCTCTTGCAGTTCAAATTAATTTCAGTGGCTAATTGATCCTCTTATAACTGCCAAATCCGAAGCAGGCAACGAACCACATAAAGTATCCGTCCTTTGAAAACCACTTTAACCCTTAGTCCGAATATGAATATTCAATAGAAATTGAATTTGTTTTCACAATTGACTCCCTCTTATGAAAGGGATTTCATAAATAAATATTCTGAATGTCCTTGGGATTTGCACACAAACACATGCACTTACATACTATGCTCCGGCTTCACCATAATGAAACCCTTTTGTCTAACATCGGTTTATTGGTTTCAATATTTCAAGCCGAAAAGTTTCATTTTTGTTTTGTTTTGTCGAAAAAAAACCTTAAGTAAAGTTATGCTTCTCGAAAATTAAGCTTTCCCTAACAATATAGATTATTATCCTTATTATCAAGGTAACTGTTTCGAACTTCGTCGGCAATAATATATATTATTAAAAAGATGGAATATCTAAGTGTACCTTTATGTTGTGTGTTCTTGTTCTTTAATGATAGAAATATTCAGTAGCAAATAATTCTAATAAAAATGTTATTTTTAAAATAATAAATAAATAAAAATGATAAAACAAATTTTACACCACAGCAAAGATAAACCAAAGCTCACCGCCCGATGATGGAGAACACTCCGAAACGCGTCGCGATATATTAAAAAATTTAAAGTTGTTAATCGATTTATATAATTTAAACAATAAATACAATTAAAATTTAAAATTTATTTTTTCATTTTTATTTATTTATTATTTTAAAAATAACATTTTTATTAAAAAAGTAACAACTCGGAGGCAAAAAAAAAACCAAATAATTATAATAATATATTTTAAATGTCAAAATTTCAATTAATTTCCTGCACTAACAGACCAGACGGCAGACTGTCAGATGGTGTTTTGCTTTTTCAGAAGGAGCGTTTTCTGTTCAGAATTCCTGTATCCGGAATATCAAATGAGAACTCATAAATATATTTTTTATTTAGAATTTTGTGTTTCGTTGCATTTGTGAAACGTTAATGGCTGAAACACAAACACCCTTTGGCTTTGGCTTCGCCTGACGTTTACGAGTTCAGCTATAGGAATTCAATGTATGCTATCACAATGAAGCTTCGACCTCAAGTTTCGTTTGACAACAGTAAAGAAAAGAACGTAATATTACGTAATGTGACTGCAAACGGAAGCTCTAGTTGAAATATGCTGAACATTTGCTTTGTCTGACAGCTCAAACAGCAAAATTCAACAAACAAATTTGGTCTGTTTTTGGAGGATTCCTAGTGAAAGGCAGAAATTATTCAAAGGTAAATTATTGAAATATAGAGTAACTATACGAATTTTTCTAAAAAACTTTGTATTTTCTTGGAACAGAAAATGTATTTCGAGGAACAGCTAATCGACTTGGTGAGGGAGCGGGAGTTTCTCTACAATACTCGCTCCAAAACATATAAAAATGTTTTAAAAAGAAATGCTGCATGGGAAGAAATTGGAAAAATATTAAACAGACCAGGTAATTAGTTTAAGTAATAAAAAGTTAAAATAATACCTATCGCATATATCTGCAGTTGGCGAGTGCAAGCAGCGTTGGAAGAGCCTCCGAGACCGGTTTGTTTGGGAGAAGCGCTCGATGGAGCAACCATCTGGGAGTGGAGCTGCAGTGGCAGATAGGTGGGAGTATTATGATGTGCTCAAGTTCCTGATCCCATCACTGACACCACGAAGGTTCAAAAATACATAATTTTTAGTTCTTTTTATAAGACAATATTTTCTTTTTTTTTATAGGCAAATAGGGAACTACCACCAAACTGATACTGCAGTTGAGAGCTCAGGAGATTTTCCGTCGCAAATCAGCGGTGAAGACTTCACTTTTGGAATTGACGACGGCAACGAGGTGGTTACTCCAAAGAGAGCAAAATCTTCCAAAAGAATGGCGGAAGAGGAGTTCAAAAGCTTTCTTGGTGGGTTAAATGAGACGGTGGCAACTCATTTAAACCCACCACCTCCTGCGCACGATGTTGACGAGGAGTTCATGCTAAACATGGCAAAACGAATGAAACCACTCCCGGAAGCAGTGCGTATTCGTCTACACTCCAAAATATTAGCAGACGTGAACGAGGAAGTTCTGAAGCTGCTTGATTGATTGGATGTAGTATTTTTTGTTTGTTTTTTTTTTCATTATTTTTACTATGAATGTGATATTTTTGTTGTTTTGCACTGTTGAATTAGCTTTTTTGTTTTTTTTTTTAACTATATATATTATGTAATTGAATATTGTGATACCGAATACTTACTTTTTGTTCCTTCCTATTTTATATATATAAGTTCCTGAACAAAAGACTGAATAAATATTTTGTAAGGAAAAATCTTGTTTTTTTTTTATTTTGTATTCTTTTATATTAAAGTTAAATAACACAAAGTACACTTTTTCAGCCTGGTATTATTGTTTTTAGATCCTGTTGTTGTTTAGGTACTCCTTTAATTTATATCGCATTGCAAACGCAACTTGAGATGAGTTGTGTGATCCCATAGACCTGCATGTTGTAAGTGGTCCAACATCCCTTCGCCAGAGACCTTCGGTAAGGACGTCGTTTTCATCGTAACGATCGACAAAGTCTGGAGATATGTATGCTGAATCGTTTAGCTTGACAAAATTATGCAACACTACACTGGCCTTTACGATTTTGTCTGCATTTGTAGGCAACATGTTAAGTGTTGTAGTTAAGATTCTCCACTTTGCGACCTATATTCCAAAGGCATTTTCAATTACTCTCCGAGCTCGAGAAAGCCTTTTATTGAAGTAATATTTCTCAACGGGGAGTAATTTTCCAGGGTACGGCCGCATCAAATATGGTTTCAAGGGAAAAGCTGAATCACCAACCATGTAATGGTTGCAGGTATAGTTCGAATTCGGAAGTCGACTGGGAGGTGGAAAGTTTATGCCACCAGTTAAAACCTTTCTACCAAAGGATGAGTCTGCAAACACTCCGCCATCACTTTGACTTCCGTATGCACCGATGTCAACTGCGGTAAAAGTATAATTGGCGTCGCAAGTGGCCAGAAGAACTATCGAATGGTGTCCTTTATAATTGTAGTATTCCGAACCAGCTCCTGGCGGGCACTGAATATTTACGTGCTTACCATCAATAGCGCCAACACAATTAGGTAAATTCCACAAAGTTTGGAAGTCAAGGGAAATTCTCTTCCAATCACTTTCTGTTGGTGGTGATAAGTAAAAGGGTATGAGGCAGGTCCAAAGAATATCGGCTGTTTCGTAAATTATGTTGGCTACTGTTGAATATCCCATACGAAACATCCACGCGAGGACTTGCTTTGGTACTCCTTGTGACAAATACCTTGAAGACAAATTTGTAAAACAAAGAAATAAACATTTTCACTTAAACAACTTACAACAGAGTTAAGAAAAGTCGTGCACTCGGTTCGATAGGTTTTCTCCAACACGTCTTCTGCAGATGTGGTTCAATAAGAGCGCGGAGTATCTCAAATGCTTTTGGAGACATCCTTGTTATTTTAAAAAAGTGCTCTGGATCTTTATCCTTCATTTGGTTGAAGTTCCGTGCAAAGAATCCTTCCTCATCTCTCCGTAGATTGAGTTCCCGGACCCACCAACGTCTCTCAGTCTGCGCTTCTTCTTGCTCGATGAGCTGAACATACCCACGATAAGCTGTGTATGCTACTTCCGCGATAAATTTAATTTTTTCGATTTCACAATTCATATTTATTGCACGGAAAATTAAAACAAAACCACTTTTCAGAAAAAATAACAGCTTCTAATGACAGAACCTGTCATTTCAGAAATGTCATATTAGAAATGTCATTCAAAGCAAACTCGAAGCGGGTGCATCGTTAACGTAGACGAAGCCAAAGCCAAAGCGTGTTTGTGTTTCAGCCATAAATGCGAACGTCAAATCAGTTTAGAATTTCCCAATATTGAGGTTTGACGTTTTCAATTTTGTCAATTTTTGAAGTAAAACTTCTATTTCGGCGTTTGGTCAAAAAAATGTCTATGAAACTGTCAAACCGACCAACGATATGACATATACGATAGGACTATACGGTATGATATACGATAAGACCATACGATATGTTATTGTTGGACGTATTATTTTCAGGTAGTTGGGATTTTTTGATATTGATATATTGATATCTTATTGATATCACATACAAAACTTGTTTTATTCAATTTTAAAATCGACCCGCCCTTAATGGAAAACCTTATTACCTTTAACCCTGCTTTAGCGACAGAAGACATCACTGAGTTTTTGAAGCATTAAATTTTACGCGGTGTTTGTTCCCCATTGGGCATAGCTGTCGAGATCATAATTTAATGAATTTGCAGTTCCACCTCCGAAGAACAAGGAAGTGAATCTGAGAACGTATATGCAAAGCCATTGATTGTACTCGTCAGCAAAACAATTTAATGGCAAAAAGTGTTGGAGACAATACGAAGACCTCGGGAAAACAGCATTTATTTTATGAATATCAGACTTGAAACCGTCCAATACGTCTTGTATTGAGCGGTCCGAAAGGTAATTTCTAATCCAACGAATAAGAAATTCATCGATACCAAATGTACGCTTTTTCGATAAAAGAGCTTGATGCCAAACTC
This sequence comes from Philhelius pedissequus, assembly GCA_910595825.1. Taxonomy (NCBI): domain Eukaryota; kingdom Metazoa; phylum Arthropoda; class Insecta; order Diptera; family Syrphidae; genus Philhelius; species Philhelius pedissequus. The sequence goes on along the minus strand of OU343161.1, from coordinate 198,231,761 downwards.
TATCAAATGCTTTTGAAATATCAAGTGCAATAATCTTACTTTCTCCAAGACGATGTAAAGATTTGTGCCACTGTTCGGTGAGATATACCGTCAGATCACCAGTGGACCTATTGCTATAAAAGCCATACTGCCGGTCATTAAGGAGCTTTTGTTCTTCAAGATATTTCCTAAGCTGATAATTAATTAGCGTTTCCATGACCTTGGAAAGAAGGGACGTAAGTGCAAGTGGACGGTAACTATAGGGTGAGGAAGATTCGCCTTTCTTAGGGACAGGCTGGACAAATGCTGTTTTCCATCTACTCGGAAAGAGTCCTGTAGAATAGGACAGAAATTTGCAGATATGACACAATGGTCTGATGTACCTAGAGGCGAAAATACATTTATCGTGTATTTACCAGGGCCAGATGTAAGGAACAAGTCTAGAGTGTTGGTGGTTTGACCTGCAACGTCATGGATTCGAGTTGGCTCGTCAACTAGCTGAGTCAGTTGGTTTAACTCAGCAAAGACCTCAACATACCTTCCTTCGGGTGTTGTCTGGCTCGAAAAGCGGAGGCAGCTAGCATTGTGTACATTGAAATCGCCCGCAATGACGATTTCAGTGTGAGGATAATGGGAAACAATTCTTTGAATGGAGTCGGACAGAGCATCAAATTCGTTAAAAGTTGAATTTCTGTCCAAATTTGGGCTCCGATAAATGAAACATGTGTGTATGATGCGCTTGTTTATCGCGAATTTTAACCACATGAAATTAAAGTTTGTGGTTGAAGTTGGTATACGATATCATTTCTTATGTATACGGCGAGTCCATGGTGAGAAAAGAATAATGGCACTAAGGTATACACAAACAGATGAAATTCCGAATGATCCGAATGTTCACCTATTTGGGTTTCACTCAGTGCTTCCTAAAAAAAATGCCCTCTCTTTCCCCTCTCCAAAATTTTCAGTCTATCACTATCTCACGGAGAATTTCCTCAGGTATGGGAACCCTCTTTCATAACCCCAAACTAAGAGCGATATTAAAAACTATCGTTCCATTGCCAAACTTTCACATATCCCTAAGATATTTGAAAGTCTTTTGTACGAAATTTTAAGTTTCCCTTGTAAATCTCTCATTTCCCATAGACAGCACGGCTTTCTCAAATGTAGGTCTACAACCACTAACCTAGTTGAATTTGTATCGTATACCATCTCAGCTCTAGAGAGCGGAAGGGCAGTAGATGTTATCTCTACTGACTTTAGCAATGCTTTTGACAAAATTTCGCATAGACTCATACTTTTCAAATTGTTCTCTCTCGGCTTTGAACCTATCTTCTTAAAATGAATTTCTTCTTTTTTTTATAATCTACATGCGCTCAATGGATTATACTACCCTTTAAATGTTTCAAAACAGCGCGGGGTTGAAGTTCAGGATGATAAAGAATGATAGGAAAGATGTGTGGCGCGATATTCTGAGAATGTAGGTGGTTGTTGTCTCAGATTTTATCTCCAGGGATGGCGGCTGAACTAATGCGGAGAAATTTCAGTGTCTTATTTATCTATGTCCCTTATAATTCGCATTAATTTTTCTATTCTTTGTCATATTTTATCGGTATACTAGTTTTACTCAATCACATGTTGTTAGTTCTAAGCCTAAACAGAATGACATTTATTTTTATAATTGGTTTTTAATGGAAAAATAAGAGGACATAGACTACGGTAGGGATCGAACCTGTGACCATGAGGTTGACAGGCGAACACACAACTAACCCGCCTTGGCCACCCTCTTATCTGGAAAACCGGTACTACAGTGTTCGTTTTAGATCTGCCTTCTCCAGCTCATTCTTAGCTACCTCCGGGGTCACACAAGGAAGTCACTTAGGTCCTTTCCTTTTTATTCTCACAATTAATGATATTGAATTGGTCATTAAACATTCCCATATCTCATTAAACGCTGACGATACCAAGTTGTTCAAGACAATTTCTTCCTCAAACGACTTTTCTCTTATCCAACTAGATCTCGACAGTTTCTCAGTCTGGTGTATCAAAAACTGCTTAGAGATCAATTATGACAAATGCCAAGCAATCACGTTTTCATGCAAACGCATTATACATATGTTCAGCCAGGAGCTACTTTCTTCACAATCAACCCTGAGCCATTATTGAATCGATCCCGGACCTCAGCATATCATGTAACCGAGAGCTCAACTTCTTGACACACATCGAGAATATTATTTCAAAAGCCAACTCAGCGCTTGGATTTGTGAAACAATGGTCCACAAAATTCTCCGACTCTTATGTCACCAGATCACTCTACATAACATTTGTTGGACCACTACTTGAATACGCCTGCCAAGTGTGGTCCCCATATCAACAAATGCATATCTCTTGAATCGAGATATGCATTTGTTGATATTGATTTGTTGATCTTCGCGGCCTGTCTTGGAATAATCCTTTGATCCTGCCCCCCTATCACAATCGCCACCAACTGATTAACCTTGTTACCCAGCAAGAGCGAAGAGATATAACCGAGTTTCTCTTCATTCATCGACTCCTCTCAGGTTCCGTTGACTGTGAAAGCCTCAAAAACTTATCTTGTCTTTTTTAGCAGTCATTCCCGTACCCGAAGAAACCCTCACCTCTTCCAACTGCCTACTCATCGTACCTCTTATGGCTTCAATGAACCTATTACTCGTATACTGCGTAGGCTTAACTTGAACGAAAACTGTTACGACTTCAACCTCAGCACTACCAGGCTAAAACTCCTCCTGTTAAATCGTCCATCCGATTCTTTTTAGTTGTAAGTTTCATATAGTTTTAAGTTAGGTTAAGTTATAAAGCTTGTATTACGCCAAATAAATGGGGGCATTGCCCCCACCAAAATTAAAATTTCAGCAAGCGAAGGAAATTTTTTTCTATTGACAATATTGTTACGGTTTTTATTGTGTTAGAGAAATGATTTTCACTTGTTGAGCAAACATAGTTGAAAGTAATTGTTGACTAGTTGACTTGTTAAGGAGCAAGTCGAGAGTATTTTCGGTTTGACCTGAAACGTCAGTTATTTGATTTGGCTCGTTAACAAGCTGACCTTATTATATGTTATACGCACTGATTGTCAGCCCTAATAGCTTCTTCATCCATCTTCGCATCAACGTCGACATCAATTGCCCACTAAGGTAGGTTCGTAAGTTCTAATGTTCAATCTCTATCTGTTCAATTTATATTTTCAGTACAGGTCTTATGGGAGAGCTTTTTCAAACCCACTACTAGTGCCGGCTGGTGTTTGCATAGCACACAACTTAAGAAATTGCTACTGAAATATTCCATAAGCCGACGTACATTCTAAAGGGTTATCCATTTTGCGGTAAAGTATAGGGCTGGAATTCGACATGTGTCAAACTAAGTTTTTAAATAATTTTTTTTTTTTTCAGTTGAAAGATGGATCGCTTAACTATCGCACAACACATACAAATTGTTAAAACCTACTACAAAAATGGTGATTCAGCCTGCAGCCACATATCGTGCTTTAAGAGGAGATTATGGTTTAGATAATCGTCCAAATACGCAACCAATTGGCAAAATTTTGAAGAAATTTGAAGAGACTGGATTGGTTACAGATATTGTAAGGCCTGTGCATCATCGTTTCGCTCGTACCACTGAAAATATCGCTGCTGTAAGTGAAAGTGTTAGGACTGTCTTACGGCACATTATGGCGTATTTTGCATTTGGATCTACAACTAACATACATATAAAGTCCAGCTCACACAACAACTGAAGCCAGCTGACCATTCACAACGTCGTAGATACGTCGAATGTGTGCTTGAACAACAAGCGGTGGACGTCGATTTTTCAAACAAAATTTTCTTCAGCGACGAAGCACATTTCTCACTCGGTGGGTATGTTAATAAACGAAATTGTCGTATTTGGCGTTCTGAGAATTGAAGAGAGGCTATTAGATCCACAAAAAGTCACTGTTTGGGCCGCTCTTTAGTCCGGAGGTGTGATTGGATTTTACTTCTTCGAAAACGACGATGGAACGACGATGGAACGACTGTCACCGTCAATTCGGAGCGTTATGGTCACATGATAACCGACTTTTTTTTGCCTGCTATTGAAGAATACGACTTGGAGAATATGTGGTTTCAACAAGACGGTGCCACATGCAACACAACTCGAGCGAATATGGCTTTATTGCTAGAGACATTTACTGGCCGCGTAATTTCTCGTCGTAGCGATATCAACTGGACACCAAGATCATGCGATTTGACACCGCTGGACTTTTTTTTGTGGGGCTACGTGAGAGACCATGCTTATGCAGATAAACCTTTAACTCTTGAGCACTTGAAAACCAACATTCGTCAAGTTATGGCTGAGATACCGCCCAATATGAGTCAAAAAGTGGTTAAAAATTACCTCAAAAGAATCGATGCTTGCAACAATTCGTGCGGTGGTCATTTAAATGGTGTACTGTTTCACACATGATGTCAACGTTCAAACTTTATAATAGAAAGAAATATCATGAAATAAAATATTTTGTGTTTTATTTACGTTTACTTTTGAAACCACAAACCATGACCTGTCTCCTCCCCGACTGAGAGGAGACTCGCCAATTTGACTCTCGCTTATTGTCTTTATTAAAAAAAATAAATACATACAATGGTTAATGTCGATTTCGTTTCAACAAACACATCGACTTGCCGTCGATCCGCCGTCAATTTTTTTCTGAAAATCAAATTCGTTTCAAATTAAAACCAATATTTTTCTGGAAAAACAGATCCGTATTGAATCTCTTTTTGGAGACGGATTCAAAACGGATTTGTGCACAGATTCGTACACACACTACAATATTTGTTTTGACGTTTCTCAATTGTTGTGTTGTGAATTAATTTTTATTTTGTGGCAGTGTACAGAAAAAGTAAATTAATATATTAAAAAATAAAAAAAATTGTTAAAAACTTCTTGGAAACAAATATTAAAAAAGTGCAAGTGGGTTTAGGAACTCCCCCGCGTTGGAATCGGGAAATTAAAACGAAATAATGATGTTTGAACGAATTGAAGATTTGTTTTTTTTTAGAGCTGCCAAGCAACACACACAGTCCCAAAAAGAGATTCCGTCCGTAATCGTTCTTTTCAAAGCCAAAAAGTATTGGTTTTAGTAGCGAATCCTAATTATTGAAACGAAATCGACATAAGATTTACCACAGGTCCTTTGATTGAAATTCTAATACTTTTTCTTTGGTTTTCGCTATGGAGCTTTTATAATCAAAGCTTTCTTAGAGCTTTTGAGAGCATATATTTTAAGTTAAGGCAAAAAAATGTTCTCGCTGTGTGCTTTTGTGCTTAAATCTTTTGTTTTTTTTGGCAAAACGGTTAAAATGCAGCTATATATTATTTGTTGGGTCTTGTTTTAAAGAAAAAATTACTATTTGATCAAGTTTTTGATAGACTTCGGTTCTTTAATTAATCACAACTTTAAGACCCATTTTTTGATCAATCATAAATATTTATGTTCAACTGAAAACGCTTATGCGCTACTTTTTCCTCTGTGTAAGCTGTCAGAACTAAAATGCTTAGGTTGTGTATCACCAAACGGGCCTTAATTACCAAATAGTTTTTTTGTTTGTTATGCTGATATACTGTGTTTACATTTAAAATGGTTTCCAGTTCTTCGACGGACACAAGTTCCTTACTATACCTTATTTATACGTTTTTTTTTTCTGATTTATTTTCACGTTAAAATAGATTAGGTCTTCTGGGGAACTCTTAAAAAAAACGCGCCTAATACCTCACCTCTCGGTGGTGTGGATTGATTTACTTTTATTTGGATTTAGTTTAATTTTTTTTAGATTTAGTTTAACTTTTTTAGATTTGGTTTGCGATCTATATGTTTTTGTTAATGAAATCTATATGAAGAGTCTGTAACCCTACCGATATTTGTGAGAGAAATATGCCAATTTATTATGTTCAATACGGCAACCATGTAAAATGTAAAAGCTTTATAGAAATAGAGATAGCTTATTGAAATTCTTAATAGTAGGGGTGAAAGGAAAACATCCTAACTTCCCTGTACTGAAAATATAAATGGAACGGAGTATAATAACTTGTAAATTTATTGTTTTGCAATCCATGTGACATTTAAAATGTTGACGCTTGAACTTTATACTCAATATGATTTGATTTGATTTTTATTCATTATCTTAATATTTTTAACGTTAGGCAAAATTATCGTCGGAGTTACAAAACATTACAGAACCAGAGAAATACAAGCCGAATATATAGGCAGACAGGCAGCCGCCAGTCAAAGAAATCAAATAGACTTGGTAATACATATACGGTGTTCCATAATCTCATTATACATTGTAAATGTTTAATAATTAATTGAAATTGCAAGCTATTTTTTTTACTTCTCTTGTGTGTTTGAAAAAGTGTCCTTTAATGGAAATAAAATTAAACGCACGAAAGGGTCTAATGATCTTGCTCTTGCCTTTCAAAATGTTGATGGGAATATAGACATTAAGGATGTATGGTAATGATTTAATCATGCACCCAATTATAAAACACCTGTTCAAACACCTGTACAAAATTTAATCAGAATCGTTTGAGTCGTTTTGGAAAAAAAATTTAAATTTTTAACAAAAAAAAAACTCAATATATAGTACATACGCCCACCAATTAAGACTCTAGCTCAATGTAAGCTTGAACACACATGGACAAACATACAATGGTATCACGCCAACCTCTTTTTCTAACTTCTTCATCATCTGAGCAATCTGATTTTTCACGTGAAACCAATACTTGGTCTATGAATGAGCTGAGCAAGTACAAGAGTACAAAATAAAATTACCGCTTAACCCCAAAGGGTATGTTTTTTTTACTGCTTAAGTTATTTGATATAGGGACATTAAGAAGGATAGTTATAGAAGCTAGACACGAAAGAGAGAAAACGGGTATGGATGGAATTAGAATATAAAATGCTAAAAGTTAGGGACATTTCACGACTCTTAATGTTAATTATGTGGGCAAACAATTTGAATACACAAAACTTTTACAGACTATGTTCTGTAATAGGCTTTAGGAGATAAGTCGTGAGCAATACACAACATATAACACCACATTCGTGGAACTTGTGACATTTTCCGGTTGAAATGGTTCACTTGAATTGAATGGTAATTTGAGAAGAAAACGAAAGAAAGGCTTTCTTTGATGGGCGCTTAGCTTAGGTGTGGACTGTTATGTCGACGAGTATTATGATGCAGGTTTTAATTATAATTAACATTATAATGGAGGTATGTACTAGAAAAGGTTATTCTGTATATTTTTGCATGCTGAAGTAGGATTTTGAAAAAAATATTAAGTTATTAAAGGTAAATTTTTCGAAAGTAAGAGATGGATGAACGGTGGATGATGATCCAGTCACAATAAGCTTGCATGAGCTTTTTAACCTATTGTATTATTTTAAGCTTGTATATGCTTTTAAATCTTCTAAAATAACTATCTTTTATGCGAATTATGATTTCGTTAGGTATCTAAAAGATAGTGTAATAAATAAACTGGAGCTGCAGCAATCAAATTTGTTCATGAACCATTTTTACTTGCGACATAATATGTCGGTACCATAGGGCAAGTCTTGCATTTGAAAAAAAAAACATGTGCGTCTCGGGACGCCCGACAGAAGTGATAACTTAAACTAATCTAAGTTGAACTATTAATAATTGAAATTGTTTAACCTGAGAACAGCTTCGAAAGCTCTCCGTTAATTTGATTATTTTCAAAAGTTCTCCGTATGCGTTAGAGAAAGGGAAGCCAGACAGACTGTCGCCGTAACGCGTTACGTAACAAATCGGTTTATCCCATAAGAAGTTATCACTTCAAAAAATATTGTTTTTCCGAAAAACTTTTTTTTCAAATATTTTGGTATACGAGCATTATTTAGAATTTGAAGGATCCCCTATATAATTTTTTTTTATCGAAATGCGTTGAGCCGCTTATGAGAAAGTTGCAAATCGAAAAAAATGTAAATTATTGTATGGCAGGTACCGTTCATAAAAAAATATGTAAACAAATTTGTATACCAAAATGTAGAATATGCATGCCTATAATGGTACACAGAGTTTTTTTAAAATCAAAATGGTTAAAGCCGTTTTTAAGATAATTAAGATAGAAGAAACAATTGTACGGCAATTTGCGGCATTTTGGGGGGTTAAGAAAACAAGTTTGAAGAAAATCTCTTCAGTGGTTTAGATTGTGGACGACCTGCAGAGAGACGGACTTGTGGGAAACACTTTGTTGGTGTTCTCCATCATCGTAATGTCAAGTTTGATTGAAATCTCGAAAACGATTTTTTTTCCAAATGCAAAGCTTGCCCTCAATGGTAAAATTGGATGTAACGTGCATTGATAAGAGAAGAGAGATGGCCAGATTAGATGCCACCAAAAGTTTTAATCTCTTTCCTACATATTATTTTGTTCACATATGTACATACATATGTATATATATTCTAGAAAACCTACCCATCATATTAGAGATACCAACTCCATTTGTAAAGATCTAAGCATTTACATACATACATGCATATGTGAGTATACAATATACATAAGATACTGTCTTGACTTTCAACAACTTAATTTGCTTTAATTTAATTGACACATTTGTAGGTATACACTTGAAAACCTACTTACACATTTTCTGATGCATATATCTATATGCTTATGCCAGCACTTTTGTAGACGACGACTGGGGCAATAACTTTGTGGAACACTCTTTCTAAAAATACTGATTTTTTTATCAACTTTTGCATTTATAATGAAAGGAAAAAGGAACAAAAATCGAATGAATTTGTTCTTGTAATGATTCAAAATAGCTTTTACCGGCCTTTTTTAGTCCACGAAATTTGCGTTTTCTTCCGGCGATCTCATCAGTTGGCTAGTCAGCGCCTTACCAATACACACTTTTTATTAAGTTCAGTTCAACTTACATGGATTGTTTGACAAAAAAAAAAACAGTGTGAACCAACAACAACAACATTAAAATTTTAATCATTAAAATTGTTCTTTTAACCCTCTAAGATATGTATATTGTAGGACACATTTCCGTTATTTTTATACCGGCATATAGTCTCACCTTAATTTTAAGACCTTGACCTTAAAGATTGGACTAATAGAAATGACGATATAAGCTCAAAACAGGCACCACATATTTTATTTTTAATGAATTTTCAAACAGATCTATTCTTCTAGACTGAACATCGATGATAAGAGTCGAACTTAGTTGGCAATTTTGAATGTTTTTCTCTTGTTTTAAAATTAAGATTTCAAAGCTTGTATAGTTCACAGAATAATGTTTGATACATCACAATAATCGTCATATTGTCTACTTCTATTCATGGAACCAGTCAAAAGTAAATGACTGATATATGCAATCTTCTCAATATTACAGTTTTCTTACGGTTATTGACATTCTAGGAATCCAATTTTTTACAAAACATTCATCGCAATATACTCTATTATTTCTGAAAATTTCAGATTTCTAGGTCCACTCCTTAAAAAGATAAAATTATTTTAGTTGATAGTGCGTTATGCGTTACGTAACGAATCAGTTAACAATCCCATAAAAAGTTATCACTTCAAAAATCAAACTCGAAATTTTAATCCGACTTGACATTATAAGATAATAGAGAACACAAATAAAGTGGGTCCCGCAATTCCCTATGTTAGTCTGCAATACTATATTCTGTTAAATTTATATTTTCAGTACAGATATTTGCTTTTCACTCTGACTGTTAGAGATGCCAATAAGTTCGTACTGTTTTAAAGCTCTTATAGGGTTGCAGTAGCAAGCATAATAAATTACCACAAACCTAGCAGTGGTAACTCTGATTCAATAAGTTTATTTAAAAAGCACAGAACGAATACGAGGGTTGAGTCTGAGACTGAGTGCATGGTTAAGGCACACAATAAGAAGCAGCAGTGTGTACTTGAATGTGCAGTAGGTAGGTCATGGTGGGATAAACGTTGGGTTTAACAATATTACAAAAATAATTTGTATGTAACTCAGTGGTTATCTTCAGTGGGAATCAGCGACAGGTACGAGTGTGTTTGTAAAAGCTCTCCCATAAGGCCTGTACTGAAAATATAAATTGAACGGAGTATATCTACAGCCTAAACCGTTGAAACGATTTTCTTCAAACTTTGAATTGTTTTTTAGCCCCAAAAATAAATGTACCTGTCACACAATTCGTTCTATAACGTTAATTATCTCGAGAACGGTTCTAACTACATTTTGGCCCGTTTCCATGCAACCATTTGTTTGATTTTCGACTTTATTATAAACGGCTCCACGGAGTTCGATCAACATTTTTATATAGGAGGTCTTTCAGTTTCCAAATTTTGGACAAAATAGTTTTTTTGGATTTTTCAAAAAAAAAAAAATTTAATTCAATATTTCAATTTTATAACAGAATGTTAAAAAAATCGTGCGGCCATTTTTTAACATTCTGTTTTTAAAATTATATTGTTGCCTACCAATATTTTTTTTAGATAAAAATTGTAAAATTTTTGTTTATTAAAAATTAGATAAGGACGAAAAATATTTAGACGTTTCTATTAAGAGTCTTGTGCATACGATGTGATCGAACATAAGAGCAAGTATGTGCGATCCAGTCATGCATTTTATTTTAATGAAACTGTAGACTTTACCACAGATTTTTCTTAACCCTCGGTCTCGGACCAATGACATACGGAACATCTGCCGTGGAGGTCATTTGGATAAGTTATTGTAGAGTTTACTAAGTTCCTAAACCTCTATAAGATAAGTATAATTTTCCCGAAACGGCCAAATATCAGATAAAAGTTTTTAAGACACTTACAAACATTAAAAAGAGCAATAAAGCTTACGTCATGGTGTATGGTATACAATACTGTATGTGAGTTCATTCTAGTCGCTTTCTCAGCGCTCTACTCCGAAAACTGTTGATGTTACAGTAAAATGCAATGGACATTTTTGTAGATAATTTTACTAGGCACAATTTATATATTGACCACTATTGACGTCCGAGCAATAAGTCGCGAGATATTTGCAAAAACTGATTTTCGTTACTTTTTGACCTTCTAACTTTTTTAGCCGGTGCGATGTGGATGTCGATTTTTCACATCTTCATTACAACACCGTAATAAAGGTGTATACAAAAATTCAGCTCACTAGGAAACAATAATGGAACTTTTCCGCAGATAAAACCTAAAATGACTGGACTACTAGGTGTCTAAAAACCTTAACTATTTCAACTGGAAAACAATTTCCACAACAGACTTCACCTTCATCAAATGGCAGTAAAGTGACTCCACCATTACATGTTCAATTTAACATTCTATAACGTTCGCAGTTTTGAGCATGGAATAATATATTTATATCATGAATCGCTCGTATTCTTAGACTGAAATATATCAATTTATTTTAGTTGCTTAAAGTTAATTTTTGTTTTGCAAACCAGATACGCAGTAGGTGGATATCACAGTTTAAGTCAACCACAAGGCTAAGAGGCATAAGCTATACCAAGATCGTCAGCAAAAGCCGTTACTTTACCTACGAATGGAAGGCTGAACCGAGAGTTTATATAGACGAGAAACAGAATAGGACCAAGGACAGAACCTTGTGGTTTGAAACGCTAGTGTTACTCAAAAAATCTCCGATTTCCACTCTTTGGGTCCTGTCCTTTAAGTAGGACACCAGCCAGTTATAAGAAAAATCCACGGAATCCAATATTATGTAGTTTTTCAAGGAGAATGCTATTGTTAACTGTATCGAATGCCTTACTTATATCTACAAACAAATCATCTAATCCCTTATTAACTAACGATCAGAATCCAAGAAGAGCATCTTCAGTAGAAAGCCCTTCTCTAAAACCGAACTGTGAACTATTAAAGGAATTTATTTTGTTAAGATAACGTAACATTCCATATTTAACAGATTTTTCAAATATTTTAGATATGAAGGAAAGCCAATGAAATAGGTCTATAATTATTAACCTATGTTTTATTACCTTTTTTTAAAAAGTGGAATAATGCTAGCACATTTTAGTTTTAATGGAAAAATTCCAGTACAAATGCTTAAATTAATAAGATGAGCTAGGATATCAGATATATTGAGTGCGATTTGATTTTACAATCATCAACACAAGAGTACGAGCTATTGAGAGAATCGATTAAATTATATACGAGTACCTCAGATCCAGTAACTGGGTCAAAAAAAGAAACAACTATGATAAGTGCTATCTACCAACCCAATATCGGATTCACATCGAAGACAGAAATCAATTGAATACGAAGTTTGACCAACAGAACCAAAAAAATCATTGAATTAGTTAGCAACAATCATAGGGTCGTCAACTTCAACAACATCACTATTACGTACAATCGAGTTGGAAATATTAGATGAATTGGTGTTAATTATACTGTTTATAGCTTTCTATTAACTCATTACTCATTAAAGAGTAATAATATCTATCACGACTCAATCTAATTTCGTAGTTAACCTCTTTTTCCACATTTTTTTGTGACGACTTTTTAAAACGGTATTCGATGGATGCTGGGAACATTTTTTACGTAACTTATTTTTAGTTATATAAGATTGTAAAATCTCTTGAAATAAATCATAAGCATTACTTTCGGCAAAGACTGTATGCCAATTTTCAAAACGTAAGGTATTGTTCAGAAGATCAAAATTTAACCTTTTTTAATAAATGAAAATGAAGTATTTGTCCTAGGTTTCAAGTTTTTCATGGTGCTAAACAAAATTCCAGTCATACAATTTGATATATGTAGATCAAAATTAATACCATAACATTGACTCAAAGATAAATCTTTAAAACGGGCAAATAAATGATCTAGACAGGATCCTGAGGTTGGCCTTGTGGGTTCATTAAAAAAGTTAGTATTTTACAACTTTACTATAACTGTAAAGGTTTCTCAAAGATAAAAAATCTGTTGTAAAATATTTCCTTCGGCTCGGGACTTATGTTTATTTCTGCTTCCGTTGGTTTGTGGAATTTATCCTAAAGATTTCCTGAAGCCAATTCATAACAAGTACGCACCTGTGCTAACGTGCTTCCTTATATTAATCAATTGGGAGCAGTATGAAATTAGGAGCAAGATGCAGTATTGTTACTATTTCAATCACACCCACTCTCATTTGAGTGCCAAATACTTGCATTGTCTATTTTCTCCTTTGGTGCTTCGAATGTTTCAAAGACTTTTTCTTTGAAAATGATTACATCAGTTAATCAAAAGAACCGCATTATTTCCGTTCCGAAAACCATCCTAAATATTATTGCCGTAAGAAAATGAAATAAAAAAATGATCTTATGTTCGATTATATAAAATATGTTTTGAGTTTTTTTGATTGGCTATATACAAATTTTGATCGAAATCCGGCAAGTCGCTTATAAGAAAGTCGAAAGTCAATAAAATGGTTTTAGCCGCGTTTTATTATACACGAAGATCTATATAGATCAGAGCTTTGCATACATTACAACAAAACTACAAGATCTTGATGTCTATCCAGTTCAATTTTCCTCACCCAGAATTTAATTACATATCCCACCATCAGGGTTAGCATCTTAACATGTACAAGTTGGTACTTCAGTTTTGAATTGTCAACCACCGTGTTGTCAAATAATCAAACAACTACTTATAATTTATTAAGTCTGCTTCTACGCTAGTGTAATTTGTATGTGGTTTCCCATTGGTAAAAGATATCAAGTTTGCCAAGTTAAATCCTTCCACAAACAAAAATTTGTTTCTTATTCTCAATAAATTTTGCAGATCCGTATTTTTCTGTGGATCAACATCGGTGCAATACAATTCAAACACCCAGTAAAACACTTATGCGAATAATATACCCACATCTCTATAACGCACTGGATAGTGTGTTCTTTAGGCCGCGCCCTCGACTCCATTAGAAATATTTATTTCGGCCATTATTGCAGACACTACTACTACAAATTTATATTTATTTGCTATGTGGGCAAACATAAATCGTGATATTTCATTCATCTCCAAGAAGCGCTAAGCGCTTTAAGTAAAGGGTTATCCATTTTGTGGTTTCGAAAGTATAGGGCTGGAATTTGACATCTGTCAAACTAAGTTGTTCAACCAATTTTTTTTTTCAGTTGAAAGTCTGACATTTACGAAAATGGATCGCTTAACTATCGCACAACGCATCAAAATTGTTAAAACCTACTACAAAAATGGTGATTCTGCCACAGCAACATATCGTGCTTTAAGAGGAGGTTATGGTTTATATAATCGTCCAACTACGCAAGCAATTGGCAAAATTGGGAAGAAATTTGAAGAGACTGGATTGGTTACCGATATTGTAAGGCCTGTACATCATCGTTTCCCTCGTACCACTGAAAATATCGCTGCTGTAAGTGAAAGTGTTGCCGAAGACCCGAATGTGTCGATTCCTCGTCGTTCTTAGGAATTAGGACTGTCTTACGGCACATTATGGCGTATTTTGCATTTGGATCTACACCTAACATCCATATAAAGTCCAGCTCACACAACAACTGAAGCAAGCTGACCATTCACAACGTCGTAGATACGTCGAATGTGTGCTTGAACAACAAGCGGTGGACGTCGATTTTTCAATCAAAATTTTCTTTAGCAACGAAGCACGTTTCTCACACGGTGGGTATGTTAATAAACAAAATTGTCGTATTTGGGGTTCTGAGAATCCTCATGTAATTGAAGAGATGCCATTACATCCACAAAAAGTCACTGTTTGGGGCGCTCTTTGGTCCGGAGGTGTGATTGGACCTTACTTCTTCGAAAACGACGATGGAACGACTGTCACCGTCAATTCGGAGCGTTATGGTCATATAATAACCGAATTTTTTTTGCCTGCTATTGAAGAATACGACTTGGAAAATATGTGGTTTCAACAAGACAGTGCCACATGCCACACAACTCGAGCGAATATGGCTTTATTGCAAGAGACCTTTCCTGGCCGCGTAATTTCTCGATGTGGCGATATCAACTGGCCACCAAGATCATGCGATTTGACACCGCTGGACTTTTTTTTGTGGGGCTACGCGAAAGACCGTGTTTATGCAGATAAACCTTTAACTCTTGAGCACTTGAAAACCAACATTCATCAAGTTATGGCTGAGATACCGCTCAATATGTGTCAAAAAGTGGTCGAAAATTACCTCAAAAGAATCGATGCTTGCAACAATTCGCGTGGTGGTCATTTAAATGGTGTACTGTTTCACACATAATGTCAACGTTCAGACTTTATAAAAAAAAAAAATATCATAAAAAAAATATTTTATATGTGGTTTATACGTTTACTTTTGAAACCGCAAAATGGATAACCCTTACTTTGGAATAGGTATATTCTGTTTTTTAATGAATATTATTAAAATTTAACATGAAAATAAGCAAACTATGAACAAGATTAGAAGTTTTGTGAGAAATTTGTGCACGAATAATGTGGGATGTCATGAAACGTCAAATTTTATTTCTCCTTTTAATTCTTCTGAGAAGACAAGAAATAATTACAGATTCTAATGTCTATAATTAAAAAAAAAACAGACATAAGGGGCCTCCACAAGAAATATTGACTATATGACACATTTCTTGCTATCATTTAATTCAAGTGGAGGCCTAGTGGACTAAGAGCCCAGGGCCGGCAGACATACGTCATTTTATCATAGGTGATTTTTTTTCTGCGTATAGATACCAAAGTAGATAAGAACGAAAGGACATTCCGAATTTTCCAAAGCTGGGGCTTTTCGGAGATATGCAGTTTTAACAGTGCATTCCAACTACGTTATATATATATTATAAAAAATAAAAACATGATAAGATACCGAGTTTCTTGTTAATAAGTTTTCTTGGTTAAATAAAAATAAAATAATTAGATTGATTTAAAATAGTTTTTAGGTCGAAAGACATTAGTTCTAAGAGTTATAGTTTAGTTTAGAGCGCCTGTAAAGGGGTAAAGGGCCAGTAAATTAGTTGTAAGTTATTGATAATTAGGCTAGTTTTATGAATTTTTGTCTAGCTTTAAGATAGTTATAAGGCAATAATAAATAAAAATGAATTACAAAAAAAACCGCTGTCACATAGGATTTCACCAAGGCATTTTTCATTGAGGAGTGAATTTCCTACTGGGTTAGTGTGTTTTGGATTCGAAAGTTTCGCTATAGTATGGGGGAGCCTTAATTAATTTCTTTTATACACAACTGGCAACTCCGCTTTGACAGAAATGCAAAAAAAAATCATGTTTTAATCATTTGAAGACAATTTTTATTTTTAAAACGCAAATTTGATTGATTTTCTTTTTTCGATGCTGGGGATTCTTGAGTACTTGTGATATTTGTCAACAAGTATTAGCATTTTTTATCATAATTTACCATACCATTAAAATTAATTACATTATAAATATTTATTTTCCTTGCAATTTGGTTGTATTCCAAGACAGAACTTTTCTGATTTTACCTTTTGATTTATAACTTTAAATAAATAGGGTAATAACGTCTACGTGCAATGGCTCCTAAGTTGGTATAAATGCTTTCCTATCAACCTCGCCCAATAAACTGAATACAATACAAAACTCCCATCGTCAAACTAATTAATATTCAAGACAAGTACTTTTGGCATGCGATATATTCGCAACTGTTTAAGTCCTGTCTGATGTGTCCGTAAGTTCTTTAGTGCTTATTTTTGGTATTCACGCCTGCGTCAATCAAACTAGTTTAAATTAGGTATTCTTTTTATATCATCTTTTGGTACCTATATCAGAAAGAAGTTAAAAATTGAGACCACAAATCAATAAACTCATTGGCAGTCATTAAGGAGAATAATTTTGCAGGGGGCTGCTTTTCAGTGCCTTTAGAATATTTAAGTATTTAATTGTGTGGATGTGGACTTTTGCACGCCTGAAGAAAGAATCAAACTCAGTTTTGGACTTAATGGGTTTAATTGTATGGCGTCGAAAACAATGCACGTATTGATACTTTGGATAATACGTTTTGTGCATTCAACGAAAAGATAAGATAAGACCTACAAAGAAAATAATCGCGGTTATATAGAGTATGGGTGGTATTAAATTGACAATCAATTTAAAAAAAAAATAGTAAGCAAAATCTCGATGTCATTCTATGGACGTGGTTGATAGAACATCACTCGAAACGAAATAACTAAATTAACACCAAAAGTCTACGAAATTGTTTCACGTACTCACAATTGAACACAACACATAAAATTGATATATTCACCACTATCAGTATAATTAAAACATTTCCAAAGAAAGAAGAAAAAACCATTTCCCCAAATATCTATGAAACGTATTATACTATGTTTTCAACGAACGGTAATCTCTTGTAGATCTGCTAAATGTCAAACCAAGGAATACCCTTTTTATACAGGAACAAACACAGGCGATTAAAATCATCAGGCGTGGTGAAAACTGCCAAAAACCACCACTTTAATAGGTTTTCCGAAAAAACAAAGAACACTATTAGATGCCACGGATCAATGCAAATTTTATAAAAAAGTACCTCGAAAAATTAAGGACGGATTTTGATGAAATCCTCTTTTATATTTTTAGTTTTTTAAAAACAATATTTCATTTTTTATTTTGGTATGCAGGTTTTTAGAGTTTATTAATATCCATGTGATTATAAAATTTAAAATTATGTATATTTTTTTGACTAGGTAGTTTTAAAAATATTGATTTTTCAAAAATTAATTTTTATTAGAAATAAAAAGTTATTCAAAATTTTTCTCAGGTATAAAATTTGACAAAAATACAATGTACCGTTACCAAGAAAGCCAAGAATTAAAAAACCGTTATATGGAAGGAATCGTAAATAGACTTTACCAGATTAAATGGTAGCTGTAGTATTAACGAAAAAAATTCTCAAAACTTTTTTTTTTCAAAATCGTTGCAGCCGTTTTCAAGAGCAAATAAGCTTTTCTTTAAAGGTTGTATGGTAAGTACAGTTATTTTAAGGGCTAAAAATAAAGTTTTAACTTCCAAATTTGAAGGTGGTAATCGCATAAGCCGTTTAGGCTGCAGCTAGTTATGCATACAGACGCACAGACTGACAGACTGGCAGACTGACAGACTCAAAAACTGACATATTGACAGACTGACAGACTGACAAACTGACAGACTGACATATTGACGGACTGACAGATTGACAGACTGACAGACTGGCAGACTGACAGACTGACAGACTGTCAGACTGACAGACTGACAGACTGACAGGCTGACAGACTGACAGCCTGACAGACTGCCAGACTGACAGCCTGACAGACTGACAGACTGACAGACTTACAGACTGACAGACTGACAGACTGACAGACTGACAGACTGACAGACTGACAGACTGACAGACTGACAGACTGACAGACTGAAATCCTGACAGACTGACAGACTGACAGACTGACAGACTGACAGACTGACAGACTGACAGACTGACAGACTGACAGACTGACAGACTGACAGACTGACAGACTGACAGACTGACAGACTGACAGACTGACAGACTGACAGACTGACAGACTGACAGACTGACAGACTGACAGACTGACAGACTGACAGACTGACAGACTGACAGACTGACAGACTGACAGACTGACAGACTGACAGACTGACAGATTGACAGACTGACAGACTGACAGACTGACAGACTGACAGACTGACAGACTGACAGACTGACAGACTGACAGACTGACAGACTGACAGACTGACAGACTGACAGACTGACAGACTGACAGACTGACAGACTGACAGACAGACAGACTGACAGACTTTAGGCTTCTCTATGATCGTAATTAGGTTGGATCTGATCATGTGGGTTCGGTGGCGTGATGCAAAGTGCGTTGGCTACTAAGCGGCTAGTCATGGTTCAATACACGATGAAGGCACAAGAAGTTTTTCAATTAAAATGAAAAAGTAGACCAACACCACTAGAGCAAAGGAATCTGATGATCGGCCTTGGCAGGTCGTGAAATAGCTATAATTCCGGCCAAAAATAATTGAGAAAAAACTTGGTGGTAGCACACTCAAGTTGTTGGGCATTCAAAGTCATTAAATGATGTGATCGTAATGTAATGTTGGATTGTTAGAATCTTTCTATTTTATGAATGCATAACTTGCTTATAACTAGAACCTATAATCGCAAGTAGAAATGATGATACTTCGAAAAAATTGCGTCAAAGCTGAATTAGTGGAGAGCTTCATTTTTACGTCCTAAGTATTTTCTAAAAAGTGCCCTTAATTTGAAGCGGAGCAAAAAAATTTAAAACCACAGTTTTTTTTTGAAAAAAAAATTGTTGGTACACATTGTAGATCAAGTCATTCTACACAAAAAATATTAAGACACTTAGTATCGTACAATTGATAGATCTGGAGAAAAAGGATCGAAAACATTGGGATCAGCTATAGTAAGTCTAGTTGCTTTAACGAATGAATTTAATCTATATATACATTTTCACGAACAAGTAAACTTTGGTACCGTATAACTTAACAATGATTTCACATTCAGAAGTCGTTAACATTTCAGAGAATGGAACAGTCTTTTCTTAGAAAATTTTGAGAAAAATAAAGGTTTTGGGAGTTATTGAACAAAATATAATAAATTATTATTTTTTAAGATGGCAGAGTTTCTCTTCCCGTTCCACACGTAAAACTTGTTGTTTTTTAATGGAACATGTCTTTCCAAACATAACTACAAAATAAAATTCCCCACTCAAAAACATACATTTATTATTTTTTTTTGAAAAAATGTTTTTCTCCAAATCTATTAATTGTACGATAAAAAGTGTGTTAATCTTTTTTCAAAAAAAAAATTTCCAAAATTTCCCCTCTAAAATTGTTTGCTACGCTCTTAGGGTACATTTAAGGAAATGCTTAGGACGTACAAATGAAGCTCTCCACCAAAATTCAGCTTTATCGGAATTTTTTTGAAGTTAATATCTTATTTTCCTAGACTATTAGTACTAATGTTCAATTTTTATAGTGTACACAAGTTTTTTTTTTTTGCGATGCGCGTTAAAATGTTAAACCACATATGTACATCGGCTTACTCAAAAATCCAGAGAAGAATACGTACGATTCATGTATGCATATCGTTGGAATAGAAATCGCTCATTTTTCAAGAAACGTCAAAACGTCACAATATAGTTCGTTACCTACCTGCCAAGCCATGAACTGTCAAAATCCATTGAAGGATAGCTCCTATTTAAATAGATTAAATACCCTCTACAAAATTTAAATTTTACCTCAGAAAATTCTAAATTTTCCGATTTAATTTTTTGCTTCGGAAAAATTTTAGGACTTTATGGTGACATTCGGAAAAAAATGTTACCCACACGTCAAGCTATAGTATGTTGCCTACCTGTCAAGCCATGAACTGTCAAAATCGATTGATGGATGGTTCCGTTTTAAATACCTCCACCAAATTCAAATTTTACCTCAGAGAATTCGAATATTTTCTAAGTAAGGATGAGACTAAGACCGAAAACCGAGACGAGAGTGCACATTAATATTTTCACGAGAAAAAGACTGGACGAGACGAGACTTGGTTAGGTGACCGAGAACAAGGCGAGACTGAAATTTTACGATTTTAACGAGACCGAGAAGAGGCTTACAAAAGCCTCGCCTGCATTCATTGAACGCATGTTTGAGAAAGGAAATCAGTCAATTTTACATCAATATCATAATTTGTTATGGGTGAGGCAACTTTTGACAACTAGCGAATCAGAAATTAGAAACTTGACCTACTTTCAAGTTGAACGTGACCAAACTGCAAGTTTATTCTCTACGAATTCCCAATTAAAGTTTAAAAAAAAAAAAACTTTTAAGCGAAAGCAAAGAAAAACATTTTTATTTTTCTTTGTGAATTTAAACATAGATATTTATTAATCTAATATATAAAGAACAATCCAAATTATGTTTGTGCGCTGTCTTCTTTTTTTCGGCGAGTCTTATGAGATATATATATGTATTAGATGACGCTGTGCTGCGATCAATGACGCACAACCCGATAGATTGCGTTATACATTGACTTAGGCGTCGTTGATAACTTGGTAAACGGTCTTTGTTGTTTGTTTTTGCGCCGGAAAACAAATCGAAAAACAATGTTTATCATATCACTCTCTCCCTTTTTTTATTAAATTCAAAAAAATCACATTGAAATTTGAACTATCTGTGTTTACTTATAGCTCTGCAGTTGATTTGAAGGCGTTAAATTGGGGCGAGACGAAGTTTGCCTGGGCCGCTAGTAGATTAATATATATATTAGTCTTAATAATTTTTCAGGATTTTAAGCTGGTCACTCTGCTTCCTCAATAGTGACGTTGACTTCAGCGCTGGTATGATTACAAACATAATTCTTAAATGGATGAAGAACCGAACAGAACCAAAAGCATCAAACCAAACGAAAACTCATGGTTCGATTTGAGCTGTAAAGAGGTTATCAGGTTGAGAGAGGTAAGTTTCCGATGTTACAAAGCCAACCCAACTGAGGAAAACCGGAATAAGTTCAAACAAGCTAGAAAGACCTCTAACAGTCATATTGAGCCAACCAAATTTTTACATGAGCAACAATTAAGGCTAAAAATACTACAATGTCCCAAAGGTAGTAAACATTTTTGGTCATTTGTAAGAGACATACGAAATTCCACCTCATCGTCAGGTCCAACGCTCGTTTGGGATAATACTTCTGTGGTAAGCTCCCTAGAAAAAGCCAATTTGTTAGCAGCACAGTTTGCTGCTAATTCTACGCTTCCACAAAGTGATATAACTCCTCCCATACTTGAGAACATTAACAGCTTCATGGGACGTATCAACTTCCGTTCTTGTACAGTTGCCAGAGTTCTTAAAGATCTAGACATTCACAAGTTCGCTGGTCCAGATAGTATCTCCCCTATTGTTCTGATGAGGTGTTCTTTCACGCTGGCAAAACCACTGCGTAAGCTTTACCATCTGTCCTATTCTACTGGTCTCTTTCCGAGTGGATGGAAAACAGCATTTGTCCAGCCTATCCAAAAATAAACCGTATCTTCTTCACCCTCCAATTACCACCCAATTGTACTTACGTCCCTTCTTTCCTAGGTCATGAAAACGATGAAATATCTTGAAGAACGAAAGCTCCTTAATGACCGGCAGTATGGCTTTCGTAGCAATAGGTGGCACAAATCTTTACATAGTTTTGGAGAAAGAAAGATTATTGTGTTTGATATTTCAAAAGCATTTGATAGAGTTTGGAACCAAGCTCTCTAATCAGAAATGCGTGCATTTGGTATTGATGAATCTCTTCTTCGTTGGATTAGAAATTACCTTTCGGACCGCTCAATACAAGTTGTATTGGGCGGTTTCAAGTCTGATATTTACAAAATAAATGCTGATGTGCCCCAGGGCTCCGTTCTGTCCCCGACTCTCTTTCTCATTTTTATCAATGATCTCTTGTCTGAAACATTTAATCCAATATATTGTTTTACTGGCGACAGTACCCTCAGCTTTTCATATTCGTTTTTATATTCACACCAGAAACTATTGAATATATTGAACACCGTCCCAATGTTTCATGCCTGTCATTTTTTTATCGCTTTTTTCATAGACATTGTTCTTATGAAATCGCCAGTTGCATTCCTCCCCTAAAAATATTTGACCGTAATACTCGAGCTTCAAGGAATGCTCATCAGTTCACCATTGAGCTCTACTTCGTACGTACTGTCAAGTATGGGGATTTCTTTTTCAGCTGCACCACACGAATGTGGAATTCTTTACCCGCAAAAATTTTCCCCTCCCATTGCGATATTCAAACATTTAAAACCAATGTACATCGGTATCTCCTGTTTCATCATATCCCCTTTACCTAATCGCTCGTACTGAGTTTAAACATTTTAAGGGTAGTCATAACTTGAGTGCGCGCATATTAAAAAAAGAAGGTGTGTCCACACTAAAAAAACATTTTTGAAAAATCAAGCCAATAATCTAAGACGTTTAAGTACAAAGTTTGACGAAAATCGCGCCAGGCTGTTAGACTAGAAGTCGACCTAAGAGCAGGTGAAATTGCTAGACCCACTTTTGTTGTGTTCTCTATCGTCGTATTGTCAAGTTTTTGACAAGTCACGACTCACGACTCGTTTCCGTTTTCGAGATATCCCATGTAAAAGTGAATATAAAAACTTTAATCGTGATGACTGTGACTGACACTGTGTTTTCTTTTAGATTATGTTCTATGCGCCAAAGCGTGTGTTCCTGAACCATACAGCTGCCGTATTATTGTCCGTTTTCGCACAACATTTTGCAATAAAGGGTTATCCATTTAGCGGTTTCAAAAGTATAGAGCTGGAACTCGACATCTGTCAAAATAAATTGTTAAACCAATTTTTTTTTTCAGCTGAAAGTCTGACATTTACGAAAATGGATCGCTTAACTATCGCACAACGCATAAAAATTGTTAAAACCTACTACAAAAATGGTGAGTCTGTCACAGCCACATATCGTGCTTTAAGAGGAGATTATGGTTAATATAACCGTCCAACTGCGCAAGCAATTGGCAAAATTGTGAAGAAATTTGAAGAGACTGGATTGGTTACAGATATTGTAAGGCGTGTGCATCATCGTTTCGCTCGTACCATTGAAACTATCGCTGCTGTAAGTGAAAGTGTTGCCGAAGACCCGAATGTGTCGATTCCTCGTCGTTCTCAGGAATTAGAACTGTCTTACGGCACATTATGGCTTATTTTGTATTTGGATCTACACCTACATCCATATAAAGTCCAGCTCACACAACAACTGAAGACAGCTGACCATTCACAGCGTCGTAGATACGTCGAATGGGTGATTGAACAACAGGTGGTGGACGTCGATTTTTAGAAACAAAATTTTCTTCAGCGACGAAGCACATTTCTCACTCGGTGGGTATGTTAATAAACGAAATTGGCGTATTTGGGGTTCTGAGAATCCTCAAGTAATTGAAGAGAGGCCATTACATCCACAAAAAGTCACTGTTTGGGGCGCTCTTTGGTCCGGAGGTGTGATTAGACCTTACTTCTTCGAAAACGACAATGGAACAACTGTCACCGTCAATGCGGAGCGTTATGGTCATATGATAAGCGACTTTTTTTTTGCGTGCTATTGAAGAATACGACTTGGAGAATATGTGGTTTCAACAAGACGGTGTCACATGCCACACAACTCAAGCGAATATGGCTTTATTGCAAGAGACATTTCCTGGCCGCGTAATTTCTCGTCGTGGCGGGCGCTATCAACTGGCCACCAAGGTCATGCGATTTGACACCTCTGGATTTTTTTTGTGGGGCTACGCGAAAGACCGTGTTTATGCAGATAAGCCTTTAACTCTTGAGCACTTGAAAAGCAACATTCGTCAAGTTATGGGTGAGATACCGCCCAATATGTGTAATCACCATTATTTGCTTTGAAATTACGTCGAATAAGTCCAAAAATCAACCGCTGTTTTATTGAAAAATTGTGTTCACTTGAAAAATATCGAAACGACACGTCTCGTTACATTCCAAAAAGTGAAGGTTTACTTATTTATTTGTTAAATGAAGCTAATCATCGGGTTCCAGTGAGTGATATCCGCTACAGAGCCATGAATTATGAACTTTTTTCCATATCATAAATGTGAGAAATAGTGTCATAGCTACCCCACTGTTAAGTTCTATAAATATTTTTCGTATGATTTGTCATAAATATCATAGCGAAGGACACTAAAAAATTCTTCGTCAAACTATATAATATATCTACATACCAATGTATATATATCTTGCAACTGACCTTTAAAGTTCAAGCTCACCCATAACTTAAATAGAAGTATTGGTTTTATTCTGAGTATTATTTCTGATCAAAGTTGCTTCCAACTTCGTCACAGCGACCTCGATATATAGACAAAAATAAATTCTTCATTGCACAATAATACACATTTCAACAACAACAACAGCGACACACACTCACACCTGATAAAATAGCAGTTATAAAAAAAAGCTATCAAAGAGTCATTAAACCTTTCCACAACTCAAATACAAATGCCGCCAAGGATAATCAATATCCTTGTCACAAAAATCGACAAAAAAAAACAAACATTTCTCTTAATGACGGTATTGGTATACGCACAATATTTTGTATAACTGATCCAAAAATAAAGGACACAAAAAACAAATAATTCTTTTGGTTACCAAATGGAGCTGTTAATCATCACAATAGGGGGAAGCACTCATATATTGCAGGTAAAACAAGCAAACTCTTTTCAGGCCATTTGGATTGCGTGCTTTTAATACTTAGCTCAGTAGCGGATCTATTTTTGTTTTTGTTTTTTTTTTTTTTATAAAAAAACACAAAGCATTAGCATGATGTCTCCAGAAGTAAAAACACAATTTCGCAAAACTGTGAATTAATGCGTAGCTTGCATGTCACTCTCATCGTCTCATCTGGTACAAAAATAAATGCCCCCTTAAAACGACACGTGTAAACCGCTGAACCGATTTTGTTCAAACTTGGAGCTTAGGCGTTTTAGGTGATTGTCCAAAATAGATTTTTGAATCATTGTTTTAGTCCCAAAAATAACGGTACTTGTCCCGAAGACGGCTCTAACGATTTTGATCAAAAATTGGTGTATGTACCACTTCGGATATGGTCTATATTTTTGCTAAATTTTATTTTTTTAAATATTTTGTTATTAATGGTACCTGCCAATCATATAACCATTTTATTGATTTTCGACTTTCTCATAAACGGTTTAGCGGATTTCGATCAAAATTCTTATACAGGAGACTTAATAATACTGCATTTCAAAATTTTCGAAAAATTGTTTTTTTCGATTTTTGAAAAAAAAAAAATGAAAATTCAAAATTTCAAAAACGGGTGGACGATTTTTTCTGAAATTTTGTTTTTGAATTTATAGTATTAAATATTTAAAATGTTCTTACCAATTTTTTTTTAGAAAAAAATTAATAATATTCATATACACAAATCTAAGTGAAAAACGACTTTAAGAATACATTTAGCCGTTTCTATTAAGAATCTTTAGCATATAATGTGATCGAACATAGGGGCAAGTACATGTTATCCAGTCGTGCATTTTATTTACCTACTAATTACTTTATATACCAAATTTCTTAAAATTCTTTTTGAAAAAAAAAAATGCTGACAATTTTAAATATTTTATAATATAAACTTTAAAACAAAATTTAAATAAAATTCAACTGGATCGTATGAACTTGCTCTTGTAACTAACAACTTTAGTTTAACTAACCACTGACGCTGTTAGTAGGTATAGGCTGTCTAGTTATCCTTTGCAGGATTAAAGCCGATGTAGGTAAGATTACCTTATTGATCCTTAATATAATGAATTGTAGAATATATATATTTCAAGGTATAGTTACAAAAGTATATTTAAATACGAGTAGATTGGAATTGTGAAAATTAGGAGGGTAATATATACCTACCTATATATAGAGAACCTAGGTATATAGATATGTACAATGTACATACAATATATGTATAAATGAAAGCATATGATGTGTAGGTGGGTAAAAATCGTTTTTTAAACTTATAAAAACTGCCAAACACATCCCTTTACTCGGTTTCTCGAAAAAACCAAGAACACTATTAGATGCCGCGGATCAATGAAAATTTTATAAAAAAAGTATCTCGAAAATTGTAGGACGGAAATCCGGGTTTTTATTTTTAGGTTTTTGAAAACAATTTAGTTTTTTTTTTTAATTTTGGTATGCAGTTTTTTAGAGTTTATTAATATACATCTGACTACAAAATTTAAAATTATTTTTTTTGATTAGCTTTAAAATTGATTTAAAAAAAAAAAAATAATTATAAAAAAAAGTTATTTAACATTCCAATATGCAGAATTATTTTGGATACCTAGATCTTCTTAGATATAATATTTGACAGAAATCCATTGTACAGTTACCGAGAAAGCCAAACATTTGAAAAACCGTTGTGAAAGGTACCGTTAATAGAATTTCTAAGTAAAAATTCTCAAAAATTCTTATCAGAATCGTTGGAGCCGTTGAGTCGAGAAAAATAAGCTTTTCCTTCAAGGTCTTTTAAGGCCTAAAAATAAAATTTCAATTTCCCCTCTGAGGAATGCCCAAATAATCACACATACCAAATGCTCGTTATACATACAGACGGACAGACTGATAGACTGACAGACTGACAGACAGACAGACGGACGAACAGACATTTTTTATCGATCACTTTTTTAGACTTCAATATGATCTTAATGTTTGATTGTTAGAATTTTATTTTTTTACGAATGCATAACTTGCCTTATATTTACATTAGTATACATATAATCGCAAGTAAAAAAATCGTACCCGTTTTCGAAATATTGAATTTTCCACAAAAAAAAAAAACATTTTTTTTCCAAAAAAGCCAAAAAATATTTTTCGAAAATGTTGGTATATACTCACATGTTCTGTATTTCACTTTTTGTGAATTTGAGGTACGAAAGTGAATTTAGATGTTCTGTATTCCACATAAAAATGGTCTGTGTTCCGCATAAAATAAAGTTTGTAAATAGCTCATTCCTAATGTGGAATTTTAGGGTTCTGAATATGAAAATTCGTGTTCTACATTCCGAATAGAAACCGTTTTTATACAAATTGTCTGTAACAGGTGATTTTGACTATTTGAAAATGAATTCGAAGTGAATTGGAAGGAGTTGAATCCACTCGAAGTGCAGAACACCTTATTTCATTTTAAGTGAAATTGAAATTCGTTTTGAATTTATTTTCACTCGGAATGCAGAACATGTGTGATAGTATTATTGATAAATCGAAGGACCTCTTATATAAAAATTTTGGTTCAAATTCGTAGAGACGTTTATAAAAAAGTCGAAAATCGAAAAAATGGTTAAATGGCAGGTACTGAAAATAACAAAATATGTAATTTTTTTTTAATCAAATGAAGACTATACTTAAATCGGTGCACACATTTTTTTAAATCAATTTAGAGTCGTTTTTGAGATAATTAAGATGGTAGAAAAATCGTACAGGATGTACCGTTATTTTTAGGGCTGAAAAAACGATTCAAAAATCAATTTGAGACAATCACCTCAAACACTTAAGTACCAAATTTTAAGCAAATCGCCTCAGGCGCTTAGGCTGTAGATCGATTTACAGGCAGACAGACAGACAGGCGAAATTGCGGGATGCACTTACTTGGCGTTTTCTATCATAGTAATGTCAATTTTGATTAAAATCTTAAGTTTGATTTCTATGGTACCTATATCGCAAGTAAAATGGTCTGGGGCATGAGTTATTACTCTACGAATTGACTCTCAAACGAGTTGACTCCCACAGTCAGAAAGAACTAACTCCCACTATATTTATCGGGGGTGATTTGTACCATCGATTTAAGGGAATTATCTAAGGTAACCATGTAGTTGGCTAATATTAAATACAAGTTTAAGCCCCGAATAATTTTCCGAAATGGGTTGGTCTAAAACTTTAAGCGTCTTAAATGTTTGTACAACTAGCCCGTAGGTCCTACACGCATAAGATTAAAAGCAAATAAATACAAAATTCGATGTCAATTTAAAAACCAAGTTTATTTATTTACGATTGTTTCCTTCCTTTTTAATTTGCAAGAAAAAATTAAAAGAAAAAAACCTTAACTGAATACTTTCCAATAGTTACCTAAATCCGTCCTAGACTAAAATCGTCAATTCTGCTCTATTATTTCAGAAGTGAAATAAAGAAAAAAACTCTAAAGGTTAACAGTACAATACAACATCGAGTGGAAATATACCAGTTGTGTTAATTATAATACAGTGAAATCTCCCATGAGCGACAGACATGGTGCAGACTTTTTTGTCCGCCTAAGGGAGTTGTCTTTTTAAGGGAAATCAAATAAAACAATAATTTTCAAAATTAAGAGTATACCTATTCATTTATTTCCAGAAAATAAAAATAACAAAAATATATAAACTTCACTTTTTTTCACAGGAAGTGGAATAAAATTATTAGATTTAACACATGTAAATACATATAAAAATCAGCCTCTAAATACTTTGCAATAATATGTATAAGAAGATCCGTATTTATGTATTTTTCAAAAAAAAAAAAAAAATATTTCAATATTTGCTTTTTAGTTTTAGAAAATTAAATTTGGAATCTGGCCTGTTGGTCAATTAAGAGTTCGTCATTTTTCTTGGCCGTAAAATTGTTTTAAATTTTCAATTGAATTGTTTGCTTCTTCGTAAGAAATTAATAGATGCTCCTACCAGGTCCTGATCCTCTTCCTCAGATTCACTGCCAGCCTTGATTTCATCAGGAACAGCAATATTTTCATCCATCAACACAAATCTTTCAGGTTATCCATCCAATCTGCATTCATGAAGGAGCTTGGAAATTTCTATTAAATTTGCTATATTTTGATCTTTTGATTTGCTATCATCTTCTGGATTGAAACTACCTGAGCGCAAATAAACATAAATCAAAAACTCCAAAATAAACCACTTTCATCACGTGAATGAGAGAAAATAATTTGATACTCGCTGTAGAAGATTGCAACTTAAGAAAAAAATACCATTGTCAAAATTATCAGCGTGATGACATATTCAATCCTGCTCTGGTGTCCGTCTACGACAAAATATTTTGTCATTCATATCTTAAATATTCCTGTCCGTGTGCGTCCAAGAGAAACTGAAAACAATGAAACGTTTATGAAGTAATTTCCGTACAAAAAAATGTGTCCGCCTAAAAGAGATGTCCGCCTAAAGGAGGTGTCCGCAAAGGGAGATTTCACTGTATATTCATTTTGTGGTAATTGAACAAATATAAAGGAAGTCTTTTCTATTTCGGTTTCTAGTGGAAAAAAAAATATATAAAGTTATTGGAAATACATAATATATATAAATATAATTTCCGTACACAAACTCAATATTTAATATTCAGGTCATGTTCGGTATCGGTTCGATATGG
Organism: Philhelius pedissequus; assembly: GCA_910595825.1. NCBI lineage: Eukaryota > Metazoa > Arthropoda > Insecta > Diptera > Syrphidae > Philhelius > Philhelius pedissequus. The sequence continues at coordinate 198,201,801 of OU343161.1, read as the reverse complement.
TACAAGTCTGCATTGCATTTAGATTAGGGCGTGTCATTTTTACATTTAATTCTAATTCCTGGCTTGGCTGTTTTATTTATTTGATTTCCGTAGAACAAACTCAATTGGACATTTATAGTTATTTGTTTTGTATTTATAAACGTATTTTAAAAGTGTTCAGTAATTATATAATCAAACAAATTCTATTGTCAGTGAATAGAATTTATTTGAATTTGTTAACATAGTTACATTATAAGTCTTTAAATTTCGAATGAATTTGAGTGAGCTTTTGGGCATCTTCAGGTTCAATTAACGCTTGACTTAAGATAATTATACAGGGTGGCACACGAATCGTGCTACAAAAATAAAACGTAATAACTTTTTTTCAGTGCGAGTAACCGGCTTATTTTTTTTAATTTATAGGCTACTATTTAGATTTATCAAAATGAATGCTTGGGATACTGAAAAAAAGATCTGGACAGTGCAGCGATACCATTCTTTGCAGTCCGTCATTTCCGTCCAAAGGGTACTTAGGCTGGAGTTTGGCGGTACTACCCCGAGTAGATGGACCATTATAAAGCTGGTGAACATGTTTGCCGAATCTGAAAGCATCGAACGAAGACCGTATCATCGAGATCCAAATGTTCGGGTTCAGGATACAATCATGGCTGTTGCATCGGCAATACAGGCAAATCCAAGTGTTTCGACTCTAAACTTATCGGCCCAAATTGGAGTTAGCAGACAGTCATTACAACGGATGCTTCATGATAACTTAAACTTGTTTCCGTACAAAGTCCAAACTACAAGCAAGTTAAACCATCAGGATTTGCCTGTTCGCCTGTAATTTTGCTGAAAAATGATTGCAATGGCGAAGATGACAACACATTGATAAATTGTTTGTTCATGTCTGATGAGGCACATTTTGACTTAAACGGCAATGTTAACAAGCAAAATTGCCCTATATGGAAAGAATCTAATCCAGAAATGCTCCATGAGACGGAACTGCACCAAGAACCATTCACTGTGTGGTGGGCAGTTTCATCAAGGTGTATTGTTGGGCCATACTTCTTTGAAGAAAACGGTGTTACACAAACTGTCAATGGGGACCGTTATTTAAAGATGTTAAAGGAGTTTTTTTACTCAAAACTTCGCCGAAGACGTATCCCTTTCAGCAGGATTTGGTTTCAACAAGATGGAGTAAGTGCACACGTAGCCACACAAGTTATGGCGGAGCTCCAACGAAAATTCCCAAACAAATTGATATCCACAAACTGCACTTTCCGCTGGCCCCCAAGGTCACCTGACATGACTGCACCAGACTTTTTTTTATGTGGTTATGTCAAGCAGGAAGTGTACAAACCGAAACCCAGGAATTTGACGGAATTGAGGCAGTCCATTAAGACAATAATTGAGGCGATCCCAATTTCAACCCTTCAGGCCACAATTTTCTGATCAGGTGCCGCGTATGCGTGGATGAGCGTGGAGGTCATTTGCGGTCTATCATCTTTAAAAACCATTAGTTATTTAAAATAAAATTTAATTTTAAATCCAATAAAAAAAAATTAATGAAATACATCGATTAAAATAAAAGTTATTTAAATTTCTTATTGTAGCACGATTCGTGCGCCACCCTGTATATAATATATAAGAAACTTGCCTGGCTTTGTTCATTAAACTCATTAATTTTCGTTTAAAAATTAATCTATACGTCAGATGAACATTTTGGGGAAGTAAAGGTATAAAACTACTGCTTTTCACTAAGCCATAAGTTTTCGAATGTCAATTGATTGATAAACGACAGAACACATCAGCATTGATAGAACTGCGGGTATTTAAATATGTCCCTATTACTGTGAATATTGAACAAATTGTAACGATTGTGAATGGTTAGTTGATTAGCCATTTTTCAGTTCTACAGATGATAATTGATAGTGGTTCTGCACCGTTATATTTTGATAAGTGGGGAAGAAAACTATCAAAATACCGGCAATGGCTTAAGTCCTTAGTATAACTAGTTTTTTAGCAATTGATACTTTTATTCAAATTGACATTTTCCATCATACGAGTAAAACTACGTCAACTTAACAGCAGAGCCAGACATTAGACAGTTCCAGAAACTATCTTTGATATTTCGCTTTCTCATTTTAGCACTTGGACAACAACAATGCCCATTTAAGTTATTAAAGAACGAGTAACTTTCTAACATCTTAGCATTTATTAAATACTGTAATTCTACAGTCCAGGTTTTGCGCTGGAAATCACAATGGCCCCTAACGAAATTATCGGTCTAATGCATGAAACAGGTTAGCACAAACATATTCAACAGCACACCGCACGGTAATTTTTTTCTACCACATTGTCAACAGCATTCATTTACAACTGTTTGAATGTCGTAGTAGAAAAGTTTTCAGAAGAAAAATTTGGTCTCACAATTATATCTGTTTAAACGACTGTACCAATTTTCTTCAAACTTGGTACTTAAGCGCTTACGGCCGGCGTTTGTCTTAAATAGATTCTTGAATCGGTTTCTAGCTCCAAAAATAACGGGACTTGCCATACAATTTTGTCTACCATCTTAATTATGTCGAAAACGACTCTAACGATTTCGAACGAGGTATAGTCTACATTTGGTCAACACTTTTTCTACATATTTTAGTATTAACGGGACCGGCCATACAATAATTTTTTTTTGATTTGCGACTTTCTCATAACCGGCTATATCGATTTGCATCAAAATATGCGTATAGGATGTTCTTTGAATTCTAAATAATACTGCATTTAAAAATAATTTTTTTTTTATATTCAATATTTCGAAAACGAGTGGACGATTTTGTTTTGAAATTTTGTTTTTAAGTTTATAAAGGGTTATCCATTTTGCGGTTTCAAAAGTAAACGTAAATAAAACACATAAAATATTTTTTTTTCATAATATTTCTTTTTTATTATAAAGTTTGAACGTTGACATTATGTGTGAAGCACTACATCATTTAAATGACCACCACGCGAATTATTGCAAGCATCGATTCTTTTGAGGTAATTTTCGACCACTTTTTGACATATATTCGGCGGTATCTCAGCCATAACTTGACGAATGCTGGTTTTCAAGTGCTCAAGAGGTAAAGGTTTATCTGCATAAACACGGTCTTTCGCGTAGCCCCACAAAAAAAAGTATAGCATTGTCAAATCGCATGATCTTGGTGGCCAGTTGATATCCCCACGACGAGAAACTACGCGGCCAGGAAATGCCTCTTGCAGTCAAGCCATATTCGCTCGAGTTGTATGACATGTGTCAGAGTCTTGTGCCACAAAGTCCGTTTTCATATGACCATAACGCTCCGAATTGGCGGTGACAGTCTTTCCATCGTCGATTTCGAAGAAGTAACAATTCACAATTTTGCCAATTGCTTGCGTAGTTAGACGATTATGTAATAATAATAATTTTTTTTTAGAAAAAAAAATTAAAGAAATAAGAATAAAAAATTATATTTAGCCGTTCATATTAAGAATCTTTTGCTTAAAATATGATCGAAGAGCAAGTATGTGCGATCCAGTCGTGCATGTTATGTCTTTTTTTTTTAAGGTTAAAAATGATAAATTTATGCGAAAAGGAAAATATCATTTTTTTCAACGTCTCCAAGAATTTTTATAAAAAAAAATCAGTATTGATTGAAAAAGGGAAATGTACTTTTTGGTAGTTTTTTTTTTAATAAAAAAATGTTATAAATGTTATTTTTGGCACCTGTTTTTTGGTTTTCGATTGTCTGGAAAAAGATTTATTTGATTTTTTTGCGATTATAGGTAGGTACTATAAGGCAAGTTACGCATTCGTCGAAAAAAAAAGGTTTTGAGATAACAATCAAATATTACACTACGATGATAGCGAAGACGAAAAAAGATTGTCTAAAAATTCTATCCGTATGTATGTCTGTCAGTCTGTCTGTATGTATGTATAGACAACTACAGGCCAAACGGGTGGGCCGACTTGCTTTAAACTTGGTATATAGAGTTTTTTGGGTATTGTACAGAGGGAACATTGTTTTTTTTTAGCTCAAGAAAAAACGGTACCTGCCATATAACCGTTACGTTAAAGCCTATTTTTCTCGGAAACAGCTCTAACGATTTTGATTTAAAAAATCAGTGCCGCTTTTTAGGTACGACCGATCATATGGTTGAAAAAACATTTTTTTAAATGTCTAAAAACGGTACTTTCCATAGGACCATTTTTTTTTGCTTTGGACTATCTCATAAATGTCTTTACCGATTCTTTCGAAATTTCATACATATATAGGTTTACGTTGCCCAATTCATACTGCGTACCTATATTTTTAGTTAATATTTTTTTTGTATTTTTAAAAGCATTTTTAAGAACAAAATTTTAAAAACTTATATTTTGAAAACTACTCATTAAATTTTTTTTTCAAAAATTATAATTATATGTTTTTCCTGAATACCTATGAATTGGCGCTTTTTAATTTTTTTTTTAATTTTTTTCAAAAAGTTTAAAAAAACTTTTTTCTCAAAACCGCTCCACAGATTTTAAAAATTTTTGTCTCATAAATTCAAATTTATCCAAGAAATAAAATGGCGAACTTTTTTTTGAGCTGAAATTAGTTGATATATTTATTTCAGAGTTTTGAGTTATTTTTTCATTGATGAAGCCGATTTAATCTTTTGCTTTTACGTTTATATTATTAAATATTTAATATTCTCATTCCAATTGTTTTTAGCAAAAAAATTAAAGAAATTTTGTATATATAAAAAATTAAGTTAAAAACGTTAAGTTAAAAATATATTTTGATTTTTAATAGTAATTGTTTGCATACGATGTGCATTTTATTGAAATTATATAAAAAAAACTTAATATTTGCAAAATAACCCAATCGATTTCTTCTAAACTTTGTATTTAGTAGTTTTCTGACATTATCTTAAATACGTGAAAACCCCATTTTTCTACACTAAGACGCAATGGTAGGTTGCTCCTGTACAAATTCTAAAAATTCCGGTTAGCAAAAAATGTTTTTTTTTCTAAAAAACGGCTCCAAGAATTCTGATAAAAAATCTGTGTTTTTAAATTAGTGCAGTCCACTTTTAAAAAGAAAAATGTTTTATTTTGCGTTCATATTAGCCGTACATTCCATTGAACCACTTTTTATATTTTTGACTTTCCCACTATTGGGTGAACCGATTCAAATAATCTTTGTTCTGCAGATGTACCCTGAAAATGAATATAAATAATATTGCATATAGTCCAGGAAAATTAGACATTCACTTCGAAAAATTCCGACAAAGCTGAATTTTGGTGGAGTGCTTCATTTTAATACCCTTAGCATTTCCTATAAAGTACCCTGAATTTGGTGCGGAGCAAAAATATTTAGGGTGGGAGGGAAGGGGGAAAATTCAGTTTTTTCCAAATTATTCGAAAACTATAGGAGCTTCTGAAAAAAGTTGTAGGTAAGCATTGTAGCTAATGTTATTCTACACAAAAAAGATTCAGACACTTTTTATCGTACATTTGATAGATTTGGAGAAAAATGGTCGAAAACATTGGGGTGTAGTACATTAATTCAAAAAAATATAATAAATTTATGTTTTTGAGTGGGGATTTTTTTTTTGTTTTTTTTTTATGTTTGCAAAAACATATTCTATGAAAAAAAAAACAAATTTTAAGTGTGGAACCGGAAGGGTAATGCTGCCATCTTAAAAATTATATTTTTTTATTTTGCTTAATCCCTCCCAAAATCTTTATTTTTTTATGAAAAAACTCTAAAAGCGGATGTAAGACAATAAAATTATCTACAAAATGACATATCAACGACTTCTGTATGTCAATTCGTTCTAAAGTTATAGCGTACCAAAGTTTAATTATAAAATAAAATAAATATCAAAATAGATATATGTTTAAATTCATTCAGTAAAGCAACCGGGCTTAATATAGCTCCCATTTTAACGAACAATTAAATTTGTCAATACGCAATTTTTGCCAAGTTCAGTTCATCTTTCATAGTTTTCGTGAAGAACATCTAGTGTGAACTATATCCAACAAGACTAGAATTCCTAATTTAGTAGTATATAGAATTGGTATTATTAAAAAAAACTTCTTATATAAATAATGCCAGGCCACGGGCAAAAAACAAAAATTTCCAATTTAATGATTAGGAATTCTAGTCTTGATGGATATAGTTCACACTAGATGTTCTTCACGAAAACTATATAAGATGAACTGAACTTGGCAAAAATTGCGTATTGACAAAGGACCTCAATAGTCAACTGATGAGTCCATGTGAGATCGCCGGGACGAAACGCCAATTTTGTGTTGGACTAAAGGCCGTTAAAAGCTATTTTGAATATAAAATTTTATATGTTTATTAATTAAGATTAATTAGAAAAAAAAATATTTAAAAAAATTATAAATGTAATAATTAGAATTAAGTCTTGCTAGTTTTTTAACGCTAGAATTCTCTTCAGTTAATTTGTTTTTAAATCAAGGAAAAAACAACTAATTTTAAAACTCGAAAATTTGCAAAAAAAAAATGGAAAAAGGCTTTTATTGTATATACTCAAAATTGTGAGAATTTCCTTTTTTGCAAATTCAGTTCTTAATCGAAAACTAAAACTAGATAGTTGTAAGTCTCAGTCATCGCCCATACATGTTTATTGTTTCACATACATATATATGCTTGGTTAAATTTGAAACTGAATTTTTTTATTTAAGCTCGTTCAAAATAATTGGTAAGCATAAATCATGGATTTTTATTTATCAATTGAGCAATATAATTTTTGAGCTTTACGTGATTACCATTACTCCAGAACGATTTACCTCAACACCGGTTTGCGAATTTAACACTTCATTTCAGGGGGATATCTGTCAAACAAGGTTACCCATCCATTAAACACAGATTTTCCCATAAACCACTAACCTTAAAAAAAATTCCCTATATAATTTTACATATCCTGAATGGGAGATAGGAGGTGGCAATAGATTATATCTAGTTTAAAGGCAAAGGCATTGATCAGGGCTGCAAAGGAACGATTGGAAGTTTCATAGTTCACCAAACACTTCTTGCAATATTGTTGGGGTTAACAAGCAGCAGCAAAAATATCGATAATATGCTAAGTTTTGTTGTTGTAATGTAAGGTTGAAAGAATGTATCTAGATATCGCTCTTAAGTGACATAAATTGTGACATAATAACCCATTTACTCGTGGTAGATGTCTGGCAAACTGTCAAAGAACGACAATTACTTTCTTGTATTAGATTACAATTAACATCACAACACACACAAACACAATACACAACATTCTGACCCATTATGGGGGGCAAATTTTTATATAAATTACATCTGCCATAACATTTATTATATACATAAATGTATGTATGCTTGAATTGTAATCCGATGGTATTAATAGTGACACACTTTCAATTAGAAAAACCAAACAACGCTATTTATAGTTGTTTAAAAGGTGTGTTAACCTTTCCTTTTGGCCTTCGCAAGGGTCAACCAAGGGTAATATAATAAATAGAATGTCCTTTAGTGTCTGTCATTTAGGTAAAAAGGACTATGTTATTTGTGTTTGTTTTGCCAGTTTACTTACTTTTTAAGTGATAACTCTTCCATTCGTGTAAAATAAACTTTAAATAATTTAACTATACATTTAGTTGATTGGTTGTTGAGTACCGTCTGCCATCACTAGCCAACTGATGAGTCCAAGTGAGATCGCCGGGACGAAACACAAATTGTGTGAACTAAAGGCCGTTAAAAGCTATTTTAAATCAATAAATTCAACAAGTCCAATTAAATATGCTGAATAATTTCAGTAGTATATAGAATTGTATTTTTAAAAAAATTTATATTTCAAAGTTGTTTTTTACTTATTTTTTTATAAACAAAATTTCTTTAATTTTTTTTTTAGAAAAAAAAATTCAAATATTTAATAATATAAACTTAAAAAGAAAAATTCCAAAAAAATCGTAATCGGTATATTGAATTTTCAACAAAAAAAATATTTTTTTTTTTCAAAAATCCAAAAAAATATTTTTCCAAAATTCTGAAATGCCGTGTTAGTTTGAACTCGAAGGGCCTCCTATATAAAAACTTTTATCGAAATCAGTGGAGCCGTTTATGAGAAATTCGAAATTCCAAAAAATGGTAGATAGCAGGTACCGTAAATAACAAAATATTAAAAAAAAATAAAATGCACGACTGGATCGCACAAACTTGGTCTTATGTTCGATCACATCGCATGCAAGAGGTTTCTATTAAGAATCTAAATATATTTTCAAGGTCGTTGTTTACTTAATTTTTTATATAAACAATTTTTTAATTATTTTTTTTTTTTAAACTTGGTAGGGCAATTTCATAAATATTTAATAAAATATACTTAAAAATAAAATTTAAAAAAAAACATCCACCCGTTTTCGAAACATTGAATTGAATAAATCCAAAAAATATTTTTCGAAAATCTTGGTATCCAGTATTATTTATAATTTTAAGGAACTCCTCAAATTTTAATCGAAATCCCTTAAGCCGTTTATGAGAAAGTTCGAAATCGAAAAATTACTGTGAATAACAAAATATTTAAAAAAAAAAAACACCAAAATGTACAGCATAAATAAAACACTGCACACACTTTTTTATCGAAATCGTATGAGCCGTTTTCGAGATATTTAAAATGGTAGAAAAAATTGTATGGCAGGTACCGTTAGTTTTGGACCTAAAAATACGATTGAAAAAATCTATTTGAGACAATCACCTAAAACGCTAAGTACCAAGTTTTAAGAAAATCCATTCAGCCGTTTAGGCTGTAGAGCATTGTACAAAAAGAGAGACAGAAAGACAGACAAAGAAACAGATGGTATTGCAGGACCCATTTTTTTGGTTGACTTTTAATATAAAGTTTGATTAAAATCTCGAGTTTGATTTTATTTGTCAAATGCATAACTTGCCCTATGGTACGTATACCGCAAGTATAAAACCAGTTCATTAATGAAGGGAAAATGTTATTTTTATTATTTTTTTTTTTTGAAAAGTGTTCTGAAATGTACCTACTAATTTAAAAAAATAGGTAAAAACCCACTTTAAAAATTTATTTAGCAGTTTCTTAGAAGAATCCTGATATAACATAAGTGAAAATACGAGCGATCCAGTGTTGCATAATCTTTGTCTATGGCAAACAAATATATTACTGACTTTTTAAGGATGGCACATATAGTATATAGTAAGTATGGATGAGCACTTTACGTACAATACAAATTTAATACAGGTAGGTCTTTAAGAAACCAGTTTTAGAATAATAATTTCTCTGTTTAAATAACATAATTAGTTATTAATTTAGATAGGAACTCAGTATCTTTTTTGTGTTAAAATACAACATGGGTAGAACCAACCTACCCAAAGGCTCATGCTGAACCTCTTTATTCTCATTGTTCTCCAAAACTACTTTTTTTATAATACCTACCAATAAATTCCCGGTTATATTGAAATAAAAAAAAATCAATAAGCCCACCTACATACAAAGAACGCATTCAAACGGACTGAAACTGAAGGCTCCTCTTCAAAATTAAGTAATAAAAAGCCCGAATTGAAAAGAAAATTTCATTAGGGCCACCATTTTAGTCTTTTTTTTATCCCTCGGGTGAAATAAATTGCTTTAACTTTATTTTTCCAAGGACATAACGCCGCCACGTACTAGGTATTTCATGAAAAAAATCGACCACGGACAATCCGATATAAATGTAGGTATAGGTACATATCTAAGAAAATATAGCGCCTTTTATTTTTGAATACTTAGTCAATATTATGTAGATACATCGTTCCTTATTAGAAACCATTCATTCGACGTATTCATTATTGTCATTGTTGTCACTGACTCAGATTTTTTTGTTGGTCACTTTGATTTTTTGTTATATTGTGTTGTGACACATATTTTCCAGAGCTGTCGTCGTCGGTGTAAATAAAGTAAAAGTAAGGGAGTTTTTTTGGTAGTTTAAAATGTACAGCCAGAGAAATTAACTACTGAATCAGTATCATGAAGTAGAATGGCCCAGCCAATTGGTAGGAAGTAGCTTACAATAATTCGTTATGAAAAATGTGAAATACTGAGCTTTCAAAAAAAAAAAAAAATTTCTAGATCGCACGTACTTGCAATTGTGTTTGATCATATCGTAACACCAAAGATGTTGAGTAGAAAAAGCTTATTATATTTTTACTTAATTTTATGTTTACAAAATTTCTTTAATTTTTTTCTAACAAAATGTTGGTATTGTAATTTAATATATGTATGTATTTAACATTATAATTTTCGATATATAAATAATTTAAAAAATTTAAAAATATGTAAAATAAAAAGCACGACTGGATCGTACGAATTTGATCTTGTAGCTAACAACTTGGATGGAACATATATGTGTCTAAATATGTACATATAATAATGAAAGTGATGGATGTAGGTGGGTAGGTAGCTACCTATGTAAATATATGCATATTACTTTATAATTAATTCAATATATGTACATACATATATTCATGTGATTTTTTCAGGCAGACGGCAGAATAGCCAAGAGCTTATTCTTAGGATAATAATATTGTTAACCATTTTATAATAAAATGAGGAATTTTAATAATAATAATAATATTCATGTGATTTTTAAAGAGAAATGTATGAGGGTAATTATTTTTTATATATTAGTTAGAAATAAACGGATGATACACCATAATAAATATTTTTATATTGGTTAGTTGTTAAATTTTGAGGCAAAAAAAAGATTCCATTTGAAATTTTGGACAATGATGAATAAATCAACAAAAAAATTCAAAAATCGTTTAAAAAAAAAAAAAACAATTTTTTTTACTTCTAAAATTTTAAAAAACATTTTTAGAAAAAAATAAGTTTAAAGTTATTATTAAAACTATGAATACATATAAGGGAAAGTCGTGTTAGTTACACTTTTAATAACTCAAGAACGGCTGAACCGATTTGGCTGAAAATTGATGGGGAGTTAGCTTAGAACCAGGAGACGGACATAGGTTTATCCCATTCGACTGCATTCCCGTGTGACGTGACATAAAACGTGATCAGTGAATAGAGTCTTCTTGAAGTAAGACGTGTGATTTTCGTCGCCCGATTGAATCCTAATTTTTCTAAGTTCAACCGCAGCTGGGTGGTTCATAATAGACAAACCTATCCGATTTTTTTTTCTTGACCATCTGTTTTAGTCTTTGTTTTGCATTTATATTTGCATCTTCTCGGTATAATATCGTTTTTTTTTTAATTGCAATATAATATTTTACACCTATATAAAATACAATGGCTGCTAGTGCTAGAGCCCGTGGTCGTGCACAACAACAAGAAGGTGTAAGCTCTCCGAGTGTTTCTTTTGGGAGCAATTCAGCTGTTTTGGCTGATAAATTGTGGAGCCGCATTGAAGTTAAGCTCGAAAAATGGATGGAGACCTTCTCCAAATAGCTGGATGCAAAATTAGCTATTTTAGAGAATCGCCTCAATACACAGGATGATAAAATCGCCGCTATTGAGAATTCTCTCAGCATGCAGGTTAGAGAAAATAACAATTCCTTTCTCCAAGAACAACTACAAACAGCATCCCACAATATCCAACAACTCGAGCTCGTGCTTGAAAAATTCGAGCGAGAGAAAATCAGCTGTGATGCCGTAGTCTTTGGTGTGCCAGAGTCTCCTGGGGAAAATTTGGAGACTTTCTACAGTAAAGTATGTGCTACAGTTGATATACCCCCTCCTCGTCTGAGTAACATCTTCCGTGCCAAAACGAGCTCTCACAACGGTCGCTCCCCCACTGATGCCTGTATCATACTAAAATTTGCTGATAAGCAAGAAAAAATAAACCTGATGCGAGCGACTGCAAACTTCTGCAAAAAAAAAATCCCCACTTTTACTTTCCGATATTGGCTTTGACTCGTCAAACTACTTTTACATCAACGATAGTCTGACAAAAAACAATTATCAACTGCAGCGTCATGCACTGAGGCTGAAACGAACATTTCTTCTTTCCTCTGTACATACATTCAATGGAAAAGTTTACGTCTGCCCCACCAACAGTCAAAATTCTACTTTAATTCAAAACATTGGAAATCTAAGAAATGCCATCGGGTCCGAAGTCAACATTCAACTATGATATTCACTGCTTTAATTATAATCATTGCTTACTTTAATTTAATTTTTAATTTTTGCTTCTATTTCTTTACATATCGCACCAAAACCTTTTCTTTTTTCTTTTTTTGTAAACTTTTTTATGTTATTTATGTTAAAGTTATCTATGTTCAGATTGTATTGTTGATTTTTGTGTGTTTTGCTTATTTATCCTATGTCGTGTAAGTTCGAGAAATCACGATATTGAGATGAATAAGGAGATACATAGTCGGACTTAGTCAGATTAGGAATGCCAGCGCCAAATCGTGAAACGAATGACACATTTGATCGAGAATTGTAACGGGAACGTGAATTTATGATGACCATGAATAAGATTTAGTAGTTCAAACGAATGCACCCCTGATTATCCCAAAAAAAGGAAGTTTGTGATACATATACTTAATGTATATAGAAGGCTATCGATGATGTAAAAGGTGGTTTATAAATATTTCCTGGATGCCCCTGGTGAAACTGGTAAGGCGTTACATGTCAATTAGCAACTGTTCGTGCGAGATCCAACATATCTGCTGCAGTTGCTTCTTATGGAATAGCAGCCACACTGTTAGAAGGATGCCGTACGGCCCATTCAGCATTAAAATTGACGTTAAATGTTCAAACTATTGAAGAACCAACATGTAATATTGCAAAAAACTCAACATTGGCCAAAGTTTTATCAGCATCGAAAACCATCATCTGGGACGAATGCACAATGGCGCCTAAAAGTGCATTAGAAGCACTTAACCGAACATTGAAAGATCTACGCAATGCTGTCTGGCGATTTCCGCCAAACACTGCCAGTAATTCCAATATCAACGGATGCCGACGTAATAAACACTTGCCCCAAATCATCGAATCTATGGCGCTATGTGAAGAAACTTCAGCTGACAACAAACACGAGAGTTGCATTGCTTAATGATACATCTGCTGAAGATTTCTCTGAGCAATTGCTGACTATCGGTAATGGTCTGATCTGGAATATCCATGTTTTTCCCATGGTCAATTATATATGGCACGTTCACGGGTTGGAAGACCTTCTGCGTTGTTTGTTCTAGCGCCTGATAATTAAACAAAAAATGTCGTGTATCACAAGGTACTTAACTGAAGAGTGCAAGCTATGCACAAAAATACATGATCAATAAAGCTAATCATCAAAATAATTAATTTTTTTATTTGTATTTCCTAATAAAATATTGAACTTAATAAAATCCAAAATCAGCTTATTGAATCTAAGACGGAACAGAGTTCGCCGGGTCAGCTAGTTATTAATAAACATATACAAAAAATTGTAATTTAAAAAATACAGTGACTAGTTTTTGAAAAATCCAATTAACACTTCTAAAGATAATCGGTTCGTCTAATAGTGAGAATATCGAATATATGTATGAAAAGTGATTCTATGAGAAGAACCGTTAATAAGTAAGCAAAATGAAATATATTTTTACTTAAAAGTGGAACTGCACTAGTAAAGAGCACAAACATGTTTTTATTAAAATTCTTGGAGCCGTTTTTGAGAAATAAATTTTTTTCTTAACTGTTTTTTAACATTTGTATCGGAGGTAATGTTGTTTTTTTGTTTTGGGAAAAAAGTTAATTAAAAAAAAATGTTGTTGAACAATTTCGGTTTTCATTAATATTTCAACTTTCTAGGAGTTTCTGTATACAAGATTTCAAGAAAATCGAAAACCGAAAAAATGGTTCTACTGGAGGTACCAAAAATATCCATTTTTTTTTAATTACCAAAAAGTACATTTTCCGTTCATTAATTACCTAAATTTTTGTTGTAATACAAATCGGTGGAGCCGTTTGAGAAAAAAACCGATTTATCTTTCTGGCAAAAAAAAAAGATGGCAGGTATACCGTTATTTTTCGTTTTACAAAAAAATATATTTCCAAAAAAAACAATATGTACCAAGTTTGAAACAAATCCATCCAACCGTTTAGGTAGGTATTGTAGGACCAACTTTGTTGGTATTCTCCATCATCGTAATGTGAAGTGTGATTAAAATCTTGAGTTCGATCTTGTTTTCAAATGCAAAATGGGTAAAGCATTGTCACGTCCGCAACATTGCATTGGTCCAAATTGGTCTAGGAATGCAAAAGTGACTCACTAGCTTAAATATTATCCTCAAAGTCACTCTCATCAAGGTCCCTGGTTACAGTAGCATTGAAGGAAATAAACTGGTTGCACATCCTGCCAGGCACAATATTACGAAGGCAATCAATAAGTTGCCGAGTCTGACACAATATCGTTGGTTAAATAGGTAGGTAATGTACAAATGTACTCCATTGTAGTCCCAACGATTCTCATTCCGGCAGCACTGCCTAAAAGGTACATGACCCCGAAACAATATGCCAAAAAAGGAATATGTACACAAAACATGCTAAACGACAGAAATTCCAACTCAACCACCCACTCCGTCATCGACTCAGTGCTTGGCACTTAAGAGGCAATAAGCACGCAATTTCGGTTATATTGCAAACTCCAAAAGAATTCGAATCAAAGGAATTTTTTTTTTGAAAGCTCTTCAGTTTGGTCGATTAAACAATGAAAATTCAAGGATGGGCTTGTCTTTGGGGTAAGCATCAGTTTTAAGTGTGAGTAGTTGGCAGTTATATTTTATAGGTAGCTAATTGGCAACAAATTAAAAAAAATATTAAAGATAAATGTTCGCCTGTGTGTTCATTATTTGTTTTTCGCAGGGAAATTTATTTATTTATTTTAACTGACACGCGAGTTGACGTGTAGGGAAATCTCTTTTTCACTTACACGGTTTGTCACAGTGATAGTTTATTATATTCATATATGAACATACATGATTCTTATGTTCACCGCTAGTTTCGGCATTATTTTTGGTAAGTACAACCAAATAAAATAGCTTAAAAATGAGTTTTCCAATATACGGTCGAGTAGATTTTGACAGTTCCTTGGGGTCACTTTCTTTAATCCATTAATCAGATTCTTGTTACTTGCGATTATAGGTACTATTAGGTGCTAGTTATAGCTTTCATAGAAACTCATCATTGAAAACTTTGACTACCAATTCTGAGGCACTTAAACAAATAAAACTAATGCCATTTTGGTACTAAAATGAACGTAATAAGATATATAATATTTTTTGTCAAAAAATATTTTATTTGCTCTACCACTTTCTTGTAAATTCACTTTTGATTTTTCAATGATGAAAGCGTTTTCAATAATCATTCAATGATCGTTGAAAAATCAAAAGTGAATTTACAAGAAAGTGGTAGAGCAAATAAAATATTTTTTTCACAAAAAATATTATGTATCTTAATACCTTTATTTTGGTACCAAAACGACATCAGTTTTATTTATTTAAGTGGCTCAGAATTGGTAGTCAAAGTTTTCAATGATGAGTTTCAACGAGAGCAATAACTGGCGCCTTAGGCAAGTTATGAACTCGTGCAAAAAAAAAGAAAATTCTAACAATCAAGCATGACATTACGATCATAGAGAATACCAAAAGAGTGGGTCCCTAACTTCCGCCCGTCTGTCAGTCTGTCCGTCTGTCCTCGAGTCTACAGCCTAAGCGGTTGGATTGATTTCCTTCAAACTTGGTGCATATTGTTTTTTCGGTAGTATGCCCCACACTTTTTTTTAATTTTTTTTCCGATGACAAATGACAGTAGCTGCCATACATGTTTTTTTGGCCAAAAACAAAAATCTTATTTTTCTCAAAAACGGCTCCAACGATTTTTATAAAAAATAAAATGCACGACTGGATCGTACGAACTTGCTCTTGTAGCTAACAACTTTAATGTAGCTAACCACTGAGGTTTAGTTAATTAGGTGTAGTTATCATATGCAGGTTTATGGTCTATGAAGGTGAGATTACCTTGACTCTTAGTATAAATAATTGAGGAATGGATGATTCAAGGAAGGATTTTAAGTAGAGTAATATGGAAGAACTCCAAAATTATCAGAGAAATCTGTTATTTTATGATTACTGACTTTAATTGTGTTGGTTTACTTGGCAAGTTTTCATTTCAAAATTGAATAATTATGTAATAAAAGAAAACTTGCCAAGTAACTAAACACAATTAAAGCCAGTAATAATAAAATACCAGATTTCTCTGCTAATTTTGGGGTTCTTCCACGTTACTCTACTTAAAATATTTGATATTTGATATTAATAAGTTTAGAACTTGGCGTACTTTTCACGGCTTACTTGTTTCGTAAAGGTTTTTGTATATAGAAGAATTTGGCTAATTTTTTAACATATATGTTTTTGGTGTGATTTCACTACTTTTTGCAAAGATTCTTTTTATCAGGAAAGGTGGGTGGAATAAACGCCCGATAAATGAAGGTTACGTAAGTTTTTAATGTATGCCTTTTGTGAAGTGATCTACTGAAAGGTAATAATTGATAAGAAGTGCGTAAATGAAACGCCCCTGCATGAAAAATTTCATAATTTTAACTTTTACTTTGTAAAGCTGACTGCTCTAACAAACATAATCCTGCACCAATCGGAAGTGCTCTGAAAATGGGTGTTTATGGCTATCCTATCGCTCTACCAAATTTCATCATTTACGACAATCAGTAATTCTCTACATAGTTATTATGCAAATGGCCGGCTGCCACGCCCCTGAATGTAAAATCTCAAATTTTAAAGCTTGCCTTTGTCTGCACTTTGATCCTTATCACTGTATCAAATTTAATCATTCCATGACGGTCAGAAGTGCTCCAAATAATGTATATTAATTCTATGAAAATGAGCGGGTACCACGTACTCTGAATGGAAAATCTTAATTTTTTTATTTTTTCCTGTGTATACATTACAAGACCTACCGTTGTGCGAAATTACCAGATTCTACGATATCGGGAAGTGCTCCATAATTTTGATGATCTGTCAGTTAGTGAGTGAGTGAGTCAGTCAGTCAGTTACGGTTTTTTGCGATTTTTGTAATCCTATATCTCGGGAACCACTAAATTTAAAGAATTGAAATTGGGTGAGTTGCCTCAGACTGGTGAGCTTATCAAATGATGAGAGTTTTAATTTTCTGACTTTATTCGTACTGCAGTTAGAGGGGGGTCAAAAATGGCCTGAGTTTGTTCATGTAAATAGGGTTTAGTGCCAGAACTTGGCTGGGCACTACCGTGTCCTTTGATTTTTCAAAAAAAAAAAATAAAATAAAATGCACGACTGAAAAAAGATTTCTATTAAAAATCTAAATATATTTTTAAAGTCATTTTTAACTGAATTTTGTATATGCATATACAAAATTTCATTAATTTTGTTCTTAAATAAATTGGTATGACAATATTAAATATTTAATAATATAAACTAAATCTGTTTAATTAAGGCAAAAATAATTCAAAATTCTGAAATAAATACTTAAACTAATTTGAGCTCAAAAAAAAAGTACGCCATTTAATTTCTTGGATAAATTTGAATTTATGAAAAAAAAATTTTTAATCCGTGGAGCGGTTTTTGAGAAAAAAAGTTTTTTTTTTAAACTTTTTGAAAATATTAAAAAAAATTCAAAAACGCCAATTCATAGGTATTCAGAAAATACAAATAAATATAATTTTTGAAAAAAATTTAATGAGCAGTTTTCCAATAATAAATTTTTTTCTTAAATATGATTTTAAAAATCCAAAAAAATATTAATTAAAAATATTGGTACGCGGTATAATTTGGGCAACCTAAACCTATATTTTTGTGAAATTTCGAAATAATCGGTTAAGCCATTATGAGATAGTCGAAAGCAAAAAAAAAACGGTCATATGGAAAGTACCGTTTTTAGACATTTTTCTAATTTCTTTTTCAACTATATGATCGGTCGTAGCTAAAAACCCACACTGATTTTTTTTAATCAAAATTGTTAGGGCCCTTTCCCAGAAAAATAGGTTGGAACGTAACGGTTATATGGCAGGTACCGTTATTTTTTGAGATAACAACAAAATTTCAATTTCCCCTCTGTACAATACCTAAAAAACTCTATATACCAAGTTTGAAGCAATTCGGACCCACCCGTTTGGGCTGTAGGTGTCTATACATGACTACAGAAGACTGATAGACTGACAGATTGACAGACTGGCAGACTGACAGCCTGACAGACTGACAAACTGACAGACTGACAGCCTGACAGACTGACAGACTGACAGACTGACAGACTGACAGACTGACAGACTGACAGACTGACAGACTGACAGACTGACAGACTGACAGACTGACAGACTGACAGACTGACAGACTGACAGACTGACAGACTGACAGACTGACAGACTGACAGACTGACAGACTGACAGACTGACAGACTGACAGACTGACAGACTGACAGACTGACAGACTGACAGACTGACAGACTGACAGGCTGACAGACTGACAGACTGACAGACTGACAGACTGACAGACTGACAGACTGACAGACTGACAGACTGACAGACTGACATACTGACAGACTGACATACTGACAGACAGACATACAGACGGACAGAATTTTTATACCATCTTTTTTCGTCTTTGGTATCATCGTAATGTCATGTTTGATTGTTATCTCACAACATTTTTTTTCGACGAATTCATAACTTGCCTTATAGTACCTATAATCGCAAGTAAAAATATAGGTGTCATCACAGGACTGTCTTATAGGTACCTATGCTGCAAAACTCGGCGTACTCGCAAACGACTTCTGCAGAAGCTGTTTAGATGAGGAGGAGGTGGAAACTGTTCTTTATCTCATCTGTACATGCCCTGCACTGTCTAACAGACGAAGACTTCTTCTAGGAGACGTCTTCTTCAGTGACATTAATGAACTAGCGACTTAGATATTAATTCTCTCATTCGCTTCATAAGAAGCTCAAAATGGTTTTAAGTTCTTTTTGGGGCAAAAAACCCAACTCCTGTGGTATCACAATGGTTCTTTCTTTTTAGACCAAGTGAGTGTGTAACCTGACCTAACCTAAGGACGCTCAATAATTGCGGATAAATAAAGAGGAATGTTCTCATTTTTCCACCCAAATTTAAAATTTTCTGTTAAAAGCATTTTTATTCCTTTGATCCTTTTTCCAACGAAATTTTATTTCATTTTTTAAAGAGTAGGTTTAAAAGGAACGTTTTCTCTTTAAGGCTCATTGCGTGCGCTAAAGATATATCTACATTTTTTCATCATTAGTTCAATTTTGCATTCTTCTACGTAGTTTAACAAAATGCACCAAAAAAGGACTTGTCGGTCTGGCTGGGTAGGCCCCCTTATGGCATAATAATATTGTGTCTTTATGTGTGTTTTTGCATAAAGTCAGATCCAAGACTGATAGTCGTTAGCATTTTTCGCTTATAAGATAAAATCGAAATATTCCTACAGAAATATCCCAGTTTATCAAAGTATTTACATATTTCGAATCCTTTGCAATGTAATATTGTCCTGGAAAAGGACACAATTGAAGTACCAACCTCATTCCGTAGTTTGCCGCAATTTATTTTACCCAAATCTGTCAGAATTTATGAAAGCGATAGGTAGGGCTAGTAGCATTATCGTCAAAGTTGGGTTGGCATTTCGCCCATTCTGCAATGACATCTGTTCGGGTGCCAATTTAAAAACAAAAAATCTCCATGATTGGATACCGTATACCTAGCAACATCCTTCAAAAAATGGCTAACCCCCATGATAATCAACTTATTCTATTTTCGGTTTATAAATTTCATGCTTTAACAAAATCCATGAAACAAAAAATACACGTTTTTAAAATCCTTCCCATGGCAACAAAAAAATATCCTTTTCTGGTTTTTATATTATTTTGTGTGATATTAATATTTACATTTACCTTGTGTAACAAGTATTTTTATCTTTGTCTGTATTTTTTTTGTAAATCTTAAACACGATATACCATGAAACACATTTCGTATTTTTTTACATCGCTAAACTGAAAATTTAATTAAAAAAGTTGCGAGTAGGGTTTTTTTTTTTGTTTTAGGAATCATAATTCACTGAAGATGCAAAATCGCGAGGAATAACTTATTCTATGAGCGTGGATTTATAGACAAAGTCAAATTTTCTAATATTTACTTAAGCACATACATTATGTATATAGGTATCCGCATGGTTTTCTCAAAGGAGGGAATAGGAAGAGTGAAATATTTTTGTTATGCTTTGCAGAACAAGGATCAAGGCTAAATCATTTTTTTTCTAAAGCTATCAATTTCATTGCCTTTTCATACGTACATAAGTACACACATACAACTTCGAACATACAGTATAAGTTGGATACAGTTACCTATGGTAGATATAAATCTGGAGCTCTGACAGATGACATTTTTATTTGGAAAGTACTTTTTTTTGTGTGACAAGTTGCTTTGCAATAAAATGTATGTGGGTGTGCGATTTTTCTTGTTCTATCGCTGGGGCTTTAGGGTGTATTTTGGATAATTGAAAATTAAAACGGCAGTAAAATGAGATCATCAATATTGCAGGTGCTTTGCTCCTGTTCAAAATAATTTGCTCATTTTTTGTTTGTGTATATGATTTGTGCGCTACTCTAAAATGTAACTCATGCAGTCAAGGAACCACAGGGAATTTTCGACTTGTTCCAGCAGAGTGAGTGATAGTCAGAACAGAACAGACTTCTATCTCACGGCAGGCCTACCCACATAAGGATTACAATGAATGGCTTGGGACGAACCATTAGCCTTAGGCTAACTAACGGGTTTTACCCCAACAGCAATGTGTGTATGTTTTATGGTATAACAACAACCCCGTCGAAGTTCTCACAAGGAGTCCTATACCCAAAGTCTCTACTTAGTGGGGAAAATAGCGGGATATAGACCCCACGCGCCGAACCCAATTAGGGTGTTCTGGAATTATTCATCCACTAGGTTCGCTTCGGAAAATATCCATCAACGATAGTCCTGCCTCTTTTTTTGAGCTGATCAACTATTAAAAAGGAATCCTAAGGCTAGCCGCGCACATGCAATTTTTCTGAAACTAAATAGTTTAATCAGTGGTTGACTGATGATCTCGCACAAAAGCAACTTAAAAATCTATCAATGAGATAAAGCAACACACACTGTTCAATCTTCGCAATCAACAGATGAAAGAGAAAACCAATGACATTACTATATAAGGCGGTTCTTTGCCCTCTGAATTATTGGTGAAAAGGAACTACTGATTACAACGACTTTCTCACTTGCACTCAAAGAAATAAGTTCAACTATTTGGTTTAATGTGCGCTGTGCGCGCAGTTACATATAATTCGGTGTGACACAAACTGAAGAACTGATTTGGGGCGATCGTTCGATTTGTGTCAAAACACAAACTTTAAAGTTGATCGAATCGAGGACTGACTATTAGTTTTTTGCATTAGCGCGCACTCTCATACAAGTTCATGATAGTCGGTTTAGCAACCAAATTGTAGCAAAACTGAAAGGAATGTTCGGGAGGAACTCGAGGGAATTTTTGGTTGAAAAAAACATTGTAGAAAATATGACAAGGGTTCTTCGGTTTTTCTGGGTTACATGATAAAAATGATGTCGAAAAGCGTTGAAAATGTGATATTTGTCCTGCTAGCTATATGAAGCAGCTAGAAAGATTTTAAGAGGATCGAAATAGACATCGATGGAACTTTTCCTGAAACCAGCAGCACAAACCGATACATACGGTATTTACAAAATCTTATTTCCATCTACTCAGAAAGTTGCAGAAGAAAGGAACCCTCTGATAAAAATTCACTTAAATTGAACCTTAATCACTCGCTGTAGTTGTTAATGACGTATGACAATTCGCATATGTTGGCGCCCAGAATAAATTGTATGTGAATAAAGTGTCAAAATTCACCATCATTCACAAAACGCAGGTTATGTCAAGTGCAAAGCACTTTATTTTTAATCTGCCAACTGCAAAACTAAAATTCACAACTACAAATCAGATTCATGTGAACGGCCAACAAAGAATGGTTTAAAATATTATAACCCCAGTCACTCATCGTCTTTGTGTATGACAATTCTCAGCTGTCAGCGACCTAACAAATTATTCCCGTGAATAAAATATCACGATTCACATCAGGTTAGGCCTGGTTAGTCTCGTCTCTCGTCTCGGTCTGGTCAAAATCGGAAAATTTTAGTCTCATCTCGGCCTCGGTCGCTCCTATCGTAGTCTCGTGTCGATCTTGGTCTGGCCTTTTTCTCGTGACAGTTTTAGTATGCAGTCTCATCTCAGTCTCGGTCTTGGTCTCATCCTTAGTCTCAGTTTCCTTGGTGTTTTTTAGTATTCAAAAGAGATAAGATAAGACGCGTGTTCAGATTGAAAATAAAATCGGAAAAATTTCGGATTCCCTGAGGTAAAATTTTAATTGTATAGAGGTTTTTTAATCCATTTAAATTGGAGCCATCCTTCAAAGGATTTTTACAGTTTATGACTTGATAGTTAGGCAACAAACTATATTTTGACGTTTGGGTAATATTTTTTTCCAAGCGTCAACCAAAAGTCTTAAGGTCACCTTTTTCCGGCGGGGGAAACAAAGTCTTAAAAATGAGCAATGTCTATTCCAACGCAATACGCACTAATCTAATATTATCAGCAGAACGAACCAACAAAAAAATTCTCAGCGAATACACATGCAGATACACACATATCTGCACACATCTATGAAATTCATAAAACGAATAAACATGGCATAATGTCGGGTCAGGTCAGATGTCGGTCGGTTTGACAGCTCCATAGTAATTTTATTACACCCAATACGCCGCAAAAAAAGGTTTCCTTTAAGAGATTGTGAGTATTATACAATTGGACATGAGTATTATAATAATAATTAAATAAAAAAATATTTTTTCTAGCGAAAACCGAAACCAAACCACAGAGACCAGCGATATTCTCGGCGAATTTCGGTAAGAAAAATGAGGTCTCGTCTCGGAAAAAATTCAAGTGATGATGATTTCGATTAATCACTTTCAGTCCAAATATGGATAGTTTCTTTCGAAATTTGAATTATCTTGAGAGGTTTTCAGAGCTGTCTACAATTTGTGAATTTTTTGTGATTTCGTTCTAGTTTTGTAAATTATTAAAAATCTAAATAAACGGTGATTTTTTAAGAGCTTGGTTTTTGAAAATTCAAAAAAACAACGAAACTTGTAAAAAGTGAATGAAATTTTTATTTGGATCGATAAATCAATTTCTGCCATTTACTTTTTAAAAATAATTTCACTTAAATGTTGCCCGCGGCTACGCTTCAGGTGGTCCATTCTGAAGGTCCAATTTTGGCAAACTTTTTCACACATTTCGGCCGGAATCTCACCAATGACGCGTTCAATGTTGGCTTCCAAGGCAGCAATCGTGTTTGGCTTGTCCCCATAGACAATAGACTTAACATAGCCCCACAAAAAATAGTCTAACGGGGTCAAATCACATGATCTTGGTGGCCAATTGACTGCGCCAAAACGTGAGATCAACTGCTCACCAAATTCGCCTCTCAATTGATGCATGGTTTCGCGTGCAGTGTGGCATGTGGCACCGTCCTGTTGGAACCACATGTCGACTGAGTTCAATTCTTGCATATTCGGCAAAAAAAAATTTGTTATCATCGAACGGTACCTTTCTCCATTGACCGTAACCCTGCGGCCTTCATCGTCCTTGAAGAAGTACGGCCCAATGATGCCGCCTGCCCATAAACCGCACCAAGCAGTGAATTTTTCGGGATGCATTGGTAGCTGCTGAATTGCCTCTGGCTGCTCTTCACTCCAAATACGGCAATTCTGCTTATTCACGTATCCATTTGGCCAATAATGAGCGGAAAAAAAACGGACGTAGCTTGCGAAACACATTTTTCACAGAGCACGAATTTTGATAATAAATTTCAATAATTTGCAAACGTTGTTCAGGCGTAAGTCTATTCATGATGAAATGGCAAACAATACTGAATCGAAATGTCAAATGTTCGTGAAATTTGTCATGTGTGATCTGTCAAAAATATAAACGTCAAAAACCAAGTAGCAAAAAAATCACCCGTTATATTTTAAAAGTCGTGATTTACTTAATTTTGTAGATATACAAATGAGAATCTTAAATATTAAGTAATATAAACTTAAAAACAAAGAACTTAATCAAAGAAAAAAATAATCTCAAAATTCTGAAATTAATACTTAAACTGATTTGAGCTAAAAAAAAGTACGCCATTTTGTTTATTGGATAAATTTGAATTTATGAGAAAAAAAATTTAAAAATCTGTGGAGCGTTTTTTGAGAAAAAAAGTTATTTTTTAAATTTTTTGAAAAGATTTTAAAAAAATTCAAAAACGCCAATTCATAGACATTTAGAAAGTACACATAACTATAATTTTTAATATATTTTTTAATTTTTTTTCTTAAAAATGCTTTTAAAAATACAAAAAAATATTTATTAAAAATATTGGTATGCGGTATAATTTGGGCAACCTAAAGCTATTTATTTGTGAAATTTCGAAAGAATCGGTTAGGCCATTTATGAGATAGTCGAAAGCAAAAAAAAACAGTCCTATGGAAAGTACCGTTTTTAGACATTTTTCTAATTTTTTTTTCCACCATATTATAGGTCGGAGCAAAAAGCTGCTTTGATTTTTTTATTACAAAAATCGTTAGAGAAGTTTCCGAAAAAAATAGGTTTGAACGTAACGGTTATATGGCAGGTACCGTTATTTTTGAGCTAAAAATTCAATTTCCCCTCTGTACAATACCTAAAAACGTCTATATACCAAGTTTGAAGCAATTCGGCCACCCGATTGGGCTGTAGGTGTCTATACATACATACAGATAGAAAGACTGACGGACAGACTGACAGACAGACATACAGACTGGCAGACTGACAGACTGGCAGATTGACAGACAGGCTGAGAGACAGACAGACAGACAGATAGACTGACAGACTGATAGACAGACTGACAGACTGACAGACTGACAGACTGACAGACTGACAGACTGACAGACTGACAGACTGACAGACTGACAGACTGACAGACTGACAAACTGACAGACTGATAGACTGACAGACTGACAGACTGACAGCCTGACAGACTGACAGACTGACAGGTTGACAGACTGACAGACTGACAGACTGACAGACTGACAGACTGACAGACTGACAGACTGACAGACTGACAGACTGACAGACTGACAGACTGACAGACTGACAGACTGACAGACTGACAGACTGACAGACTGACAGACTGACAGACTGACAGACTGACAGACTGACAGACTGACAGACTGACAGACTGACAGACTGACAGACTGACAGACTGACAGACTGACAGACTGACAGACTGACAGACTGACAGACTGACAGACTGACAGACTGACAGACTGACAGACAGACAGACAGACTGACAGACTGACTGACAGACTGACAGACAGACTGACTGACAGACAGACTGACAGACAGACTGACAGACAGAATGACAGACAGAATGACAGACAGACTGACAGACAGACTGACAGACAGACTGACAGACAGACTGACAAACAGACTGACAGACAGACAAACAGACTGACAGACACACTGACAGACTGACAGACATACTGACAGACTGACAGACTGACAGACTGACAGACTGACAGACTGACAGACTGACAGACTGACAGACTGACAGACTGACAGACTGACAGACTGACAGACTGACAGACTGACAGACTGACAGACTGACAGACTGACAGACTGATAGACTGACAGACTGACAGACTGACAGACTGACAGACTGACAGACTGACAGACTGACAGACTGACAGACTGACAGACTGACAGACTGACAGACTGACAGACTGACAGACTGACAGACTGACAGACTGACAGACTGACAGACAGACTGACAGACAGAATGACAGACAGACTGACAGACAGACAGACTGACAGACAGACAAACAGACTGACAGACACACTGACAGACTGACAGACAGACTGACAGACAGACTGACAGACAGACTGACAGACAGACAAACACACTGACAGACAGACTGACTGACAGACAGACTGACAGACACACTGACAGACTGACAGACAGACTGACAGACTGACAGACTGACAGACTGACAGACTGACAGACTGACAGACTGACAGACTGACAGACTGACAGACTGACAGACTGACAGACTGACAGACTGACAGACTGACAGACTGACAGACTGACAGACTGACAGACTGACAGACAGACTGACAGACAGACTGACAGACAGACTGACAGACAGACTGACAGACAGACAAACAGACTGACAGACACACTGACAGACTGACAGACAGACTGACAGACTGACAGACTGACAGACTGACAGACTGACAGACTGACAGACTGACAGACTGACAGACTGACAGACTGACAGACTGACAGACTGACAGACTGACAGACTGACAGACTGACAGACTGACAGACTGACAGACTGACAGACTGACAGACTGACAGACTGACAGACTGACAGACTGACAGACTGACAGACTGACAGACTGACAGACTGACAGACTGACAGACTGACAGACTGACAGACTGACAGACAGACTGACTGACAGACTAACAGACTGACAGACAGACTGACTGACAGACAGACTGACAGACAGACTGACAGACAGACTGACAGACAGACTGACAGACAGACTTACAGACAGAATGACAGACAGAATGACAGACAGACTGACAGACAGACTGACAGACAGACTGACAGACAGACTGACAAACAGACTGACAGACAGACAAACAGACTGACAGACACACTGACAGACTGACAGACAGACTGACAGACTGACAGACTGACAGACTGACAGACTGACAGACTGACAGACTGACAGACTGACAGACTGACAGACTGACAGACTGACAGACTGACAGACTGACAGACTGACAGACTGACAGACTGACAGACTGACAGACTGACAGACTGACAGACTGACAGACTGACAGATTGACAGACTGACAGACTGACAGACTGACAGACTGACAGACTGACAGACTGACAGACTGACAGACTGACAGACTGACAGACTGACAGACTGACAGACTGACAGACTGACAGACTGACAGACTGACAGACTGACAGACTGACAGACTGACAGACTGACAGACTGACAGACTGACAGACTGACAGACTGACAGACTGACAGACTGACAGATAGACTGAC
This sequence comes from Philhelius pedissequus, assembly GCA_910595825.1. Lineage (NCBI taxonomy): Eukaryota > Metazoa > Arthropoda > Insecta > Diptera > Syrphidae > Philhelius > Philhelius pedissequus. The sequence goes on along the minus strand of OU343161.1, from coordinate 198,174,570 downwards.
AGACAGAATGACAGACAGACTGACAGACAGACAGACTGACAGACAGACAAACAGACTGACAGACACACTGACAGACTGACAGACAGACTGACAGACAGACTGACAGACAGACTGACAAACAGACTGACAGACAGACTGACAGACAGACTGACAGACAGACAAACACACTGACAGACACACTGACTGACAGACTGACAGACAGACTGACTGACAGACAGACTGACAGACACACTGACAGACTGACAGACAGACTGACAGACTGACAGACTGACAGACTGACAGACTGACAGACTGACAGACTGACAGACAGACTGACAGACAGACTGACAGACAGACTGACAGACAGACAAACAGACTGACAGACACACTGACAGACTGACAGACAGTCTGACAGACTGACAGACTGACAGACTGACAGACTGACAGACTGACAGACTGACAGACTGACAGACAGACTGACAGACAGACTGACAGACAGAATGACAGACAGACTGACAGACAGACCGACAGACAGACAGACAGACTGACAGACAGACTGACAGACAGACAGACAGACTGACAGACAGACTGACAGACAGACAGACTGACAGACAGACTGACAGACTGACAGACTGACAGACTGACAGACTGACAGACTGACAGACTGACAGACTGACAGACTGACAGACTGACAGACTGACAGACTGACAGACTGACAGACTGACAGACTGACAGACTGACAGACTGACAGACTGACAGACTGACAGACTGACAGACAGACTGACAAACAGACTGACAGACAGAATGACAGACAGACTGACAGACAGACTGACAGATAGTCTGACAGACAGACTGACAGATAGACTGACAGACAGACTGACAAACAGACTGACAGACACACTGACAGACTGACAGACAGACTGACAGACTGACAGACTGACAGACTGACAGACTGACAGACTGACAGACTGACAGACTGACAGACTGACAGACTGACAGACTGACAGACTGACAGACTGACAGACTGACAGACTGACAGACTGACAGACTGACAGACTGACAGACTGACAGACTGACAGACTGACAGACTGACAGACTGACAGACTGACAGACTGACAGACTGACAGACTGACAGACTGACAGACTGACAGACTGACAGACTGACAGACTGACAGACTGACAGACTGACAGACTGACAGACTGACAGACTGACAGACTGACAGACTGACAGACTGACAGACTGACAGACTGACAGACTGACAGACTGACAGACTGACAGACTGACAGACTGACTGACAGACTGACAGACAGACTGACTGACAGACAGACTGACAGACAGACTGACAGACAGACTGACAGACAGACTGACAGACAGACTGGCAGACTGACAGACAGACAGACTGACAGACTGACAGACTGACAGACTGACAGACTGACAGACTGACAGACTGACAGACTGACAGACTGACAGACTGACAGACTGACAGACTGACAGACTGACAGACTGACAGACAGACTGACAGACAGACTGACAGACAGACTGACAGACAGACTGACAGACAGACTGACAGACTGACAGACAGACTGACAGACAGACTGACAGACAGACTGACAGACAGACTGACAGACAGACAAACAGACTGACAGACACACTGACAGACTGACAGACAGACTGACAGACAGACTGATAAACAGACTGACAGACATACAGGCGGACAGAATTTTTAGACCATCTTTTTTCGCCTTTGCTATTATAGTAATGTCATGTTTGATTGTTATATCAAAATTTGTTTTTCGACGAATGCATAAAAATATTTTTATCGGTTTATCCAATATTGAGAAAGTCGAAAATATGAAATTCTGTGGGAAGTACTGTTAATAGGTACGCAAAAAAAATATTTTTATACTTGAAAGTGAACACACAAATTTTTTTATAAAAATTCTTGTAGCCGTTATCGAGAAATAAATTTTTATCTGAACGGTTTTTTAACATTTGTATAGGAGGTACCATTGTTTTTTATTTTAGAAAAATATTTTTTTCTTAACTATTCAAGATAATTTCAAAAAGACACCAAATACGAATTTTTGAAAAATCTATTATGTCGTTTAAAAAAAAAAAAAAAAACAATTTATTTCCAAAAAATTTTTTTTTGAAAAATTTTGGCTTACAATAGTGTTTAGAGTGTCTCGGAGCTTCTGCGTAAAAAAAATTCAAAAAAATCAAATTAACCGTTTCCGAGAAAATCGAAAACCAAAAAAATGGTTCTATCAGAGGTACCAAAAATAACAATTTTTTTCTCCAAAAAAAAAAATTATCAAAAGGTACACTTTCCTTTCATTAATGAACAGATTTTTTATTATAAGAATCGTTGGAGACGTTTTTGACAAAAATAAGATTATTTTTGGCCAAAAAAAAAATATATGGGAGCTACTGTTATTTGTCCTCTTTAAAAAAAATGGAAAAGAACCTGTGGGAATATTATCGAAAAAATAATATGTACCAAGTTTGAAGCAAATCCACCGAATCGTTTATACTGCAAACTCGAGGACAGACAGACAGACAGAATTGGGGGCCCACTTTTTATGTGTTCTCTATGCTCGTAATGTCACGTTTGATCATTAGAATTTTTTTTTAAGTATACCTAACTTGCCTTATAGTACCTATAATCGCAAGTAAAAATAATTTTGGGATAAATAGCAAGATTCTGAAAACTCAAATGTTACACTTTAAATATGGATCAAGTGCGTGACTTGGCTTTTCAACTGACATATGCAAATGTCAGTTTTTATTAACAAAGTATTGATTTCGTCTGCCAATGATGGTAAACTAGCTAATAACCACATTCACCAACGTAGATTTCATGAAAATATGCATGGGTCTAGTCTCTGATTGGGAACCTGTCAAAAAATGTCCATTCAATAAGGGGAACTTTAAAGCCAAGTTAAGTACATTTATGTGAACATTTTTTGTTGTGAATTATGTAATTGGCTCTTATTTGGATTGTATTATGTAAGGTTTACGTAGATACCCAATATCTTTACAAATCCCAACATCTACATCCAACTTCCTCAATTCGAAATTAATAAAATCCTCTTACATAACGATTGGGACAGTTTCACATGCCATATGAAATGAGAACTCCCATATTCCCAATGCAATTTTCACTTATGTGCATTTATAATTAATCCATTTCCATTTCCATTCCATCCAGTTACCCACGACCACAACACATACTGGAGAAATGGAAAATAAATTTTATTATTTTGTTCGGACTTACTGGTGCGTTGTCACATTGAAAAATAAATGACTGTATTGGGGTGCAGAGTCCTCGGGGCCGTGCGGTGCTGGGAAGCTCATTGCCAACATCACGGGCTTTCTTTGGTTTTGCTGTTTTGATTGCCTGAGGAATGCTATTGAATCATTCGCTATTAGATCCGGATAGTAGTCCTGTGGGATTTAAGAGAACAAAGCAATTTAACAAACATGTAAACAAATTATAAACTTGTGGTGCGGAATTAAACCGATTGCACAAAAAAAAATTAAAACAAATGTATAAGTACCTTAGCATAATCAAAGCCATGTTTAATCTTTTGGCCATTCATGTTGATACTGTAGTTGTAGTATTTGGAGTTCATAATAAGACCACCCCACTCCCGCCAGCCAGGTGGAATGTATGACCCATTGTACTTGTTTAAGTATTTGCCAAAGTAGCCAGTTCGGTATCCGGCATTTGAAAGGTAAGTGGCAAAGGATCTAGTCTCGTGTGTCGCTTGCCACTGCGGACTAGAGCAATTGTCGTTGTTAGTGAACACCATGTGATTGTGAACGTACATGCCGGTTAGGAGGGAAGAACGCGCCGGACAGCACATTGGCGTCGTGGTGTACGCATGTCTAAACTCTGCGCCTCCGTCTCGAAGGAGCCGCAGAGTTCGTGGCATGAAATTCAATGAGCCAAGCTCGACATCTTGGTCATCGGTCAAGATCAGGATTATGTTGGGCTTGCGTTCGCGCATGCCTTGGGCCATTGATGATGGAATGGCATTAAATGGCAATGAGGTGTCCAAACTGCCTGACTGTGACAGCGTCGGCAGACCACCCAAATTATGTTGGGACGGATGCTGCTGGTGATGACGATGCTCGTGTGGTTGTTGAGAACCAGGTATCTTCTTAGCCCGTTGGCTGTGATTTGTTGGTGCAGTGCGAGACTTTCTTCTTGCTGCAGTCGTCGAAGCAGCTAATGAAGGTGATTGTGATGATTGTGAAGTTGCATCTTTGCTTCCATGATGAGGCTGGGAAATATTTTCTTCAGCCGATAGCAAATCCATAAGGTAAATGAGGGCAACGATTGCGACCAAAGCGAAACGTTGCATTCGATATGACCACATATTTGCAACCGCTGCTGGATCGGAAGTTTTTTACTCTTGAAATGTAAGGCCTTTGGAATGGAGAAGCACCGATACCGATTTAAGCCTTAGGAAGAGTTTTAGTTTGTTTTAATTTAGATTAGTTTCCATATTTGTTGGTATAGTTGTTGTTCATTGATGATTAATTGGAGCATTTGAGATAGAGAATTGTGTGTGTGTGTCTGGAATAAAAGAAAAATAATAAAATGAATTTTAGAATATCTTAATCATTAAGAAAAAGGTCTAATTGGTTTTCAGTGCAAATAAAAATTAAGGTTATAATGAGACTTAAGACATCGACAGATGATCAAGTGGATCTGTACTACCATCACTCTAAAGTTTTACTACCAATTCCAACTAGAACTTAAACGGATGAACGGATTTGCTTCAAATTCCGTACAAAGCATGAATATGTAAGTGGGTCTCAATGAAAAGGGAAAACTAATACCTGTTGAACGAAGATATTAATTTTATTTAAATTTTCTCGGAAACAACTTTAAGTATTTGGCCCGTAAAGTACTAAAACTGCAATTCACGTTTTGGCAAAATAAAATCAAGTTACGGAAAAAAGATGTTGAGGTAATTGAAGACACTGTCTTATTTGTTTTTACTACTTCCCCCGTTGGCCATCAATTGTGGATGTAAAGTCAAACCTAAACGTCAAGTTTTTTGCCCAATTTAATTTGACATTTTTTTTGTTTCAGTGTTTGACAAATGCAACCACGGAAAGGTACAGAATTGAGCAGCGCGTTAAGATTATAGAAGCCTTTTACGAAAATGGGCGTTTAAATCAAAATGCATTTCGGGCACTTCGTGATTTTTTCGATCAACATAATGTACCAAATGTTTTTTTTTTATAATCTATACGCGCTCAAGGGATTATACTACCCTTTAAATTTAAGAATAAATGCAAAAACAAAAACAATACAAACGCATTTACATACGTAAGTATTGTTTTATTCCTTATTTTGTGGACTGTAATTATGAGTCTAGTTGAGTTTTTTTTGGGACCTTTAATCCAAATTAATATGCGTTTCGCCCAGGTACTACAGATGGGCTCATCAGTTAGATGCTGTAGTACCTTTCTAAGACGCAATATATTAGTCGATGGCTACCGACACAAATAAAATTTACAGCTTTAAAGCACTGTGAATTATATTCTAGGGGAATTCGGTCGAATTCAGACACCTAGAAAATAATACCCGTGGTCTTACAGTCCACAAAATAAGTAACAAAAACAATACTTACGTATGTAAATGCGTTTGTATTGTTTTTGTTTTTGTATTTATTCTTAAATTTAGACAAGCCAGACCACGGGTATTATTTTCTAGGTGTCTGAATTCGACCGAATTCCCCTAGAATATAATTCACAGTGCTTTAAAGCTGTAAATTTTATTTGTGTCGGTAGCCATCGACTAATATATTGCGTCTTAGAAAGGTACTACAGCATCTAACTGATGAGCCCATCTGTAGTACCTGGGCGAAACGCATATTAATTTGGACTAAAGGTCGCAAAAAAAAAAAAAAAAAAAAAACTGAATTACTACCCTTTAAATGTTTCAACACAGCGCGGGCGTTAGGTTAGGAAGAGAAAGAAGGATAGGAAAGATGTGTGGCGCGATGTTCTGAGATTGGAGGTAGCTGTTGTCTCACATTTTATCTCAAGAGATGGCGGCTGTACTAATTATCTTATCGTATCTTATTTATCTATGTCCCTTATAATTCGCATTATTTTTTTCATACATTGTCATATTTATCGGTACACTATTCTTATTCAATCGCATATTTTTAATTCTATTCCTAAACAGCATGTAATAACTAAGCCAGCAACTCGTAAATGTGTCCACGATCGGTAGAATTATGCGTAAAATTTCAACAAACCAGGTATGTAGGAAATGTGAATACAGCATTGCTGTTGTTCGCGATAGTTGTCGTGCCCAAGAATTGAACATCTCACCAACATCAATGATGCGAATTTTAAATAAAGGTTTGAATTTACACTATTACAAGGTTCAATTGACTCAAGAGCTGAAGCCTACTGACTATTACAGGCGTCGTCAATACGCCTAATGGTTGGTTGAACAGGGGCCTATAACACAATACATAAAGTGCTTGTTGAACAAGCGAAATACAACAACTTTTAAAAATTTGTGTAACACGGAACAACAAGTCTAGGAGAACTATAACAATTGTTTTGGCTTCATTTAACAAGTGGGAAATTTCACTATTTCACCGTTTCTGGAAACAACAAGATTTAATAAAAAAGAGAATAAACTTGTTGAATAGTTGATAGATTTCAAGCGACGGTTCCGGACTAGTTCAAAGTCAACAAGTTAGAAATAAACACTTTCCGTAGTGTTAATTAAGTGATTACATGGAACGGATCTTGAGAATTTATTAAGTGGCCTATAGTTTTGTGAATTTTGACAGTGATAGACAGAGCCAATGACAGGCAAGAAAGTTCAAGGAAAGAATAAACTTTAAAATAGACACCCTAAAAATTTCGTGTGCTGTAGAAGTTGTTTACTATCTTACCGAAAGTCTCTCCCACAAATTACGTTCCCGCACACTAATAAAAGTAAAGCACTAAATGTTAGGCAGAAAATATTGATAGCCTTAAATTGGTTTGGAACTAAATCTCAATATCATGTTATAGGAGATGTATCAAAGAAGTCACATTTGCAATAAATACCTATTTATTTTTTTTTATTCCGAATTTTAATACTCATCTTGGTAGATTTACCTGTTCAACTGATTCAACAAGTGAAGGGAAATTTTTCCAGTTGACAATTGTTACGATTTTAATTGTGTTACAGAAATGATTTTCACTTGTTGAACAAAAATAGTTGAACAAGTAATTCTTGACTAGTTGACTTGCTGTTCTGTGTTACAGGCCCAGACAGAAGTCAATGCTGACTTTACAAAGAAAATCATCCTGAGGGGGAAAAAAAATCCACAAGCGATTGTTGAAAAGGCGATGCGTCTACAAAGAATGACTCTTTGGTGCTGTTTATTGAATGGCGGCGTCATCGGGCCGTACTTCTTAAAAAATGAGGTCGGCCAAACAGTTATTGTGAATGGGGCCAGAAATTGAGGATATGGACCTGGACGATATGTGCTTCCAACAGGTTGGTGCCACTTGCCACCCGGCCAAAGAAAAAATTGCTCTTTTGCGTGAGAAATTCAATGGCCGTGTTATCTCACGTTTCGTGGTGTTGATAATTTACAAGTCTTTTGGTTTAATAACTTACGAAGGTTTTAATATTCTACTGAAATTAATTAGCCAAGTAACGGGTGTTTTTTAGACGTGTGGTCAATATTGCAATACTTTTTTTGGAGTTGGTCTTTTTGACAGCTGTCACTTGATTTATGCTCAGTTTGGTTTGCCATTTCATAATGAAAAGGCTTACTCCTGAAAACGTTTGCAATGCGTAACCTCCAAGATAGTACGATTTAACACCGCTGGACTATTTTTTGTTAGGCTATGTGAAGTCGCTTGTCTACGCAGATAAGCCCAAGACGATATACGCCTTAGAAGAGTATAATCGGCGCGTTATTGCTGAACTTCCCAATCCCCAATTTCATAATTGCTGAAAAAAATTGGCTGAAAATGGGGCATCTCGGCAAGCCGCGGGAGCCACTTGCCAGAAATCATTTTTAAAACATAATGGCAAACTCTTATCTTTATAATAAAGCTGTCAACGTAACAAAGAAACCAAAGCTCCCCGCGCCTCCCATTAAGAATGATCAAAGCGAATGGGCAAGAGAAAACAAATGTTTTTGCGGATTACCTGGAGAACACATTTAAATCTCTTTATGGGCAAGGACTCAACGAACATTTAAATATACGTTCTAACTCAAGCGAAAATTACATAACAAGAAATGTTACCCTTGCCGAATTAAGTAGAGAAATAAGAAATAAGCTTAAGTATAATAAAGCACCGGGATATGACCTAGTGCCCTATTACGATTGTCAATTATCAATTTGATTATTGATAAACACTGAAATTTGGTTTTAAAACTTCGGCTTATTTAAATAATGCACAAATATTTAATGGTAATTATCGATTTTCTTGTAATTCACAATGGTCTGCATCATTCTCAATTACCAAAACTCTTATCAATGAGTTTATTTAATATTAAATTTCAGAATTTATCAACCATAAATTTGCAATTGACAATCATAATAGGGGTGCTTATTACGGCCGAAGTTCTCAAAATGCTTCCTCTCAAAGGGTTAATTAATCTGCTTTATATAATAATGCCACTCTAAGACTAGAGTACGTTCCTGGCCAAAGGAAGATTGTGTAAGTTATAATGGTTCTCAAACCAGACAAACCATCACATGATAAGAAATCTTATACTCCCATATCGATTCTGTGCCTGCAACCAATAATAGAAGTAAAGCGTTTAATACGTGAACAACAGTTCGGATTTAGAAGCAAACATTCGACAATTGTCCAAGTGCATAGGATCATTGACCTCATTAAGGAAACTCTTGAACAAAAGAAAATTTGTTCGGCGGTCTTAATAGACGAGTCGTAAGTTTTGATAAGGTGTGGCACGAAGGCCTAAATTTTTAATTAAAGCAAATTCTGCCTGAGGCACTTTATACGCTTCTAAAAGCATATCTGGAAAATAGACTTTTTAGAGTAAGACATGGGAACAATTACTCGGAACTCAAAGAAATAGTGACTGGGGTACCACAAGGAAGTATTCTAGGTCCAATATTGTACCTATTATTTACACGTGATATACCTCAAACAGAAGACACTATCGTAGCCACGCTTGCTGACGACACTGCAATACTAGCAGTGGGCCAAACGATAAATGATTCTACGACAAAATTACAAAAATTTCTGAATAATGTCAATGATTGGACAAAACCATAGCGGATATCGCTTAACGAAGTAAAATCAGTCTATGTAGATTTCAAGTTCCGTTTGCTAATGAATCAAAATATCTCGGAATGACTCTAGACGCGAAATCAAAATAGAAACCGCATGTTAAAAAGAAATGCGAAGAGTTAAATTGTAAACTCAGAGATATGTACTGGTTGCTCGAAAAACACTCTAAGCTCAGTATCGAAATCAAGCTAAATTTGTACAGGCAGGTGCTTAGGCCTGTCTGGACTTACTGTATACAACCCTTGGGTTGTACGCGAGATTCTAATTTAAATACCTTACAAACATTTGAAAATAAAGTGCTAAGATCGTTTGTAAACGCAGCTTGGTACATTAGAAACGAAGATCTCCACAGAGATATCGGTATTCGTACGGTTCGCGATGAAATAAAAAATTTTGCCGGAAATCATAGAAAACGGGTATTATAACACTGTAATAGTACTATAATCGAAATTATCCCTGAGTCGAATTTAGTACGCCGCCTGCGAAGGATTAAGCCCTTCGATCTGGTGCACTAAACAAGAATCCGTTTTAAAATCGCGGTATAAGCAGGAACTATCACCAGATAGTTACCTGCCACTCGTTAATAAAATTCGTTAAAAATAAATTGCTAGATAAGTTTCAACTTAGTTGCAATCGGGAGGAGGAGGTGTTTTTAGTGCAGTAAGAATATCACACTCCTATGAGCACGCGTTTTTCGGTCCTCATAGAGCCCTTTAACGGGGAAATTTTTTTTTTCTAAAAATGTTTTAAAGATTTTATACATACAAAATATTTTTTTTAAAAACCACTCCAACGATTTTTGAAATTTGTTTTTGGTATATTCTTATTTATCCAGGAATTCAAATGGCATCTTTGTTTACCCTCAAACTATTACAACTAAGCAATATAAAACATTAAATTATGTGTATAATCCATTTATTTCTACCTTGTTATATTTCTTTTTACGAATTTGTGCGTACATCACTGAATACTACATACAATGTAGGCCGTCATAAATTTATATATATATAAATGAAAAGGGTTATCCATTTCGCGGTTTCAAAAGTATAGGGTTCGAATACGACATCTGTCGAACTAAGTTGGAAAACCAATTTTTTTTTTCAGTTGAAAGTCTGACATTTACGAAATTGGATCGCTTAACTATCGCACAACGCATAAAAATTGTTAAAACCTACTACAAAAATGGTTATTCTGCCACAGCCACATATCGTGCTTTAAGAGGAGATTATGGTTTACATAATCGTCCAACTACGCAAGCAATTGGCAAAATTGTGAAGAAATTTGAAGAGACTGGATTGGTTACAGATATTGTAAGGCCTGTTCATCATCGTTTCCCTCGTGCCACTGAAAATATCGTCGCTGTAAGTGAAAGTGTTGCCGCGGACCCGATTGTGTCGATTCCTCGTCGTTCTAAGGAATTAGGACTGTCTTACGGATTATGGCGTATTCTGCATTGGATCTACACCTACATCCATATAAAGTCCAGCTCATACAACAACTGAAGCCAGCTGGCCATTCACAACGTCGCGTCGTAGATACTTCGAATGGGTGCTTCAACAGCAGGCGGTGTACGGCGATTTTTCGAACAAAATTTTCTTCAGCCCATTTCTCACTCGGTGGGTATGTTAATAAACAAAATTGTCGTATTTGGGGTTCTGAGAATCCTCAAGTAATTGAAGAAAGGCCATTACATCCACAAAAATTCACTGTTTGGGGCGCTCTTTGGTCCAGAGGTGTGATTGGACCTTACTTCTTCGAAAACGACGATGGGACGACTGTCACCGTCAATTCGGAGCGTTATGGTCATATGATAACCGACTTTTTTTTTCTTTGCCATTGAAGAATACGACTTGGAGAATATGTGGTTTCAACAAGACGGTGCTACATGCCACACAACTCGAGCGAATATGGCTTTATTGTAAGAGACCTTTCCTGGCCGCGTAGTTACTCGTCGTGGCGATATCAATTGGCCACCAAGATTATGCGATTTGACACCGGTGGACTTTTTTTTGTGGGGCTACGCGAAATACCGTTTTTATGCAGATAAACCCTTAACTCTTGACCACTTAAAAACCAACATTCGTCAAGTTATGGCTGATATATCGCCCAATATGTGTCAAAAAGTGGTCGAAAATTACCTCAAAAGAATCGGTGCTTGCAACAATTCTCGTGGTGGTCATTTAAATGATGTAGTGTTTCACACATAATGTCAACGTTCAAACTTTATAATAAAAAAGAAATATCATGAAAAAAAATATTTTATATGTTTTATTTACGTTTACTTTTGAAACCGCAAAATGGATAACCCATTATCTTTAAAAAAGACATGAATCTTATGTATGCATATTGAACCTACATTTTAAAGTTATATGCATACCTACCCACAAACCCTCATTTTCATGTACATATTTAAATACCTAAGTTCCATCTATGGATGCAGCTACATATTACCCTCCTAACTTACATAATTAAAATCCATAGCCTAGATTAAAATATACATTTGTAGGTAGGTATCTACAATTCGACAATTCATTATACTAAGAATCGAGGTAATCTTACTTAGGTATATCGGCTTTAAGCATGCATATGATAGCTAGACTAATTAACTACTAAACAGCCTCAATAGCTCTATTAAAGTTGTTAGCTACAAGAGCAAGTTCGAACGATTTAGATTGATTTCTCATACATTTCGGTTATAAAAAAGAAAACAAGAACGATTTAATTTTCCAGGGATGTGCAGAGAACTTAATTTTAACAAAAATTTCTCTGAGAATTGACTGTTATAGATTAGGGAAACTAAAAAGATTTAAAGGTCTGATAAAATAAAAAAGGATTTTTGATAAAATTGGGCATTATCAATAAATTTATTCGTACTTGTTGTATTGTTGATTCGACTTCAGCTTATTTGCTTATGCCTATTTTATGTAGTTTTCTCAAAAAGACATAAGCCACAGGCGACTGAAGTTGACTTTTAAGACTGGATGACATGAGGTTACAAAAAAAACGAAACGAGAGCAGGAGTTAAAGGATGCTCTTGGCATCGCCCTAATTTCCCGTTTTGGCGATTTTAACTGGACGACAAAATCACCCGACTTAACCAGACTTCTTTCTTTCAATCTTTTTCTTTCAAAGTTAGGGGTTTCTTAGAACAAGGTAAAGATGCTGGTAATACTTAAAGAGAATACCTGAAAGAGTGCGAGAACTTAACGCCCTATGTTCTGTTCAAAACAAGTACAAATGTGGTACTTAACAAGCCCAAATTGTCATCAACATTCATTTGGGTTGACCCAAATCATCTTAAAAAAGTAATACAAAGGACATAAAAGTTCAATAAAACTGATTTCAAATGTACAGGGTGTCCTCTAATTCGTAGAGGATATTTTGGGGGAGGATTTATGGTGATCATTGAAAGAAAAAAGTGTATGTGGAGAAATTCTACCTCGCACCACTGAGGTAGTGCAATTTCTGGAAAATTGACTTAAAATGGAAAACATATTATAAAATTACAAAAAAACTAGCGAAATCACAAATAATATTGATATGCTATTGCTTTTTTAAAAGCTAATATTCTCTTCTTTAAGTGAACATGTAGTTTCTGAGAAAATAAATTTCAAAGTCAAAACAAAGATTGATTTTTCTATAAATTTTACCGAATTCAGTGTCACTGTTTTGGAACTTTCAATTCTTAGTTTAATCCTGAAAACCAGAAGTAAACAATGAGAATTTTAAGAGAAGTAAAAAAAAAACTACTCAAAAAACTTAATTTAAAAAGCTGGTCATATAACGAAAAATTAGCTTTCAAAAAAGCTTATAAATGATTCCAGAAATCTCCATTCAAAATATATTGTACGAATTCAGGGTTCTCCCTGAAAAAAATGCACGACTGGATCTTATGTGCGATCACATTGTATGCAGAAGATTCTTAATAGAAACGGCTAAATATATTTTTTAAGTCGTTTTTTACTTAATTTTATATACACAAAGTTTGTTTATTTTTTTTTCTAAAAAACAAATTGGTATGGGAATTCTAAATATTTAATAAATAATGAAAATAAAATTAAAAATAATAATATTTATATAAACTTAAGAAAATTCAAAAGCAATTATAAATAAATTGAAGCAATTCAGAGGAGGTTCTTGCTCTTTTGTCTCCGTTTTCTTCCTTGGTTCCTTGGAAACCCTCTGTCCCCTTATTCGCAAAGACTTGCTTTAATTAACCTTCCTTCCTTGGCAAATTATAGAAAATATTTACAATTTTGTTTTACCGCAGCAATAATAAATGGAGCAGTACCATCACCATCGGTTTTTTATCGTCTTAACTTTAGTTTTAGTCGCTCAAGTATACGACTTCAAAGACCACTGAATCAAATTTTTAGTAGATCGAACTATGGTGCTCATAGCCCTCTCAATCAATTAGTTGAAATATATAATAAATTTTATTTTATAGTGGCTTCACTAAATGACAATTTTAAAAATTCAAAATTTAAAACATTGTTTTACAATAGCTTGAAAATTTAGTGTTAAGTAGTTTTTGTTTTAAGTATTTATTTATAAACATATTGTTCACGTTAGGATTAACGAATTGAAATAAAGTAAACCCGTTTTTGACATATTGAATTTTCAAAAAAAAAATATATTTTTTTTTTCAAAAATCTAAAAAAAAATATTTTTCAAAGATTTTGGTACGCAGTATTATTTAGAATTCGAAAGACATCCTGTATAAAAATTTTGTTCGAAATCGGTGGAGCCAATATAAGAAAGACGAAAATAAAAAAAATGCACGACTGGATCGCACGAACTTGCTCTTATGTTCCATCACATCGTATGCAAAAGATTTCTATTAAAAATATAAATATATATTTTGAAAGTAGTGTTTTACTTAATTTTTTTTTAATTTTTCTAAAAACAAATTGGTATGAGAATATTAAATATTAAAATATTAAATCAAAATATTAAATCGGCTTAATAAAAGAAAAAATAATTCAAAATTCTGAAATAAATACTTAAACTAATTTGATCTAAAAAAGTACGCCATTTTATTTCTTGGATAAATTTAAATTTATGAGAAAAAAAATTTAAAAATCTGTAGAGAGGTTTTTAAGAAAAGTTATTTTTTTTAACTTTTGGAAAAAAAATTTAAAAAATCAGATAATACATATAACTATAATTTTTGAAACAAAAATTAATGAGCAGTTTTCAAAATATAAATATTTAATTTTTTTTTTAAATGCTTTTAAAAATACAAATAAAAATTTAAATGTTAGTACGCAGTATAAATTGGGCAACCTACACCTAAATGTGTCTAAAATTTCGAAAGAATCGGTTAAGCCATTTATGAGATAGTCGAAAGCAAAAAAAAACGGTCATAGGGAAAGTACCGTTTTCAAAGATTTAAAAAAAAATTCAACCATATGATCGGTCGTACCTAAGAAGCTGCACTCATTTTTTTAATCAAAATCGATAGAGCCGTTTCCGAGAAAAATAGGATTGAACGTAACGGTTATATTTGTTATTTTTTGAGCTAAAAAAAATTTCAATTTTCCCTCTGTACAATACCTAAAAACATCTATATACCAAGTTTGAAGCTGACTGACAGACTGACAGACTTACAGACGGACAGAATCTTTAGACCATCTTTTTTCGTCTTCGCTATCATCGTAATGTCATGTTTGATGTTATATCAAAACTTTTTTTTCGACGAATGCATAACTTGCCTTATAGTACCTATAATCGCAAGTTAAAAAAAAAGGTGGTATTGCAGGTACCGTTAATAACAAACTAACAAAAAAATGTCGGCGAAAATGTAGATTATAGCCAAGGTAGTGCACACGCTTTTTTAACAAAATCGTTAGAGCCGTTTTCGAGATAATTAAGATGTTAGAAGAAATTTTATGGCAAGTAGGGGAGAACTAGGCTAAAAGTAACACTTTTTAATAAAATTGGTGATGTTCCTAAGGTTTTGAAAATGAGTTAGCCAAACTTGTTTCTGTTTTTCAGCTACGAAATCAAATTAAAAAAAAAAAAAATATTGATCAGAATTTGTAAAAATATAACTTTTAGACAAAAAAAACGTGTTGTTACGACGTACCCCATATTCAGGTAAAGTTGTAACACAGACCGGGGTAAATTGTAACAAAACTTGGAACCTTATTTAAACAAAACTATCAGTTTATAAACAAGATTAAGAACACAAAATATAGCACATATAGCAGCAAAATTTGTGAAATTAATATTAAAATTTAAAACTATTTATATTAATTCACAAATTTAATTAATTAATTAATTGTTAATGTTCTAAGAATAAAAAACAAAATCAATATTAATTTTTTGAAAAAAAAACTGAATTTACTCACTAAGAATTTGGAATGTAATTAAATATTCCAAAATCAGTATTAAATATACATATATGCATACGAATTTAACTAATTACCAAGCCAGAAAAACACATGAGCGACTTCTTTTCTCTTTAACCTTTTGTTGACAACAATATGCATCAAATGGACTTTTCTTTTTATTAAAAATAAATAAAAAATTAAACAAAACGAAATATAAGCAAAGAAAACCATTTCCATCATCTTGGTTCCCAAAAAATGTGTTTAAAAATATGAAAGAAGTCTTGGTTTAACTTACCCCACATAAATGATACAATTAGTCCCACCAAGAAATTTAACTCAATTAAAAAAAACGAAAACAATTCGTTGTTGAACTACTTACATAAGCTTAATTAAAACATACATAAATATTAAAAAAAACTAGAACTTTATCTCTTCCGAGTGAAGAGGAATACCAAAAATACAGAAAAAAAATAAAGCTACAAAAGTACCAATTTTGGGCACTACCCTTGTAACTTTTCTTTATAAAGCCCTATTCACAGATTAAGCATACCTAACTTTAGTTTTGAAGTAGACGAACAATCATCTCCTTCACGCGTTTCTTAGTTTTCAGGGGAAACCTTTCATTTTTAGCTGCTAATTTTTACCCCTGGTACTTCTAGCTCCGGTCACCCCTACCGTTATTTTTGGGGTTAAAACCTATTTGAGACAATCACTTAAAACGGTTAAGCACCAAGTTATGAAGAAAATCGCTTCAGCCTTTTAGGCTGTTGATCAATCTATAGATAGACAGACGGATTTGCGGGACCCAATTTTTTGGTGTTCTCCATCATCGTAATGTCAAGTTTTAATTAAAATCTCGAGATGGATTTTTTTTCCAAATACTTTTTGGACTACCCTGTACGCACTGTTATTTAGGTTAAATCAACATAACATATCAACTATCTACACTTCTACAGACTACAGTACAGCCCATAGATTCCATTTTAAGCAGTGATTTTAGATGACATATTATTTCACGTCGTCAGTCGCCGTCGCTGAAAATTGACCTTAACCTCTATAAAGCTCATACATTTCAATAAGCAGATGAACCGTCAGAAACAATCTATGATATCGACCTAACATCGACCTAAATTCACCCAACGAGTGAGAGTATTTTATAGATTTATGTTTTGCAATGTGTTGCGGAGGATATGGGCCAAAAATATATTGAAATAAATCCTTTCTATATATATAAAGTGGCTTCTATAGGTTGCATAATCTGCAATACTGTGATGTCAAGATCTACCCTTTACGGATGTGCTTGATATGCGGAAGTAATCATTTTCAGAAAATTTCTAAATCAGGAAATGTACAGGAAATCCAGATACATATATCTGTGTGTAGCTATGTGTATCAGTATAGGCATACTGTATTATCTGTCGGACCGTTTATTCGAATCCCTTCTCAGGCTGCAAGTGCCATAATTTCAATTTGTTGGAAATACATCCTAATATGGATTTGGCTAAGAGGGATGTATGATTATAATTTTGTAAGTAATTGGTTTTGCGGGTGGCTTATGTGTATACAGCCAGCGGCTGGAATTATTGTTGTTAAATCAGAACATGAAAAGGGTCATGGGACATACATACATAGTTAAATTAAACAGTTGCCATAACTTATAAGGACAGATGGATATTATGATGGTTAAGATGGCATATTTGGATTTGGGAATTTCAAACAGGTTCGGTTAGTTATATTGATAATTTGGGGTTAGGCATAGAAACAAGGATGTTTATTTACGGTATCAAGGTATTAAGAAAAGAATACTTGTCTAGATTAATTTATTAAGGTCCTTTTACAAGGGATCAATAAGGGTTACCTGCATAAAATAAAGGGCGTATACCAATTTGTTCGCTTTTTTGAAGAAGGGGACATCCCTTCGGCACCTAACCGACATCTTAGAAAAAAAAAACTAACAATTTATTTTGTGTAATACAACAAGCCTATTGTATGAGATTTTAGGTTATTATTTTCGCGGATGATATTCATATTACATAAAGTTTAAATTTTACGGAACTTACCGCGTTAAATGTTAGAAATATTTTCAATTTCTTTTTCCCGACATTTCGAAGAAGTTTCAAACTTCGTGGTACCGGGATGAGACTGTCTCATTCGAAACGTCGGGAAAAAGAAATTGAAAATATTTCTAACATTTAACGCAGTAAGTTCCGAAAAATTTAAACTTTATATAATAAGCCTATTGTAGTAGATTTCCTCCATGAATTATTGGGAGGATTATTTGTTTAATAAAATCGAATAATTTTAACTCGAGCGCTAACTACTTTTCTATTGTTTTAAAAAAGTCGGTGATTAGATGCGAAATAAGCTGTAAATGTTTTATTTTAAAGTAAGAAAAAACTATATTTTAAGAAATTTAGAAACGCCGTTTTTGAAAAGGATGTAAAGTTCACAATCAGAATCAACTACAAAATACATTTTACACTACTTCGTAGCTTAATCTAGGAAGTAAAGTATGTTGTTGATGCCATTGTTTTTCATCCGCGATATGAACTCGGCGACGTTCAAAGTAAAAACGAGGTTAGCTCTTGAACATGGCGAACATCTTGATGAAATCTGTAAGTTTCCAGAAAGATCCTTAAATACAAACACGCCTGTTTGATTGAAGAACAGAAAATAGAATAATTATATATTGATAACATTTGATAACAAAGTCGATAGAATACTATAAGATAATTTCGACAAAGTGTTAAAGTAGTTTTACATTCAATTTCAACACTCCCACTGAATGTAAAATTTAACTAAATTTGAGACCTATTGCTTTAGCACATAAATTATGCTTCTTGAAATCCAAAGGTTTTGTTAGAAATTCTGCATTCATATCTGCTGTACTTATCTTTTAAATTGATTAATCCTTCATCAATTTTGTCACGAACGAAATGGTGACGGACGTCGATGTCAATTTTTCAATTTTTCAATTTCAATTTATTTATTATGGTGTACAAATAAGACATAGGCGCAAAATTTTAAACAACCCATTGTTAAGGGCTTAGCATTTTACTAGTTAGCAATTTCCTAAGTGCTTATTGATTGAATAACTATTTCAAAATTTTTAAACTTTTTCTAAACTAAAATGCTAAAAAGCTTAGCATTTGTCGGGTTTGAATTTTGATGAACACAATTATTGCTGTTATGCGTTGTAAATTAATTATATGTTGATGAAAACCTAACATGTGCTCTAAAAGGTATTAGTTATTTCTATTTTCATCATTTTAACTTCATTATATAAAAAAAAAAAAAAAAAAATTGTGCACCAGCAGGACTCGAACCTGGGCACCCCGCGTGCAAGGCTGATATACTATCAGATTCCATAATGGATTTAGCAAATTGATAAAAGTTAAAGTAGCCATTCCGTGATTTTAACTTTAGTTAAATGTTAAAATCGTTTAAAATTAGCTTAATCATACTTTAAGCTTAGTAAATTGCTAAAAGTGGCTTTAACATTTTACTAAATCGTTTAAAATTTTGGGCCATAGTCTTTTATAGTACTTAAAGTAAAAACAGATAACATCGGATTGAGATTAATAATAATAATGAGAAAGATATATACATTTATATGGAATCCAAAAATTAGGATAAATGCGTGCATAATTTTTTTTTTATACTAGTAACTAATCAGTTTATTCTTCAAATTGCTTTTTGATTCCTACACTATACAAAATTCTGAAATAAAGCCTTTTTCAATTGAGTAGTTCCTATTATTTGTCTTACCGTTACAGGTAGGGAGTTCCAGAGTCTAATGGCATATACAAAAAATAGTCTCTAAGAATTTAAATAATTAAATGAATGCGTTATGAGATTCAGGGTTCGGGTTGACTGCGCGAGGAGGATTTTATCAAAAAGATAGGACGGTGTCTGTTTTTGAATTATCTTATGCAGAAATAAGCAACATCTTGATTCAATAAATTGCACAAGCGAGCATCCTAAGACACGTTGACGATATTGAGACACATGATCAGACCTTCGCAAACGATAGACATACCTAACCATATCATTAAAAGCAACAACTAGTTTTTGCATCGAGTGCGAATCAGGCTTGCAGTAATAGGTAGTAACAAAGATTTGACAAGTCTCAGCTTAGTGTCTGTAGGAGTTAGATTCGAGAAAAGGTTTAACTTTCGAAGACCACCATAGGTTCGGCCAACAGAAAGATTAATTTGATCTTTAGCAGAAAGGGTCCGATTAATTTTGAAGCCCAGATTCGTGACAGTATCTACAAAATCAAGTAGGAAACGAGATAGACAAGTGGAAGTGTCCTAACATCAAATTTCGGATGAGATATTGCAATTATTTGAGATTTGGGATGATATGCGCTTGTTAATGCAAGACTTATTGAACCTTTGTTATCGC
This sequence comes from Philhelius pedissequus, assembly GCA_910595825.1. Classification (NCBI taxonomy): domain Eukaryota; kingdom Metazoa; phylum Arthropoda; class Insecta; order Diptera; family Syrphidae; genus Philhelius; species Philhelius pedissequus. Next base: position 198,154,538 of record OU343161.1, on the reverse strand, counting down.
AGTGAATTATTGTTGAATTCGGAGAACTTGGAATAAGTTCTAATTGTAATCCCATAAGCCATAAAGCTTCTTGAGTGACTGAGGAAACGGCCGTGTATTCAGCTTCGGTTGATGACAGAGCAACAGCTGGCTGTGTTTTAGTATTCCAAGATATTGCTCCTCCACAAGATTTGAAGATGTAACCTGTTACTGATATACTGTCATCGTCATCGTTTGCCCAGTCTGCATCACAGTAACCAACCACCATATTATATTTTGGTTTTCGAGAATTCAAATATAGCATCTGATGTACCCTTCAAGTATCGAAGAATACATTTAACCGCTGCTGTCCAAAGAGCTTTTCCATAGCAGTTATTGAATCTTGACGCATTATTTACTGGAAAACTAACATCTGGTCTAGATACTTGTGCAGCACATAATGCTACCAACTGCTTCCTGATATGGAATCTGCATCGTTTTGTTATTTTCTTCTTCTGTCTGTGGGCACATTAACTTGGTTAGTTTCTGATTAGAATCCATGGTTGTGCTAGCAGGATTACAGTCACTCATATTGAAACGCGTTAGTATATGTAACGTTGATGTAACGTTCTTGATCAATGTAAATTGTACCTTTTGAACGATTACGTTGAATTTGTATGCCGAGGACAAATCGTGCTTCACCCATATTTTTGATTTTGAAATTATTATTAAGATACGACTTTGCTTTATTTTTGACATCAATATTCTTAGTATAAATTAAAAGATCTAGATGATCTTACTGCTACAATTATATTATTTAAATCTTCACCAGAAAAATAAATGCAGGGATCTATTTTTGATTTCTAAAGACCATATTTTATCAAAGCTGTATCGAGCTTTTGGTTCCACAACCGACTGGCTTGTTTCAACCCATATATTGATTTCTTCAAATGGCATACCTTGCCAGTGTTGTCGGAGAAACCGTCTGGTTGCAGCATATATAAATTATCATTTAGATCTCCCTTTAGGAAAGCAGATACTGCATCCACCTGGTCAATGTCAAGGTCAAATTGGGCAGCTAGAGAAAATGAAAATAGAATGGTACTATATCTCACTACTGGGGAGAAAGTCTCTTCATAATCAATTCCCTTTCTTTTAGCGCAACCTTTCACAACCAAACGGGTCTTGTATCTAGAAATCTTGCCTTCGCTATCACGTTTAGTCTTAAATACCCATTTGAAGTTGATAGCTCTTTTATCAACAGGCAAATCTACAAGACTCCAGGTTTTGTTTTCTTTCAAAGAATCTATCTCTTCTTGCATAGGTTGCCGCCACAATTCAGAATCAGCTCTTTCAATGGCTTCTTTTAAATTAAAATGATCATGTAACTCACCTGTTGTCACAGAATACGTAATGAATTCACCTTGCTTTCTCGATAATGGTCAGTTTCATGCGCTCTATTAATCCGTTGTGCTCTGGTGTATACGGCGCTGATGTGCGATGGCATATACCATTCTTTTTTAATAATGTTTGAAACGTTTTATTGCAGTACTCGGATCCGTTATCTGTATGTAAGACTTTTATAGATATATTGCATTGATTTTCTACTAGGGCCTTAAATTCAGCAAAACGAGCCATTGTTTTGTGTTTTGATTTCAAAAAATAAACAAATGTTTTCCTCGTAAAGTCATCAACGAACACCAAAATGTACTTAGCTCCTCCCATGCTTCTGATATTCAATGGACCATATATATCAGAATGAATTACTCCTAGTACTTCAGTCGCTCTAGATCCTTTGTGATTCAATGGAAGTCGACATTGCTTTCCTTTGAAACGCACTTCACAATTCAATTTATCGAGAATTATAAACTTTTTGTTTCGTCCAAAACGATCGCTCAGCATTTAGACACTTGCCTTGTTAAGATGTCCTAACCTTCTGTGCCATAGATCGTAGTCTGCTTCTAAATTGTTTCCACCAAAACATCGATCTTCAACTGGTCTGTCCAACTTAAAAAGTTCTCCATCGAGAGAAGCTGTAGAAATGAGATGTTTTTCCGAATTATAAATTCGACAGCCATTGGCATCGAAAGCAACTTTGTTCTTCTTTTTAACGATTTGACTAACTGACAAAAGATCTGCGCATAGCTCTGGTATACATAAAACATTTTTAACTTTTACCATGTCATCTTGAGCAGAAATTGGCAAATACATATTACCAGTACTCTGTACAGTTAACCTCATGTTGTTAGCAACCACAAATTCGCTTTTAGAAGGTTGGCTAACATCTGACAATAAGCTTGAATCTGTACACATATGAGCAGACGCTCCGGAGTCATGCTACCTTTTTCATGTCTTTTTCTCCATTTTTCTCCATCCGATTGAACGCATGTACACAAATTTTCTAGCTCGAGTCATGAGTCGTAATTTTTACGACCTCTTAATTTTTTCTGTTGAAGGCAATCCCGTGTGCGCCATCCTAAATTATTATTTGAGAAGATAAACCTGTTTTGATTTTAATTAAATAAAAAATGTTTTCTTAAAAATATTTTTCAAAAAAATACGCCTTCTATTTATTTTTCGATAGGGTCTTTTTGCGTTCTTCTGGGTCCATAACCTGATTAAATCTGTAAGTTTCCAGAAAGAAGCTTAAATACAAACACGTCTGATTGATTGAAGAACAGAAAGTAGAATAATTCACTGCTAAACACAGTTTTTGTCACACGAGCTTTGTTATGATTTTTGTTTATGTTGGTCATCCAGTCATCCAGTTTTCTTGTGACAGTTACATTTTCATTTCTGACCTCCTATACGTTTCTTTGTTTAAATAACTAAACTAAGTCGACTGTCTTACTATTGTGTTTGCTAAAATACAGTTTAGTTACGTTAGTTAGATCGTAAATATGCCACGAGAGTGTTTGAATAACCCGGACAGTTTTTGTTACGTGTGTGGAGAATTAACTTTTAAATCTCAGCGTCGAAATTTCACGTCACTAATTGAACAGTGCTATTTGGACTATTTTGGTTTTCCTGTGAAAAATCAAGGCAAACCCTGGGTTCCACATAAATGTTGTGTAACATGTATGAGGCTCCAATGATTTGGATGGAACCAAAGGATCATGTAAGTGATTGTTATTTTTGTTTGACTCTAACAAAAGGCATTACTACGAAATCCAAACACACTATCCAGTACCCAAACTTGTTTTCGGCCAAGAGACCCATCCTACATAGTGCCGAACTGCCTGTGCCGAAGCCTCCAGTCGATCAAAAAGTGAGGATTCTAGTCCGGAATTTGTTCTTAGTCAGCATGATACGGTATCTCAAGATAGTGATCCAAGTTATGAACCGTCACCTTCAAAAGAACCGCATTTATTGACACAACGTGATTTAAGCGATTTAGTACGTGATTTGAATCTGACTAAAAAACAGGCTGAGTTTTTGGGGTCTAGATTAAACGACTGGAACTTACTTTCTCCTGATACAAAGATTTCATATTTTCAGTGCCAGTTGCTCATGGTTCTAATATGAAAAAGACATACGAAAATATGAGATTTATACTTGAACAAATTGAATACAGTAAACACGCTTGGAAAGTTTGTGCCGATTTTAAAGTCATTGCAGTTTTACTTGGACTACAGCTTGGTTACACAAAATGTTGCTGTTTTATTTGTGAATGGGACAGCAGAGACAGAAAAAGTCATTATACAAAGAAAGTGTGGCCCAAGCGTGAATCACTAACTCCAGGCCATAAAAATGTTAAAAATGATCCTTTAGTGAACCCTGATGACATACTTTTCCACCGTTGCACATAAAACTTGGTCTGATAAAAAACTTTGTAAAAGCTATGCCTAAAGATGGTGATGGATTTTTTATATTTAAAAGAGAAATTCCCCAAACTCAGCGAGGCGAAAATCAAAGAGGGAATATTTGTGGGTCCACAAATACGGCAATTGATAAAGAATAAGAGCTTTGAAGAAAAATTGAATGATCACGAAAGATTCGCCTAGAAATGTTTTGTGAATGTTGTTCAAAATTTTCTAGGTAACCATAAAGCGGAAAATTACAAAGATTTAATAAATGAACTTATGATATCATATGAAGCTTTGGGGTGTAATGTGTCCTTAAAAATACATATGCTGGACTCTCATCTGGATTCCTTTCCGGAAAATTTGGGTGCTGTGAGTGACGAACAAGGTGAGAGGTTCCATCAGGACATTTCCTTAATGGAGAAGCGCTATCATGGGAAATAGAGTCATAGTATGCTAGCAGACTATTGTTGGAGACTTAAAAGGGACCTACCAAAAGCCAAATATTCAAGAAAATCATAAGTATTTATTAGATATTAGGAAATAATTCTGTAAGTGTGGCTGATTTTTGTACTTTTTACGAAAATATATGTTTTAATGTCACAAGAAAACCTGATGTGTGCATTTTTTTTTCATTGATATATTATTGTTTCGTGGCCCCACTATATTCAAAATTTGATATAAGTTTGCATGTGACAAAAAAAAATTACAAATTTGTTGACCAGTGAACATTTGATAACAAAGTCGATAGCATACTATAAAATAATTTCGACAAAGTGTTTAAGTAGTTTTACATTCAATTTCAAGACATCTAAGACAACGAACAAGACAAAATCGAAATTTTTCGCCAACAGCGAGCGGGTCACGAACCAGCTGGTTCATGACAAAAAACACAGCGAACACTAGCAAGTTCGGTGAACATGTTCGGCGTTTAGGACTACCTAAACCGAGTACATAGATGCTGTATTTCGCTGAAGCGATGCTTTATCAAAGCCAAGGCCGTTGACCAAACTAAAAAAAATAAATCTGTTCATTATTTTAAAAAACAGAAATAATTGGGCCGGAATAGACACATGTAAATACATATACATGTGTATTATAAGTGTGGGGAGAAATCATGAACAAGCACAAAAAAAACATAAATAACTCAATTTGCTAAAACGTGTGTCGATTTATATACCCATTTCAAAATAAACGCGTCGATTGGTACAGAGTATTCGCGTGGAGCTTTATTTTTGTAAGCACTGGCGTATTAACCACTAGGATCGTGAGGCTCGAACCTAGGGCGGCAACTTGTAGAGGGCGGCAAATTTTGTATTATATTTTATTTTAATCTAAAAAAAATATTACGCTAAAAACAAAGAAAAAGATGAATGTCATTCAATTGGAGTACTCATCATTTTTGGTATCTGAAAATACGAAATTTAAATCTTTGGCCTGATTTGCCGTCTCTGCATATTTCGATAAGAAACCGGTTTTGAACAATACGCGGTCGCCATAGATAGATTTTAAATATGATCGGAAACGATTTTTGCACTTGCCTATTAGCCTTAAAATTGCAAAAAAAAACTGCGTAATACTCAAGATATTTTAATTTTAATTTTAATTTTGATTTTAATTTAGATTAATACAATTTCAGATCAACATAAGTTAATAATAATAATTTTTTTATATAGTGGAAAAAAGTGACCAAGGTTTTTTCCAGAATGTAATATTAATGGGTTTGTATAGATAAATTAATCAGCCTAATTATAAATGACAATTCCCACAGAAATATTTTCCTTTTCCCTACACTCTTATTACAAACAAAAAAACTCCCAGGATTTGTTTCCCCTTTCCCTTTCTCTTATTCTAAGCAAACTTCGAATATGGGAAACAATACTGGGGGAAAAAGAAGACATTCTAAATGCCAAAAAAGGGACCATTTTAACCATTTGGCGTTCGTTTTTTCCGACACATTTGTTGAAGAATTTAGAAAAAATTTAAGTTTTTTACTTTATACGACTAAAATATAAATAAAATTTTAATTATTTTTGAGATAAAAATAACGAACATCCCATCTGCAAAACCTCTTTTTTCTTCAGTCGTTCTATACATTTTACACATCCATTGTGGACAGGACAGCTGTTCCTCAAACATTTGCAGGACTTTAGAGAGGATCTTGTGAGAACATGCAGCAAGTATTTAAACGCTCATGGGTGATGATATCGGTTTTCTTCTAACTGCTCTTCATTCAAAATCCTAAGTGCAATTCTGAACATTTTGGATACCTATTATATTTATTTAATTTTTCACTTTATTTATTTAACTTTTAACTTTTATTTATTTTTTTCATTTAGTTGTTGTTTTTTTAATATAATATAATATTATGTCAAACAGCTGATTCTAACATTCAGAATTCTCTTTCCCGTCTTCGAAAGGAAAATTAGTTTCCCGGGAATTCATAATTGGAGAATACTACTCTCGGGAGAACACATTTCCCGAGAGTAATTTTCCCGGGGAATATATTTAGAATTGGGCTGAATATTATATACTGAAATAGGTAAAATTGTTAAATACTTATTGTTTAAATAAAAATAATAAATTCTTAAAATGTATATACAAAAATTATTTGTCTTTCTTAATGGAGAGAAATTGTTCGGAACTGAAATTTCCTCCTACACTTACTTTTGGGACTAACTAAAACAAATTATCTACTCTCACACAAAATTCATGTTCCACTCAACCTTGGATTTTTTTTATAAGAAAAGGTATATACCAATGCCATTTCTAATATAATACTTCCAAAGACCTATAATTATTTGTCTTTTCAACAACAAACATATAAACCACCATGTAATGCGCGGCTCCAGAGGGAAGGTCAAGAGGTTATGAGCCCCTAAAGCTCTAGGAGAAAACAATAAAAGGCATTAAGACATACACAATTTATTTGAAGGACAAAAGCAACTTCTTATATATATCTTACTAGATCTTATTATTAAATTAATTGCAATCGCCTATACGCAATACCGCTTTGCAGTATAAAAAATATTTGACGGGTTCCCAGTTTTAAGACTTACGTTCTTCGTTGAAATATAAGGGAAAATATATTTTTGCCATACAAGTAGGTATAGTAAACACTTAGTAATCCAATTATGTTTAGAAAAATTCTATCAAATTTATTAAAAACAATGACATGTGACATATTTCGAAAATACTACGGGCGCATTCAAATTCATCACCCCAAAAAGACAACCGTGTCCCATAACTCTTCGATATTAGCCCATTCAAATACGATCTTTTCATAGTATTAAAAAAAGGGGGCGGTAGCCACTCAGCGTGCCTCAGGGCGCCGATAAGGTTAATTCGACACTGTTTTGAAGTATGTGTGTATCACTGTCTACGTCCATCAATACCCCTGATGCTCATCAACATTAAAATTTCAAATACTGCACTAAAATAAGTAGAAAATGTTTACAATTGAATCAGAGGTTAGCGGAAAGGAAATTTAAATAATAAATATTTTAAGCAATTTGCCTGACATTGGAAATCGCTTTGTCGGTTTATTATTTGGGTAAATAATTGTTAAATATCCTCAGCATCAAATACGAATCTAGTACGATGGTTCCTTAGATCAACTACATTATACAACTGAATCCTACAATTACATCAATAATTACATTTAAATATCTTTCTTAAGAATAGCAGATTTAGGCCCGTTTGCTGATACGAATCATAAATGTTATGTTCAACTTAAAACGCTTATGGGCTACTTTTTCCTCTGCGTAAACTGTCACATAAGTGCTTAAGTACAACTTAAATGCTTAAGTTGTGTATCAGCAAACTGCCCTAATTGATTTTCGATATGATGAAATCAAGAATAAGTATGAGTATGTTCATCTTACCGAAGTTATTTTTGAATAATATCATATTATGGTATATATGCCACGCTCTACCTTTGCTGAAATTTGCTGATGAAGGTACATGTTAAGCCAGAACTTGTTTCTTAACTTCTTCAAAACTAGACACCATTAAAAATACAACAAATAGATCTTTGACAGTATAGCATTTCCTTAAGACAGGCCGAGATAACTTACCAAACAAAAACTTTCCTAATTGACTAAAATATATGCAAAATAAAGTCAGCACACAAACATTTTTTTTTAATTTTTTTAATTGATTTTTTTTAGTTAGCTACATTAACACGGTCAATGTAATCGGTCATCGCATTGACTCTCTGACGTCACCACATAACTAATATTGAATCTGCAACTACAGCATCAATGTTTACAGTGTCAATGCTTTAAACGTTGACAATCACACGAATGACGTGCCTTGTGTGTCAATATAATTTTTGTTCGTCACTGCCAATGCGCTGACACTCAAAACTTTAACAATCACACGAGTTGACCAAATTCAAAGGCGTTGACCCTATGACAGAAGAAAATGCTGTTAATTTTTCACGTTGTTTGACCAGACATCAGTTTGCGTTGATAAAACAAAATCTCTTTTAAAGTTAATTTTGAGCAATATCACAACATCATATTAAATATAAACATAAACTTTTTAAATAAAGGATGGTGTGACCCTGAAATATTTTGTTTTATTTTATTTATTCTTATTTCAAAATTAAAAAAAAAAAAATAATATGAAAGAAACAGAGCTAAGTAACAATAGCCGTGTTTTATTATCGCAAATAACCCATATGGTTCACCCCGTAGAAATAAAACGATCTGGGTTATGTACTGATATGTACCCTCTGTTCGCCGAATTTAATACTAATATTTGCAAACCCAGATAGAAACCCCGATAGAAACCTGGATCTCGTGTTGTTTTTGTAATACGTGTTAAAAAATAACCTAGACCCAGAACCGTAGATAATAAAACGCAGCTAATGTTAAGAATACAAGCATTTAATGGGAATGAATAATAAGCACAAAATAAAAAAATTAAAACTTTATTTGATTATCAAATTATTTCATTCTTTACTTGCGATTATAGGTACGATAAGGCAAATTATGCATTTGTAAACAAAAAAATGTTTTCTAACAATCAAACATGACATTACGATCATAGAGGACACCAAAAAAGTGGGTCCCGCAATTTCCACTGTCTGTCTGTCCAGGAGTCTGCAGACTAAACGGTTGGATGGATTTGCGTCAAATTTGGTGCATATTATTTTTTCGGTAATATGCCTATACGTTTTTTTTTCATTTTTTTAAGACGACAAATAACAGTAGCTCCCATATATTTATTTGTTTTGGCCAAAAACAAAAATCTTATTTTTCTCAAAAACGGGTCCTACGATTTTTATTTAAAATAAAATGCACGACTGGATCGCACGTACTTGCTCCTATGTTCGATCACATTATATGCAAAAGATTCCTAATGGAAACGGCTAAAAGTATTTTAAAGTCGTTTTTCACTTAATTTTTTATATATAAAAATTCTTAAATTTGTTCTAAAAAATTTGAATGAACATTTTAAATATTTAATAATATAAATTTAAAAACAAAATTTCAGAAAAAATCGCCAACCTGTTTTCAAAATATTGAATTTAAAAAAACTATTTTTCGAAAATTTTGAAATGCAGTATTATATAGAATTTTACGGAGATCCAATATACAAATTTTGATCGAAATCCCTGGAGCCGTTTATGAAAAAGTCGAAAATCAATAAAATGGTTGTATGGCAGGTACCGTTAATAACAAAATATTTTAAATTTTTTTCAGCTCAAATGTAGACCATACTCAAGTTAGTACACACACCAATTTTTATCAAAATCGTTAGAGCCGTTTCTGAGATAATTAAGATGGTAGAACAATTTGGATGGCAAGTACCGTTATTTTTGGGGCTAAGACAACGATTCAAAAATCTATTTTGGGAAATCACCTAAAACGCCTAAGCACCAAGTTTGAACAAAATCGGTTCAGACAGACAGACGGAATTGCGGGACCTACTCTTTTGGTGTTCTCTATGATCGTAATGTCATGTTGGATTATTTTTTATTACGAATACATAACTTGCCTTTAATAGTACCTATAATCGCAAGTCAAAATCAGTTCATTAACGAAGGGAAAAGTTATTTTGGTATTTTTTTTTTGTTTTGAAAAAACGGTTACTTTTCGTACCTCTAGTAAAACAATTTTTTTTTGTTTTCGATTTTCTGGAAAACTTTTAATTTATTTTTTTTGAAATTTTTTATACTTTTTTATGTAAGCCACTTTTTTCAAAAAAAAAAAAAAAAAAAAAAAAAAAAAAAAAAAAAAAAAAAAAAATTCGAAAACTCAAAATTTTGAAAACTACGTATTCAATAGATTTTTCGAAACTTCGTATTTTTTTTCACATTATAAGAAACAACAGTACCTCCCAGATAAATGTCAAAAAACCGTGAAGAAAAAAAATTATTTCTCAAACGGCCTATTTTTACGTATACAAATATTTAATTTTTTCTGCGTATTTAGAGTAGGGGTAACCGAGGCTAGTGTCCTCAGGGTATGTAGGCTAACTACCCATAACTTCAAGCCTACACAATTTTATGCATGTTTTTTGTTGCCATTGCACTAACCACAGCTACCTGCATAACCTCACATTTTCTATCGTCAAGACTGTATGTAGTTCGAGAGTTATTGGGAAAAAACTATCTTTTTCATCTAAAAGTAAATTTTTTGTTTTCAATTATTTTGTTTTTTTCGGTGTGGTTTATGTGTTTGGCGGAGACTCTTTTGTTGCATAAATACAAAATGTCTGACTTTGCGTGTTTGCTCTTTAATTTCTATATATTAATTCGCCGTTACCGAAAAATTGACGTTCAGTGCCACAAGATCAGTCGGGGTTAGTTGACTCATTTTTGTTGGTGTAACTTGACTCATGATTTTCTCGTGTGACTTAAAGGAAAAAAGAACTTTTTTGAGAAAAATATACAGAGGAACTATATGACGCATATTCTAATGGACCATGCGTCAAAGCTCATCTATACTAATCGAAGAAAGAGTATAGGTACCATCTGTTGCTCATGACAATAGTGGTTTTAGTTAACAAATCCCGTAAATGAAAACATTTATCCTGATTCAGAGCTTATGGCAGGTATTACAAAATATCTAGCAATCAATGTATTTCTGAGCAGCAATTTTTTTTTTTTTGAAAAAATTAAGTTTCATACTCCAAACGCTCAAAATTATAGCATAGTCAACTTACCCCATAGTGTTGGTCATCTTACCCTGGTGCGGGGGTCAGATGACTCACTAGTGGTCATCTGACAAAATAAAAAAAAAACAAGACTTATTTATAATATATTTTAACAGGAACATTTTATTTAGATAAACAAAAGGATGCTTTATTTATGGGAGTTTAAATTTTATTGATACCTATCTTAGTATTTTGTACATAAAAAGAATAGTAAATTTTGAGCCTACAAGCCCCGGTCTCCCCTAATTCCAATTGCTTTTTTTTGAAAAAATCGATTTATCAGAAACCAGTCACTTAATTTTTTTTGAAATTTGAATTTAATGTGTATATTAATAATATCTTCAAAATGGCGTTTCATATTTGTTTTCTAAAATTGTTTTTAAGATTTTATACATAAAAAATATTTTTTTTTAAAAACTGCTCCAAAGATTTTTGATTTTATTTTTTATATACGTATTCGTAATTATCCAGGAATTCAAATGGCACCTTTGTTTTGCCTCAAACTATAACAACTAAGTAATATAAAAACATTTAATTATTTGTATTATTCATTTATCTTTTCCTTATAATTATTTTCCTTATATTATACACCTATAAAAGAAGTTGAAGTGAGCAAACATTTCTAAGTAAGTAAAAACATCCTAAGGTATCACGATAATAATTCCTAAGATTTTAAGTAATGGCTTAAAACACTCATCTTGGAGTCAATGATAAGACACAAATATTTGAATTTATTTAGAGTCTCAACGCGAAAACACTTTTGACTAGTTTATGGAAGACAAACTAAGTTCTTAACAAACTTAAATCCAAATTAATGTTAGAGGTAAGATCGAGTTGGTGATATTTTCCCCAAGACATAATCCCCATTGTGAAATCCCCAAATCCAAAACCCCCAAAAAAAGAATCCCCAGGGCAAAAATCTCCATGCCAATATCCCCAAAACAAATATGTATGTCCAAAAGAATTTCATTAGATTTTTGTTGAAAACTAAGTACACATAATGAAGGGATTTTGGCAAGAAAGATTGTTTCGTTGCTAATTTTGCCCGTGTGTATTATGTCTGTGGGGATATAAGTTAGTTGGATTTAATTTTTTTTTGGGATTTTGTCCGATGGGGATTTTTTTTGGGACACCCGGTAAGATCCAGGCAACTGTTTGCACTTAAACTAAGCCCGACATCATCAGCAAAAGCTGTTCGTTTACCTTTAAATGGTAGTTAATTAATATAAATCAGAAAAAGAAAAGGCCCTTACACGGAACCCTGAGGAACCACCAAGTTGACAGTTTTGGCCTTACTTCGGATATCATCAAATATTACGTTTTGCACTCTATTACTGAAGTATGAAGTGAAGCCCCTACATTCTGCCTTTTCCATTTTGTGTAATAAGAAGACATGGGGCCTATAACACAGAACAACAAGTCAACTAGTCAACAATTATTACCTGCTCAACTATGTTTATTCAACAAGTGAAAATCATTTTCGTAGCACAATAAAAACCGTAACAACTGTCAATAGAAAAAAAATTCTAGTCACTTCTTGAATTAGTCGAACAAGTAAATCTACCAAGATGAGTATTACAATTTCCGAAGAAGAAAAAAGTATTTATTGCAAATGAGACTTCTTTGATAATTAAAGATTTTTGGTTTTGAAAAAGTTGTTCAATTTCACTTGTTCAACTAGCAATTTATATATTGTTTTACAGACTCATGGTCTACCATATCAAATACTAACATTCATATTCATTCATTCAGCTATTATTTGCATTGCTAAATCAACATTTTTTGTTGTAAGATTCTAGCAAGAATTGACTCTTAATTGTACCATATCTGTGAAACAGAATGATATATTTTCCCAATAACTCTAGTACATTCTCCGTATCTACACTTGTATACTGCAACTAAAAACCGAACGTACATATGAAACAGAACTGAAGTAATACAACAGTCTAAATGTAACATTGTACTTGATGTAGTAGCGCTGAAATATGCCCCTTGTTCAGGCCCTTGGGATGTTCATTTTAAGTGAAATAACTTGCAGCCTAATTCTTGTTATGACATCACTCAGTTTTTGATCGCAGGCTCTTCATTCTTTATTTTTTAAATTCCGTGTATATGTATACTATTCGCGCAGCCCTTAACTTAAAAATTCATAAATTACAATAAATAAACTTTTTTATAACGTTGGAAGTTGTTTTAAAATCTACATACATATAATTTAACGAATTTTATGAATATTTTCAAAATATTCTTTCTAAATAACTGTTGTTAAAAAAAAAATTCAATTAATCAACTGCCTTCTTCAAAATCAGGTACTACTTATACAACATCTTCGACATTCCTTTTTCTTGCTTAAGCTCTTAGTCTTGCGACAACACCTGCAAATAATAATTTGTTTGACATTTTAAAAGCTTTTTTTTTAAATACAGATAACATGAAAATTACATAAAACCTTCATAACGCCACCATGTTATTATGGCGATAAATATATACGTTCAAAGATAAACTTGCAAGATAGATAGGTAAATCTTAAGAGTGTATTCTTCTAAATATTCAAAGATTTTTAACCTATGGATAATTTCATAATTCATTGACGTCTAATTGAAATTGTCTAAAATATGAGGGTATACAGGGCCATACAGTATTATGCACAAAGTATTTAGTGAGCATGGGCGCGCTCAGTTTGGCCAATGGTGGATTTTTTACTGGTGAACAAATAAGACTGGAATATTATATATTCTGTATAATTAGAGTTCACACCTAATTTCTACTGCAGTATCTATAAGAGACCAACCACTTCTTCTTTTGAATAATAAAATATCGGGCTAATGAACAGCTTTGGAATAATTGGATGCAACCACATCTTATCCTGGAAACACCTTAATGAACTGGTTATATGAACAGTTGGAACAGCACTCATTCCATTCTTCATGATCCCATCAAAATCGTTCCCGACAAACATGTAAGAGTTGGACATCAAACCATATGTTCAGCTACACGCTTCAGAAGCATCATCCTTAATCTGCGCGCTGACGATGGTTCGCAATTCCCACCGAAACCAAGTGCCAAGTATCTGGATTCTGGGTATCAATTTTACGACAGTATTTCGTTTTAGCGCACACGTAATGGCTGTCATTAAAAATGCTTAATAAACACTGTCGATGAATCAATACAAATTTAAAGCAGAAGTAAGCGTTGTCGAAAGATAATATGTAACTAATAATTTTGACAACGTGTTATTATAACGCACATACTCCTGTTTAATGCAGAATAAGTAGGCACTCGTCAAGGGCCGTCAGCGCCCCTGCAAGTACGTCAAAATACTAAACAAACAACTCTAAGCTCTCTAAAAAGCAATCACCAAACACCATCGCTTTGTACATCGTGTTCGTGTATCCTCAATTAAAAAAAAAAACAATATCCCAACGGACGGTAAACTGCACTCGGTATGGCGCTTTTGCTGTGCTGGTTGATGATGATGGTTACTGGTTAGTTGTGTCTTCATAAATAGTCACACAATTCCAGATGCATATCACTATCGCATGACTAACGAGATTTCCAATTAAAAGATTGAAGTTGTCTCCTCTGCGTAGCAAATCTATAGGATTTCTAATCGGCAAGGTTTAAAGAGTTGAGAGAAGTTCAAAGAGTTTTTGAGGAAAAATAACTTACTTTAAAATTTCTCCACGGCCCAAGAGGACAGTGTCGATAAACTCGTTATGAAGAAAATTTTTTTGTTTCCACTTCTCCATCTAGCAAGTAAAGATAACAAATTAAATTTACTATTAAATGGAGGCTATATCTATAGATGGGTCAATTAGAAGAAATAATTAAGTATTTACGCAACATCGTCAATTAAAAAACTCCAATCTTCAAAGAACATTGGTTCGATGAAATTTGCAAGAATGCAAGGGACACATCGAATGCGAGGCTTATACAGTTTTGGAAATGTATCGATGCAGCAGCAAAAAAAAGTAAATCTTGAAGACAACAAAAAATTTAAAAGAATTTTACGAGAATGAGACTAGTAAATTTTCTCCAAAGAAGAGTAGCTCTGTGTTCTGGCACTTGGCTAGTAAACTTATTGGAAACACTTATACAGTAATACCCGGTTAAGTGCCTCTCGCTTAAATGCCTAACCCGCTTAAGTACCTATTTTTTTTAGAACCAATATTAGGATTTTTTCATATAAAACTCATCGTATACCTGCCGCTTAACTACCTTTTCCGCTTAACTGCCTTTTATTTTGCATACTTTTATTGAAATTCACCTGACAAAAATTCTTTTAAGTACACATTTGAAATCAGCTGATAAAATACAGAAGTTTGTTGTCCTTTCGCGCTTCCTTTTGTTTAATGCATTTTAAATTCATAAATAAAAAAGTAATAATCTTAATCTACTACAATGATTCGTGAACCAAATGCCATTAAAATCTATTTTGAATCTATAATTCAACACGTCCGATTAAATATAATACAAAACACCATCCTAATTAACTATGTCTGCCCCAGGAACAAAATCTTTCAATTTTAACGATTAAAAAATTTAATCTGGTTGGATATATTTACTTCACATTGACTTTTTGTCGAAAAATCTATGTAAGATGAACTGAACTTAACAAAAAGTGCATATTGGTAAGGCCATCACTAGCCAACTGATTAGTCCAAGTGAGATCGCCGGAACATAACGCAAATTTTGTGGACTAAGGGCCGTTTAAGACTTTTTTGAATTAAATGTTTTTTATCAAAATCTTTTGTTTTAATGTGTAAAAAAGCTATTTGAATTAAATATTTTTTAGCCAAAAACGTTTGTATTAATTTTTGTGTATGCAAATATAGAGTTAAGTACTTATGTGCACTTAAGCGGTTTTTTTATAACTACCTAAACCGCATAAGTGCATATTAAAGTGGGGCGTTTAGCGTGAGGCACTTATCCGCGTTTGACTGTATTATCAATTCCAATATAAGCCCTCCTTTACTGCTGAACTATTTTGAGCAAGTTTTAATTCCACTAACACTAAATTCGATTCAATTCTATTATAGGCGCTTTTCTTTTTTCGTTAAGAGCAGAGCACTGAACAGAATTCGAACACATAAATTATGTACTGAACTTGTCCCAAACAGAGCGAGCTATGAACACTGATATGTTTTTTAAACGCACTCGAACCACACAAATCAGAAGACATTTTCATTTTAACCATAAAAAGCAATATAACACAAAGACTGATAAACAACCAGATACAGAAAATCAACTAGCGATCACATTCTTTCGCCAACTTATGTATCTAATTATTTTCTTCTTCCTATATTCCTTCTTGACACACATGGCATTTGTTCAAATGCTCAGTCAGTTCTCTTCGAGCACGTCGAGTGAGATGTACACATGTTCAGAACGAAAAAAGAAACATACATTTGGAGCACTGCATGCTCTGAGTTAAAAAGAAACACAGACAAATTTTTTGACAACTCAGACTCTGCTCTGAACTAAAAAAGAAAAACGCCTTATGCAGCAATTCGTTTTTATGATGTCATTTTAGACGCTCCTTTTACGCAGGCTGATGTGGAAGCAGCGATTGAAGAACTAAAGGATAGCAAAGCGGCTGCATCGAACATGAACCTTCCGACTTGTACAAGTATGGGACTGATGGTCTTATTAAAACACTCACTTGCTTGTTTAATAACATTTTTCGATTACCGAGTCATTATCGGACCAATTCAAAAAAGCTCTAATATTCCCGAATTCTGCAGGAGTAAGGCAGTTCAAGTTTATAGCACTGATGGCTAACTCACCTGGAACTTTGCAAGTGATGATAAATAAACTGTATGAATATTGTATCTTATGGAGACTAGTGGGTCAATTTGGAGTTAAAACGGTAATATTATCGAGGTTGTCAAAGAATGCAAGCATATCTTGAACATAGCAGTATAATCGGGTGTTGGAGGTAATTGCAGAATCGGTACTTATGTATGCTGCTCAAGTTTGGGAAGGACGAAAATATGAAACTGTGAAAAAAGTACTCAAGTTGTACATTAAGAGATCTTTTCACCTTTCACCTAACTCCCCTAACTATATGGTTATAATGGAGACTGAATTGTCACCATTGTTTATTAAAACGCTTAAGCTGCATGTTGAATATGTCATTATAGCTATGCAACTGCCTAATCATCGACTATCAAAAACGTCAGCAACACAAATGTTCAAAGCCAAAACAAGGGTTTTAAAGATTGGTTGGATTTGGTTGAAGAATTTTGAATAGACCTAAATATTAATCTGGAAGATACACGATGTTTAAAACAAAAGCTCTATGAGCTTATTGAGCGTGTGAATTCGCAATCAAGAGCAAGATTCCAAGAGTAAGCTGCTGGTTCCTTTCACCGGACAATTTATGGTCAACTGTAGTACTCCCTTAATTAAAGAAACTGCTTCAGAGATAAATGCAAAGTAGAGGAAATAGCTATGAGGTTTCGCTTGCGAGAAGAATAACTAAACCTGAATTATAAACCACACAGTGAATTAAATGTCAATTAAATGCAGTTTGTGCAATCGGGAAGAACTGGATGATATTTTTCTTTTCCTATTGTTTTTTCAGGAATTATGTAGTGTGTCCTGACTCTCTGGTTCAAAGAATACATATATCTGACAAAATTTGTTAGTTTGATTGGTTTTTCTTGCAAATATTTCCTTTTTTAAAGTTCTTGCAGGGGTTCTGCAATTTGTATCATATTCCAACATCTCAAATAACTCAGTACTTTTCTGTTGTTAAAAATCGTCACTCCGTTAAGGGCATGTAAAGTCACGCAGCAGCATATGTCAACAATTTTCTCTGACAACAGTACCTTCGGCCAGATGTCAGTGGGATTCAGGTTTATGTCCATTTCCCATATATTTTTTTCTCAAAATCTTTATATTCCAAGAAAATTAGATACAAAACGACTTTACTTCGAAAAAATTTCGACAAAGATGAATTATTGTGGAGTACTTCATTTTTACGTCTTAACATTTGATAAATTAGAGGGGGAAAGGGGTAAGATTCAGTTCTTTTCAAACTACTCGAAAACAATAGGTAATTTTGAAAAAAGTTGTAGAAACACATTGGGTAATATTCATAGTCATTTTTAAACTATGTCTAAGTTAAACCTAGGTTTAGTTGAATTTTCAGGCTTTTATTCTATTTTTTCAAGTTTGTTATTCCAAAATATTTGAAGCTATTTGTGTAGTTAAACATGTTAACAATCTTATACAAATATAAAACCAACAATTTGTAAGTAATATAGGTCAATCCAAAATTTTCGTAAGCTGATTTCGTAAAACCTAATAAACCCAGGGTGTACTAAAATACAGTTTAAGACATTTTGTATTATGAATATTATGATACATTATGACTATGAATATGCCCCATTGTAGCTCATGTCATTCTCCACAAAAAAATTCGCATACTTGTTATCGTACAATTGATACATTTGGAGAAAAATGGTCGAAAACATTGGAAAACATTTAGTCAAATAAATGTTATAAATTTATGTTTCCGAAAGGGGAATTTTTTTTGTTATGTTTCAAAACACATATTCTATTTAAAAAAAAAATATAGTTTTAAGAGTGGTACTGGAAGGGAATACATCTTAATAAAAAAACTACCGAAGAACAACTTGTAGGCAGTGCAACTATGTGAAAAATATCAAAAAATGACGTACGTCAAATTCATACTTAAGTTATATTTTAATTTCGTTAAAGCGACCCGTATTATTCCCTTCTCCCTCCCCCTTCTATAGGTTGCGTCGTTCCAAGCTTAGGGTTATTCTCAGAAAATGTTTAGAAATTTGAGATATTTTCGAAGTGAATATCTTATTTTCCTAGACTAGTAAGAGAACAATAAAAACCCGAACACCCTATGAGCAAAAACATGAGAAAATCTGTAACTACTTAATATCTTTCGTTACACTGTTGTGATTAATTAGAACTGTTTCAACCTGCACTCAGACAAAGTAAGATTTTTACTATCGAATTTGTATTAGTTCTTGAATTAGTTTACCCTACGTGCACCCTTTATATCAAGGTTCTGCTATTTTAACACATTTGTAACGGTGAGTTTTTAAGAGCTTGGTTTTTGAAAATTCAAAAAAACACAGAAACTTGTAAAAAGTGAATGAAATTTTTATTTGGATCGATAAATCAATTTCTGCCATTTACTTTTTAAAAATAATTTTACTTAAATGTTGCCCGCGGCTACGCTTCAGGTGGTCCATTCTGAAGGTCCAATTTTGGCAAACTTTTTCACACATTTCGGCCGGAATCTCACCAATGACGCGTTCAATGTTGGCTTCCAAGGCAGCAATCGTGTTTGGCTTGTCCCCATAGACAATAGACTTAACATAGCCCCACAAAAAATAGTCTAACGGGGTCAAATCACATGATCTTGGTGGCCAATTGACTGCGCCAAAACGTGAGATCAACTGCTCACCAAATTCGCTACTCAATTGATGCATGGTTTCGCGTGCAGTGTGGCATGTGGCACCGTCCTGTTGGAACCACATGTCGACCGAGTTCAATTCTTGCATTTTCGGCAAAAAAAAATCTGTTATCATCGAACGGTACCTTTCTCCATTGACCGTAACCCTGCGGCCTTCATCGTCCTTGAAGAAGTACGGCCCAATGATGCCGCCTGCCCATAAACCGCACCAAACAGTGCATTTTTCGGGATGCATTGGTAGCCGCTGAATTGCCTCTGGCTGCTCTTCACTCCAAATACGGCAATTCTGCTTATTCACGTATCCATTTAGCCAAAAATGAGCCTCGTCGCTGAAACGGACGTAGCTTGCGAAACACATTTTTCACAGAGCACGAATTTTGATAATAAATTTCAATAATTTGCAAACGTTGTTCAGGCGTAAGTCTATTCATGATGAAATGGCAAACAATACTGAATCGAAATGTCAAATGTTCGTGGAATTTGTCATGTGTGATCTGTCAAAAATATAAACGTCAAAAACCAAGTAGCAAAAAAATCACCCGTTATATATTTAATACAAGGTCTGAAAATGCGCGGAGGTCAGAACCCTTATAAGATAGTTCTAAATGTTCGATGCCTACTTTTGTTATTGAATGCACTGCACTCTTAACCAAATTCTCAAATTTCATCGTTGTACAACAGTTGGACTGCTCCAACTTTATCATTGAATTTTGAAAGCATCACCTCTTTTCTAAAATCAGTTTTTGCGGCAAACTCGAATCCAAGGTTTTATGAATAAATCGACAAAAACATGTTCTTTGTTAATTATTGTATTAGAAAGCCAAAAGCTAAAATTTTAAATATTTCCATAAGGTAATGCTATTCAAATTATATAGCTATTAAGGGGCACCTTTCGTATGTGTAAAAAAGAGCTCGAGATTTTGATCAAACTTACAAGTGTTTTT
Organism: Philhelius pedissequus; assembly: GCA_910595825.1. Lineage (NCBI taxonomy): Eukaryota > Metazoa > Arthropoda > Insecta > Diptera > Syrphidae > Philhelius > Philhelius pedissequus. Next base: position 198,134,202 of record OU343161.1, on the reverse strand, counting down.
TTAGAAATCCAATATTTCCAAAACGGTCACACAATTTTTTTTTCTTTGGAATTATGTTTTTAAATTCATATTGTTAAATACCTAAAATTGGCATTCTAAATTTAAAAAAAAAATTGTTAAGGAATTTTTTTAGGCTGTTTGTACTAACTTAAGAGCAAATACGAGCGACCTACTAGTGCATATTTTATAACAATCAACTCATGTAGGACCTTAAATGCAAAAATTAGATGTATCTACCTATTCTTTATTGTATAGGGTGTCCGCCTGGAAGGTATACTACTTTGTTTTGCCCAGATTTTGGTAAACATTAGTCTTGAGAATTCATATTTGGCAGTCGTGAAGTAGACACGTGGCAAATTTATTATGGAAAAATATTCGATAAACCAACGTGTCTTAATCGTTAAAACATTTTATCAAAATCAATCATCGATTACTGTGACAATGAGAAAGTTACGTGAAATTTTTGGGAGAAGCAACGTGCCAACAAAACACACTATTTATCGTGCAGTGAATGATTTCGAAGAAAGAGGGTATGTGGTTGATTGGCCCAAGCATGGACCACAACGTACTGCAAGATCGGCTGAAAACATTACTGCTGCTCAAAGAAGTGTTCAAAACAATCCATCAACCTCAATTCGACGCCGTGCTCAGGAGTTTGGTCTTCAAAGAACAACTTTGGCCACAATTTTGCACAAGGACTTGCATTTGTTGCCATTAAAGTTTCAGTTGACACAACAGCTTCTCCACAAGACCATTTACGCCGCCGAACATATAGTAATAGGATATTACAGCTAGGCCATGACAACCCCGATTTTCATGAAATAAGGCATATTTTCATTTGAATGGATGTGTGAATAAACAGAATAGTCGGTTCTGGGCAATGGAAAACCCTCAAATTATTCATCAGTCACCTATGCATCCATTAAAAGATACAGTCTGGTGTGCAATTTGGTCAGGAGGAATCATTGGACCTCACTTCTTTGAAAATGAAAACTGCGTAACGGTAACTGGGAATGGGGAGTCATATCGAGATATGATTGAAAACTTTTTAACGCCACAACTGCATGCTCTGGGATTGATTAACATGTGGTACCAACAAGACGGTGCCACATCGCATACAGCCAGGATTACAATGGAATTACTGCGAGACCTCTTTACACAACAATTTATTTCAAGAAATGGTGATGTTGATTGGCCTCCACGGTCGCCTGATTTGACTGCTCCGGACTTCTTTTTGTGGAGATATCTGAAAAGTGAGGTTTATGCAAACAAACCAGAAACGCTTGAACAACTCAAACAAAATATTCGTGATGAAATTAATGAAATACCGCGTGAAATGTGTGAGAATGTAATGGAAAATGTCCTCAAAAGGTCTTGCATTTGTGAGACCAACAGAGACGGACATTTACCTGATATTGTATTCCATATATAATTGCCGAAAACAAGTAGTAACAAAGAAGTAACTTTCCCGGCAGACACCCTGTACATACGCAATACGGAAATCTGGATCCGCTAGGAGTCGCAATGCAGTTGTTCTGTTCTGTTATTTAAGACAAATCAGTGTAGAGAACAGAGAGCACAGCACTGACATTATGCAGTATTGCGAGTTCAATACTTCGAACTTCGAATATCTATGTTTTTACTATCTATTGCAAGTGAAAGTAAAAAGAGCATGATAATGGCCACAACCTCTGTGACAAATATGAAGCAAAATTGCATAATTAAATCATTGGTTAATTTGAAATGCAAATAAATAAATATGCGGTCAATCTTCTACGCGCAGCGCATATATGTACATACACCAACGCTAAACAAACCCATCTTTTTGTATTGCAAAATGGCTTTCTAATAATATTTATAACATAATGAATGGCAAAAAATAATTTTCGTGAATGAACATTTGTTGTCGTATACCAAAGTCGACGCATATTAATACTTAAAACAAAACTATATGCACTAATGCACACCTACGTATGAATGTGCTATGCATCTTTGCCTCGGAAGCACAGGAAGACGTGGGCCTCCATATTAAGAGAGATCTCGCTAAATTAATCTTGGGGCTGAATGGGCGAAAAGAAAACGATGACAGGGGCAGCTAACAGCGATTTCTTTTATTAGATTGTGTCAATCTTCTTAAGCATGACAGTATTGCACATGTATAGGAAATTTTGTACAAGACTTCCGCAACTTGATTGAATTTAATCAATGAAAATAGTGCAAGTAAACTGTTCGTTTCGTAACTTATAGATCGGCAGTTTAGCTTTAATCAGCAAACAACTTGTGAAAGAACTTTTTTCCAAATGCTTCGTAACTTGTTTGCAAAAGATGATTCATAAGGAATGTAATATAGAGCTGATCTAGATGGAGGAGTTTGAAAAATTCAATTGGAGATACAAAAGTATACAATACGCGTACCTCTCTCTTAAAAATAAAGAGGCAACGAAATTATAATTCAGTTTGTTTTTCTTTGTTAATAATTATTATGGATTTCGTACCTACATCGGATTTGATAGTCTTCTTTCGAGTTTTGCACCTGACATTTATGTACATACATTTAAAATTTTGTTTTTTTTTTCGTGAATCATATGTCTGATTGTCTCACATTAGATATAGTGAAGGAAAATTAGACAAAAAAATGATGTTACTACGAAAAAATTCCGACAAAGCTGAATTTTGATGGAGTGCTTCAATTTTATGTTCTAAGCATATTCTAAAATGTACCCTAAATTTGGAGCGTGACAAAACATTTTAGAGGGGGAAGGGGGTTCATTTTTTTCCCATTACTTGTAGATCATGTCATTCTACACAAAAAATATTAAGACACTTTTTATCGTAAATGGATAGATTTGGAGAAAAATAGTCGAAAACATTGGGGTGTAGTATATTTATTCAAAAAAAAATTATAAAATTATGTTTTGGAGTGGGGAAATTACTTGTTTTTAGTTATGTTTGGAAAAACATATTCTATTAAAAAAAAACAAGTTTTAAGAGTGGAACCGGAAGGGAAATACTGCCATCTTAAACATCCTAATTTATTTTATTTTGTTCAATAACGAGCATGCCCACACAAAGGAGAAAGATGACGACACCAAGGACGAGTTCTACGAGCTCCTGGACAAGACATATGAGCAATGCCCTAGCTATGACATTAAAATTGTCCTGGGTGATTTTAATGCCAAGCTAGGAAGAGAATACGGTTTGGTGGCACAATCGGAAAATGTAGCCTGCACGACACCACCTCCGATAACGGTCTCAGGCTAATCGACTTTGCTGCCGGACGAACACACTGTGGTAGCTAGTGTGGTCCTTTTGCGATCAAGTCTCTCAGGCCCTCTTAAATCGTCCTTTGCCGCCAACTGAAAAGTATCGAAGACCAGTGGATGAGTTGCTAGGAAGCCATCACAGATACCGCCTCTAACGTGCTTGGCCTCGCACGACAACCACAGCGAAACCCCTGGTTCGATGAAGAATGCCGGGAAGTACATACAGCCAAACAACAGGCATACAAAGCAGCGCTGCAAAGAACGACCAGAGCTGCTCGCGAGCTCTACGAGTAGAAGAGGAGAGAGGATTACAAGCTTCTAAGAAGGAAATAGTGGGATGCCATTGCAGGAGTGAAATTCGGAAGTTTTACCAAAAAGTAAAAAGAACCTCCCAGGGGTACAAGTCCCGAACTGAAGCCTACAATGATGATCAGGGGAACATCGTCATAGAATCGCAGTCGGTGCTGAGGATATGGAAAAATTATTTCTGCAAATTGTATAACGGCGATGACGAACCGAATCCAGCTATTTTCCAGACTGTACCATTCAACCTGGACGACGTAGGCCAACAATACCGCCCGCCCGATCTCGACGAAGTAAAGATAGCTACATCTAAACTTAAGTCCAACCAAGCTGCTGGAGCTGATGGTCTTGCGGCCGAGTTGTTCAAAGCGGCTGGCGATGAATTGGTTAGGAGTATGCACACTCATCTGCAAAATATGGTCGGAGGAAAGCATGCTCGATTAATGGAACCTTGGCATTGTTTGCCCGATACTCAAGAAAGGCGATCCTCTCTACCGTAGTTTGTGAGCGCCTAAAGCCTTTCGTCAACAACCTGGTCTTTATCAGTTTGGCTTTAGGCCAGGGAAGTGCACTATCGACCAAATATTCTCATTAAAGCAAATCTTGGAAAAAACCCAGGAATTTCAAATTGATACTCACCACCTTTTTATCGATTTCAAGGCCTTGTATGACAGCATCTACAGAGACGAGCTATATAGAGCCGTGTCTAGTTTTGGCATCCCTACCAAATTCGTTCGTTTGTGCAGGATGACGATGGAGAATGCACGCTGCTCCATCAAGGTCGGCAAAGACCTCACAGACACCTTTGATGTCAAGAAAGGTTTTAAGCAGGGCAACGTGCTGTCATGCGACTTCTTTAACATCATTCTTGAAAGAATAGTGCAAAACCCTTACGTCAACACTATAAGCACAATCTGTCAAAATTCCGTCCAATTACTCGCTTACGCTGACGACATTGACATAATCGGACGAACAAAGCGTGATATCTGTGGTGCTTTCGTGAGTATTGAGAAGGAAGCCAAGAAGATGGGGTTAACGGTGAACGGAAGCAAAACAAAATATATGCTGTCAATAAGAGACTTTAAATACCTAGGATCCGTTATAAATTCAGCGAATGATACCAGTGCTGAGATCAAGCGTAGAATTACTCCTGCCAATCGCTGTTTCTTTGGGCTAAGAAGGTAATTGAGAATCAAATCCCTCTCTCGAGCAACTAAACTGTCCATATATAAAACGCTCATCATCCCTGTTCTGATGTATGGTGCAGAGACATGGACAATGTTAGGTTGTTTTGAGAGGAAAATTCTCCAGGTGATTTTTGGTCCCGTCTGCATAGATGGCGAATAGATAAGACGATACAACAACAAACTGTACGGGCTGTATAGCGACACCAACCTAGTCACAAAATTGAAAAGCCAACGACTGAGATAGCTGGGTAGGCTAGAGGGAATTGACAAAGGCTCCTGCCCGGAAAGTCTTTGAATCCTGCCCCGTGGGACAGCGTAGTAGAGGTGGAAGAGGATATCAACGAACTTGGAGTGCAAAACTGGAGACAGATAGCTAGAAACCGAGCCGACTGCAAGAAGCAATTTTTTTTGTCCAAAAATCCATGTTAGTTGAACTGAACTTAACAAAAAGTGCATATTGGTAAGGCGCTCACTAGCCAGCTGATGAGTCCAAGTGAGATAGCCGGCACGAAACGCAAATTTCGTGGAATAAAGGCCGGTAAAAGCTATTTTGAATCATTAAAAAAACAAATTTATTCGATTTTTATTCCTTTTTTGACATTAAAAATGCAAAAGTTGATTAAAAAAAATTCCATATTTTTAAAAACAGTGTTGCACAAAGTTATTGCGCCCAGTCATCGTCTACAAAAGTGCTGGCGTAAGCATAGAGATATATGCATCAGAAAAGGGGTTAGGAGGTTTTCAAGTAGTATACCTACAAATGTGTCAATTAAATTAACGTAAATTAAGTTGTTGAAAGTCGTTTAGTATAGCTAGTATACGCACATTATGTATCTATGTAAATGCTTAGATCTTTACAAATCAAATGGAGTTGGTATCTCCATATGATGGGTAGGTTTTCTAGCATATATGTATATACACATGTGTACATAATAATATGCAGGAAAGAGATTAAGACTTTTGGTGGCATCTAATGTGGCCACCTCTCTTCTCTTATCTATGCACGTTATATCCAATTGTACCAACTATCCAATTAGAGAACACCAACAAAGTGCTTCCCGCAATTCCGTGTGCTGCAGATCGTCTACAGTTTAAAACAAACGCTGTAGAGATTTTCTTCAAACTTGGGTTTTTAACCCCAAAAATAACGGTAATTGTCATATAATTGTGTCTTTTATCTCACTTGTCCCAAGAACGGCTTTAACCATTTTGATTTTAAGAATCTGTTTTCATTATAGGCATATTCTACATTTGGTAAACAAATTTGTTTAGCGGTTCCTTCCATACAACCATTTACATTTTTTTCGATATTCAACTTTCTCATAAGTGGATCAACGCATTTCGATAAAAAAAAAATTTTATAGGAGGTCCTTCAAATTCTACATAATGTTGCGTATACCAAAATATTTGAAAAAAAAAAAATTTTTTTGAAAAACAATATTTTTTGAAGTGATAACTTATTATGGGATAAACCGATTTGTTATGTAACGCGTTACGCCGCCAGTCTGTCTGGCTTCCCTTTCTCTAACGCATACGGATAACTTTTGAAATTAATCAAATTAACGGCGAACTTTTGAACTTAGATTAGTTTAAGTTATCCCTTCTGTCGGGCGTCCCGAGACGCACTGCCTTCTTTTTATCAAAATCGTTACAGCCGTTTTCGATATAATTAAGATGATAGAAAAATTTGTATTTCTGACACCGTTAGTTTTGGGCCTAAAAAACGATTCAAGAATCTATTATAGGCAATCACCTAAAACTCTTAAATACCAAGTTTGAAGAAAATCGGTTTAGCCGTTTAGGCTGTAGCTCGTTGTACAGATAGACAGATGGTATTGCGTGACCCAATTTATGGTGTTTATGGCCTATATCATCGTAATGTACCAAGATTTTTTTCCAAATGCAAAACTTGCCCTAAGCCTAGTACCTATATCGCAATTAAAAATCGCGCCCAGTATTTAAACTCTGCGGTGGTGTGGAAAAAAGTATATTAATACAAAAAACAGATACACCGATATTGTCCGATATTCGTGATACAGAGCTCATCCAAAATCACAAAGGATACAGATAAAATAGAAGATATCTCAGAAAAAGTCCTTCCAGCTCCCATTTTGCCGAAAAATATAACTTTGGACCGCTATAACTTAAGAACGAATTGACGTACAATTATTCTTAGGTCAATTTGAGAAAAAAAATCTCTACAAAAATTCAGTTTTGTCGTAATATTTTCAAAGCTAATATCTTATTTTTTTGAGAAAGTAAAATATTTAGCCAGGCTGCGAATTTTAGCCCACGAAATTTAATAGAAAGGGTATGTTATTTACTGTCGTACATTTGTCGTAAATAAATGGCGAAAGAAAAAAAAACTCGATTTTGTTATATTAACTAAAAGTTTACTACCACCACCATTTTTACTAGATCTACCATTATCATACCAAAAGTTCGTCGAGCGACAATTGTCTAAAGAAATTTTATTGCACAAAAAAAGTAGTAAAAGATATACTTTTGGTATGGTAGTGCCAGATTTATTGAAAAATCGTGCTAAGCTTTTAGCTATTAAATAAAAACGATTTTTTTTCGCCATTGATTTACGACAATTAATAACATACCCCTTTCTAAATTTTTTTCTAACAATCAAAATGACATTACTTTCATAGAGAACACCAAAATAGTGGGTCCCGCAATTCCGTCTGTCTGTCTAACGGTCTGTCTGTAGAATGATCTACAGCCTAAACGGCTGAACCGATTTGGTTCAAACTTGGTACTTAGGCGTTTTAAGTGATTGTCCAAAATAGATTTTTGAATCGTTGCTTTAGGCCCAAAAATAACGGTATTTGACATACAAATTTTTCTACCATCTTAATTATCTCAAAAACGGCTCTGACGATTTTAATAAAAATGTGTGTGTTATACTTTGGGTATTGTCAACATTTCGGCCATAAAAGTTTTGAAGGTATTTTGTTATTAACAGTACCTGCCATACAACCATTTTATTGATTGTCGACTTTCTCATAAACGGATTTCGATGAAAAAAACCCCTTCAAATTCTAAATAGTATTGCATTTCAGAATTTTCGAAAAATATTTTTTTTTGAAAATTCAATATTTCGAAAATGGGTGGACAATTTTGTCTGAAATTTTGTTTTTGTATTTATATTATTAAATATTTAAGATGTTCATACAAATTTTTTAGAAAAAGTTTAAGAATGTTTATAAATATATAAAAAATTAAGTGAAAAACTTTAAAAATATATTGAGCCGTTTTTTTAAGAATCTTTTGTATTTATATATGTAATGTGATCGAAGATAGGAGCAAGTAAGTGCGATCCAGTCGTGCATTTTATTTTTATTGTTTTTATTTATTATTTCTGGCAGATGCCGTACAACCTGTCGAAAATATTTTGCAACAAATAAAAATCTAATTCGTCTAGACTCTAGCCTAGTTCTTTTGGCAAAATCCATCGGCAGCAAAGCAGAATTTACACACATTACAAATACAAGAACCTTCTTTCGATAAAAGTAAAAGCAGAAGTCTGCTTTGGATAGATTTGTGACATTTATTCGAGCATCGAATGATATTATGTTATTTAGTTGGTAGTTCCGATGACTGATGAATCTCGAAGTCCTTGCTCGTAGAGTTCTTCTCTGTCAATTGGCACGTTCACCCATTGATTAGATAATTTATCTCGGAAACCAAACAATTCGAATATAAATGTGAACGATTATATTCGAATAGGTTTGCTGAAAGCAGTCAAAAAAAATATTTTTTTGTTAATTATGTGTTCTTTTCTTTAAAAAATTGTTTGACACCTATTTACATACAGGAAATAAAAATTACTAACGCAACAAACTGGGCCAAAAGTACGTTTTATTTATTTTTCTTACTTTATAACACATAATAATAAGCATATGTAGAGGGCGCTCTTCCACTTTAAGTAAAAGTTAAAGTTAGCTTATTCGTGCGAAACTGCCCGATCAAAGGTACTTAAATAAAAGATGTTTGATTGGCTTTGTGTCAGCTTCTGTCAAATTGCCTACATAATTAACTAACTAAAACTTGAGCAGAGCCCCCTCCTAAACCTCTAAAATTGGAATAGCAACAACATTTAAGGAGATTTTAGCTTTTTTGAGCTTTTATTTAGTAATTAATAAGCACTCATTAGCAGCACGTCAGTGTGTTATCGATAGAGCCCCTATAACACATTTTTTGTCTTATTTTATTGACGTCACCAGAGAACAAAAATCTGGAAATTGTTGTTGTTTGTCCGATGTGGATTAATGGTTTTTGTTCTCTGGTGACGTCAATAAAATAACACAAAAAAAGAAGTGTCGTAATCTATTTTTATTTGATTCATGCCTATAACACGTGTAAGACATAAACTTTCGAAATCGATTGTTAAGATTATTCAGATTTCTAAAAAATCTTAATTTTGTTATACCAATAAATGAAAATTATCAGATATAATTTTATCTGCGGAAAGGGGTGACATTTAGAGCTTTTCGACAAAATTTGGCAAGATATACATTCTAAATATGTCAAAATGTCGTATGTAATTGACTTGATCCTAAAACTCGTGTCAAACGTGATTTTAACGATCTTAATTAATTTTGAATTCAAATTTGGCCAGCCAGTGAATGTAGAAGTGGACATAATCGTCTTGTTTTCAGTGTTTATTTGTTACGACGTTAATAATTTTTACCAAAACACGACTATGAGATTCTAAAAGGGGATTTCTGTCCGTATTTTATAAAACTCATTTTTAATTTCCTCTCTACTCCAACTCAATTTTTGAACCGGATGTAAACAAAGTTTAAAAATACTTAATAGTTAAATAATGAATGCGATAATTTTTGAAAGGAATCACAATGCGAACATTCCCGTTCATTGGCACAAGATCTCATTAATTGAAAAAAAAAACATCAAACAGATAAAGTAATTTTAAAATTATCATTTTGGAACACACAGATGTTGAAAATTCAACTTTATGTTTTTTTCTTACTGCTTCATATAATATTAGACTTTGTTTGCATCTTTTAATTCAAGTTTTAGTATTGTTAAATGCCTCTAATCTGAAGAAATGAAAAGAAATCAATTGTAGATTTTTTGCATTTAGTTATTAGAAACAAGGTCGGTAATACCAACTTAAAAATACAAAAATAACGCTGCTGCAGATCGCTCTTTTGGAAAATCCTGCTTTGGTGCCGATAGATTTAATAGAAGAACACGGCTAATATTTAATATTTATTTTTCTTTTGTTTGCACAAAAAGCTTTTGGTATATTTTGACCTACACCTACTCCATTGTAATAATTTATAGTGATATTTTTTTTCAGTTCATATCATTATTTTCAATTTAGCATTCTATAAAATGATAATTGAATTTATTAAATTGGCCTTCTGGTATAGAACGTTTTATATAGTTTGTGCGACGTCATAATGTTCATATAAGTATAATATACATATATTTCATTGTCAAAAGCTGCTTATCCAAATTATTGCCTGTACCTCAAGACATGACCATTTAACTATTCACTCAAACACAGCTTCAAGTATTAAAGATAGATTGTCCGCTTTGCGCGTTAAACAATTCCGATTCAATAGAATAGGATAGGTACTTATGCTTATTAAGCACGAGAGTGCATCAATTTGATTAAGATTTGAAGGTAAAGAAATACGATCTTATAAAATTTTTCACACAGAACGAGTTTAGATAGTAAAATTTCGATTTTGGCGCACGTCACGAATCTACCGCTGTCAATCTGAGCTGTCAAAAGTAGAATATTAGAAACCAAACAGAAGAAAGTCACTCTATAGAAATTAGAACTTAATTGGTGAGAGTTCTGTGAACAAGACTTCCGCAATCTATCATCGCTGGAACATTGAAGTTTTTTGAAACTGAACAAGCGGTTGAGACTGAAGTACTTTTTTTACTTGTGATTATAGGTACGAGTACTATAAGACAAGGTGAAGAGGAAAAGAATGCGCCTAGCGTGGGGAACGAACCCATACGTCTAAGTTAGCAATCAAGTACTTTAACCACTGCGCCATTGCCACCCACAATCTTATTTTTCTCGGAAACGGCTCTAAAGATTTTGATTTAAAAAAATCAGTGCAGCATTTTAGATACGACCGATCATATCTTGAAAAAAAAATTTAAATGTCCAAAAACGGTACTTTCCATGGGACCCAAACCCAAACCTATATATGTATGTGTGAAATTCCGAAAGAATGGGTTAAGCAATTTATGAGATAGTCGTAATAAAAAAAGGTCCTATGGAAAGTACCGGTTTTTTTTATTTCGACAAACTCATAAATGGCTTAACAATTTCTTTCGGAACTCTTTGCCCAATTTATACTGGGTATTTTTAAAAGCATTTAAAAAAAACTAAAATTATATTTTGAAAACCGCTTAGTATTTTTTATTCAAAAATAATAGTTATATGTATTTGTTGAATACCTATGAATTTGCGTTTAATTTTTTTTATAATTTTTTTCAAAAAGTTTAAAAAAAAAACTTTTTTTTCAAAATTTTGTACTCATAAATTCTTATTTATCCAAGAAATAAAATCGTGTACTTTGTTTTGAGCTCAAATTAGTTTAAGTATTTATTTCAGAATTTTGAATTATTTTTTCTTTGATTAAGCCGATTTAATATTTTGTTTTTAAATTTATATTATAATATTTAAGATTATCATACCAATTTTTTTATTAAAAAAATTAAAGATATTTTGGATATATACAAAATTAAGTAAAAAACGACTTCAAATATATATTTAGATTTTTAATAGAAAGCTTTTGCATACGATGTAATCCAACATAAGAGCAGGTTCGTGCGATCCAGTCGTGCATTTTATTTATAATTGCCCGGGCACTAAAGGGTTAGCTACCCTTAATATGGAGCAAGCATAGAGTGAGCCTTATGGAAATAGGGAAAGATTTAAAAGGAGATACTGATGTGCATTGACAAATATTCGAAGAAAGCCCAAACACTTTGCTGCAGTTTGGCGACATGTAATATGTGGTCATTCCATAAGAGGTGGTCTGTGATGCACATATCAAGGACTGAAAGCTAATCGGTTTCTTAAATTGAAGCTCATGGATAGCGGAATAGGGATTGGATTCTTCTTAACGACAGGAGACAGCATTGAGTTTTTGAAGTAATACTTCAACACGGTTTCTTATACCCCTTTTGCAATACTGTCGAAGTCAGAATTTAATGAGCATGCAATATGCTGCATGACGTTTCAGTACCAAATTGGAAGAACAAGGACGTGAGTCTGAAAAGGTATAGTGGATTAGAAGTTCCAGATAAGAGATCATTAATTAAAATGAGAAAAAGAGTTGGAGACAAAACAGTGCTATCGGGTACACTAGCATTTATTTTGTGAACTTCAGACTTGAAACCGTCCAATACGTCTTGTATTGAGCCGTACGAAAGGTAAGTATTAATCCAGCGAAGAAGAGATTCATCAGTACCAAACGCAAACATTTTCAATAAGAGAGCTTGATGCCAAACTCTATCAAATGCTTTTGAAATATCAAACACAATAATCTTACTTTCCTAAAAACGATGTAAATATTTGTCAATATTGTCAAAAATTTGAGATATACGATCATATCACGAATGGACCTATTGCTACGAAACCATACTGCCGGTAATTAAGGAGCTTTCGTTCTTCAAGATATTTCTTAAGCTAATAGTTTTTCAGGGTTCCATGACCATGACCCAGGAAAGAAGGGACACAAGTGCAACAGGATGATAGTTAGAGGAAGATGAACACATTCGCCTTTTTTTTAGGGACAGGCTTGATAAATGCTGTTTTCAATCCACTCGGAAGGAAACCAGTAAAGTGGGGCAGATGGAAAATCTTACGCAGTGGTTTTGACAGCGTTGAAGAATTCCCCTTCAGAACGATGAGAGGCACACTTTCCGGTCCAGTAGATTTGTGCGTACTAATATCTTTATCAACTCCTTCACTCGAACCTGTTTCTTTAGCATCTTCCTCTCAAAAAACACACAATCATTGTTTTCGCAATACCATGGATCCTGGTTAAACTCAGCACAGAAATAATACAACCATCGGTTACATTTTTCACGTGAAACCATCTCTTCCGAATGTGGCCAGCGGCAACTTTTCGAGACGCAGCAACTGTTTTCTGTCCGATTCAACATCGCAAAGTTTTTAATAATCACAGTTAAAATAAAAAAAATGTTGCTGAACCGCAGCGAAATTTCCGTTTCCAACCAACAATTATTGAAACCAAGAATTTCCAAATGCAACAAATAATTTTCTTGCTTAACAGTTAAATTCTATTTTCTGGAATTACAATAATTTTGATATATGTATTTCGTTTTTGTTTATATAATTTACATTTTTATGTAATAATTGTTAATTTTCTTTAAAATCGATGAACTACGAAATTTATTCAATCTTATGAAAGATTTTTTAAGTGCAAGAAATTCTTTTGATTAGCATGATAATATAGTTACAAATTTATCGTATCAACCTCTTCTAAAATAGACAAAAATATTTTTAATTTTTAGAGTAATTTAAGATATGAAGGTTGGGGAAGTTGTCACTTTATTTTTATTAGTAGTTGGATATTTTATTCGCCGATTTGCTGTACATGTCTTGATGTTGTAGAATTCGAATTTAGCTTTGAAATCTCTCACTCAGTAGCTATGTTGTTGGTAGCACAGAAAATATTAAAATATTAATTATTGTGATTTAAGCATATCTTAGGTTGTCGTATTTGTTTATAGTTTAGTATTTTATACCGATTGTTTGTCATAATATGGGATTATGGAAATTCATTTAGACTGTAGTGTAAATTAAGCATAAATAATTTTTTGAGCATTTACTCAGTCCTATTTGTTTATAAGAACCATTAAAATACATAATATAAATTGCTTTATATCATAAAATAAATTTGATGTTTATGGTTGAAGCTACACCGCAACCACCTATGCAGGTTTAAGTTCAACGATAAGTCCGCATTCTTTAGAAAATTAGACAATAGACATCTTCCAGGCGAAAACTACTGTACGGACTCTCACAAATTACAGCACAGTACCAGTGCCTCTGATTGAGTCGAGTATTTTTTCAATGAATTAAAAGTGGGCGTTCCTGATGGACATTGCTGCAAAGTGTTTTAAGAAAATAATATATTCAACTAGAACACGCACGCCGCGGATCTATACGAAATGTCGGTCATTGTTTTTATTGTCAACACAATAAGTTCCGTTGATACATCAGTACAGAAATATGTTGTTAACAGAAGGAAAAAAGTTATCAAATCCGATACAGTGTTCGCCCATTAATAACACCCCTCTTTAATTGACCGCAATAAATGCTGTCGAACTCTGTACATACATTGTTTTCGTTAATTGAATAAAATATTTAAAAATTTAATTAACTTTTAGTTTCCAGGAAAACTACCAAATTGACAGCACTGATCCTGCATAACTCATAGACAGTCATTATGTAACTAGATATTGAACTTATTTCCTATGGTTTGACAGGTGAGAATGTCAAAATCTGTTGACATTTCTGTTCAGTAAGGTTTGACAATTCATATTGAACATGAATTGTTTAACGCTAAACCGAACAATGCTCTCAATTTGTGGAAATTTATTTTAAAAAAATAATAAATCTGTTCGCCAAGTTTGTAGGGCATTTTTACCTAAGAATTGTGTTTAGTGATGAAGATCATTTTATTTCTAATTAAATAGCTTCGTCAATAAGGAAAATTGCCGTATACACGCTGGCAGCATCATCGGTATTTATTGCTTTCGAAATGAGGAAGGATCCGCCATTACGGTGAATGGAGAGCGCTATCGAGCCATGCTGATCCATAACATTTGGTTCCAACAAGACGGCGCAAATTGCCATAAATTTATTGCAAAATCAATTCGGTGAAAGCTTTATTTGCAGAAGTGGTCCTCTTAACTTGCCCCTTCGTTCGTGCGACTTAAAGTCTCTCGACCATTTTTTTATGGGGAATGTTAGGTCAATGGTTTATGCCAATAACGAGCCCCTCTTGAGGCATTGGAATTCAATTAGGGATGTCAACGAGACGAGACAAAATAGTCTCGTCAAAATAGAAATATTTCAGTCTCATCTCGGTCTCGCCTAACCAAGTCTCGTCTCGATCTTGGTCCCGCCTTTTTCTCTTGAAAATTTTAATGTGCAGTCTCATCTCGGTCCTGGTCTCATCCTTAGTCATAAAATTTTGGAATTTTTTGATGTAAAATTTTAATTTTGTTGAGGTTTTGTTATTATAATCCATTTAAATCGAAACCATCATGCAATCGATTTTGATAGTTCATGGCTTAATAGGTAGGCAACAAACTATATTTTTACGTTTCGATA
The DNA here is from genome assembly GCA_910595825.1 of Philhelius pedissequus. Lineage (NCBI taxonomy): Eukaryota > Metazoa > Arthropoda > Insecta > Diptera > Syrphidae > Philhelius > Philhelius pedissequus. The sequence goes on along the minus strand of OU343161.1, from coordinate 198,119,077 downwards.
ATATCTTTCCAAGTATCTACCTAAAAGTCTTTAAGTCACCTTTTTCCAAAGGGGGAAACAAAACCAATATAGACATACAGAGTGTGTTTCCTTATTTATTCTGAATATGGAATAGAATGGAGGAATAGACGAAATGTTTATCCAGAATATCTAAAATGGAATGAATAAAGAAACAAAAATACTATCCGGAATAGAAAAGAAAAAGATGACATCAGCCGTTTGAAAGTGTTGTCATGTCAATAAAAACAGGTATATCTAAGAGAAATAGTAAAAATAAAATATTATTGATTTATTAATTAATGAAAACTCGCATTTAATTATTATTTATATATTTATTTCAAAAATAAAAATATGAAAAATGTTTGCTCATCCATTTTGTTTAATTGCTTGGTTTTCGCCTTTGTCTGCTGTCATTTTTACTTGCGATTCTAGGTACTATAGTAGTTATGTATTCGTAAAAAAAATTGTTTTCTAACAATCAAACATAACATTACTATCATAGAGAACACCAAAAAAGTGGGTGCCGCAATTCCGTCTGCCTGTCTGTCTGCAGAACGATCTACAGCCTAAACGGCTGAACCGATTTGGTTCAAACTTGGTGCTTAGGCGTTTTAGGTAATTTGCCAAAGGAGATTTTGAATCGTTGTTTTATTCCCAAAAATAACGGTACTTGTTATACAAATTTTTCTACCATCTTAACTATCTCGAAAACAGCTCCAACGATTTTGATAAAAATTGGCGTGTGTACTACTTTGGGCATGGTCTACATTTTGGTAAAAAAAAATTAAAATATTTTGTTATTAACGGTACCTGCCATACAACCATTTTATTGATTTTCGACTTTCTAATAAACGGCTCATTTGATTTCGATGAAAAATTTTATACAGGAACTCCTTCAACTTCTTAATAGTATTGCATTTCAAAATATTCGAAAAATATTTTGTTGGAGTTTTGAAAAAAAAAATATTTTTTTTTTTTTTTTTGAAAATTCAATACTTCGAAATTTTTTTCTGAAATTTTGTTTTTGTATTTCTATTATTAAATATTTAAAATGTTCACACCAATTTTTTTTAGAAAAAGTTTAAGAATTTTTATATATAAAAAATTAAGTGAAAAACCTTAAAAATATATTTAGCAGTTTTATTAAGAATCTTTTGCATATAATGTGATCGAACATAGGAGCAAGTACTTGCGATCCAGTCGTACATTTTCTTTGCTTTCATATGAGAGGGTTATTCCGAGAATATTCTTTTTATTCCGTATTTAACATGGAATAAAAAGAATGCATTCCAAACGTTCCGGAATGAATAAAGAAACAACAACATAGTTTATCCGGAATATTCCATGGAATAAAGAAACGCAAAACTGGTATTCCGAATATTCTGGACGTACCAGAATGAATAAAGTAACACACTTACAGTAAGGTCCCATCCCAACCACAATACAATCTACAAACATTGCATTTTTACCCTCTGGGTATATAGGGTGCTTTCATAAATGCATGGTTGCTGTGTTTACATGCGATCAGTTGTGATCATATTAACGTCAGAAAAACTATTTGCGCATGCATTTTAATTTACATTTATGAATACTTTCCCTGATTTGCTTCATTTTCCTGTGGACCAGAAACAATTCTGATGTGTATTTTTAATTTTCAGTTCAACTTTGAATTTTTTAGCGGAAATTTGGACAGATGTCAACAGTAAGGGAAGGTGTACCACCGTTTACATCATACTGTCTCTTTCTTTAAGAAAAAAATCGAAATGCATGTGAAATTTTATATTTGCGCATTTGTGCTGCAAATATTTGCGTTTTACATTTATGAAACTATGACATTCATCATTTACATTTATGAATGCTATGCATTCGTCGGACTTTGGCTACTATGCATTTATGAAAGCACGCATACCTCTGCAATTTTTCAACTTGAAAAACTTTGTCTACCCCGCCACCGCAGTCAACCGAGGCGAAATCTCGATTACGATCTGTCACTCTAACGATAAGGAGATAAGAAGAGAACGTATGAATTTTTATTTGACAACGTGGCTTGATGGATTAAATTAGCAAAAATGGTTTTTTCTTGTGATTTTGAGAGACGAAAACGTGGATTTGTTGGTGTGAACACCAATTTGAAATCTTGAAAGATTACTACGTACGTTGCCGGTAATATAATTTCTATGGACCGCCATCTAACGTAAGATTACGACACTTCTTTTTTTGTCTTATTTTATTTACGTCCCCAGAGATCAAAAAATCTGGAAATTGTTGTTTGTCCGATGTGGATTAGTTAATTTTGATCTCTGGTGACGTCAATAAAATAAGACAAAAAAAAAGAAGCGTTTTATTTGAATCATGATATGTATGTAATTGGCAAGAAATTATCGAGAAGGGGAAATATTTTACTCTCTCAAAAGGGCTCTATTCTCCCAAAATTACCAATTATTACGGTATGATCATACCTACTGATAGTCAATGATGTTCAATTATATAGACAGAAAAAGCTGTAATTTCTATTTACCTCAAATTTCGAATAAACAACTGATTCTGATTCTGATTTCTGGAAAATAATGCGTTACTCCGACTATGGTGCATTGTTTTTAGTTTTTTTTTCCGAAATTTTCCTCCGTTAACGCTGTTATTTTTTATATGAATATTTTTTTCTTTTAATTGGCCAACTCGTGCAATTAAATACTTAATTGAAGATGTCGGTCAGTTGTTAATTGAACCAAACCCGGATATTTGAACAAAAGTCTAACAATATCGTCCGTGCGCAATTAAGTTAGGATTACTGTATAATTTTTAGTACATACGAAGCTCTTAATTATCGACTTTGTCTTTAACTTTATTCATAAGTTGTTCCAATTTAAATATTTACTGTAAACATAACAATTTTGGTACAAAAATGGACAATGATCTCTGGAACAGATTATAAATGGAAATAAGACTATTATAAATTCTTAGCTTAAAAATTTGAATCAAAGTTTGGGTCCAATTATCCATATATTTATATATAATTCCGAAACACCCCATAAGAAGATGATTTTATCAAAGATTGACTGTGTAGGTTGTTGAATTAAAGAAACTACCATTTAAAACGCGTGGGCATACAAGATGATGGCCACTTGCTTTGATTTTAAATGCCAGTAGAAGACTCCGCTGGACAAACTGTCTATCGACAAAGCCAACGCCATATGGTCTGGCGATTCAACCATTTCCTGTCATTCATCATCATCATTATCATCATCGTAGACATGGTGCCGAGAAGAGCTATTTAAATGTTGTTGTTTTTTTTACAAAAAAAAAAGTTTTCCAGAAATACACCCACCACCACCGCATTGATTGGGTTTTAATGTTTTATAGCCTTGTGTGAAATATTATGTAGCTGCTGCCTGCATTTTAAAGCCAAGAAAACTGCTATCTACATAAGTGGGATATTCATTTTGGATTAGACATTTATTGTCATCATCAGATTCTGATGGATGTAATTGGGAGAGAATTCTACAAATTATTGTAATTTTTACGAGAGTGATTGAGTTTTTTTTCGATGCGATTCGATTTGGAAGTTCGTAGCCAATTTGAATGACAGCCCTATACAAAATTTAATGGGGTTAGTTTCTTTCTTAAATGCCACCTCTCAAAAATCTCTGAAAAATCAAATATTTGGTAATTGTTTGCAAAAACGCAAAATGTTTTATTTACATCATAATGTGTCACTTTTTTACATGACGCAGTCATTAATGGCTTTAAGAAATTGATCATATAATTTTTTTTTTTATAATCTACCCGTGCTCAAGGGATCATACTACCCTTTAAATGTTTCAACACAGCGCGGGCGTTAGTTTAGGAAGAGAAAGAAGGAAGGAAAGCTGTGTGGCGCGATGTTCTGAGATTGGAGGTGGTTGTTGTCGCAGATTTTATCTCCAAGGATGGCGGCTGAACTAATGCAGAGAAATGTTCGTGTCTTATTTATCTATGTACCTTATAATTTGCATTAATTTTTTTACTGTTTGTCACATTTTATCGGTATACTAGTTTTGCTCAATCACATGTTGTTAGTTCAATGCTTAAACAACATGTAATGAGTAAACCAGCAATTCATTGTATGACATTTATTTTTAGAATTGGTTTTTAATGGAAAAATAAGAGGACATAGACTACGGCAGGGATCGAACCTGTGACCATGAGGTTGACAGGCGAACACACAACTATCGCGCCACGGCCACCCCCTTAATGGGATATATTTTGGCTCTGCAAACGAATTCGGTATATTTAAATCCAAAGATTAAAGAACATAAAAACATAAATCTTTAAAAAAAAAAATTATACACCGGAAATCTTTCTTAAGCAAAAATAACAACATTATTATTCACAAAGGTTGTATTCCAATCAATTATGTTGTACGGATGTCCAGTATGGGGAAATTGTGCAATGTGTCACATAAAAAAGCTTCAGGTATGCCAAAATAAAGTTCTGAAAATGATGCTAAGCTTACCGTGGCATCATTCTACCAATGATCTACACAATCAAACGGGTGTTGAACAATTTTTTAGCAAACTGTGATATCTCTGATAATTCTTTGATTGTCGAGCTAAGCATCTAATAGAAAATTACATCTTAATTTGTGCATTAAAATGTCCTCGTATTTATTTCTCAACATATTTATTTATTATCTAATTAAATTATTTATTTAACAAAATTGTTTATTATAATTTGTTTGTTTACTAAATAGTTATTTTTCTTATTTATTTATTCATTGATTTATTTATTTATTAAATTATTTATTTATTCATGCTATTAATTTATTTATTCCCCAATTAACATTTTTGCTCTCATAACATTCTCCAATAACTTAATGACACTAATTTAAGGGAGCCAAAAGTTATCTTGAAGAACTCTTCTAGATTATTTTAACACTGCTAAAAGCATTGAATTTGAATGGCCTAGTTATGAGCCTCTTAATTCTCCCTAACACAGTTGTATTCTTCTCATGGGATGACATGATGTAGAATAATGAAAAGAGGACTCTTATATGACTCTAATAAAGGTGGGCTAAGTCTCGTTGTGGGAAAGCGTTTCTTGCAATGGGAATTGCTAAAAGAGAATAGAGAAAAAGAGAAGAGAAAAGAGAATAAACTTTAACAAAATCATATCTTTCTCATTAAAGTTTTTTTTAAAGAAGCAAACTCTAAAAGTTTTTGCGTGTATATGCCATATGGCTAAAATCTGATGAGCTTGATATGTATTTATTTTTTAAGTCAATTATTATTTTATAATGGCGATACATTATTTTATTTTATTTTATTGTTTGTTCGTATATGGGAGTTAAAAATCAATGCGGTCGAAATTGTATCTAGTAATTCTTAGATTGTATCTCGAAAAAAACAAAGCGCCCTCAAAATAATGCATATTTAAATTATTTAATTTATACATTTTATCAAGAATAGGGTTACCTTGGATACTTTTGGGAATTAATTAATTTTTGCAATTATAGTGGATGATATGCAATTCTTAAGGCATAAAACTTAACTTGTGAGTAAAATTAAATCTGAAAACACTAAGAGCCTTTATGCTGAAATTTACACAAATGACAAAATGTAATTGTTGGTAGATATTTTTATGTCACAAAACAGGATTACCCAAGTAACATTTTTATCTCACAAAAGATTTCAATAGAGAAACGTCGAAAAGTTAGAGTAATACCCATATTTCGATTGATAAATATTTTTTATCGAGATCAGAAAGAGCAAAGCAAAAACTGCAGATAAATTCAGGACCATTTCGATACTCCCATTTTAATCAAAAGTATTTTCGAAAAAAATGTTCATAACCAACTCAACGCTTACGTCCGCAGTTAAAATTTGATATCGCCAAGCCAATCTGGTTTTAGGGAAAAACATAGTTGCACTCATTAATGTAATTGAAGATATACGGCAACCTTTAGTTGACGGTTATACAGGGTGGCCCACAAATTGTGCTACAAAAATAAAACGTAATAACTTTTTTCAGTGTAAGTAATCGGTTTATTTCTTTTTTATTTTATAGGCTACTATTTAGATTTATGAAAAAGGATTTGGATAGTGCAGCGATACCATTATTTGCAGTCCGTCATTTCCGTACAAAGGAAATTTAGGCTGGAGTTTGGCGGTACTACCCCGAGTAGATGGACCATTATGAGGTTGGTGAACATGTTTGCCGAATTTGGAAGCATCGAACGAGAACGTATCATCGAGATCCCAATGTTCGGGTTCAGGATACAATCTTGGCGGTTGCATCGGCAATACAGGCAAAATTCCAAGTGTTTCGATTCGAAATTTATCGGGCCAAATTGGAGTTAGCAGTCGGTCAGTACAACGGATACTTCATGATGACTTAAACTTGTTTCCGTACAAAGTCCAAATTACAAACAAGTTAAGCCCTCAGGATTTGCCTTTTCGCCTGGAATATTGCCGAAAAATGATTGCAATGGCCGAAGAAGACAACACATCGATAAATTGTTTGTTCATGTCTGATGAGGCCCATTTTGACTTAAACGGGAATATTAACAAGCAAAATTGCCGTACATGGAGTGAATCTAATCCAGAAATGCTCCATGAGACGGAACTGCACCCAGAACGAGTCACCGTGTGGTGCGCAGTTTCATCAAGGTGTATTGTCGGGCCATACTTCTTTGAAGAAAACGGTGTCACACAAACTGTCAATGGGGACCATTATTTAAAGATTTTGAAGGAGTTTTTTTACCCAGAACTTCGCCGAAGACTTATCCCTTTCACCAGGATTTAGTTTCAACAAGATGAAGCAAGTGCACTCGTATCCACACAAGTTATGGCGGAGCTCCAACGAAAATTCCCAAATAAATTGATATCCAGAAACTGCATTTTCCGCTGGCCACCAAGGTCACCTGACCTGACTGCACCAGACTTTTTTTATTGGGTTATGTCAAGCAGGAAGTGTACAAAACGAAACCCTGGAATTTGACTGAATTGAAGCAGTCCAATAAGACAATAATTGAGGCGATCCCAATTTCAACCCTTCAGGCCGCAATGAAAAATTTTGTGATCAGGTACCGCATATGCGTGGATGAGCGTGTAGGTCTATCATCTTTAAAAATCATTAGTTATTTAAAATAAAATTTAATTTTTAATTCAATAAAAAAAATTAACGAAATACAACGATTAAAATAAAAGTTATTTAAATTTTTTATTGCAGCACGATTCGTGGCCACCCTGTATGTAGGTTGGGTTACCTGGTATTTATTGATTTACAAAATGTGTATGTTTTCTTAACATTGTTAAATAGTTCTTAAGTTTTACTACAAATACCTTATTTAGTAATATATTTTTTTTTCTTTTTTTCTAAATTGAAGGTTTTTGTCAAAATTTTTCTTGAGAATGTAACTCTTTCCTTGCAGTATTCAATTATAAAAATGTTAAAACTAATTATTCAGCAGAAAGATATAATATACATAAATATCAGATCTGTGTGTAAATTGAGCGGTATCACCTATGTAATTTGTATTATTTATCTATCTATTCCTCTAAAGAACATACAAATTTGAATTTTCATATTCTGATGAATAAGAAAACGACCTCAGAATTGCCTATATCTTCGATGTATACTTACAAAATTGATCAGAATTTTTTGTTTAAATTTGAAATCAATATAAATAAAATGCATGTATGTGCTAAATGTTTAATAACATCCTAAGGACAAATTTCATAGTATAGAAATGGTAAATATATTTTAAATGTCGTTTTTTACTTAACTTTTTAAATACAAAATTACTGACATTTTTTCGAAAAATAATAGAGTAAGATCCCAGGGCCGGCAGACATATGTCATTTTATCATAGCTAAATTTTGTCTGTGAATAGATACCAATATAGATAAGATGTCATCTTAAAGGTGTCTGTCAGACGAAACGCACCACTGTACGTGTTTGGCAAGTGTCAAACAAAGTTTGAGACACTATCCCTTTAAATATATCAAGAAATCAGCTGTCATAAAATAACGTAGTTTTTGTTATGCACTGTTAATACTGCATATCTCCGAAAAGCCCCTGCTTTGAAAATTCGGAATGTCATTTCGTTCTTATTCACAGAAAAAAATGCAGCTATGATAAAATGACGTGTAACCCGGCCATAGGATATTGGTCTATAATGTTGCTACGATTATTTTAAGTACATACTTAAAAATAAAAATGTATATACAAAACAAAAATAAAATCGTTCCCCCATTTCGAAATATTGAATTTTCAAAATTTTACAGGCAGACAGACAGACAGATGGAATTGCGGGACCCACTTTTTTTATGCTCTCCAATCGTAATGTCAAGTTTCGTTAAAATCTCGACCTGTTTTAGCAGAATTTCCACAATAAATGTTTAAGATAAGTTTTGTGCATAGAATTTGACTTTCAAAATCGGTAGGTCCGTTATTGAGAAATTGGAAAATAAGAAAAAAGAAAGCTTGTATGGCCGGTAGAACTGTTTAAAAAAATCAATTTTCCCTAAGACTTGCCCTATAGTAAATACTGATGTAGAATTTAGTGACGTCATTGGCTTCAAGAAAACTTGTTAAACTTCTATTGCATTTTTCCATTTTTAGAACAATGCATCCAATGTCACAATACTGTCTCATAAGTAAAAACCACGAAAAAAACTTGGCAAGCTCTGTTTTTAAGGACATGTATTTCCATGAAGCTACTTATTAAATATAAAACTTTCAAGCATTTAAAGTGACACTTCGTTTATAAAAAACAAAGTCTTGCTTTATACATATTTTACACATACAAATGCTCCTAAAAGGGAAACCAACAGCCTTAAAGTCTGTTGCCAACAAAAATGCAAGTTACTGCCACATTTTCTGTTATTGTCAAGAAACACCCCTAAAGAGACAATACTATTATTTTTATCGCTTTTTATATGAACCAGTCATGAAATATTATAGAACCAGAGACAGTTTTCAGAATGAACAGTGTGTGTGTATCATTATCATGATAGTATACTGCAAAGGACACAATTTTGAGGTTTATTGTTTTGAGAATTATGAGGCTATTTGATCCGGATATGTTTTCTGATGTCAAACTAACCGAACACAATCAAATTTTGTCTTAATTTTTTCATAAAATAAATTGGCGTGCCGTGTCGTACATTAATCTGGATTTATTTCATTTTTTTTGAACCATGTATCTAAACGATATTTTATTGTTAAACATTTAGAAAAAAAGAGCTATTGCATTTAAAAGCTTAAAGTTAATAACTAGCCCTAAGGGTATCATTATGAATTAAAAGAAAATTATCGCAATATGGATTGGAACTAAAATAGTGACCCGAAGTTTAGAAGAAGTTGACAAATCCACTAGGCCTGCAGACGAACTCGAATAAAATGCTGTTTGGCTTTTGGAAAGTGCAATCAAAACTGCTGAATGCCAACACGTGGTCACCACAACCCTCCACATGCATCGTTCCGTCGACACGTCAGATGTACTTTCTACATGTCGAGAAAGAATTTTTTTCTTTCGTTCAAATGTTCCTTAATATACAAATTACCTACACATGGAAAGCACCAGAGCTGGTTCGCGGAGTCGTCTAAGGCTCTCAACTAAATGTCCTTCGTCTACAGGTTAATGGCATCACACCACCCATAGCTCCAATTGGATGCGAGAAACGTTTATATGGCGATTACTCGCTGACGTACATGCGTCGCATCAATCTCGCCAATATTCGGAGTCCAAAAAGTTGTGACTACCTATTCCAATACTGAATAAAATGGATCATAATGTACCGAATATTTTCTGCTGCAGAAGACCTACGACTGTTAAAGGCAGTCGCACCTCAATTATACCAGTGCATATTTTATGCAGTTGCACAAAAGTATACTGTCTTAATATTATTTGCCCAAATTTTTAAGAAAGGAAAACTTTTATTTGGATGCCGAATGCCGTTCGTTAATAAGCAGATGTGTCAAATTCAGTTTGTCATTAGGCCATAAAAGTTGATTAAAAGAAGCAATTTGAATTCTAGGACAAATATGAATAATGAACAAAAAATTTTGTAAGTATAAAATTTTGAAAACATTTTTGGAAAAAAAAATAAATACTTGAAATACCAATTTCAAGTAATTATTAATGCTCATTCATCAGTTTACCCCTGACCGCAACTTCGGGCGTACCCTCAAGCATAGTGATTTCTTCTTTAGCCGTACCACACGTATGTGGAATGCTTTAACCGACCGAATGTTTTCCTCCCATAGCGATATTTAAACATTTAAAACCAATGTGCATCGATATCATAAAAATCGATTTGTATTGTACATGACACAATTCATGCCGCGTCTAAACTGGTTTCTGATATCCAATGGAACGAAACGAAAAAGCAATGTGCGGGTGCCTGTCTGGTGGATTTGGAGAAGGCCTTCGACACCGTATGGTTAGAAGGTCTCTATCTAAAGCTTACCAGACTAGGTATAAGTAAATCTCTATTGTACATGCTTTATGCCAAGCTAAATGGTAGAAAGTTTGTTGTCAACAGTGGCAATGTAACTTCTACCACAGTTTTTAATAATAAAAATGGTCTTCAGCAGGGAGCGGTTAACTCGTCGATTCTATTCAGCATTTACACCAGCGATCTGATAGGTAGTATAACTCAGGCAATTGCGTACGCCGATCTAATTGCGTACAGAACAGCTCATACAGTTGAGGATATTGTGATGACTGGAAATTAAAAATCAACTGACAGTAGGGTGAAGGTGATTTGCTATATGGCTCTCATCAGGCCGATTACTGCCTATGGATGCCCGGTGTGGTTCAACTTTTCCACATCTCAAAGGGAACAGAACACCAGAGTCGGAGTACACACGATATTATTCCAACAAGGTTCTACACAACGGAGCCAACAGAATAGATAATTTTTGTTTAAGCTAATTCGAGGTCACATTGCAAGAGCGATGCCCTTAACCAACGGCTTAATTTTTGGGGCTTATTACCCCAAAAATGAATACCATGAGGGTGCGCGGTTAAGTGGCTACATCCCTCCCGAGGCAATAATCTATTTAGACAGTCAAAGGCTGATACCGGATGGATTTGCTGTTCTGCTAATCTACCACGTCAGCCACAAAACTGTGGATAGGCGACGACTGTATGGTCGAGACGTCATCGCTCAAGGTGGAGAAGAGCGCCTTCGGTTCAGTAGGACTGTGTCCGATCGAGATTACTTCCTTTCCAAGTGCCCCCCTTTGGCCAGGCAAAGAATGCAATCCCTTGGAAGGGCTTTCTTTTCTGATCTAAACGAACTGCCTGATACAAAAGTTAAAAACTTACTACTCTCTTTCCTCAACGGGTGGAAATGGATCTAGCGTCGCTGCGCTTGAGTTGTGCCCTTTCTTTTTCCGCTAAAAAAAAATCTTTTATTCAGGTCCGTATGAGTTTTTGGTATCAAAACGGCGCTTGCCAGTGCTGCTTGGGTCCAGATGCGAGTTCGCTCTGACCACCATTTTACCTACCTACCTTTAGGTCGAAAGATATTGGCGCAAAATTTTAAACGATTTAGTAAAATGTTAAAGCCACTTTTAGCAATTTACTAAGCTAAAAAGATGATTTAGCTAATTTTAAACGATTTTAACATTTAACAAAAGTTAAAATAACCGAATGGCTACTTTAACTTTTAGCAATTTGCTAAATCCATTATGGAATCTGATAGTATATCAGCCTTGCACGCGGGATGCCCAGGTTCGAGTCCTGCTGGTGCACAATTTTTTTTGTTATTTGTAAATAATGAAGTTAAAATGATGAAAATAGAAATAACTAATACCTTTTTTTTAGAGCACATGTTGGGTTTTCATCAACATATAATTAATTTACAACGCATAACAACAATAATTGTGGTCATAAAAATTCAAACCCTACAAATGCTTTATGCTTAAATAGCAATTTACTAGTTTAGAAAAGGTTTAAAAATTTTGAAATAGTTATTCAATCAATAAGCACTTAGGAAATTGCTAACTAGTAAAATGTTAAGCCCTTAACAATTTTTAATACGAAGTTACCAAAATATCGTTTTCGAAAGACATAATTGAGTTTTCAAAAACTTAAAAACAAACAATTGAAAAATTCTTCTTTAAAATACTGCTTAGACGGGTTGGCTATGATTTCACGGAAAACAATTTCCCGAGTAAACCGTAAAACTTATTCCCGTATAACAATTCTCAATTCGCCGCATTTGCTACTTTTAAATATAAAGCAGGCCAAGACCTAACGATCTGTGACACCAACCAACAGAATTAATGAATTTGCTACTATTTCCAGTATGGAGAATGCGGCCCTGTTTTAAATTATTTTGACCTCACTTGAAATCATAGAAATCAAAAAGCATGTCGAAAGGTAAAATTGATTTTTAATTTTGGGCACTTTGCGAATTTATTTTTTTCATGTGAATCGAAGAAATATTCTACATTCAATGAACAAGTGCTTAAGCAAGCCAATTCGCTGCAACTTTTAATTAAACATTATTTTCTTGAAAGACATATAATTACTTTCAAAAAAAAAGTAAAACAAGTTTTTTTGTCCATTATAATATTTTAAGAAAAACAAAAAAGCTTAAAAATATTTAATAAATATAAAAAAATTGCCTTAAGTACAAGATACTACTAACTGCATATTAACGAAACAAATACAATATTTTTCGTAAGTACGAAATATTACTTTTCCAAAATTCCAGGGCAACTATTTTCCGGGAAAAAGTTACGTTGCCATTAAGACTTTACGGAGTTTCTTCGTACAAAAATTTTAAAAAATCGCATGAATCCTCTTCAAGTAGACCGAAAACCAAAAAAAGGTTCTACAAGAGGTACCGAAAATAACAATTTTTCGAATAAAAAAAAGTACCTTTTCGCTTCATCAATAAACAATTTTTTTTTCGCGAGCAGACACAACAGATAGACTGGCACAATTGCTATCAACCAACTATTTTTATTTTATTTTTATTTGGTATCTTTTTACTTGCGATGACTAAAGGGAAAGTTTAGCATTTGTAAAAAAAAACTTGAGATTTCAATCAAACTTCACATAACGATAATGGAGAACACCTTAAAAGTGGGTCGCGAAATTCCGTCTACCTGTTTGTCTGTCTTTAGATCAATCTACAGCCTAAACATCGGCAACGATTTTCTTCAAACTTGGTACTTAAGTGATTTAAGTGATTGGATCAAATAGATTTTTAGGCCTTTTTTTAGCCCCAAAAATAATTGTACTTGACATACAATTTTTTATACCATCTTAATTATCTTGAAAACGGCTCCAACGATTTAAAAAAAATAGATACAGTCTACAAGATACGCGCTACATTTTGGTCCAAAATTTTTTTTTTCCAGAATTCAAAAAAGAAATATTTTTTTTTTACTTTTGAAAAAAAATATTTTTTTTTTTAAATTCAATATTTGGAAAACGGGTGGACGATTTTTTTATGAAATTTGGTTTTTCAGTTTATATTATTAAGTATTTAAAATTTGTATACCAATTTAAAATAAAATCCACGACTGGGTCGTACGAACTTGCTCTTGTAGCTAACAAGTTTAATGTAGCTAAACATTGACACTGTTTAGTCGGTGGGTAGTCTAGTTATCCTATGCAGGTTTAAAGCCGATATATGTAAGATTACATTGATTGTTAGTACATATAATGAATTGTCAAATGAATATTTAAATCTAGGTTATTGATTTTAATTATGCAAATTAGGTGAGAAATATGTACAGTACATACCTACATACATGGAACCTAGGTATGTAAATATGTAAAACATTAAAGAAAAAATGTATATACAAAATTAAGTAAAAGACTTAAAGAATATATTTAGCCATTTCTATTAAGAATAAAAGTACGTAAGCAAGTACGTGCGATCCAGTCGTGCAATTTGATTTCTTACGAATCCATAACTCGCCACAGGAGCAAATATGTCCACAACATTTTTATAGCATTTTGTACCTCGTTCTAATTAGGAAAAAATATTCATCGATTCAAATGTCCAAAATCCAGAATTTCAAAATATCGCAAACCTCAGATGACCAAACATACATTAGCATTTCACATTTTGGATATTTTTGATTTTGGTCATTCGATTTTTAAATATTTGCCATTTTATCATTACGGATTTGGTATACCCAACGTGAATCTTGCACTGAATTAAGAAATTGAATTATTTGAACAAAAATGACGGTTTGTCAATATTCCTTAAAACAATGAAAAACTCATAAAAATGTCCTTAAGCTTTCTATCAGGTACTTAAAAAAATCGAATACTTATAATCGCAATTTGGCTATCGAAATTGAGCCACACATTGATTTCGACAGCCAAAGGCCAATTTTAACAGATCAATTTTTCAATTTATTTTTGACTATTAATAATTATAAAGTTTATTATGCACTTAAAAAATACTTTCGAGTTAAGTCATCCACAAGACTTAGAATTTTGCTCCACCAGGAAATCCTGAAAATAACTTCAATTTTGAAAAAAAAAAAATCACGTCAATTTAGACTGTGTTAAAAACCATTAAATTAAAAAAAACTAAAGTCGGTAGTGAAAGGTCATAATAAGAGTAGAAAATTAACACCAAATTACTCGCAAATAGTAAAACACCGTTAGCATTTCCAAATGCAATTTCTTGCAATTAACCAAAAGACGGAAACCCGACGTAAACGCAAGCTCAAACCCAAATCCCTACGGGCTATTTCAACGGCACAAAACTAGCAAATCTAAACGAACGCGGATATTGCTCAATTTGTAGTTAATTATATTTTTTTAGTTGGGATTTCTTTGCAAGTGCCATTCTTTCCACGTGCGACCAAATGGAAACACTCGGTTTGACAATCCATTTAACAACTGGTAGGCTAAGTCAGGGCAGAAACAGGTGGCTTGGTCACATAACAAGACTTCCAGCACACCTTGTTTTGCCAGCGTATTTAGCTGCGAACTATTTCAATTTAAAATGCACTCAAGTGTGCATTAACTAAGTGTTCATAAAATATGTTTAAGCAGAGAACAAAAAAAAAACAACATTTATGGAATTGTGATCGTATAATATAATTACTGAAGCTGTTGATAAGTAATTTACAATTATTGTTAGCTGTCAAGTTTAATTTATATGTAACTTTTTTGTTTAATGTCGAATATTATAGCGGATTGAGTTGCAATTAAAATAGTATCCTGTAGTTTGTAGGTACATATGACTGCAAGGTTAAGTTAACATTATTCATAAACATCAAAAACCACTCTAATATGATATCATATATGTTGTTTCGTTTATACGAATTGGTATTAGCCTCGAAGATTTAAATCGTCAAGACTGAGCAATTTAAATCCCAATTTTGGATTTTTGTATGGAGTGAATACTATGTACAATAATTTGAGCCCGGATGGATTACATAGTTGCATTTAAAATCTACATAGTAGATACTCGACTGCAAACAATCGTCGGTGAACAAATCCGATTTTTCAATGAATGTAGACTGGCGACTAGAAATCCCTACAGATGCTGGATATACTTTTGCTTAAATACCAGAACCAATTTTTAATAGGTTTGTACCCATAAAAATCGAATTATTTCTACCAAAAACTGACAAATTCTGTTGCACACCAAATGTTCATAGTTTTCAAAGAAGGGAGCGCTCATGAGAGAGCAAAATATTGTCCTATGCTGCAAATTTTCGCCCAAAAAATTTGTTTAGACGAAATAGGGAAAATGTCAAAATGTTTTCAGCCGATCTTGCAGTACGTTGTGATCCATGCTTGGGCTCATCACCTACAGACCCTCTTTCTTCAAAATCATTCACTCCACGATAAATAGTGCGTTTTGTTGGCACGTTGTTTCTCCCAAAAATGTCACGTAACTTTCTCATCATCACAGTAATCGATGATTGATTTTGATAAAATGTTTTAACGATTAAAACACGTTGGTTTATCGAATATTTTTCCAGAATAAATTTGCCTCGTGTCGACTTCACGACTGCCAAATAGGAACAGTCAAGACTAATGTTTACCAAAATGGCGGCAAAGAAAAAGTAGTATTCCTTCCTGGCTGACTATAAATCCTCATTGCGCATAATGGTTAGAATGGCTCGCCATTAGTAAATTGCAGCTGTGTTTTTCTCTCTTGATGGAACATTCCCAGTCAGGGAAACATGCGCGTTCCATACTTCCCTATAAATTTCGTTACTTTTTCTTAGAAAGGGACAATTCCTTAAAGGCTAAATAGAAATCGTAATTAAGATCGTTTTTTACTTTTGTTTAAAGGTACTATAAGGCAAGTTTTGTATTCGTAAAAAACAAAATTTAACAATCAAACATGACATTACGATCATAGAGAACACAAAAAAAAGTGGGTCCCTCAATTCCATCTGTATGGCTGTCATTCTGTTAGTCTGTCTGTCTGTCCTCGAGTCTACAGCCTAAGCGGTTGGATAGATTTGCTTCAAACTTGGTAGATATTGTTTTTTCGGTAATATGCCCACTGGTTTTTTTTTCATTTTTTTGTTAAGACGACAGATAACAGTAGCTCAAATACATTTTTTTTGGGCCAAAAACAAAAATCTCATTTTTTTTCAAATACGGCTCCAATTATTTTTATAAAAAAAAATAAGTGCATTCATAAAGGGAAAACGAAAATTTTGGAAATTTTTTTTTTAATTGTTATATTTGGTACCTCTAGTTATACCATTTTTATGGTTTTCGATTTTCTGGGAAACGGTTTATTTGATTTTTTTTAAATTTTTTGCGCAAAAGCTATTGTAAGCCAAAATTTTTCAAACAATTTTTTTTGGAACTTAAACCAAAATTTTTTTTTTTTGAAAACTCAAAATTTAAAAAACAATGGTACCTCCTTAACAAATGTTTTAAAAAACGTCAAGAAAAAATGTATTTCTCGAAAACGGCTCCAAGAATTTTTATAAAAAAAAATGTGTGTGTTCTTAAATTAGTACAGTCCACATTCAACTATAAAAATATTTTTTTTCATACTTATTAACGGTACTTCCCATAGAACCACTTTTCATATTTTTAGCTTTCTCAACATGGGATTATTAAGGAATTGTTATATATAAAAAATTAAATGAAAAACGACTTTAAAAATACATTTAGCCGTTTCCATTAAGAATCGTTTGCATATAATGTGATCGAACATGGGAGCAAGTACGTGCCATCCAGTCGTGCATTTTATCTTTTTTATACAAATGGTCCCTAAGGTTGTTAATAAAATTGCATACCAAAATATTCAAAAAAAAAAGTTTTTCGATTTTTAACAAATAAATAATTTTTTTTTTTTGAAAAATCGATTTTTCAAAAACCAGGCACACAATTTTTTTTGAAATTTGAATTTTATATGTATATTAATAATATCTTCAATTTTTTTTCTAAAATGTTTTCAATATTTTATACATAAAAACATAATTTATTAAAAAAACCGCTCCAACGATTTTGAAATATTTTTTTGATATATTCTAATTTATGCATGAATTCAAATTGCATCTTTGTTTTCTCTAAAACCATAACAACTTAGCAATATAAAACATTAATTATGTGTATTATCCATTTATTTCTACCTTTATTATAATATTTGCGTACGTCACTGAATACTACATACAATGTTGGCCCTCATACATTTATATATACATATGTGTCCTTAAAAATCACATGAATTTTATGTATACATATTGCACGTAAACTATAAGGTCATTCATTTTTCATTATTATATGTACCTGTTTACATACTTAGGTTCCATCAATATGTATTGTAGATACATTTTACTCTCCTAACTTACATAATTAAAATCCATAACATAGAATTAAATATACATTTGTAGATAGGTACCTATGTGACTATTCCTTGATTCATCCATTCCACAATTCATTATACTAAGAATCAAGTTAATCTTACTTACATAGGCTTTAAACCTGCATAGGATAACTACACCTAACTAACTAAACCTCAATGGTTAGCTACATTAAAGTTGTTAGCTACAAGAGCAAGTACGTGCGATCCAGCCGTGCATTTTATTAACCTTTGCAAAAAAGAATTAGGTACACCAGGATATACAAAAAGTTATGCTGCCGCACCAAGCAGGGTTTTTAATCAGATTTATTCCACATTGTTCCCCAATAATCTTTTCATAATGCCTTTCCTTCAATTGAATGTACGCAGCCCCGGAGTTGTTTAAAACGACTGTTAGTTCCACTTTCATGTAGCCAAGCACTAAGGGAGTTAAATACGTCGGATATAAGCAAGATACAACCGATATTTATTTCTTAAGAAGTTTAGCCATGGCGTATGCTTGGGAGTAAGGAGTGTTTTCGAATCTATTCATTTGTAAGAATAAACTCATCATTTCAACTCGATACAGGCTTACAAAACGCCGAACTGGAGTTCAGCAATACATAAAAACGTGGTAAATTACCATTATCTTTGGTAATTCGTTAGGACAAACATTGAATTAAATTATCTACGTATATCCCTATACTCTGTCCCAGAAAAATAGGCAGTACACGTCTTATGGGAAAGCTTTTTCAAAATCAGTAGCGTGTCATATTTTAAAACCATACTAAATTGAATAAACTTTTATAAAATGTGTTGGCACGCCCTTAAATATATAAAATAATGAACAAAAAATTCATTGCATCGGCGCACACCCAACGTCCTACTCAGAGGACTCAGCGCACATCTGATTGTCGACTGACACTGAATTGCTTTTGATGTGGCCTGTGGCTGCTGCTGCTATTCAACCCCCATTACATATTGATGTGCTTTCAGAGTTACCCGTGTCCATTCCTCAACTCGATCGGTTTTTTTTCCTTGGGTTTCTGTTGAGGTGCTTTTGATTTGAGAGCTTTAACAAAAAATCGAATGATGAGAGTTATCGTGGAGTATTTTCCTTTTTTGCACTTCTTTCAATGTATGGAAAAATTGTCAAAACGCAGGAACAAAATTTTAAGCTGTTTTGTTTTTTTGAAGAAGAACATTATTTGCGTAGATTTTAGTTAATATGAAGTAAAGTATTTTTGTATAAAATGTATGTTTGAAAGGTGTATTTATTTTATAGTTTGTGCAATTTGTATTTTTAACTCGTGTATTTTTAAAGAGGTGTGCTGTTTTAGAGTTTTGTACAATTAGTTGACGCGACAAAAAAAGTCATACAAACTTGGAAAATAAGACAGAAGCTGTAGCTGAGAAGTCCGGAGATAATATTTTGCCTGTAGGTGAACGAACAGTTTACAGACTTCTTAGCGAAAACAGTTCGAAAGGCCGAAAATCGCCACCAAAGAAAAACAAATCTGAAAATGAATATTTTTTTTATTTTTGCTTGTTTTTTTATTTAAACGCGATTAGGCATACTGGGGATACACTTCAAAAACCTTTTATCTTACCTTATGGTAGTGTGGAAAATATAAATGTGTTTTAATTTTTATCAACAAAAGATTAAATAAAAATTCCTATCGAAAAAAGAGAGGTAACCCTACTTACTATTCTTTCATATTTTGGACCATTTAAAATACATACTACGAAACCCCTGTGAGAGATTTATTGAGTGACAGATTTATGCAATCCACTGTAGAGAGAATGAGAAGCAAACGTCCTATCTTGCCCACACTGCCTATTTTTCTGGGATAGAGTATAATGTTTATGTATCAACCTATTGTTAAATCCGGAAGTTTTGTATTTGGGTCAACATGGCTGTATAAGTTCAAAAGCTAACTATACAAATTGAATCAATAAACTTTACTATAAGTATACGAGCAACCTAATTAAAACTTGATTTTCTTTCCACAGAAATAACAGGTATTTCATTAATTGCTTCCTTAGCTTAGCATGACGGCCGTCCTAATCATCACAGTCCTTCTTGTCTATATACATATATATAATGCGAAGCAAACTTTTTCATAGCTCACATTTTGTTCACATAAAATAAATATCAATCGTTCCGTAGAAAATTTTATTCGATAAGTTGATACAGCCGTATGCATTTATACTACATATGAAACTCTTAGAAATAGGTGTACAAAAATGTTTTCTATTTTTCAAACACCACACTTGCATTTTTGTTGCTGACTATTTGCTTTGGAATTTGAAACTCATTGGCAGTGACCGTGAATTCCAAATAAAAAAAAATAAGTCCCCTGAATTTACCATGTGACTTACACTCAAGCGTAATTCAAGCTTGATTTTCACATCCTCAGACAACTACAATGACACCGACACCCATACCGCCTAAATTTTTAACGACTCAACATTTTATTTTTTTTTTTTTTTTGTTTTTTTTTGACAAGGAGATATTTTTGCATACACGCATCCCTGAACATTGAGAAGTTTGTAGCACTCAAATGAAGACTACACATTCCTGACTTATTTTCTTTCATTTTTTTATTTTTCATATCCATAGATACTATGTATGTATATATGGATAACTAGGGTGACCATTTGATTAACAAAAGCATTATTTTAAAAAAATTTTCTAAGCTCGAAAATATTGAGGTTGTTTGTTGGTTTAAAGAAAGGAAGAGTTTTTTTTGGAATAACGACTCACGCATATTTTTAATTTTATTTCGAAGCGACTCCGTAAATAAATGTATCTAGTTTTAATATTTCCAAAGGGCATCTTGGGGATTTTAGCTCTTACCTAACCTAGATAATCCGGAAACTCTGATTACCTCAGATCAATTATTGTTTCAAACTTCTTTTGGTGCTATTCTTTATTTTATACTAGCTGTTCGTGCCCGGCATATCAATAAGCCGAATTGCAGGCTTTTACCTCCAATTGTTTATGATGTCCAATGTGTATCACTATTAATCAGTAAGTTCGTCGAGAAGGGATTCATTTTCTGTCACAAAGTCTTCCAAAAATGTATTTAATTAATTGAATTTAAACTATCAAGCATTCATGAAAATGAAATAAATCGGAATTATTATTGTTTTGATAATATTTTTTTTGTGTTTTTAATGCGTTCATGGCAACGATACTTTTTGTCTTTCCGTCCGGTCCATGGTTAAGGGACGCTCATGGGAAAAGCACGGCAATTCAAGTTTTATTTCACACAATTCCAGTGATTTTTTGAACGAATTCTTAAGCTTCGTTTTTACAAATGCAAGGCGCACCGAAAAATGGACACTCTTTAAATTAAAAAGGCAAGTATATTAAAACCAGTGGTATTCTTGGAATTAGGACATCTGAACTTCCAGCTTCTGAACAAAGATTCTTTTTCAATTGATTCATGTTGCGTAACATGATTATAACCAAACCTAGCTTGAAGTGCATATTTTTCGGCGACATTTGTGACAAATTCATGAGACCCCAATTGTAAAGGGTTATCCATTTTGTGGTTTCAAAAGTATAGGGCTGGAATTCGACATCTGTCAAACTTGTTAAACCAATTTCTTTTCCAGTTGAAAGTCTGGCATTTACGAAAATGGATCGCTTATCTATCGCACAACGCATAAAAATTGTTACAACCTACTACAAAAATGGTGATTCTGCAACAGCCACATATCGTACTTTAAGAGATTATGGTTTACATAATCGTCCAACTACGCAAGCAATTGGCAAAATTGTGAAGAAATTTGAAAAGAATGGATTGGCTACAGATATTGAAAGTGTTGCCGAAGTCCCGAATGCGTCGATTCCTCGTCTTTCACAGGACTGTCTTACGGCACATTATGGCGTATTTTGCATTTGGATCTAAACCTACATCCATATAAAGTCCAGCTCACACAACAACTGAAGCCAGCTGACCATTCACAACGTTGTAGATACGTCGAAAGGGTGCTTGAACAACAGGCGGTGGACGGCGATTTTTCGAACAAAATTTTCTTCTGCAACGAAGCACATTTCTCAATCGGTGGGTATGTTAATAAACAAAATTGTCGCATTTTGGGGTTCTGAGAATCCTCAAGTAATTGAAGAGAGTCCATTACAACCACAAAAAGTCACTGTTTATGGCGGTCCTTGCTCCGGAGGTGTGATTGGACCTTACTTCTTCGAAAACGACGATAGAACGACTGTCACCGTCAATTCGGAGCGTTAAGGTCATACGATAACCGACTTTTTTTTGCCTGCTTTTGAAGAATACGACTTGGAGAATATGTGGTTTCAACAAGACGGTGCCACATGCCACACAACTCGAGCGAATATGGCTTTATTGCAAGAGACCTTTCCTGGCCGCGTAATTACTCGTCGTGGCGATATCAATCGGCCACCAAGATCATGCGATTTGACACCGGTGGATTTTTTTTTGTTGGGCTACACGAAAGACTGTTTTTATGCAGATAAACCTTTAACTCTTGAGCACTTAAAAACCAACCAACCATTCAAAAGAATCAATGCTTGCAACAGTTCGCGTGGTGGTCATTTAAATGATACGTTCAAACTTTATAATGAAAAAGAAATATCTTTAAAAAAAAATATTTCATATGTGTTTTATTTCCGTTTACTTTTGAAACCACAAATTCGATAACCCGTTGTAATTGCCGAATAAATCGGAATTGAAATGGAATCGACTCACAAAAAAGATTTATCTTTCAATCCATTATAATTCAAAACTTTCGATGACAAAATAAATGGTTTGATAAACGAAACATTGTTTTTGTAATTTGTAAAAATATTCGGCAAGACATGCATTCAATTGACTCTGTGAACTGAAAAATATAAACGGTTTTTTCTCTTGCAGCAATGCCTTGACAGAGATTCTTGGCTGGAAAACAAAGTTAATGGTCTTCGCCGTTCGATAACACCACGAACTATCGATCAAATTTTTTTTAACAAAAAACCAATACTCAATGCCAAATTTGCTGTTGTTATGAAAACATGCGACAGAAGAACTGTCAAACTACATGTCACATTTGGTTGTGTTCAGATTTTGAATTTTTGAATTTTCATACAATAGTACCATTAAAATTTCCAAATTTGTGGTTGATTTTTCCATATCGATAGGCTCATGCAAACATGGTAATAATAAGCAACAAAAAAGGTTAAAAACATGAAGTACCTACAAAACATAACAATTGGTCACACTATTTATGCTCTCTATAATCGTGTGAGTCTCCTGATGTCTACTTTTTGTCGCACACTTGACCGCAGAAAGTCGCTCACCTTGGACTTTATTCTTTTTTTTTTCAATTCTTTCATGCTGAGACGATAATGCCTGAAGTCTGAGCAAAAAACAAATGAATGAAACCCAACATTAAACTGGGTATATAAGTATGTTTATACGGTACAGGTGAGATACACGTAAACAGGGATAAAAATCAAATAGTAAACCCAAATGAGGGGTCTACATAGTGTGTTATGCGTTGTATGGGTTAAAATAACCAAAATTTGGATTTTATTTCATGGTTTATCATTCATAGATATTTTTTTTGTTTAAGTCGATAAACATAGAAAAGCTATCTATGTATACTAGTATATTTCAAAAACTGCAAAGTCTTGACTGCTAATTACTATTAATGTACCGACCCAGTTATTTTGGATAGATTTCGAATTACATATTTTGTATTTTATTTCCAAATAACTTATGAGCTTTCGTTAAACACATTTTTCAAGATTTTAAACAAAAAAAAACAATACTATGGATTGCTGTATATTATGACAAAAATATACCTCGATATACACTCCCGTTCAATTGAATAGGTAAACACTTTTTGAGAGAGTTTTATAGCTATTACTCTTAAATTAGTGAAGTTAATAGGTTTTTATAAATTGCATAAGGAAGAGCATGACATTTTAAGGAGAATAATACAAACACAAACTAAATTATGCCGTTACTTTTGGTTCCACTCAAATTAGTTTACTTAGTTTGGAATTCTTAATGGTCAGACCTCGTGAAACCTTCTTTGGATCTCCCATAACAATACGTGAAGTTTAAAAAAAGAAATAACGTGAAAAGTGGACAATGGGGCGAGGAAAAGTTCTCGTGCGGTTGAGAAAGCCAAAATTGATTGTTTTCGTGATCAAGAATTAACGGGACTTACAATTTCGAAAAAAAAATGATAGAAGTTTTAATGTTATTTACAATTACCTCAGAAATAGAGAGAAATACAGTATTAATATGCAAGGTTCAAAAAAACGTGCAACGTCCGCAAATAATAGACGATCGATTTTAAGAATTGCATCCAATTCCGCGTATCCTAAAATAAAGAAACAAGCTGTGATAAAAGCGAGAAGTTGCCCATAATTAAAAAGAAAAAACTCCAAAAGAAACCACCCCTTAACAATGAACGAAAACAAAACCGATTGAATTTCTGTAAGTCATCATATTACCTGGAAAAAACAGTGGCGTAAAGTTCTTTTCTCTGATGAAAAAAAATTTAATTTTGACGGACCAGATGTGTTTAACTTCTATTTCCATGATTCGAAACAAAATGAGCGTTTTTTAAATCGAAACCATAGTCGAATCGGCGGTGTCATGGTATGGTGGTCAATTTCTTACTGCGGAACTTTTGAATTAGAGTTTCCTTCCACCAAAATGACCGCAAACACTTACAAAAACATTTAAGAAAGGGCTTTTCCTAAATTTTCGGAAGTATTTGGACCTATTAGGTGGGTTTACCAACAGGACAACGCTCCAATTCATACTGCGCGGGTAGTTAAAAGTTGGATTGAACAGCAAAATGTTGGAATCTTGGAGTGGCCACCATACTCTCCTGATTTAAATATTATTGAAAACGATTGGGGACTAATGGCGAGAAAAGTTTATGAATCCGGGAAGCAGTTTGATGACAAACAATCTTTGATTAATGCGTTTCACACAGCTTGGACCGAAATTTCCCTAAACTACCTCAAGGAATTGTATGATTCAATGCCGCCATAGAATTTATGAGGTAATTTCAAAAAAAGGTGGAAACACTCATTATTGAATGAATAAATATATAATAAGTTATCAGAAAAATATCTTTTATTTATTGTTTTAGGTAGACTTTTACAGTTACAGCCCTTTTAGCTATTCCAATGAACTAAAAAAATCACTCGATTTAAACTTGTAACTAAACTAATTTGAGTGCAACCAAAAGTAACGGCATAATTTAGTTTGTGTCTCTATTATTCTCTTTAAAATTTCATGCTTTTCCTTATGCCATTTACAAAAATCTATTAAGTTCACTAATTTAAGAGTAATAGCTATACAACTCTCTCAAAAAGTGCTTACCTATTCAATTGAACGGGAGTGTACCTGAAGGAAATGAAGTTTGTAGGACCTAAATTTCGACAAAACTCACCTTCATGTAAAACAATATGTCATCAATTTTCTTCAAAATGGCAACGTTTATTACAGAACTTTAAGTTTGAAGACAAAACAAATCTAAAGAAAATTGTTCACTACATGACATATTTCTTATAGTGATATATTTCTAGTGCAAACCGACGAGCGAATCATCCCGTATGGATTACTTCGCCCTATATCCGCTGCAAAGTGGTAACCGTAAATCGTATTAGAAAACTATATGAGATCTAGATAATTGAAGGATATACAACATTTTTTACACAACAAAACTAACAGTATATTTTTAGAAACGTAACTCCTTATGTTCGATCGCATCGTAAGCACAATATTCTTGTGAAAACGGCTTACTGTATTTTAAAGTCGTTTTTTAATTAAATTTGTATACAAAAAAATTTCATTAATTTTTTTCTAAAAAAAAAATTTGGTATGCCAATTTTATATATTTGATAATGAGTGTTTTTTTTAGACGTGTGGTTTTCAATCTGGCAATACTTTTTTCTGAGTTGGTCTTTTTGACAGATGTCACTTGACGTATGCTCAGATTGATTTGCTTTGCCATTTTATAATAAATAGACTTACTCCGGGACAACGTTTGCAAATCGTGCGATTTTGTTCTTAAAGAAAGAGACAGTATGATATAAACAGTGGTACACCTTCCCTTACTGTTCACATCTGTCCAAATTTCCGCTAGAAAATTCAGAGTTGACCTCAAAATTAAAAATACACATCAGAATTGTTTCTGATCCAAAGGAAAATGATGCAAATCAGAAAAGAAATTTTCACGAAATTGAGTTAATAATGCAGTTCGATAGCTTATATTATTACGCATTTATCCACATTAACTGGTCTTAATTAAATCTTCCAAAAAAAAGTTACATAAAAAACAAAATGTATCGTAAGCGACATTCATATTTTCTGTTAACAACTAAATATCGCAAATGACTATGGCATAGAGTTATTGCAATAAAATCAACTTTACTCTGTTGGCAAAGTGATATTGCAGTATTTATGTTTTCACATCGGGTAGCACTAGCTGTAGAACAGTGGGTGAGAGAATTATAGTTATCATTCTTTCTTTATGTTCTGACCTATTTTTGTTGCCCAATGGAAGGATTTAATTGTCAAAATCCAAGTTTTGATAGATTCGTATCAAAAACGAATTTGATTCTTGTACCAACGGAAAACCCCATAAGTAAAGTCCAAAAATCAGCTTACAATTGTATAAGTGGTGCGCTTCGCTCGACTTCCTCCAATGCACTTGATACTACTCTTCTTCATATGACACCTCTCGACATGATATATTTAGTAAACAAACGGCGTAAGCACAGCCATCAGTCTAAAGCCTCTTCACAGTGCATCTAGGCTTTTTTGAAGGATGAATCCATACAATTTTACACGGACGAATCAAATATCTAGGGTGGGTTTGGTGGAGGTGTGTAGGTACACATATAAAGTTAATTTAAGTTTCTCTTTTCGTATTCCTGATCATTATATCGTGTTCCAGGCGGAACTTTTGGCCATAAAGGAAGTTTCTTGACGTAAAGAAAAAATGTTACCGACTCATGATATCCGTATCTTCTCTGATAGCCAAGCTGCTATAAAATCTCTGGAGTCTGTGTCTACAAATTCTATAAGCCCGAAACTATCGATCATCTCTTAGAGAGATTGCACAACATTTCAATATTCAACTTTGAATAGTGTCAGGCCAAAGGTAAAAAAAAAGCTGAAGTACTTGCCAAAAGTGGAAGAACACTAACTATTCTACCAGACATATGGTATTACTTATTATTTATGTTTTTTTTTTTTTTTTAATGTTTGTTTTTAATGTTTAATGTTATTTGTTATTTCCACTAAAAATAAACAAATAAAATGATTTTTTTTATCGTAAACCCCAAAGTAGGATCGTGAGTCGGTAAAAAGTGAATACCAAAAATTATCGTAAACGCTAAAATCATCCAAAACAACGTTAATATGACAACAGCACAGTCTTGTTTCTTATGATATAATTGTATTTACAAGAATACAGCTAAATACTGAAAAAAAGCTTCTTTCGTTTTGCAGCTGAAGAAAGCAACAAAAAAACGTGTTTCCTGTAAAATTTACTTTTTGTCGCTTACGATAAATTGGCGGTTAGGGATCGATATGATCGCAACTGATTGCATGTAAACAAAGCAACCATGCATGTATGAAAGCACCCTTATTACCAAAATAATGTCCAAACGTGATGGCCGCCGATCCCGATTTACAGAAGAAAATTTTGGTCAGCGATGAAACTCACTTTTTGTTAAATGGGTACGTTAATAAGCAAAATTGTCGAATTTCGAGTGATCATAATCAACAAGCCATTGTTGAAACGCCGTTACATACTCAAAAAGTTACTCTTTGGTGTGCTCTATGGGCAGAGGGAATCATTGGTCCATAATTCTTCAAAAATGAAGACGGCGATAATGTACAATCAATGGGCGACGCTATAGAGCAATGATGAATGACCTTTTCGTGCATGAATTGGAGGATGTTGATGTGGACGACCTTTGATTTGAACAAGACTGCGATACATGCCATACAGCCAACGAAACAATCAATTTATAAAAGGAAGCTTTTGGTGAGTGCATTATCTTGCGTAATCGGCCTGTGGCGTGGCCTCCACGATCGTGCAGTTTAACACCGCTTGACTATTTTTTGTGGGGTGATGTGAAGTCGCCCGAGAAGTAAGCCATAAAATAAATTAAATAATACATAAGTAAGTATACCATTGTTTGGTGCATACACACACACATGAACTGCTTTCGAAACTCATTCGAGGAAGCAAAACCATGTTATTACAAAATAGATAAGAAGAGGAGCACGACGACATCGTCTATTAGTCGCTTAAAAGAATAAACATGTTAAGTGTAAATTCAGCTAATTGAAACAAGAGGTATTTTTTGTAAGCCCCAAGGAAATTGTGCGAAAAAAACGACATAGATAATTTGACAAGGCACACATATTTTCTCTATCATAAAAGTTCAGTCATGACAAAAATCTGCGTTTAGTTTTAGTTGCATTTAAATAATTTAACATTTATAAGTTTTTTTTTCAATTATTCAATTCTCTAAAGGCATGGATCAGAAATGAAAAATAAAAACAGGTTTCACCCTCCAAATCCCATTTGTTTACATTGTTGTATTGAAAACGAACAACCAAACAAAAAAAATACTAGGGCTGTATTGAGAAATTTAAATTTTAATGGCGTAGACATACTAAATTTGTGGGAAAAATTTGTATGCATGAAAAAAGATCTGAGCTATTGTTACCAGAGGTTTTTTTTCTGTAGTAATTTACAGATTTGCCAATAGGAATTTTAAACAAGGATTGTGGATTTTTCTGTGCAAAAACAACGCAAGCATTAATTTTTTGGTTGAAATGAAAACGACATTATCCAAAAATATTATAAAACAATATGTCAATCTAAAATTTTCTAATTTTATTGACATTGACATTGATTAAATTTCGATTAACTGCATTAACAATCGTACAATTGCGGTTCAGGCTTGGTGCAATAATTGAACTCGGTTTAACTCCTATGAAATTTTGTACAATCGAAGTTTAAACTTACCTCACCGCTGAATGTTCGACTCTCGTGTTCTTATTTGTGCTCGCAAGACTTCGAGATTTCGTGCGCTATTTGAAAGCAAGATTTGGCGTTGTTTTTCATTTACGTGTTAATTGTTAAAAATTAATCCGAATTAAATCATATGATAATACAACGCAGCTAATATATTTATAGATTACTAGCGGACAAGGCGAACATCGTCTCGCCCCAATTTAACGCCTTCAAATGAACTGCAGAGTTATAATAAGACACAGATAGTTCAAATTTCAATGTGTTTTATTTCAATGGAATAAAAATAAGGAAAGAGTGATATGATAACAATGTTTTTCGATTTGTTTTCCGCCGCAAAAACAAACAACAAATACCGTTTAGCAAGCTATCGATGACGTCCTTTTTTCACTGCTATATATTATTCCCCGTTCATAAATCAATTAGAGATTTTTATAATTTTTGCAATGCCGGGGAACAATTTACTTTGGTGATGAGTTTCTCCTTCGACGTTGTTAACTCGCAAAAATTTTCCGGGAATGATATCAATCCAGTCGACACATCAACAGAAATTTGGCCATTGCTAAGCCCCAGCAGCCGATGGGTCGTTAGTCGTTCTGCAATGCCACTCTCATATTTATGGCCAATTTCAACTTCTTGACATGCCGCCACAAAGACAATGATTTCAAGCATGCATTTAATTCATCGGCAGCAGTAGGTTTCGATATGGAAGCGTTTAACGAATCTCGAATCACCTTGTAAATCCTTTATTGTTAGGTCAACTGCCTCCAGAGCTCGTTTATGCGCCATCGTGAATTCACCCCAAATTATGATTTTGCATTCTCACATCAATTTCGCTGTCGCCGAATTCTTGGTGATTGTGCACGTTATAGGCTTGTCAACCATGAGAAAATTCATCGTCAGCTTCAGAGCGGAATGTGCAGTTCGACCGCTTTCAAACAGTGTGGCAGCAATGCCATAGATGCCATAGGATGCAATAGGCAACGAAAGAGATCTTGG
Organism: Philhelius pedissequus; assembly: GCA_910595825.1. Lineage (NCBI taxonomy): Eukaryota > Metazoa > Arthropoda > Insecta > Diptera > Syrphidae > Philhelius > Philhelius pedissequus. The sequence goes on along the minus strand of OU343161.1, from coordinate 198,089,237 downwards.
CCGAATTGTTGATAGAATCAACTAAATGTGGAATGTCTGCATATCTTACCGGAAGCATCGAGAAAGTAAAAGCAGCGCGATTTGAGTTAACATTTACCATTTTTCTTCTCCTAATAGCTTTTTGTGGAATTTGTGGTGGTAATTGTGAAGTTTGAAGCTGTGCAATGGGCAAGTCTCCATTTATTTCTTCTGCACGTGCCTCTTGCGTTTGATAATCACGGACATTCTGATTAATTATTATTGCAAGACGTGTAACGTGTAGGTACGTCGTCCAAGGTTAGATCGAAATCAGTGTAATAATACGAAAAACTTTTATCTATTTCAGCAAGAAAAATAGCACATTTTCAGAAAAGAAAATTAGAATGTGAAAAGGACACCTGTCAAATCGCGCACAGCCTAAGTCAATGTATAACGCAATCTATCGGGTTATTGCATTGATCGCAGCACAGCGCCATCTTATATTTTTACATATCTCTTTAACTTCTGAACCCAAAATTCACGCAAATCGTCTTTTATCACAATGAATTTCACAATTAACCGAAATTTTCCCAGCTTCACAACTTATTTTCCATCTTTAAGTCGCACAAAAAATCTATGGAACATATTATACAACCGACAAAATAAAATATCAAAATCCATTAAATGGGATTCAAATGCTGTAGTTGAGTACATACACGCGGAAACAAAGATAAACAAAATGAAAGTGTGTGTTTACAAAACAAACACATTATTTATACTAATAAAGCAATAACAAACATGTGAGTGACAATTTTGGTCATAACTCTGGTTCCAGACATCGGAAGGCAAACAGATTTCTTATATGCACCCTTCAAACCTGCCCTAAGATCTCCTGAAAATTTCATTCAAATCGATCATGCCAAAAAAAGAAGATAGCGCACAAACATAATTTGAATTGAGATATGATTATGTCATTACTGTAAAATATAAAAAACGAAACTGCAAATTCGATATTCATAAGGACAAAATTACGTTAGAGATATGTCAAGTTTGCTAGTGTACGTAAATTAGATAAAATCTTGCTACAAATGCAAAATTAGTTTTGGCGGAATAAAATCGATTTCGTTGAGAAAATTTTATGATGAAATGGGAATTCCACAAAAAACTCACAGTTTTAAATAACCCTTATCGGTAAAGGGTGTTATTAAATCGTACCTCATTTGCAAGGAATTTGCGGGTTTGTATTGATTGAAAAAAAATGTAAGGTTACTTCATTAAAGATGCGCCCTTGAAATTAATTATGAATTACTAGATAAACACGATATTTTTCAAAATTTTTCACAAATACATAAGTTGTATTGTTTCATTTTAAGAGATTGTTAAGCATATCTTATATCTTATATGCATTTAAGTTTAAAAACATTGGCGCATAATTTTAAACAACCCATTATTAAGGCCTTAACACGATACTAGTTAACAATTTACTATATATATTTTCATAAATTTTAAACATTTTGCTAACTAGTAAAATGCTAATTAACCAGATAGCAAAGCATTTGTAGTGTTTGAATTTTGATGAACACGATTATTGTGTTTATGCTTTGTTAATTATATGTTGATGGAAACCCAACATGTGTGATCTAAATAAGTATTCTGTGTTTATATTTTAATCATTTAACTTCATTATTTACAAAAAAAATGTACGCCAGCAGGATTCGAACCTGGGACCCCCGTGCAATATACAAATAACTCTATGGATTTAGTACAATCCTAAAAAATTAAAGTAGCCATTTGGTGATTTTAAGTAAACTGTTAGGAAGATAATATGATACTAAACTCGTTTAAAATTAGCAAAATCCTCTTTTTAATCTAGTCTCATACTAAAAATGATATAACATTATACTAAATCGTTTAAAATTTTGCGCCATTGATTTAAGTTATATAATTTTATTTATCTTTAATGCAATTCTGAATTGCAATGATATACATTTAAGGTTATCACTAAAAAAGAAATTCATCACGTTTTCATAGTTTTTGAACATACCCACCACATACCGGATGGATGATATTCTAAGAAAAAGGTTGGCGGATGGATTAGATTATATGATTCGTTCTATATGGTTAGTTGTGTGCGTTAGCAGCTTGTAGGCAAACACATTTGAGAACCGAGGATTCCCATCTTGGTATTTATTATCTGTGGCATGGATAAATAAAATGCACGACTGGATCGCACGAACTTGCTCTTGTGTTCGATCACATCGTATGCAAAAGATTTCTATTAAAAATCTAAATATATTTTTAAAGTAATTTTTAACTCAATTTTGTATATGCATATACAAAATTTCATTAATTTTGTTCTAAAATAAATTGGTATGACAATATTAAATATTTAATAATATAAACTTAAAAACAAAAGATTAAATCTGTTTAATTAAAGAAAAAATAATTCAACATTCTGAAATAAATACTTAAACTAATTTGAGCTCAAAAAAAAGTACGCCATTTTATTTCTTGGATAAATTTGAATATATGAAAAAAAAAAATTTAATCTGTGGAGTGGTTTTTGAGAAAAAACGTTTTTTTTAAACTTTTTAAAAATATTTAAAAAAAAAATCAAAAAGGTCAATTCATAGGTATTCAGAAAATACAAATAAATATAATTTTTGAAAAAAATTTAACGAGCAGTTTTCGAATAATAATTTTTTTTAATTTTTTTCTTAAAAGTGATTTTAAGAATACAAAAAAATATTAAATAAAAATATTGGTACGCGGTATAATTTGGGCAACCTAAACCTATATATTGTGAAATTTCGAAATTTCGAAAAAATCGGTTAAGCCATTTATGAGATAATCGAAAGAAAAAAAAACGTCCTGTTGAAAGTACCGTTTTTGGACATTTTTCTATTTTTTGTTTTAACTATATGATCGGTCGTAGCTAAAAACCCACACTGATTTTTTTTATAAAAATCGTTAGAGCCGTTTCCGAGAAAAATAGGTTTGAACGTAACGGTTATATGGCAAGTACCGTTATTTTTTGAGCTAAAAAAAAATTTGGGCTGTAGGTGTCTATACATACATACATACAGACAGACTGACAGACTGACAGACTGACAGACTGACAGACTGACAGACTGATAGACTGACAGACTGACAGACTGGCAGACTGACAGACTGACAGACTGACAGACTGACAGACTGACAGACTGACAAACTGACAGACTGACAGACTGACAGACTGACAGACTGACAGACTGACAGACAGACTGACAGACTGACAGACTGACAGACTGACAGACTGACAGACTGACAGACTGACAGACTGACAGACTGACAGACTGACAGACTGACAGACTGACAGACTGACAGACTGACAGACTGACAGACTGACAGACTGACAGACTGACAGACTGACAGACTGACAGACTGACAGACTGACAGACTGACAGACTGACAGACTGACAGACTGACAGACTGACAGACTGACAGACTGACAGACTGACAGACTGACAGACTGACAGACTGACAGACTGACAGACTGACAGACTGACAGACTGACAGACTGACAGACTGACAGACTGACAGACTGACAGACTGACAGACTGACAGACTGACAGACTGACAGACTGACAGACTGACAGACTGACAGACTGACAGACTGACAGACTGACAGACTGACAGACTGACAGACTGACAGACTGACAGACTGACAGACTGACAGACTGACAGACTGACAGACTGACAGACTGACAGACTGACAGACTGACAGACTGACAGACTGACAGACTGACAGACTGACAGACTGACAGACTGACAGACTGACAGACTGACAGACTGACAGACTGACAGACTGACAGACTGACAGACTGACAGACTGACAGACTGACAGACTGACAGACTGACAGACTGACAGACTGACAGACTGACAGACTGACAGACTGACAGACTGACAGACTGACAGACAGACATACAGACGGACAGAATTTTTAGACCATCTTTTTTCGTCTTCGCTATCATCGTAATGTCATGTTTGATTGTTATCTCATAGCCGTAATTAAGATAGTACAAAAATTGTATGCCAGGTGCCGATATTTTTTTGGAGCTAAAGAAAATATTTTAAAAATCTAATTGAGATCTAAGTGATAAAACGCTTAAGTTTCGCAGCCGTTTAGGCTGCAGATCGATATACAGACAGACGTTCATACGGAATTGCGTGACACACTTTTTTCGTCCTCCCTAACTCTTAATGTCAAGTTTGGTCAAAATGTCGAGTTCGATTTTTTTAGGAATGCAAACTTCCACTACATTATATACATACATATATCATAAGTAAGAATATATTTAGATAGATATTACTGCTTCTATACGCACCATTACCAGCATGGTGAACTCGCGACATAAATCATATATGACACTTATTACGCACAGAACAACGCAAGTCGTGCAAAACAAGTTTGCACCATTAAAAGTTCGTTAAATATTTACTTTATATCTTTTTCTATAAGCACGCCCAATTTGGGATAAACATTTCTGAATTTAGAACTTGAAAAAGTTTCAAGTCATCTCAATTTTTTTTTTCCAGCAGCCGAGGCGCATCCGTCTGTTCAAAATCATTCTACTCAAAGCAAATTAAGTTTAAAAATAGAACTTCGTCCGCCAAATTGAAAAATGTGCAAAAACAAACAACAATTTAATTTGGTTTTCAAAGAGTATACAAAATACATATATAAACACTCAGTAAATTCAAAAAAAAATATACATAAAACAGATGCAATTCTTCAAATGCAAAAAATAATCAACTTTAATCTGCCTTTCGAAATAGAAATGCTGTATCTGTGCAATGTCTTAGATACCTATGTACATAGATACAAACATATGTATATATGTAGTATGTACATCATGAATGTTTCCTTAAAGCAGTAAATCTTTTTATTTTAAATAATTAACGAGATGCTGACAGCGGACGCGCATAGCAGCCGGTAGACGAAACGTATAAAAATCAATGTTTTATTCTGTCAAAAAATGGGCTTGCTTTTTAGTGTTTTTGTTCGAAAATTAGCAAATCACAGTTCACAGATACATAATGCGCATACATATGTAGATAAATGGGTAACAAGCAGAACAAAGTTAGGCGCCAGTTATAGCTTTCATTGAAACTCATCATTGCAAATTTTGACTATCAATTCTGAGGCACCTAAACAAATAAAACTGATGTTGTTTTGGGAACAAAATGAAGGTATAAAAGGTTTATAATATTTTTTGTCAAAAAAATATTTTATTTGTTCTACCACTTTCTTGCAAATTTACTTTTGATTTTTCAATGATCATTGAATGATCATTGAAAATGCTTTTCATCATTGAAAAATCAAAAGTGAATTTACAAGAAATTGGTAGGGCAAATAAAATATTTTGTTGACAAAAAATAATATATATCTTATTGCCTTCATTTTGGTACCAAAACGACATCAGTTTTATGTGTTTAAGTGTCTCAGAATTGATAGTCAGAATTTTCAATGATGAGTTTCAATGAAAACTATAACTGGCCCCTTACTGTGTAAAACTAAAATGTGTGTATGTACTAATAGTTTTCCTTATACATAGAAAACTATTAAAACAATTTAAAAAAAAATATTAAACGTCAAACTTACGTGTTAAAAATCAAATATGATAATTGGTAAAAGGATTTGACGTATCGGGGGACTTAGGCTATCTAAGCCACTATTAGAGATACACATATAAGTTATGCTCTCGGAATTCGTTTCTGGAGAATTGCACACGGCTTTCCTGGGGCTCTACCGAATTTGATATGAAAACGTTATGATATTAGTATCCGTAAGAAAAGTTATTGTTATAATAGACATTTCAATAATTTATACTATTTTATTATAAATTTAAATTTAAATTAAATTTTACACATAAGATTCAATGAAGTCGACTAGAAATATATTTGATGAATGTAAATATTGGGTAAGACCTAAATCATATTTTTTTGAAATACCAATTTGGCATATATTCAAAATCGCTTTTTCAAAAACGCACTTATGCTCTATCCTAAGGAGTTTCCAAATAGTTCGAAAGCCGAAAACATATTTTAGGAGTGGAAATACCATATAACATACCTACATGAAACTAATATTTTTCGAAATTTGAAAATTTTGTATCAACTTTTGCATTATAAATCTTACAATCCAATTTTTAATTTTTCTCTCGGTCATTTTTAAAAAATAAAATAAAATTCTTCAAAATTGTTTGATTCGTTTCTAAAAGACTAAGAAATTAGGTAAATGGGCATGGCAGCGAGCGAAACATTTTTGAAATTCCTTACTTGCCCATAACGAGATATATTAGATTTTCTTCCAGATATGCAAAAAATGATAAATGCCACGGACTTTACAAAACCCAAATTCCTAATTTTTATGAAAATTTCATTAAAACCATTTGAGTGGTATTCGAAAAACTAAGCAATAAGTGGTCGTGGGCGGATCTCACTAAAAAAATATTTTTCAATTGCCTATCTTGCTGATTTCCGAGAAACAAAGAAATAATAAAAGTGGGCGTGGCAGTATGTGAACTTTGCAAAATTCTTAAATTCTTAAAATCCTTTGAAAAAACTGAGCAATAAGAAAGATGGGCGTAGCAGTGGGCTAATCTCACTTAAAATATTTTCCCTTGCCATATATGTAGGTACTATAAGGCAAATTTTGCATTTGAAAAAAAAAACGAACTCGAGATTTTAATCAAACTTCACATTAAACGATGGTAGAGAACCCCAAAAAGTGGGTCCCGCAATTCTGTCTGTACAACGGTCAACAGCCTAACGGCTGAAACGATTTTCTTCAAACTTGGTATTTGAGCGTTTTAGGTGATTGTCTAAAATAGATTTTTGAATCGTTTTTTAGGACCAAAACTAACGTTGATTCCCATACAATTTTTTATAACATCTCAATTATCTCGAAAACGGCTCTAACGTTTTTTATAAAAAAAAGTGTGTGCACTCTACATTTTAATCCAACAATTTTTAATTATTTTGTTATTTACGGTATTGTTTTTGAACTTTGTCATAAACGGATCCACTGATTTCGATCGAAATTTTTTCATAGGACCTTCAGATTATAAATAATATTGCATACCAAAATTTTCAAAAAATATTTTTTTGTTTTTTTTTTTCAAAATTCAATATTTCTAAAACGGGTGGATGATTTTTTTTAATGTTCTTAAATTAGTATTATTATTAAAATATTATTAAATATTTAAAATTGTCATACCAAGTTTTGTTTTTACAAAAAAAATTTAAAAAAATGTGTAGGTATAAGTATAAAAATTTAAGTTTAAGCTTTTTTATAAGCAAAATTCTTTACTTTTTTTAATATTGTTATGGCAATTGTAAGTGTTTAGAATATAAATTTAAAAACACATGTTCAAGAAATATAAAATTTCAAAATATTAAATTTTCAAAAAACAAACTAGGTATTTATCGAAAATTTATTTATGCAGTATTATTTAGAATTTGAATTACTTCATACATAAAAATGTTGATCGAAATCGTGGTTTATAAGAAAGTCGAAAATCAAAAGAAAAAATGGATGTATGACAGGTACCGTTAATAACAAAATATGTAAAAAAAAATGTTTTGGAACAGAATGTAGCTATATGTACAGTAGTGCACAGATTTTTTTAAATCAAAATTGTTAGCCGTTTTCGGAATAATAAAGATAGTAGAAAATATTGTATGGCAAGTATTGTTGTTTTTGGAGTTAAAAAAAAACGATTCAACAATTACCTAAAATGCTTAAGTACCAAATTTGAAGAAAATCGCTTCAGCCATTTAGGCTGTAAATCTTTTCTACAGACAGACAGACGAAATTGCCCACTTTTTTAGGTGTTCTCTATTATCGTAATGACAAGTTTAATTAAAATCTGGAGTTCGATTTTTATTCCATATGATAAACTTTCCTAATAGTAAATATATGGCAAGTAAGGTTGAATTATTCAAAGGTTATTTGCTCCTGTGTGCGAGGAGGTCGAACGGAGCAGAAAATGCAACCGCGAATTCAGAGAGCTGTACTAAAATTTGGTGGATTTAATTCAAATGGTCAAAATCATCAGACGCTAGTTTAACTCAACCACATCGATAAGATGACAACCACTATTCCAGCCAAGGCAGTCTTAGAGTTCACGTCCCCAGATTCGAGGTGAAAAGGAACGACTGGAAGGAGCTTTCTTAGGATCATGTAAGCTTGCGGATGTTCATCCACAATCTGAATCGACCGACATGGTTCAGATGGAAAATAATTTTAATTTTGGAATTAAAACTAACTTTACAATATTGTGTATAAGCAAAACTATTGGTAAGAAAAACCATTTCTGATTGCAAGTGAAGGTGATGAATAAATCCAGACATCCATAATTCTGCGCCACGTACGTCACCGCATCTTGAGGGTACTCATGCATGTCGTGCGGGCGTCGAAAATAAGTAGCTACGATAATGGTCAAGCAACGATATGTTGGCCGCGGCTTCTTCAGTAGCGATGGCGTCACGCAAGTGAATGCACTCCTTTGATCGTAACTTCAACTGATGAAATTAAAACGCTCCGTTTCGAGAATGACGTACATGATGCAGTACTGTTGAAGCAACCGGCGATATCTCAATAGATGATTGTCAACATCTTGCCGAATCATCAATCGATGCGCACACAAATAAATTTATCTGACGTTATTCGTTTTTTCTCCTGAAATATGAATTCGAACTTAGGAATGAAAACGAAGTGATGACTTGTAAACAAACCTGTCGTTGGATTGACCATCTTCATATTGAAGTGATAGCCATCCTCTTCATGACAGACACGACAGAACGTCAACAGGGATTAAGTGTATCATATGTCCGATGAGTCTCGCACACCCGCTGCAATTTTCCACCATCCCGACGCTTCAGAACAATATCCCGTGATATCACATCGTCGCCAACAATCACCACTGCAACTTCAATGATAGTGGTAGTATTGAGCATTCATTAAGTTCATGCAGAAGATTTAGCAATTGTTTGATAATTGCACGTTTAGTCGCAGTAAAAATTATACAACGCTGATCTAGTTCAATTGCCGAATCACCAAATAGATCTGAAGAACTTATGAGCTTTGTTTGGTGGTGGTGGTAACAAAGCGCCCGCTCGATTGTGAATTTGCCATTGAATCTGAATGATTGGAAGCAATTTCGAAAAAAAAATAAAACCCGTTTTCGAAATATTGAATTTTCAAAATATTTTTGTTTTTTTCAAAGTCCAAAAAAAATATTTTTCGAAAATTTTGAAATACAATATTATTTAAAATTTGAAGGAGCTCCTGTATAAAATTTTTTATCGAAATCCGTTTAGCCGTTTATGAGAAAGTCGAAAATCAATAAAATGGTTGTATGACAGGTACCGTTAATAACAAGATATTTTTAAAACTGTTTTGGCCGAAATGTAGACCATACCCAAAGTAGTACACACACCAATTTTTATTAAAATCATTAGAGCCGAGATAATTAAGATTGTAGAAAAATTTTTATGGCAAGTACCGTTATTTTTGGGCTAAAACAACGATTCAAAAATCTATTTTGAACAATCGCCTAAAACGCCCAAGTACCAAGTTTGAACCAAATCGGTTCAGCCGTTTAGGCTGTAGATCGTTCTACAGACAGACAGACAGACAGGCAGACAGACAAACAGACAGACAGGCAGAATTGCGGGACCCACTTTTTTGGTGTTCTCTGATAGTAATGTCATGTTTGATTGTTAAAAAAAAAAATGTTTACGAATACATAACTTGCCTTATAGTACCTATAATCCCAAGTAAAAATAAGAATTGTTTTAGCTGAATTGACATTAGCTTATAACTTGTATTGTAGCCGTGTAGGTCACCAACTTCGGCTCCAAATGAAATCATTTGACCTTGCCAGCAGTGCATCATATGCCTAGGTTTCCAATTAAAATTTCATTGCAATGCTGACATACGACAGACAATGAACTGATATCAACGCAGTGAAGATGTTTGAGGGCGATTCGATAGCAACGCGATTCCAGTCTAAATTTACGAAGTCTTCTTCTAATAACATTTATTTCGAATTTGATGTGGTGTTTGTGAAGCGCGAGCGTATAGGCACGTCTCTATTAATTTTCTTCTGCACGATCCTCTTGCTTTTGTTTGATTATCACGGACATTCTGACTTTTAATTGCACGTCGTGTACGTCTTCCAAGGTTTCATCATCAAATAGGAGACAGTAAGCAAATTACCAGCAAGTTACTCTCCCTTAAAAACAACAATTAAAAATTTAAAAAACTTACGGAATGAATTTATCGCAATGAATGCCCGCAACCCAATTGGATAACCTAACTTTTTACACGCAAACTTATTTTCTGAAAAAATCATCGAACTGATAAATATCGCTCTGAATTTCAATTAGTCGCAATGCTTGTAGCGTTTGCGGGTTTCAGGCGTGATATACGACTATCCGGCATTAGTGTAATAATGCGCAAGACTCGATCGAATTCGAAAAAATTTTCAAAAAGAAAAATAGCATATTTGCTCAATAGAAGATGACAGTGCGGAAATGACACCTGTCAAACTGTACACAGCCTAACCCAACGTAAGCCGCCATCTATCGGATTGTGCCATTAACCGCAGTTCAGTGCCATCTATTATTTTTCTCGTTAACTTCTCCACCCGAAATGCACGCAAAACGTCTTTTATCACAGTGAATTTTCCAAATTAACATCGTCTAAAATTATCAAATCATACGAAAAAATGCAAAATTTTGTCGAAAAAAAAAACAAATACAACTTAGTTTAAAATTAAATGAGTCCACAAATTTGTACAAACTGTCACAACCCTCTCAAAATTGGTATACAAACTTCAGCTGATGTCTCTATAAGAATCAAACCTTATCGAATATGATACATTTTTATATTTTGTAAGTGTAATTGTTATAATAAATATTTAATGGTGTCCTCCATTAAATTTAATAATACAAATTACACAGCAGTGTCGTGTCAATGAACTAAACTATGGGCATTTGTCAAGCTCAACAACTTAATTCCACCAGCCGACAAACATTCTGTCCTTGCAAAACTTATATACATACATATACGCTGCTCGCAAACTCGTGCTGCATGCAGCAGGTCTAAATAATATAATGACATCTGCAACACAATTCTGCATCTGACTGTGGTAATATGCCATTAGCATGCAATTTTAGTGTTTCACATGTCAACATGTTAACATTTAGCATATTTTCCACTGTGTGGGCAGAAAAGTCTCTACTTGAGACTTGGATAGTCATTTCTGTAGCAGGATTAAAAGAATTCAAATTGCATTCCATTCCATGTTGTCAGGCGTAGTTATGAAACAAAGTGCAATAACTTTTCGCTTAACTGCGGCAGAAAAATTCTTATGGACACAGTATGACCAATCAAGTGCAGCAGATGCATTCAGCCCGGAACGCATACCTACTCTTGTTCATGTTCACCCACTATCAAAATCCGCATTCGTCGACGTTTTCACAAAATTGCATTTCTTAATAGAAAAAAAAACGTTCAGTCAATTCAGTGAAAAAAAAAAGAATGGAATGGAAAATATCCTCGGGACGATGGTGCTTCATTCTACAATTCGCCTTATTTGCTGCATGGGGTGTTATATAAGGGCCCTAAAACCTTGTTCAATTCGAACATTGAATTTATAGCAAATAAATAAAACCAGAGGACTCAGTGTTCGGCATCAGGATTTTATTTTCGTGTTCAAAGTGAAGTTTTTGGTTTTGAAATTGTTGTTTTATCGATTTATTCGTTGAGTTATTTCTCTTTGGGATGTTGATGAGGAAGCCTAACAACGCCACACACTGCCACAACATATCCATAGCCAAAGACATTTTGTTCTGCGGTAGTGACATGACACAAAAACTCAACAACCAAAATTTTAACACAGCAAATGGGGAATCCAGTTTGAGCATTTTTTTTTTTTGTATTTTGTTGTTGTTGCAACTGAAGATTTTCATTCCGTTTAAATTTTTTATTTAATTTTAATTAAATTATTTCCATGTCAATGAATTGTGATGTAATAATTAACAAATATTTTACTTTTCCCGTTTTTAATTGTTTACACGTGTTCAGATAAACGAAACCTTAAATTTTAAGGACGAGCTGTGTTTACCAATAAACACGCATTTTGCTAATTAGTATTCTATTACAAAAGCTACTAGTTATATATGAACTTTCGTTGGCAAAATAAAATCAGTTAAAATGGCAGTTGTGTTATTTATAATAAAATGTACTACTAGATCGCACGCATTTATGTTTGACACAGCACAGGATTCTTAGTAGAAACGATTAAATATGATTTTAAAGCCATTTTTTAATTTTTTTTTTATACAAAACTTTTTTAATTTTTTTCTAAAAAAAAAATTGGTAGGTATAGCAATTTTATGTATTTAATAATATAAACTTAAAACACAATTTCATAAAAAAATCTTCCACCCGTTGAAGAATTTTCAAAAAAAAAATCCCCAAAATATATTTTTCGAAAACTTTGGTTGCAGTTCATTTAGAATTTGAAGGAGCTCTTGCATAGACATTTTGATCGAAATCCGTTGAGCCGTTCAATCAAACAGTTATATGCCATGTACCGTTAAGAACACTTTATTGGCCAAAATGTAGACTAGAATGTTGCACTGATTTTTGAATCGTTAGATCCGTTTCGAGATAATTGAGATTTACCATTCTGTCCCATTTTTGGGATCTTAGTAAAATATTTTAAAAAAGAATCGAGCAGGGCACTTAAAACGCTGAAACGCCTACAGACAGACAGACCACACCACTAAGCCGCTAAATTTTCCTATTAAAAAAATTAATAGTTTATACTGACCTTCAAAAAAGTAATCTCGTAAAGAAAAAAATAAAGTATCAGAAATAACTTACATAATAGGCACTCAGAAAAGGTAAACCTTAACGATTTTGATAAAAAAAATAGTTACTTTAGGTGTAACATGGGGTTACTCTGCCCCAGCCCAGCATGGGTATTTTTGGCCACTGAAAATAAACAAAATGCACGACTGGATCGCACGAACTTGCCCTTATGTTCGATCACATCGTATGCAAAAGATTTCTATTAAAAATCTATACATATATATTTTTATATTTATTTTTTATATATACAAAGTTTGTTTAATTTTTTTCTATGAAAAATTGGTATGACAATCTAAAATATATAATATTATAAACTTAAAAACAAAAGATTAAATCAGTTTAGTCAAAGAAAAATTAATTAAAAATTCTGAAATAAATACCTAAACAAATTTGAGCTTAAAAAAAAGTACGTCATTTTATTTCTTGTATAAATTTGAATATATGAGAAAAAAATTGAAAATCTGTGGAGCGGTTTTTGAGAAAAAAAGTTTTTTTTTAAACTTTTTGAAAACATTTTTCAAAAGAAATTCAATAACCCCAATTCATAGGTATTCAGGAAATACATACAACTATAATTTTTGAAAAAAAAAATTAATGAGCAGTTTTCAAAATATAAATTTAAATATTTTTTTTTATATGCTTTTAAAAAACAGAAAAAAATTAATTAAAAATAATGGTACGCAGTATAAATTGGGCAACCTAAGCCTATATATGTGTGAAATTTCGAAAGAATCGGTTGAGCCATTTATGAGGTTGTCGAAATAAAAAACGATCCTATGGAAAGTACAGTATTTAGACATTTTTAATTTTTTTTTGAAATCATATGATCGGTCGTACCTAAAAAGCTGCACTGATTTTTTTAAAATCAAAATCGTTAGAGCCGTTTCCGAGAAAAATATGCTTTAATGTTACGGTTATATGGCAGGTACCGTTATTTTTTGAACTAAAAAAATTTTCAATTTCCCCTCTGTAGAATACCTAAAAAACTCGATATACCAAGTTTGATGTAATTCGGCCCACCCGTTTGGGCTGTAAGTGTGTATACATATGTACATACAGACAGACCGACAGACTGACAGACTGACAGACTGACAGACTGACAGACTGACAGACTGACAGACTGACAGACTGACAGACTGACAGACTGACAGACTGACAGACTGACAGACTGACAGACTGACAGACTGACAGACTGACAGACTGACAGACTGACAGACTGACAGACTGACAGACTGACAGACTGACAGACTGACAGACTGACAGACTGACAGACTGACAGACTGACAGACTGACAGACTGACAGACTGACAGACTGACAGACTGACAGACTGACAGACTGACAGACTGACAGACTGACAGACTGACAGACTGACAGACGGACAGACTGACAGACTGACAGACAGACATACAGGCGGACAGAATTTTTAGACCATCTTTCTTGGTCTTCGCTATATCATCGTAATGTCATGTTTGGTTGTTATTTCAAAACTTTTTTTTTCGACGAATGCATAACTTATTCTCAATTCGATTTTGGGTAAAAAGTATTTTAAAACGTTTATAATATTTTGAAGCAATTAGCAATACTATCTACCTGTACTAATTCGATGTACGTAACGGGTGATTTTTTTGCTACTTGGTTTTTGACGTTTATATTTTTGACAGATCACACATGACAAATTCCACGAACATTTGACATTTCGATTCAGTATTGTTTGCCATTTCATCATGAATAGACTTACGCCTGAACAACGTTTGCAAATTATTGAAATTTATTATCAAAATTCGTGCTCTGTGAAAAATGTGTTTCGCAAGCTACGTCCGTTTTATGGTCGTCATAATCGACCCACCGAGCAGGCTATTCAGCTCATTGAGACCAAATTTCGCACCAGTTTCACTTTATTGAACATTAATCCACCAAATCGTATCCGTAGAGTGCGTACCGAAGAGAATATTGCTGCTGCATCCGCCAGTGTTGCTGAAGATCGCGATATGTCCATTCGGCGCCGATCGCAGCAATTGGGTTTGTGTTATTCGACCACCTGGAAAATTTTACGCAAAGATCTTGGTTTAAAGCCATACAAAGTACAGCTGGTGCAAGAATTGAAGCCAGGCGACCTACCACAACGTAGAATTTTCGGTGAATAGGCCTTAGAAAAGTTGGATGAGGCTCATTTTTGGCTAAATGGATACGTGAATAAGCAGAATTGCCGTATTTGGAGTGAAGAGCAGCCAGAGGCAATTCAGCAGCTACCAATGCATCCCGAAAAATGCACTGTTTGGTGCGGTTTATGGGCAGGCGGCATCATTGGGCCGTACTTCTTCAAGGACGATGAAGGCCGCAGGGTTACGGTCAATGGAGAAAGGTACCGTTCGATGATAACAGATTTTTTTTTTGCCGAAAATGCAAGAATTGAACTCGGTCGACATGTGGTTCCAACAGGACGGTGCCACATGCCACACTGCACGCGAAACCATGCATCAATTGAGAGGCGAATTTGGTGAGCAGTTGATCTCACGTTTTGGCGCAGTCAATTGGCCACCAAGATCATGTGATTTGACCCCGTTAGACTATTTTTTGTGGGGCTATGTTAAGTCTATTGTCTATGGGGACAAGCCAAACACGATTGCTGCCTTGAAAGCCAACATTGAACGCGTCATTGGTGAGATTCCGGCCGAAATGTGTGAAAAAGTTTGCCAAAATTGGACCTTCAGAATCGACCATCTGAAGCGTAGCCGTGGGCAACATTTAAGTGAAATTATTTTTAAAAAGTAAATGGCAGAAATTGATTTATCGATCCAAATAAAAATTTTATTCACTTTTTACAAGTTTCTGTGTTTTTTTTGAATTTTCAAAAACCAAGCTCTTAAAAAATCACCGTTATACTTATTCACAAAATTTAAATAAAATCAGTCCCTGCGTTAAGATGATACCCAATCTACTTCTGTATAGATACACAACATAAAGCTTGTTCTTCCACACACATAAATACAAGCGATTACAAAAAAAAACTTCAAGTGCAAAAAATTACACAAAAATCTTATAGATTAATTTCCAGCTGCTTCAAGACAAAGAACTCAGATAGAAATCCAAGAATTGTTTTCTCAACAAAACAATTTTTCTCTTACACCTGCTTGTTAACATTTATGCATTTAATCGGAGATTTTAAGCCCCAAGCATTTTAGCTCACACACAGTCTTTTGCACGAACAAAAAGGAATCCACAACTGACCTCCTTTTATGATGATAACGAATACAATGCAAACATATATATGTATGTACATTATATACATTGGACATTTTATATTGGATATATTTATACATTTGCATACATACAAGGTGTCCCAAAAGTCAACGTCGAAACGAAAACGGGTGATAAGGTAGGTGCGGTGACAGTTATCAGAAAAATAATATAAAAATCGTTGCCATGTATTTTGTGAGTTATAGGCATTCGAACAAGAAATCGAAAAAATAGTCACCCTGTGACGGTCTTTCAAGTGCCGTGATTACAAATCTTGATTTTTCTCATTTTTTTGTTTTGTTATGAAACCTTGAATAACCTTCTAACGATTGCATTCAAAAATTTAAACACGCCTGCATCAGTTTTCAAGAAAACATTACTTTTTTGCCCAACTAACTACTCAAAATTTGTACATGACCCTAATTCAATTAAGTGTAGTGTAAAAAAATGTACTACGAAATTTTGGCAAGTTACCTTAAAAGTTGGTTGAAGTTTTAAATAAAATTCAATTTTTCAACAAAAATTACATCAAAAGTTTATTTTTAGATTAGCTAATTGTTTGCCTCCAACGGAAATGCAAGACCTACATCTTCTTTAAAAAGATCGGTTTATAAGACGGGCGAATCTCCTTGAGTTGATGTCTGCAACAGCCTCCGTGATTTTTTGGAGCAGCTCGGCTAAGTTTTGAATCGGTTTTGAGTAGACTTTTCTATATATATATGTATGTACATTATATACATTGGACATTTTATATTGGCAGTCGATCTCGTACTGTGGAAGTGTTAAGACGTTTTCGGCTTCCCAGTTTTTCCAATTAAAATTCGTGTGTGAGCTTAAGTTCCAAATTAAATCAACATTTCATAAGTGGTGCAGTAGCACAGTGATAGAGTGGCCGACCGAGAATCCGAGGGTCGCCAGTTCGATTCCCAGGAGGGCATCAGAACTTTATCAGCTTTTTTTCACAACCGTGAAGTAGTTAACTTTATTGGTTGGGAAAACGAACAAAGGAGGAGGAGTTTAAGCACCGGGGCATCGAAAGGTGTCCTAGGGCCAATGAGGCCAGCGATGGCATCAGCTGAGGGAACATCGAAAGATGTTCCAACTACAAACAGTGATTCTGCAGCAACAACATCAACAGCAATAACAACAACGGCAACATCATCCGATGCTAATCAAAAGCGCAGAAAGAGGATCAAGTGCGCACCAAATTTGGTAAAAAGGAGATCCACGGCCACCTCAGCAAAGCTGCCAGCTGGGGTGCATACGTCCGATATAGATGAGACGTCAGAGGCATCAAGACAAACCGAGTTAGACACTTCACCCGAAGAGGGTATAGCATATATGTCTGAAGAAGGAGAAGGGCACTTCACGACGGGCGATAGTACTGCCTTCGTGAACCTCTCCACATCAGAGGCGTCATCTGAGGAGGACGAGGAACAAAAAATGATCGCTAAAATTGTAACAATGGAGGCAGAAATCCAAGAGTTGAAAAGTAAAGTTAAGGCCAGCCAAGAAGCGCGCCGAGCGAAACAACTAAAAGAACTCGGCGAACAAGAACAACAACAGAAAAAAGAACAATTACAAAAACAACAGCCACAGCAGCAGCCAAAACAACAACGGCAAAAACAACAACAACAACAGCAACAGCAGCAGACACAAGTCCAGAAACAACCGCAAGAAAAACAGCAGCAGCAGATTCAAAAGCAGCAGAATCAACAGCCGCAGAAAAATCAGTCTCAGCAGCAGCAGCCACAGCCGCCGATCATGAAAAAAGAAAAGGTGCCACCCATTAATACTTATAAAATGGAGTTACAGGATACCATAAATCTATGTAAGTTGACCATAGGTCATAATTTTACTATTAAAAGATTAAATAACGATAGGCATGCTAACAGCACAAAAAAATTAAAGAGTTGCTGAAAGAAACTACTACTGAATTCTTTAGTTTCACCCCTAAAACCGAAAAATTTCAAACGGTCCTTTTGAAGGGCATAGATTCCTGCACGGAACCACAGGTGCTCTTAAATGAACTCCGCCAACAAGCGAATGACGATCTCGACTTTATCGGGGTCAAGCCGTTCGCTACAGTTAGAGCTAGGCGGGAGAAGCGGAGACTTCCCTTCTTCCTTGTTCAACTCTCACCCAGCAGCAAACTGGATAGTTTGAGGAGTATATCCGTCCTCAACTATCAGGTTGTAACTTGGGACAAATTAAAAAGGCGCGGCGACATGCTTCAATGCATGCGCTGCCAAAGGTTCGGCAACGCCGCAGCAAACTGCGAAATGCAGTCACGCTGCGTTAAGTGTGGAGAGAACCACAATGCAGATGAATGCAAGTTAGGAAAGGAACGGGTCGAAGATAGGACCCAGCTTAAATGTGTACTCTGCCGAGGCGCCGGACACCCCGCTAATTATCGGGGATGCCCGACGTTTCAGCTTATAAAAAACAATAAAGCAGCAAAGCAAACAGTGGTAGAAAAGCGTCCAACAGTGCGCCCTCCTACAACAACGCCCGTCAACCCCCAAATTTCTTACGCCCAAATGGCGTCAGGAAGGGGAAGCACGGTACAGCCTACACCAAAGGTCGCCCAACAGGCCCCCGTGCTTAAGGCGCCGGCGGCACAGGCGGATATTATGGGCGTTCTACTGGCCATCCAGGGCCAGTTGAACGGCCTCCAAAACCAGATCAGGGAGCAGGCGACTAGGGTGGATTATATCTACTCTGTTTTGCCGAGCTTAACGCAACTTAGAGGTTAAGGGCGCGCTGCCGGAGAGGCCCTTTAAGATCCTAGCTGTGAATGTAAATTCACTGATTAGGACCGAACGTAGAGCGAATTTATTCCAATTGCTTAAAGACATAAGTCCAGATGTGTTTATGGCTAGCGAAACTAAGCTTAACCAGAAACATAAATTGACTAACAACAATTACAATATCGTAAGGAGAGACCGACCCAACTCCACTCAAGGAGGGGGCGTCGCAATCTTTATACGTAAAGGCATTAGTCATAAGGTAATATATAATAGTGATGTGCGTAAATTTCGGACGTTAGAGGCATGCATCATATGCATTCATCTCCAACAAGGGAAGCGAATGTATGTGATCGCTGCCTATGCACCGGAAACACCTCAGCCCACACAGTTTATAACAGAGCTTGAAAAGCTTTTTGAATGCTTAAGATTAAACTCGGAAGAAAACTACTACAAATTGGCTGGTGATTTAAATGCCAAACATATAGATTGGGGAAATCAAATACAAAATCCTCGTGGTAACCATCTGTATAATTGGATGGGTCGATAAACCTGGAGTATCGCATTGAACTTCTCGCTACAGACAGGCCATCGTTTCCAAGAAGCGGTGCCTATCTGGATCTATTGTTGAAAGACGCCAGACTAACAATTACTGACACTGTGGGCCAACGGCCTAAAAATTGTTTAAGAACGATCGAGTACGACAGTGACCACTGCGGACTCGCCGCCGTAATACAACTTCCGAACGAGCTTATGGAATTGGAGGAGTATGTACCTGTGCATACTTACAATTACAGTAAGGTGCGCTGGCCACGCTTCTCGAACTTCTTATTGAGCGAATTACGTTCAAATGATATATCCCCACCAAATGACAGGAACCTGACAAATACTGAAATTGACAGATACTTAGAACAAATGGACGAAATAATTCAACGAACAATGAATAGGACAATACCGAAATACAAAGAACGTAACGCAACTGACATGTACCGTAACGCGACAATTGATGCACTACACAGACAAAAAAGTGGCTAAAACGCTTGTACAGACGGTTTACTGACACACGAGATCTGGAGATAAGGACACTGAAGTCGTCCATAAAAAACATCAACCAATTGATCAAAGAAAATTATAGGTTGTCCATTAATTTGTTTTTTAACAACAAATTTCGGGCCGTGAACGCTACCAACCCGAGTATGTTCCCGCAAATTAATAAGATATTCAGAAGAAAAGATCAAAACGACCTTCCGTGTCTTAAGCTCCAGAGGACGACACAAAACAGAGACGTACTCTTGACAGCGGGCATAGATCCAGATGACGCCGTCTTGGACGATGACCTCTTCATAATCGAAGATCCGCAGGAGAAGGTGGAGGCGGTGGGGGCTGTTTTTCAGCAAGTGTACAAGGTGAATGCTAGCATTCGCCCGAACCATGACCTGGAGAGCAGAGCTCTGGTTCACCACTTTTACCTGCGGAACGATATAACGCAGTGGCGATCTGAGAACCTTGGTTTTACCGGGTTTAATGATGAACATTTGGCAAACGCCATAATCGCCGAGCGAAATGGGACCAGTTCCCTGTTAATTTCGAAGATTGAGCTCCAGCTCATCTTTGATTCACTAAAGAAAAAGAAATCAGCAGGAGTCGATGGTATATCCAACGTTGTACTACGACATTTGCCTCAAGAAGCAGTTGACATATATACCACACTGTTTAACAACGCACTGAATAATGCATATTATCCAGTGCGGTGGAAGACAGCAGTGGTGCATCCTCTCCCTAAAAAGGGAAAGGACAATTCCAATCCGGCGAATCTCAGGTCGATAAGTCTTCTTCCGAGTATCAGCAAAGTATTTGAAAAGGTTATTAATAGAGCTCTGTTCAAGTGGGCGGAGGACAACAAAATCATACCGGATAATCAGTTCGGTTTTAAGACGGGACATGACACAATTCATGCCGCGTCTAAACTTGTTTCTGATGTCCAATGGAACAAATCTAAAAAGCAGTGTACGGGTGCCTGTCTGGTTGATTTGGAGAAGGCCTTCGACACCGTATGGTTAGAGGGTCTCTATCTAAAGCTCGCCAGACTTGGTATAAGTAAACCGCTATTGTACATGCTTTATGACATGCTAAATGGTAGAAAGTTTGTTGTCAAGAGTGGCAATGTAACTTCTACCACAGTTTTTAATATTAACAATGGTCTTCAGCAGGGAGCGGTTAACTCGCCGATTCTCTTCAGCATTTACACCAGCGATCTGATAGGTAGTCTAACTCAGGCAATTGCGTACGCCGACGATCTAATTGCGTACAGAACAGCTCCAACAGTTGAGGTCATCAAAATTCTCTTGCAGCGTGACTTCGACAAGATTCAGCGATATTGTGATGACTGGAAGTTGAAAATCAACTGCCAGAAATCAGAAACTATTTTGTTTAGGACTCCGTTGTCTAGCGCCTCAAGGGATACGAGAAAGAACTGGCGCAAGCTGGTGATCGTGGGGCCACATGGACATCCACTGGCGAGTAAAAGTGTAGTAAAGTACCTTGGCATCTGGTTGGATCAGTACTTGTATTTCGACAGACATATAGGTGCTGCTTTGGCCAGGGCTAGGGGAGCCTTTGCCTTGACAAAACGACTGTTTTATAGCAGCCGTCTTGACAGCAGGGTGAAGGTGATTTGCTACATGGCCCTCATCAGGCCGATGATTGCCTACGGATGCCCTGTGTGGTTCAACGTTGCCCCATCTCAAATGGAAAAGATTCGGGTGTTTGAGAGGCAGTGTCTTCGACGTTGCCTTGGATTACACAGAACACCAGAGTCGGAGTACAAACGATATTATTCCAACCAGGTTCTATACAACGGAGCCAACATAAACAGAATAGATAATTTTTTGTTTAAGCTGATTCGGGGTCACGTTGCAAGAGCGATGTCCTCAACAACTTAATTTTTGGGGCGTATTACCCAAATAACCAATATTTCGAGAGTGCGCGGTTAAGTGGCTACATCCCTCCCGAGGCATTCCTCTATTTAGACAGTCGAGGGCTGATACAGGATGGAGGGGCGGTTCCGCTCATCTACCACGTCAGCCGGAAAACTGTGGATAGGCGACTCCTTTATGGTCGAGACGTCATCGCTCAAGGTGGAGAAGAGCGCCTTCGGTTCAGTAGGACTGTGTCCGATCGGGACCGGAGGGATAGGGCGAAACAGGAGAACCAGTTCTGGTGGCTCTATGAACAGCATCGTGATATTTAAAGTCGATGAAGATGGTATATCTTGGCCGACTTACATAGATTTAGGGAATTAGGTATAGGGAACAGTCGTGGTGGCACCAAAAAAAAAAAATTTAAAAATATGTATGTATGCGGGGGCATGCGTGCATGTATCTGCGTGTCTGTACATGTATGTGCGTACGTATATGTACGTGCGTATGTACATGTATGGGTGGGTTGCATGTTTGTATGTCTCTGCATGCATATAAAAAATAAACAAAAAAAAAATTAAAAAACGAAAAAAATGCTGCTGTGGCTGTTCTAGTTTTTAAGTAGTTTTAAGTATTATTAGGTATTTTAAGTAGTGTAAGTTATTTTTAGTTAGTATAAGTTAGTTTTATTTAGTTTTAATTATTTTTAATATATATTTAGGTTTAGTTTATAAGTTAAAAAAAAAAAAAAAAAAAAAAAAAAAAAAAAAAAAAAAATGATCAGATATCAAGTTTTTGTGAAATTTCCTTGAAATATAAAATAAAATAAAAAAAAAATTTAGATTTAATTAAAATAGTTTTTAGGTCGAAAGATATTAGTTTTAAGAGTTATAGTTTAATTTAGAGCGCCCGTAAAGGGCCAGTAAATTAGTTGTAAGTTATTGATAATTAGGCTAGTTTTAAACATTTTTGTCTAGCCTTAAGATAGTTATAAGTTAAAATGAAATAAAAATGAATTTTAAAAAAAAAAAAAAAAAAAAAACATTTTATATTGGATATATTTATACATTTGCATACATACAAGGTGTCCCAAAAGTCAACGTCGAAACGAAAACGGGTGATAAGGTAGGTGCGGTGACAGTTATCAGAAAAATAATAAAAAAAAATCGTAGCCATGTATTTTGTGAGTTATAGGCATTCGAACAAGAAATCGAAAAAATAGTCACCCTGTGACGAGCTTTCAAGTGCCGTGATTACAAATCTTAATTTTTCTCATTTTTTGTTTTGTTATGAAACCTTGAATAACACTTCTAACGATTGCATTCAAAAATTTAAACACGCCTGCATCAGTTTTCAAGAAAACATTACTTTTTTGCCCAACTAACTACTCAAAATTTGTACATGACCCTAATTCAATTAAGTGTAGTGTAAAAAAATGTACTACGAAATTTTGGCAAGTTACCTTAAAAGTTGGTTGAAGTTTTAAATAAAATTCAATTTTTCAACAAAAATTACATCAAAAGTTTATTTTTAGATTAGCTAATTGTTTGCCTCCAACGGAAATGCAAGACCTACATCTTCTTTAAAAAGATCGGTTTATAAGACGGGCGAATCTCCTTGAGTTGATGTCTGCAACAGCCTCCGTGATTTTTTGGAGCAGCTCGGCTAAGTTTTGAATCGGTTTTGAGTAGACTTTTCTTTTACTGCCCACACAGAAAGAAATCCCAGAGGGTTTAAGTCAGGTGAACGGGCTGGCCACGAAATTGCATCAGACCGCCCTATCCACCTGCCTAGATATTCTTCATCAAAAATTTGTCTCACTGGGCGAGAATAATGTGCTGGGCAGCCGTCTTGTTGAAACCACATATTTCCAAAAATGCTAAGTGGCACATCTTGCAATAAATTTGGTTAGTGGTTTTGGAAAAAATCTAAATACACCCCGCCATTCAAGTTCTCTGGTAGCTCGAATGGTCCAATAATTTTACCATTCAGAATTCCGGTCAACATATTAACTTTGAAAAGATACTGCGATTTGTCTTCCCGCTGGCTGTGTGGATTTCGAAATGCCAATCGTTCAAATTGTTCATGTATCCACCCTTTTTAAATTTTGATTCATCGGACCACAGAATTTTGTCGAAGAATCGCGGATCTTCCCTGCACCGTTGTAGTATCGTTCGACAAAATGCAACTCTTTCAGGGTAATCTCGGGGTAGTAGGGTCTGCACTCGTTGAATATGGTATGGGTGGAGCTCATTTTTCTTCAAAATTCGGTGTGCTCTACTTTTGGGTACTCCTGTTCTTATTAATGATGATGTAATTTTTGTTGAAAAATTGAATTTTATTTAAAACTTAAACCAAATCAATAGAAATGAATCACTATCTGATAGCCCGCATTACTCTGGGCCTGGTAGTAGTTACTTATAAATTACTGTTCACTTCCCTCGAACTCAAACTTAGACACGAGAAAGCCTAGAGTGCATTCAAACTTATTTTTTAATGAATTAAAAAAAATATCTTAAAACCGGGTTATTTGAAAAAAAAAACATTTTTGTTTCCGTTATTTATGAAATATTCTCAAAAATGTTATATCATTTTGAAATTAGAATTCAACACGCCAACTTTTAAGATAACTTGCCAAAATTTCGTAGTATATTTTTTTTAACACTACACTCCATTGAATTAGGGTCATGTAAAAATGTTGAGTAGTTAGTTGGGCAAAAAAGTAATGTTTTCTTGAAAACTGATGCAGCTGTGTTTAAATTTTTGAATGAAATCGTTAGAAGGGTTATTCAAGGTTTCATAACAAAAAACAAAATGAGACAAATTAAGATTTGTAATCGCGGCACTTGATAGACCGTCACAGGGTGACCATTTTTTCGATTTTTTTTCGAATGCCTATAACTACAAAATACCTGGCTACGTTTTTTTTTATTATTTTTCTGATAACTGTCAACAGCTACCCTATCACCCGTTTTCGTTTCTACGTTGACTTTTGTGACACCCTGTATATTAAATGTATCGGCGGATTTTGGTTTATTAACAATAAACCAACTTTGGAGCAACCGCTGCTTCGCCGGTTTTTTTTTTATTTGGATTTTTTTTTATCTGGTGTTAAAATTTAAAATGTATACCAAACGCTCCTGCGGGCAACCTAAGACGTTGAATACAATTTAAATATGAATATGCGAAAGATTCTAGGTAGGGGGTTTCTTAATTTCAAGACAAATCAAAGCTGGTCATAACTTGGCTTTGAATATGAACTAGCAATTCTGCCAAATATCATCGCAAAAAAGACAAATCGATACTCGCCATGTATCTCTTCATTCATTTCAAGGCAAAGTATGAAAGTTCCTTAAGCTGAGTTATATAGAGCATTGTCTTATTTTGACGTGCCTGCAAGACCCTTCTGTTTGTAAACAAGGAATATCAAGGACACACGATGCCGCCATAAGGATCAGCAAAAATGTTCGATGTCAAAAAATCAATTTATAATTTAGCAATTCAACAACGGTCGAGTCTAGACAAATGCCAATTTATAATAGTTATAACACTTTTTTTATAACAGTTGTTCGCCCTTAAAAGTGTTCAATATTTCCCCAGCTTAGCGCGGTTGGGGGGCAGCTGTAGCAAACAACTAATTTCCGGAAGTCGAATGACATTTTCACCCCGACGCGACGCCGACGCATACCTAAACTTTACTTTTCTCTCACACTTTCACATTTTCACTGTCATGTCTCGAGACACGTCCTTCAATAACTCGCTTCCGGAAACGATAGTGACATTACCGGAAGAAGACGGCACCCAATATACTGTACGTCGGAACACAAATTTGACAACTATGACTTTAAGGTCGTCACGTCAATCAAGTTGGTTCAAGAAAATGAAAACAGCAATCTAAAGCTACTATTAAACTACACCATTTCAGTTTCAGTAAATTCACAATCTGATACGTTTAACTGTAAATGATGGTGAAAACTTTGACTGAGACGGGCGGAATACAGTTATCAGTTTTCAGTTAAACTTTTTTTCAGTGTTGTCAATTCCGAAACATTTTGTGGTTAATCAAATCACAAATTTATAACAGTTATATCCATTTTATAACAATATAACTTTATAAAAGTGTGAAATATTCTCGGCGCTGGTGGATGCGGAATCAAACAATTAAGTTCAGGAAGTCGAATTTCCTTCACATCCTGCAGGACCACATAAACTATAATTTTATAAACCAGAACTGTTACAAATTAACATGTCTGGTGTCACTTCTTTAGTCATTGTCCATTATCCATGAACCACATTGCTTTATTTTCTGCTAAAAATTAAGCAGAATGCCAATGGCATCCAAAAGATTTTTGGACTGATAACACTGTTCGACAAGATGTTTGAAAAATGTATGATTATTAGCGGAACCATTAGATCGACGATCGAGACTATACTCTGTCCCAGAAAAATAGGGAGTACACGTCTTATGGGTCAGTAGCGTGTCATATTTATCCACCATACTAAATTGAAAGAACTTCCCCATAAAAGTGTTTGCACGCCTGTAAATATATGAAATAATGAAAAAAAATTCATTGCATTGGACACATACCCAACGTCCTACTCAGCGTCCGCTTACATCTGAATGTCGACTGAATTTTTTTTGTTGTGGCTTGTGGCTGCTGCTGCCATTCAACCCCCATTAAATATTGATTTAATGTGCTTTCAGAGTTACCCGAGTCCATTTCTTAACTCGATCGGTTTTTTACTTGCGATTATAGGTACTATAAGGCAAATTATGTATTCGTAAAAAATTTTTTTTTTTCTAACAATCAAACATGGCATTACTATCATAGAGAACACCAAAAAAGTGGGCCCCGCAATTCCGTCTGTCTGTCTGTCTGTCTGCCTGTAGAACGATCTACAGCCTAAGCGGCTGATCCGATTTGGTTCAAACTTGGTACTTGGGCCTTTTAGGTGATTGTCCAAAATAGGTTCTTGAATCGTTGTTTTAGGCCCAAAAATAAAGGTACTTGCCATACAATTTTTTCTGAAATCTTAATTATCTCAAAAACGGCTATAACGATTTTGATAAAAATTGGTGTGTGGACTACTTTGGGTATGGTCAACATTTCGGCCAAAATTTTTTTTTAATATTTGTTATTAACAAATACAACCAGTTTATTGATTTTCGACTTTCTCATAAACGGCTCAACGGATTTCGCTACAAAATTTATACAGGAGCTCCTTCAAATTCTAAATAGTATTGCATTTAAAACTTTTCGAAAAATATTTTTTGAATGTTTTTTTTTTTTTTGAAAATTCAATATTTCGAAAACAGGTGAACAATTTTTTCTGAAATTTAGTTTTTGCATTTATATTATTAAATATTTAAAATTTTCCTACCAATTTTTTTTTAGAATTTTTATATATAAAAAAATTAAGTGAAAAACTTTAAAAATATATTTAGCAGTTTTATTAAGAATCTTTGCATATAATGTGATCGAACATAGGAGCAAGTACGTGCGATCCAGTCGTGCATTTTATTTTCCTTGGGTTTCTGTTGAGGTGCTTTTGATTTGAGAGCTTTAAAAAAAGTTTTGAATGCTGAGTGTTATCGTGGAGTGTTTTCATTGTTTGCACTTCTTTTGCGGAAAATACGTTAAGATGGAGGAACAAAGTTTTAAGGTATTTTTTTCGAAGAAGAACATTATTTGCGTAGATTTTAATTAATGTGAAGTTAAATATTTTTGAATAAAATGTATGTTTAAAAGGTGTATTTATTTTAAAGTTTTGTGCAATTTGTATTTTACACTCGTGTATTTTTAAAGAGGTGTGTGTTTTTTTTAAGTTTTGTACAATTAGTTCGAAATGGATTTCAAGGGATTTAAGTTCCGAAAAAAAAGAACTTGTTGACTCGACAAAAAATTTATAAGAAATTGCAAAATAAGACAGAAGCTGTGAAGCAAGTAGCTGATACGAAATCTTTTCCACCAAGCCATTTCTTCAGGTTTGGGAACAAGAAGTAGTCGCTCGGAGCCAAATCTGGAGAATATGGTGGATGAGGGAGCAATTTATAGCCCAATTCATGGATTTTTGCCATGGCAACTGCACATGTGTGCACCCTTGCATTGGCTTGGTGGAAAAGAACTTTTTTCTTGGCCAAATGAGGTCGGTTTTTTTTTCAAATCGTCATTGAATCGGTCCAATAAGTTGGCATAATATTCCCCATTGATTGTTCTTCCCTTTTGAAGGTAGTCAATGTGGATTTTCCCGCGTGCATCCCAAAAAAACAGTCGCCATAACTTTATTGGCTGACAAACCCACAGTGGCCTTCTTTGGCGCCGATTCACCCTTAGAAACCCACTGTTTTGACTGTTGTTTGGTCTTTGGTGTGTTGTGATGGATCCATGTTTCGTCCACGGTTACAAAACGGCGCAAAAACTCCTCCATATTACGATTAAACAACGCCAAACCTTCCTGTGAAGTTGCTACACGATTGCGTTTGTGGTCGACTGTGAGCAAACGCGGCACCCATCTTGCGGAAAGCTTTATCATGCCCAAGTGATCATTCAAAATTGAAACCACTGAGCCATGCGAGATCCCTACGGCTTCCACAATCTCTCGCACTTTCAATCTTCGGTCGGCCAACACCATATCGTGAATTTTTTCGATTGTTTCGGGTGTAGAGACCTCAACTGGGCGTCCAGGACGTTCGGCATCTTCAGTGCTTGTACGGCCACAACGAAATTCAGTAAACCACTTTTTACCATTGAAATCAATGGAGCAGAGTCCCCATAGTATTTATCAAGCTTAGCCTTGGTCTCGGTAATGGTTTTTTATCGCAAGAAATAATGCTTACTAAGCACACGAAATTCACTTTTTTTCATTTTCTCCTCAAATTAGTGAGTAGTCTGATAAAAATAGCTGTCAAACACAAACTAACTGACGCAGCAAGTTTAAATTTTGACAGGAGTCAACTGACAGATGCCTGTTGACAGGAGCAGTGTTGCTGTTTCAGTAAAGAGGTCAGAAATTCAAAGTCACGGGCTTATTGACCCGCCCTCGTATTTTTCCTGTAGACTTCTTAACGAAAACAGTCTCAAAGGTCAAAACTCGCCACAAAAGAAATACAAATCTGATAATGAATAATAATTTTTGTTTGCTTGTTTTTTATTTAAAAGGGATTACGCCTACTGGGGATACCCATTAAAAACGCACATTTTGTCTTAAATCATGGTGGTGTGGAAAATATAAATGTGTTTTAATTTTTATAAACAAAACGATTAAATAAAAAATCCTATCGAAAAAAAGAGCGGTAACCCTAGATAATATTCTTTCATATTTGGGTCCATTTAAAATACATACTACGAAAACCCTGTGAGAGCTTTATTGAGTGACAATGCAATCCACTGTAGCGAGAATGAGAGCCAAACGTCCTATCTTGCCAACACTGCCTATTTTTCTAGGACAGAGTATAGACGCATACGCAAGACTAATTTGGTTTCCATATAGAGCATACAGTTGCTGGTGCATGGCAAAAATAAACATTTACCCAATCTTAAAAAAGGGATATTTGATATGGGCAATATCAAATGAGTTTTCAAAACAAAATCACTTTTATGAAAGCTCTATACAGGCTTCCAATGCATTTGGCTTATGTTGCGGCTATGTAACGTTACATAACCATACGATAATGAATAGCGTTTTTGTGGTACAGGAAATTATAAAGAGAATATAGCCTTGGGTACTTGTTATGACGCTTTAATCATTAAGCGGGTGGCTGTGGCAATTTGACAATTCAATAGTTCAAAAACGAGTGGAAGAATTCGAAATTATATTTTAAAATCTATATTGCTAAATGAGCAAAATTGATTAGATTTAGATTAGATTAAATAATTTTATTTACAAAAAAAAAAAGTTTTACAAAATATTGGTATTCATTTCATTAAAATTAAATTGAATGACAATAACTTTTTCAGTTGCCTGTCAGGTTAAAATGTAAAGTTGGTTTATGTTTTTAAGAAAATTCGTTTATGATTAAGTTTCGGTATCTTAGAGCCTTTCTTAAGAAGTTATAAGGTTGAGTATAATTTCTTCCATTCAGAATTTCGAACAACTGTTCACGGTTTAAGCTTTCACTTCCAAGGGCACACTACCACAAAGTGATAAGTATTTTCCGTAGCATCAAGGTTACAGATTGTACAAATGCCTACTGAATCTCTTCTAAATGCTAATATATTCAGATTAAGCAATCCTGTGGCCTGATTAGGGAATACGAAGCGAATCGTTTTAGGTGGCGAAAATGAGATTTGATATTACTGTTTTCGCTTTCGTCCTCTATCGTTTTACATTCGCCTTATTTTCGAAATCGAAAGCGAATTTGATTTGACATTTCAATTTTTAGCGCGTGCATTTCCGATAAGGTTTCTTTGGCGGATTGGTTTATCGACACGGTCGAAAGTGATATTTTGGTGGATTTTTTCATTTAAATAAATAAAAATGTGAGTTTAACTATTATTTTTTTTTTTATAAAACTAACAAAAGAAATAAACAATAATTTTTTGTAATAAACGTATAGGCGCCCAAGACAGCAAGACACCAACCAGCAACAATTTTTTCCGCTCATCGAATTTATGAGGGAAAACGAAGGGATAGCCAAAGGACACATCATACAACGTTCTCTGCAATATGTCTAGCGCTTCGGACATTGAATTGCATACTATGGGTTGCGCCATTCCAATGTTTGTATCCTGCCCAACCAATTTCTGGTATGATTCGTCTGCAAGGAATCTCAATGTTGCAGCTAATTTTATACTTAGTGATGTCCCATTGTTGTTCTGTGGTCTATATTTGTCTTTTATTTCGTCCAAGACAATTTTAAATGTTTCTTTTGAAAGGAGAAACAACTTATCGAACCAAGTTTTTATAAAATAAAGCTAATTTAACAAATAATAAACAAGTTAAGCAAAAACACTGACTCGGAGCAAGGAAGATCAAAAGGTGAAGAAGCACCTCTTAGAAATTTTCTTCTCAAGTTTGAATTTTAAGATTCTTTTTCTTCCTCACGTTAAGCATTTATATAAATAACATTTGAGTCCATTTTTTATTTAAATAAATGTTTTATTACGAAGTTAATGCACCTCGGACAAAACACAAATGATTTTGATTGAAATAATAAATATTCACGGCAATCAGCTGTCAATTATATGGAAATGTTGGAATTAGCATTTACGATTCGCTTCGAATTCGTTAATTGATCAAAACGAAGCGAGTCGAAAATGAGATATCGAATTAAAAACGAATCGCTTCGTATTCCCTAATCTGCCCGCTGACCTGGTAAGAAGGACCTCGTTGATTTTGTTGGCGTGGATGCCTGGGTTGATTTGTACTTACGCTGGTGGACGTGCGTCTGTCCGATTCTGGTGATAATTGTCTTGCTGGCGGACGTGCGTCTGTCCGAATATCTGATAAATGTCTTGATGGCGGACGTGCGTCTGTCCGAATATAAGAAGATGTCTTGATGGCGGACGTGCGTCTGTCCGAATATAAGAAGATGTCTTGATGGCGGACGTGCGTCTGTCCGAATTGGATGGGATTAATGTCAGCAAGTTCTTGGTTGTTTTCTTGGGTATGGCGGACGTGCGTCTGTCCGAATTTGGCGTCGGCTTCGGGCTTAGCCAAGGACTAAATCGACTAAATATGTAAGCCCAAATGTGCCAGCAGGCACTCGAGCAAAAGCTGAAGGTTTCGTGATGGCGGACGGGCGTCTGTCCGAATTTCGGTCTGGTAAAACCAGACTCAGTAAATGCGAATTTTATGGGAGCGAGTTGTTGGCATGAGAGAGAAATGGTTTTTGCAATGCGATTGTGCGTTGAAATAAGAGTACGATAGGTGTTCTTACATTGCTGTATGTTTTGTGCAGTTAATTTTAATATATTTTACTTTATACAAAACGGCCACTTAGACAATATTTTTGAATACATTTTCTTTATAATATATTTAATTTTCACCAATATTATTTTTTTTTTCTTCAATTTTAATTTTGTGGTGGAGGTGCACGATGTGCTTGCTTAGGCTACCAAATCGAAAAGGGAAGAAACTTAGAGGCAAACCCGGAAATGCCCACCAACTTACAATGGAGGTTTTTTTCTTTTTACGTTGGCTGCCATCCTCGATTGTAGTAGATGATGGGTGCTGCCAAATTGTCATATGTGCGGTAGCACAGTTTAGCACTAAATCAGTGCGGTGGCACTGGCTAAATTAATCTGACTACAATCGAGGATGGCATGAACAGATTTAGTTGGTTTCTTCATAACGAAAATTAACGTGGTTACTTCTTTCCACAATGTAGGCCAAGAGATGACTGGTAGCGGAGTTTCATTTCACGGCATCAACAGCTTTCATTAAGAAAACCAGAACACTTACCAAATGTTTCTATTCTGCCTGCTTATGATACTTAGATCCTTGTTTTCATTTACCCCGTTTTTCTAGATTTTCGAAAAAAAGACGGTGGTGAATGTAATTATCAAATTTTATGAAAACTAATTAAAATTATTACTTTTTAATAGATTAGAGAATGCAAACGTAAGCTACATCAACAAAAATATTCAATATTGCATAGTTTAGGTTTTCTGAACACTATAAGTTGAAAAAAAAATTGCAAAATCGTTTACAATTACCCCCTTGACCTTTATATGTATTTGCTCAATACCTATGAATTTGCGTTTTTGATTTTTTTGAAAAATGTTTTCAAAAAGTATAAAACAACAACTTTTTTTTTCTCAAAAACCGCTTCACAGATTTTTAAATGTTTTCTTATAAATTCAAAATTATGCAAGAAATAAAATGGCGTTGTTTTTTGAGCTCAAATTAGTTTAAGTATTTATTTCAAAATTTTGAATTATTTTTTCTTTTAAAAGAATTAAGCCGATTAATTTAAGCTTATATTATTAAATATTTAAGATTGTCATATCAGTTTTTTTTAAGTAAATTAAAGAAATTTTGTATATATAAAAAATTAAGTAAAAAACGACTTTAAAAATTTATTTAGATTTTTAATAGAAATATTTTGCATACGATGTGATCGAACATAAGGGCAAGTCGTGCATTTTATTTTTTGTTGGGTAAGTACATGCAACACAGCAGTAAGAAGAAGCTGCGATGTTTCGCTAACCTGCCCATCAAGATATCATTTTATTTCAAAATATAGGTAGGTACTTAGTTAGTTACATATCTTTTTTATCTTAAGCTACCCATAAACAAGTTCCGTTATAATGTAATACAAAATGCACCTGATAATCCTGTTTATTTGAAAGCCAACAACAAAATTTTATTATGCAGTAACACAGTTTGTTCACTTGCCATAGAAAATAAAAACTAAAAGTCCTTGTAACTTACAATCGAACATTCACACGTGAAAGCTAAACGGCAGTTTGTCTTTTTGTTTACGTTTTTTTTTTATTTGTTTTGTTTAGTTTTTTTTTCTTTTTTTGATTACATACCTACATTACATTATACTTAATTTCTGAGTGCATGTCCTGCGGCTGTACTCAACTTGGGAATTCTTTTTGTTTTTACCTTTGTTTGATTCGGGGTATGTCTACAATAAATAATGTACTTTTTTATGAGAAAGAGAATAGATAAAAAAAAACATGTCCTAATTTGAGTCTGTTTACACGTAGAAGTGGATATGAAGTTACTTGAAATATTGATCTGGAAAAATTATTACATTTTGTCATGTTTCTCAATAAAACTTACATTATGTATGTATGATTTATTTATTATTTTTTTGGCTGGAATTTTGGCCATGAAATCTATTAACTGTTGGAAAAAGTTGGCAACATAAAGTCAAATTGGGTTATAAGAGATTCGCGCAAATTCTAAAAATTATATATTTCAATAAAAATTGTCTGTTGTTTGAATGTGTTTTTCTGGATATTTTTTCAACACTTCTAAGACTTATCTGACTTATGTAAATGATTGTGGAAATTTCTGGTCTTTTTTGCTGGTTGCTTAGGGAACTACTTTCGTGGCTATGTGCTGTCATTTTCCAAACCGAATTAATCCAAGTTGAAAATTTAATATAGCCAACTCGGGTTTGAAGAAAATTTTTTCAATACTTTCCATGCGTTGTTTTGTGAATAAGTGGTTTCAGTTAATTAGGTTGTGTATTTTATTTTAAATGACAACAAACTTAATCTCTCTCATTCAGAACAGTAAAAATAAACTTTGGTTTTTTGGAGGTTTATAATCCAACGGAATTGGACAGTTCAATACTTGACAGTAGTTTGTCCTAATTTCTCTAAATTCACCTTTTTTCGACCGAGAAAATAATAAGGATTTCTAATTTTTTAGAAGTTTTTTTAATTCATCAACATTGTTGCCATCTCTCAATGGAATTTGAAATTTCATGGTTTGACGGATGAAGGTTTGTTCCCGTTTTTTCTTAAAACTGCTCAAATCTACGAAAAAATATCAAATTCTGTTCTAGAACAGTTTAGGATAGGATCGGCGTGCACAGCTCAAAGGCTGCTGCGTACACGGGGACCTAACTGTATATTGTGATCCCCTTTCTCACACAGATATCCCCAACTAATGTTTTATGAAGACTGGTTCATGTATCATGTACGAACCAGCCCGTACTCTCGATATATTTTTTTTATATTTACCATTGCTGCCTGCACTAGGACGTCTAGTTCATGAAGAAACCTGTGTCCAAAGTGTGGAAGGCTATTTGTTTGAAGATATGGATAGTCGCTGAGCAGTTGTTTAACGCCTTTTGTTTCTTCAACATTTTGGCAGCTACAGAAATCGGGTGCCAATATACCTAATCTAATGACCATTGTACCTATGCCACAATATCCTGTTAATACACATATCAAGGTTCTTATGTTCCTTTTAGTCAGTGATAAAATATACTGTTTTTTTTTTATTAATTATATGCCATAAACTTCAAGAGATGACACAGTTATTTATTTGCTCTTTCATTTGTATGTCGATCTTCTTTTAACTACGCCAGTCGGGACTTTAGAACTTATAACCATAAGCTGCTGCTGTTCCTATTTGCTATTGAACCCTTCCTTGCCATTTCATCTGCTATATCGTTCCCTTCTACATTGTTATGTCTCGGAATCCATTGGAGGTATCGATGATATTTAGAACGCTTCGGCAGTTGTCCACTGCGTTGGATCTTATTGTCTCAATGGATAGTCCTTTCATAGCTGCTTGGCTGTCCACGAAAAAATAACCTTTTAGAAAACTGATTTTGGCGGTTTAATAGACCCCATAACATCGCTTCAAGGGTATGTAAGTTCATCTTTTTGAGATGGTATAATTTCCAAACCTTAAGCGATACATACCTACCTACCTAAAGAGACGTTTTTTCATATACGAATGCAACAAACATCTCTACCTTTGGAACAACTTTTTTCTAAAAGGACTTAATTGCGATCGACTGTAGATCTACCTTCTACAAAATCGAGAAATCAGTTTTCATCTTCGTCCTTATTAACAAGATCGTCGAAATGGCCCTAAAGGAAAATAACCCCAAAAGATTAAAAAAAAACTGCTTTGTTACAAAAAAATTAATCAATAATTATTATTTATTAATTAAGTAAACAAAGGACAAGCGTAAAATATTAACAAAACAATATTTTAAATAGAAAATCTGTACTTAGATACGTCATTAAAATTCACACAACTGTTTTTACACACTAAATGTTGGACTTAAAAAAATAGACAAATTTAGGTCTTTTGTTAATTAGTAAAGTGCAAATTAAAATCCAACGTGTGCTATAAATAAGTATTCGATGATTATATTTTCATAATTTTAACTTCATTACATTTACAAAAAAAAATGCACGACTGGATCGCACAAACTTGTTCTTATATTCGATCACATCGTATGCAAAAAATTTATATTAAAAATCTAAATATATTTTTAGAACCGTTTTTTACTTTATTTTTTATATATACAAAGTTTCTTTAGGTTTTTTCTAAAAAAAAATTGG
Organism: Philhelius pedissequus; assembly: GCA_910595825.1. Lineage (NCBI taxonomy): Eukaryota > Metazoa > Arthropoda > Insecta > Diptera > Syrphidae > Philhelius > Philhelius pedissequus. Next base: position 198,053,456 of record OU343161.1, on the reverse strand, counting down.
TATAACAATCTTAAATATTTAATAAATAATATAAACTTAAAAACAAAAGATTAAATCGGCTTAATCAAAGAAAAAAATAATTCAAAAATTGTGAAATAAATTCTTATTCTAATTATTTGAGACCAAAAAAAGTACGCCATATGAATAAATTTGAATTTACGAGAAAACAAATTTAAAAATCTGTGGAGCGGTTTTTGAGAAAAAAAGTTTTTTTTAAACATTTTGAAAAACATTTTTCAAAAAAAAATCAAAAACGCCAATTCAGCAAATACATATACAGTAAAACCCGGATAAGTGCCTCACGGTAAATGCCTTCACTTTAATATGCCCTTATGCGGGTTAGGCAGTTATAAAAAAACCCGCTTAAATGCACATTAGGTACTTATCTCTATATTTACATATACAAAAATTAAAACAAACATTTTTGATAAAAAAAACATTTAATTCAAAATAGCTTTTATCGGCCTTCAGTTTCAGTCCATAAAATTTCCGTTTCGTCCCGGCGATCTCACTTTGACTAATCAGTTGGCTAATGAGGGCCCTACCAATACGAACTTTTTGTTAAGTTCAGTTCATCTTACATGAATTTTTTGACAAGAGACCAATGTGAACTAAATTCAAAACAAGATTAAAATTTTTAATCATAAAAATTGTCCTGGGCCAGACATAGTTAATTAGGAATGTGTTTTGTATTACATTTAATCGGACGTGTTGAATTATTGATTCAAAATAGATTTTAACGGCCTTTGGTCCATGAATCATAATAATAGATTAAGATTATTACTTTCTTATTTATGAACTTTGAAGCATAAAACAAAAGGAATCGCTAAAGAGAAACAAACTATTGTATTTTATTAGCTAATTTCAAATGTGTACTTAAAAGAATATATTTTCAGGTAAATTTCAATAAAAGTATACAAAATAAAAGGCAATTAAGCGGGAAAGCAAGTTAAGCGGAAGGTACTTAAAAGATGAGTTTTATTGTATATGAAAAAAAACTCAGAATGTTGGTTCTAAAAAAAATAAATGTACTTATGCGGGTTAGGTACTTAAGCAAGAGGCACTTATCCGGGTATTACTTTAATTACTTTAATTTATGAAACAAATTTATTGAGCAGTTTTCAAATAATAATTTAAAAAAAATTTTTTTTTAATTCTTAAAAAAATATATTAATTTAAATTATAGTTACGCAGTATCAATTGAGCTATCTACAACTATAAAGGTGTGAAATTTCGAAAGAATCGGTTAAGCCATTTATTTAATAGTCGAAAGCAAAAAAAACGTCCTATGGAAAGTACCATTTTTAGACACTTTTTTTAATTTTTCTTTCAACCATATGAAAAGTTAAAAAGCTGCACTAATTTTTTTTAAATCAAAATCGTTAGAGCCGTTTCCGAGAAAAAATGGCTTTAACGTAACGGTTGTATGGCACGTACTGTTATTTTTTGTGCTAAACAAAAAATTTCAATTTCCCCTCTGTACAATACCTAAAAAACTCTATATACCAAGATTGAAGCAAATGGGCCCACCCGTTTGGGTTGTAGGTGTTTTTACATATCTGAAAAAGACGGCAACCACCGTCGAAACGTTGGGAAAATATTATGAAAATTGCTTTCATTTAACCATCATAACGACCAATAACGGAGATGAGAATCACTTTTTAAAAATTCTCCAAAGTCCATATACATATAGACAGACTGACAGACTGAAAGACGCTAAAGGCCCAAAATTTTAAACGATTCAGTAATATATTAAAACATTCCACGCGGGAGGCCCAGGTTCGAGTCCTGCTGGTGTCTTTTTTTTTATTTTTGTAAATAATGAAGTTAAAATGATGAAAATATCAACATTATAATCAATTTACAACGCATAAACACAATAATTGTGTTCATCAAAATTCAAACCCTACAATTGATTTGCTATCTGCTTAATTAGCATTTTACTAGTTAACAAAAGGTTTAATATTTATGAAAAGTTAGTAGACTACTATGTATATAGTAAACAGCTAACTAGTATCGTGTTAAGGCCTTAATAATAGGTTGTTTAAAATTTTGCGCCTTTGTTTTTAAATCTTGTAAGAATATCGTTTACTACAAGGTCATAACGAAAGACCACAGACTAAACTTACTTAAAATCGAAATTTTTCATAGCGGGATTTGTTTTTTTAATAAAAAGCGAGATTTAGTTTGAAAGTAGCCAGGGGAACAAGGGATTCACAGGGGTTTCTTTCAAGTACATATTTGTATGTATTTTTTTTTTAATAAGAGGTCAAGGCTGGCTGAAATTTGGATTTTGAAATATAAAAGTTAGTCGTCGACAATAATTTTCGTCATTCGAAATTCAACAAACGGTCCACTGTTGTCCGATAAGAATAATTTTCGTAGCATATCTTCCGATCTGAAAATTTAAATTTGTGAATTGTGACTTTTAATACCAACAAAGTTTAGCATGTCTGACAGAATAGACGATACTTAGGAGTAAATATTTAAATCAACTTGGTATTGGCACTAGGGCTGGCAACGAGACGAGAACAGGCGAGACTTTTGTTTGTCTCGTCTCGGTCTCGTCAAAATCGAAAAAACTTCAGCCTAACCAAGTCTCGTTTGGGTCTTGGTCTCGCCTTTTTCCCGAGAAAATTTTAATGTGGAGTCTCGTCTCGGTCTTGGGCTCATCCTTAGTCTTAGTTTCTTTCGTGATTTTTGGTAGTAAAAAAATGAAAGATAAGACGCGTGTTCAGATTGAAAAGATAGAGTACGGTATCTCAGCAGTTTGTTGGTAAGAAAAATGCGGGGTGTGGATCCATTAATCCATTTAAATCTCAGCCATCCCGCAATTGATTTTGACATTTGATAGCTTGATAAGTTGGCAACAAACTACATATTGACGTTTGGATAATATTTATTTTCAAATGTCACCCAAAAGGCTTATATCGAATTCCAAACAACCAACATTCAATTTTCTTGTGAATACAATCGAATTTTCTCCAACCGAAATCTGTCAAAACAGATCTTGCGTTTTTCGCCAGATTTCATAGACTTTACATGCATACGGATTTTTGCATGTTCCTTACAACATACAATAAAATCGATCTGAAATCGATTTGAAATGGTTGTTTGGAATTCGATATTAAAATTTTGCGGAGCTAAAACTAAAAAAAAATCGAATTTTCTGAGATAAAATTTGAATGTTGTAGAGCTTTTTAATCCATTTAAATCGAAACCATTCCTCAATCAATGTGTCCCTTAAAAGTCTTAAAGTCACCTTTTTCCGAAGGGGAAGACAAAGTCTGAAAAATGAGCGATTTCTATCCCAACGAAATGCATACAACTTCTCTGGATTTCGCAATGCTCCTATCTGAGTATAACTAGTCTCGGTCTCGAGCCCTAATTCGGACAAAATTATTTAGGGTACCAACTTAATGATTATACACTTTACAAGCTTATGGGTGACCAATTACTCGGGCCCAATTACATGAGATGAGTCTGGGTGGGTTGGGTAAACTATATTCACTTATCACTAATTTTACATTATTACGCAGAATATTGGTAACCAAATAAATTAAACTCAAATTAAAGACGTCAAAAAAACTGAATTTCTCACAAAGACTTGAGGAACTTCCAATGTATAAGAATAATAAATTATTCATCATGCTTTCATAACATATGTAACACACACCTGCTGTTTTCTTTCTAACTTCAGAAAATAAGCTCTCATTTTGCTTCAACTGACAGACTCATTAAACGAATCAGTTAGTATATACTGCGTACATAAACGAGCCTATCATACACACTATACAATTTAATCGGAAAGATAAACATTACCCTTATGAGGAAGGTAATAAAGCCCTCTCTTATACGCACAGCGTGCGTTCTCAACATATTTGCTGGAATACATTTATGTATAATCAAAGCAACTGTGCATGAGGTACCTAGAGTCTGTGAACCCTCGCCTTTAAAATTCCTTTTTTAGCATGTTCCACTTTCCCTCTTGTGGAAAAGGCTTTAAAATCAGATTTTCACAGGTATATATAGGGAGATCCAAGAACAGATGCGAATTTATTCACTTCCTACTGAGTTGCATCTTGCCCTGAATCTAAAAAAAAAAACGCAATGATCTCTTCGTTCTATGTTCCTGAGGTTTTGATGGTGTTATAGGATAGAACCATTTCAGTGAATTTACCTGTGTACCTTGGTGGGAAGAAAAAGACACCCACATTATTATTCAGCTTATCATCATCATCATCATCAGTCATCATTTGACCTGAGCAAACAAGAATTGTTCATGCCATGCATTCAAGCAAATTTCATGGAATAATACTGCTGCATGTCCTGAGCGTAAAATATTGAGGTTATGTAAGAGCTGTTACAAAAGACCATTAGAATTGGATTGAGAGAGATGGTGTGGGGCTAGGATATGGCAAGCAAGACTGTTTTGGTTTATGGCTCCCATTCCCGGGGACTCGTGTTCTCAGGTGCCACTGATGTATAGTAAATGTAGTCAAGCAGAGCACACACAAAGCGAGTCTTGCTGCTGCGCTAAATTGTTGGATGTTTCCACAGGAGTGGAAGTGGTCTTCATAATAATAGGCGCTAGAATTTAAATTTGCTTACGTTAAACCGCGGATATCTGTACTTTCGGAGGGTCTAACATAAACTTGAGAGCTGAGACAGGGCTCTTTCAACATAAAAATTCTTTGACAGATAATTGGTGCGGGATGAGAAAATAGGGGAGAAGATACAATCGCAAACTCCATAGCTGCACACACACATGTGCATGTAAAGCAAATCGTCAAAACATGTCGAAAGCACTGGTAAGATGACGGCATCGAGCGAATGGGTTCTCGAAACTCAGGCCGCAGGTTCGAGGCAATAAGGAACCTCCGTTCGTGGATGCCAGAACGCTGGGTCTAGATGATTCGGAGCAGCGTGCTCGGGATCGAGGAGGTTGCACAACAGCCTTGTCTCAGTCAGGGAATGGATCCCCTCAAGTCAGTATGTTAGGTAAATTCACCAGGCACGTAAGATATTTATAAGAAGCTCATATACAGTAAGCGCAGTTATCTATGGTACCGAAGCTACTATAACGTGCAATCGACAGCCATAACATTTTTTTTCTGCGCGTCTCTCCTAATCCAGCCGCATTGTCCCCGCTAAAGAACCGCAGTGGAAATACTGTCAACATGGCCTCATAAATGCCTCTAATGCGTGCTAGGTTTGACAAGCAAGATTGATCTGATCCGCCGATTCTGGAAACAATTCAGTAGCCCGGTTTAAGGTGAATTTCAGCTCAAAATTGCAGATACCTACTTATAAAAATAAAATGCAGGACTGGATCGCACGAACTTGCTCTTATGTTCGATCACATCGTATGCAAAAGATTTCTATTAAAAATCTAAATATATTTTTAGAGTCGTTTTAACTTAATTTTGTATATATAAAAAATTTCTTTAATTTTGTTCTAAAATAAATTGGTATGACAATATTAAATATTTAATAATATAAACTTAAAAACAAAAGACTAAATTGGCTTATTCAAAGAAAAACTAATTCAAAATTCTGAAATAAATACTTAAACTAATTTGAGCTCAATAAAAGGTACGCTATTTTATTTCTTGGATAAATTTGAATTTAGGAAAAAAAATTTATAAACTGTGGAGCGGTTTTTGAGAAAAAAAAGTTTTTTTTTTTTAACTTTTTGAAAACATTTTTCAAAAAAAAAATCAAAAACGCCAATTCATAGGTATTCAGCAAATACATATAACTATAATTTTAAAAAAAAATTTAATGAGCAGTTTTCAAAATATAATGTTTTAAAATATTTTTCTTAAAAATGCTTTCAAAAATACAAAAAATATTAATTACATATATTGGTACGCGATATAACAACCTAAATCTATGTATGTGCGAAATTTCGAAAGAATCGGTTAAGCCATTTATGAGGTAGCCGAAAGAAAAAAAACGGTCCTATGGAAAGTACCGTTTTTAGAAATTTTTTGATTTTTTTTCAACCATATGATCGGTCGTACCTAAAAAGCTGCACTGATTTTTATTAATCAAAATCGCTCTAACGATTTCCGAGAAAAATAGGCTTTAACGTAATGGTTATATGGCAGGTACCGTTATTTTTTGAGGTTCAAAAAATTTCAATTTCCCCTCTAGACAATATCTAAAAAACTCTATACACCAAGTTTGAAGCAATTCGGGTCACCAGTTTGGTCTGTATGTGTCTATACATACATACATACAGACTGACAGACTGACAGACTGACAGACTGACAGACTGACAGACTGACAGACTGACAGACTGACAGACTGACAGACTGACAGACTGACAGACTGACAGACTGACAGACTGACAGACTGACAGACTGACATACTGACAGACTGCCAGACTGACAGACTGACACACTGACAGACTGACAGACTGACACACTGACAGACTGACACACTGACAGACTGACAGACTGATAGACTTCAGACTGAATCGCTTCAGAGGATGTAGGTCGACCTACAGACAAACAGACATGCGGAATTGCAAGAAACATTTTTTTGGTAGATTGATTAAAATCTCGAGTTCGATTTTATTTTTCCAAATACAAAACTTGCCCTATCCTATGCATATCATAAATAAAAATCTTCAATAAAATATAAATTTAATGGAGCAGGCAGAAAAATTTCAAAAAAATAGCCCAAACTGCTAACCTTGTCGGCTTGTCAGCGATGTCAATGAAACTCCTGGTTAAACGTAGATTGCCGAAAAATGAAGCAGAATAACATTCTGCAGATCATTCACTAATTGACTTTCAATGAAATTGTCAGTTTAGCACCCCATGCGGAAGTGGGAGTTTTTTGTGTGCTAAATTTCCTCTGCCACGCCCATTTTTCATATATTCCCTGCAAGTGGGGGCTCCCGGAAATTACGCAAGAAAACGCTAAAAAATTATTCATACAACATTCTGGCCTTTTTTCATAGGAGAAAACGCCAAAGTTTTCTGATAATCTTTCCCAAACTTCTGACCTTTTTTCAAAAAAAAAATCAGGCATTTTTTCCATTTCCTAAAATGGACAGAAAAAGCACTAATATTGAAGCTCTACAATAAAGGAATTTCAACAAATTTTGGAAACATTGTGCGGTTATACGATTCAACTACTTCTGCAGTGACCATTGGAAGCCAAGTATAGGAACAGTTTCTAGTAGAGAAAGGCTTAGACAAGCCCCCTACTTATTGCCTTATTTATAGACGACATCGAGAAATTCTACAAGGAGGAGCTCAGGTTTCAGCAGACGTTGTAATAAAAATGATTGTGTTCGCAGGTGATATCGTTGTGCCTGCTGAGTCAACTGGAAGTCTCAAATTAATGATCAATCGATTGTTCGAGTATCGAGCCAATAAATGGAGGCTCCAGGTGAACCTCGACAAATCCAAAGTTATGATTTTATGACTGTCGCATGGAAAAATGGAAGTTTGGAAGGCACAATCTTGAAACAGTGTTTTAGGCCCGTTTTCTGATACGCAGCATAAATATTTATGTTCAACTTAAAAGGCTTATGGGCTACTTTTTCCTCTGTCACATAAGTACTTATGTAGAACTTAAATGCTTAAGTTGAGTATCAGCAAACGGGGTTTAGTGTATCAGTAGAACTATTTTGGAATTAGTTTATCTACAAATGTTGCCCTCAAGAACACATTGAAATATAAATTATGTAAGCAAAAAATGCATAAAATACAACTTGGAGAAGTGTGATGCATAGCAGAGATGTCCAATATGAAGCAAAATATCAAATGTTCATCAATCAATAATGTTCTATTCTGCTCAAGTTTGGGGACACAAAGAATTCGTAGAGGTGGAGCAGGTTCTCAGATACTTTTTGAAGCGCACTTTGAAGCTTCCTAACAGTACGGCTAAGCATATCCTAATGCTGGAAACAGCTCTTTCTCCGTAGTACATTTCAAGTCAACTCTCAAAATGAAGTTTGAATATAACTCTACAACTTAATCAACCCAGTAGATGAAAAGAAATAAGAAGATTTTCTTTGGAAAGCCAGTTCATTTCACAGGAACATTTACGATATTGTAAATTTCATGAAATAAAAATCTTTCTTTGTGTTTTAGTCTCCATGTTGAGTGAGGTTTTGAAATTAAAGTGAATGATAAATAAACTAAAAATGTTTAAAATATATAAACTTTTAATTTTTTTTAATTTGTTTTATTTTATTGTTCGATTTAATCGTTTCACTACATTAATATTATTTATACTACTGCGACGCGTTTCGAAATCAATTTTCCTTCTTCGGGCTTAATTTGTTGACTTGCGGTGTAATTTTGCCAATTGCTTCTTTTTGTTAGGTAGCTCATTTGTGTGTTGTTGGTGATGGGAACTTCTTGTGTTCGTCTCTTTTATTGCGGTGTTGTATAGTGTCTTGTTCTGTTCTATTCAGTGGCGGATCCAGGATTTGGTCAAAAGGGGGTCAAACGATTTAAGAGCTAAGATTTTTTATAAATTTTACCGAGCTAACTAAATAGTTCTTATTACGATAACTGTGGAGCTATTTTGTCTCAAACAAATCCTATGGAAAATCGATTGTGCAACGACAGCAATAAATATTTGAAACAAATTTTAAAAATAAAAATAATAAGTAACAAAAATCCATACAAAACAAATTCACAAACAAAAACAAACGTGGGGTGAACTACGTCACTCGGTGACAATGTATGCGAGAGAGATAGGATAATGAAATGCGGAATATAATACCAGTATTCTTTATACCATGCAACTTAAACTTTTTTTGTACTACAGCTACAACTTCAATTGTAGCCATTTGATACGATTCAGCTTCATCTTTGTGCCTAATCAATGACAACTCGAAGCCAAAGGTCGAGAAGCGAGAAATCGGAACGAAAGATAAAGAGAAACACACATAGCCGAGAACTTTAGGCATTTATAATTGTTTGCTTATACATACACTGCTCGCCACTTTAATAGGATACCTCTTAGTTCTGTTTGTGATATACTCTGTTCAATTTGTATTTTCAGTACAGATCTTATGGAAGAGCTTCTTCAAACACAGTGGTGCCTGTCGCTGAAATTCCCACTGAAAATAACCACTGAGTTACATACAAATTATATTTGCAATCTTGTTAAAACCAGCGTATATCCCACATGAATAACCTACTACACATCCACGTACACACTGATGCTTGTTTGTATTCTCCATTCAATCAACCCTCGTACTCGTTGTGTGCTTTTGAAATAAACTTATTGAATCAGAGTTACCACTGCTACGTTTGTAGTAATTTAGTATGCTTATTACTGCAACCCTTTAAGAGCTTTAAAATTGTACAAACTTATTGGCATCTCTACCATTTAGAGTGAGAAAATATAAATTGAACAGAGTATAAACTTGATTTTTTTTTAATCAAATCATAATTCAAAATTGTTGTTATATAAAGTATAAAGTAAAGTTGAAATGCTATTGATTTAAGTATTAAAAAAATTATTTGGTAAAAACCGTGATAATGCGGGGTCATTTTAGAGAATCTTGATTCTTTTTATTTCAAACGTTACTTAAATTTAACGTATTAAAGGTATTTTGGTATAAACAACAATTTTTTTAATAATGCTGAGCCACCTTTCTGCTCCAGAACTTCACACATCCGGTTTGGAAGGGATGCATACAAAGTGGCCAAATAATTTAGCGAAATCGAGCACCAAGCTAACTCGATGGCTTTGGTTAGTTCGGATATACTCGAATATTGTTGTCCTGATCCATATATTGACGTGTCAACCATCCCCAAGCATTTTCAAGGTTCTTTAAATCCGGTGAGTAGGTCGGCCAACTTAATAGTTCCACATTTGGCTCTATAAATACGTTTTAACTACCCGGTCTGAATGTATTTTCACGTTATCATGTTGATAAGTCCACGGCAAAGGTGCAAAAAGGGTATGAAAGTATCGAAAGGCCTCTTTTAATATACCACTGTTGGTCAATGCATTCATTGTAGTGGACAAAAATTGAAGTTTGCAGGTGCACACTGCGTGTGCGGTTTTTTCCATACTTAAACTGATTGCTTAAAAATCTGGATATGTGTTCGGCTCCTCTCCTGTCGATTTCCTTTTCGCTATTTTGGCAATACATTAGCCGCCGCGCCGTAGCGTCCTTATAAGCTTTGATTTGTTATTATTTACCTCAGTTAATGCTTTTCCTCGACCCATTTTAGGTTTTTTTTACCAAACTGTCGAAATTAACAAAAAAGTTTGATCAACGAAAAATATGAGTCCGCGTGTTGATAACAATCAAACAAAATACATAGGCGCAAAATTTTAAACGATTTAGCAAAATGTTAAAGCCACTTTTAGGAATTTACTAAGCTAAAAAGATGATTGAGCTAATTTTAAACGATTTTAACATTTTACTAAAGTTAAAATCACGGAATGGCTACTTTAACTTTTAGCAATTTGCTAAATCCATTATGGAGTCTGATAGTATATCAGCCTTGCACGCGGGGTGCCCAGGTTCGAGTCCTGCTGGTGCACAATTTGTTTTTTTTTTTTTGTAAATAATGAAGTTCAAATAATGAAAATAGAAATAACTAATAACTTTTTAGAGCACATGTTGGGTTTTCATCAACAAATAATTAATTTACAACGCATAAAAACAATAATTGTGTTCATCAAAATTCAAACCCTACAAATGCTCAACTTTCTGCTTAATTAGCAATTTACTAGTTAAGAAAAGGTTTAAAAATCTTGAAATAGTTATTCAATCAATAAGCACTTAGGAAATTGCTAACAAGTAAAATTTTAAGCCCTTAACAATGGTTTTTTTTAAGTGTTACGCCATATTCTTCAAGTGGCGCGAAAATGTTGTTTTAAATTCAATGAATGCCAAAATAAAGTGGAAAAAAACATATAACATAAGTATATTGGTCAAGTGAAACTAATAACTTACCAAACATTGATCGAAAAGAAACTAACCTTCATATTGTCATATTAATAGTTAACTAAGTTGTCAATGCTCAAGGGGGGTCCGGACCCGAAAACCCCCCGTGCATCCACAAGTGGTTCTATTTGAATTGTAGATCTAGTATAACTCAAGTGCATCTAATGTTGTCCCTTTCTTACATATATGTAAGGGTGTCATGTTAGTGTCAAAGTCAGTGTAATTGTGGTTATTGTAAGTCAGGTGTTGTGCGTATATTGATTTTGAGTTCTGTTTCGGTCTATGTTCTGTGAATCTGTCATAAATCTGTCTGTCCAATGTAGAATTTGTCGCAGTGATCACATTTGATTTTGTATACATCTGGGCAATTTTGTATTTCATTATTTGATTTTTGTTTTAATATTTTGTGTAATGTTATTTATTGTTTTAAAAGATATATTTATGTTGAGTTTTTTTTTCATTCATGTTGTAATATTTGTGGTAATAAGTTGGTGTATTCTATTGCTATGTATTTTTTGTTAACTGCTGTGGTCTCTCCAGTGTTGTTCTTTTTGTTTTTTTTTTAATTTGATTTCCTTTTTCTTTTTATTGATATATTTGTCTATAATTTCTGTTGAATATCCATTTGATGTTACTATTTGTTTTATTATGTTTATTTCTTCTTTGTAGTCTTTTTGGTTCATCGGTTAATAATCTATTTTCATCGGTTAATAATCTATTTATAAATGCCATTTTTTGTGTCTGTAGACAAGTCAAATAGAACTGAACAAGACAATCTACTCAACGACAAATTAACAATAAAAAAAAACAACACACTATACAACACCGCAATTACATACCAAAGGAAACCACTGCAATAAAAGAGACGAATACAACAAGTTCCCAGCACCAACAGCACACAAATGAGCCACCCAACAAAAAGAAGCAATTGGCAAAATTACACCGCAAGTCAACAAATTAAGCCCGAAGATGGAACATTGATTCCGAAACGCGTCGCCGTAGTATAAATAATATTAATGTTGCGAAACGATTAAATCGAACAATAACAACAAAAAATTTAAACGTTTATATATTTTAAGCACTTTTAGTTTATTTATCATTCATTTTTATTTCAAAATAAAAACCATTTTAAAATCTAATCTAGAAATGCAAAATAATTTAAATTGTACGTAAAAGTTCATCTAATTATTATCAGTCGTTTCCGAGGAACCATAAGTTTAATGTACAAATTAGTGTGAATTCAGAGACAAATCCGCCATCAGAAAAAGCTGGTATAACCACTGTTTGACCGATGTGTTAAATTAAAAGGAACATTTTAAAGCGTTTTTCAAAAATTGGGTTTAATCAAGATCTTACATAATGCATACGCACAAAATTATTTTTGGATTTTATTCAAATGAATTATTTATTGACTTACATTACACTTCACTCAATATTAAAAGTAAGATTTTTAATGAATACACATCTTGCCCTAAGCCAACTATCTAACTAATATATACATATAAGCACAGATGATGTATAAGTATCGCATTTAAAAATATGACACATCCCTCTTGTTTATTTCTAACGCGCCCCAATAACGCGGCCTTCAATTCAACACCGCTAACAATCCACTCCATTCTTTAAAGATAGCACTTGAGAACCAGGACACACTTGAGTTTAAAACAATGGTAAAGTGGGTAAAGTGGTTCACTTCACTTCGTTTCTATGCAAATAAAATGCGATTTATGCTCGTGCACTTTTGGTCTGCTTTGCGTTTTAATTTCGCGTATTATGTTGCCACTGCACAGCACACACTTTCACAATAGCTCATTGCGGTGTACATATACAACATGTATTCTTTTAGTTGCCGAGTGTGGTGTTTCCTCCTAAGGGGGAAAACCACGTAAATAATTTCCCAATTCCCATTCCCACCCTTTCATACGGTGCGGTGTATGGTGTGAGTTGGGTAGGAAGATTGGAACTTGTGCCACAGACATATACACACATATCAATGGAACTCTTCATAATATTCAAATTAGTACCCTTCGTCGTTGGCGTAGAGTTGTTGTCGTCATTGTATAATTTTCTTCTTGCCACTTGAGTGCTGTTGTGTAGTTTAGTTGTCCCTGGTGCATATTTGTATTGCATCATTGTGCATCAGTGTTTAATTTGCTGTGCTTTTCAATAAACAAGGGGGATATGGTAAAATGCAGCCCTCTTTTATTTTCTATTGCAAGTGAGCAATGCATTGTTACAGCCAAACTGGGTGAGATGCATTTTTAAGAAATTAATAATATTATAATTAGGTGTATCCAATACAAAAGAGGATTTTGTTCACCTCGGCAGGTGTTGTGGAGGAAGACGTTGTTCCGATTTTTTTTTTGTATAAAAACATTTTAATGAGATGCATATTCTTTATAAATTGTGTTTGTCTAGACAAAATTGTGCCGAAATAGCTCAGTTGGGAGAGCGTTAGACTGAAGATCTAAAGGTCCCTGGTTCGATCCCTGGTTTCGGCAGTTATTTTTTTTTTAATAATTTTTTTGTTATTTTTTTCATTTAATTTTTTGTTACATACTTTAATTAAAAAGAACAACCGATAAGCCAATTTATAGCGGGGTATGCCTGTGCCCTGTTTTGGTCAAGCCTGAAGCGCGGTAAATATTTCACATTTTTATTGGCTAATTAACTTAATCAATTACTACTTAAACTTACTTGCTTATTTACTTACTTTGGTCGCACCGAAGTTCGAGGCGAAACTGGACCTCAACCAACATGCCTTTCCAGCATGCTGGATCCAGTTTCGAACTCCAAGTTGGTTGAGGTAATCTTCTAATCGATTGCGCCACCTAAGCGTACAAACAGAGTGCAGCGGAGACTGAGCAAATGCATAGAGCAAAGGGCAAAGCGGAGAAATCAATCACGTGTAGTGAAAAGATAGCACAGAGTGCAGCGTTGTTCGATGATAGAGCAAAGAGTCAACAAGGGAGCAAAGTGGCGATTTCAAACGTGTTTGATTTCTCCGCTCGCATCGCTGCGATTTTTAACTAAACGTGTGCCTTGTATTCAAGAAAAGAATAATATTTAAATAGAAAAAAATTAGATCTTGCTTGTTTACATCTACTTTGATCTTGCTCCTTGCTCCTCACTCTGGCTAGTCTTCATCATTGCTCACCTCTCGAGATATTTGCTCAGTGCTCTAAAGAATTTCAAAGCTTTGCTCTGCGCTCCACTCTGTTTGTACACTAAGGCAAGGTGGCAAGGACTTCCTTGACTGCGTCTTCCCACTGGAATGGAATCGAAGATCATGCGAGTCGAAACATATATGCCCGTTCGTTCTACATGACCTAGCCATCTTAGACATTTTTTTTACCAGGTCAATGTCGATGTACAGCTCGTACAGTTCATAGTAGAACCTTCACCTTAAATCCCCCTTAACGCAACCAGGGCCGACAATATTAGGAAGAATCTTATGCTCCAAACGAATTAGTGTACAAACAGAGTGAAACCAAACACGTGTAGTGAACGGATAGCTCACAGAGTGCACCATCGCCCGAAGACGGAGAAAAGAGTCAACAAGGGAGCAAAGCGGCCATTTAAAACCTGTTTGATTTCTTCGCTCTGATCACTGCGATTTTCCAGCTCGCTGGGTTCAACTATGCCGTCAGTATATGCTAGAAATTGTACAGACTTGAAAAAAATTATGTTAGTATAATTAACTTGGGAGTTTATTATAATCTTTTCAAGTATTAATTTGAAGAAATCGCACAATAGCATACAACACTTTGTCAGAATCCTTTTTGACATCATTCTGTAAGGTGAGTACAAGCCTTGAGGGAGCAGCGAGTTTACTCCATCGTCATTCTGCACAGTCGGAAAGACATGGATCTGTATAGCTCGTTTCTATAAATGTTATCGTACGCGTCCTTAAAATCGATAAACAGATCGATTTGGAATCCTTGGGTAGTTCCAGCGTGAGGGGACGTGAACATTTGATCGGTTGTGCACTTTTCTGAACTGAAGCCGCGCTGATTGGGACCAACCAGGTTGCTGACAAATGGTAACAGGCGTCGACATAAGTTTAGATTCTCCTTTCTTGTGGATCGGGCAAACATTTCCATTCGTCAGGCATACTTTCTTTTCACTACACTTCAGAGATGACTTGGTGTATAAATACCTTACCAGGTCATCTCCGTTCGCTTTGAAAAGTTCTGCGCGTAGTCCGTCGAGGCCAGTAGCTGTGACCGGCCAAGCTTAATCGTTCGGCTGTGCGATGCTTGACCAATGTCCAATTAGAAGACGTAGCCTTCTTACGATTATTCACAATCAAACGCGTTCGTCGTATGTTAGTTTTTAATTCAAATAATCGTTCACACATACTTTAAACACAATGAAAATTATGAACAGAAACCGCCCCCATGGCGGTTTTTCGAATCAAAAGCAATGTCATTGTCGATATGCAACGCTATCGGTTTTGGTAAAAAAAATTACTAAAAACCGCATCTTCCTGGAAATATTCTGGGACTTTTATCGTGGCCTTCCTTGGGTCAATAGGAATGCATTAAGCTCAAAAATTGAATTCGTGAAAATTGATTCGTTCTCGGGTTACATTAGTGCACGTATACACGGCTGTCTGGTCTGAAAAAGATTGTTGTAAAAGATATGTATTAACATATTTATGTAAGATTGTAACAAATTACAGAACCTTGTACTTCATAATTTGTATATTTTTTTTTTTAATTCTGGGCTCGTAAGTCCTAAGTTATTATCACGTTTTTTTTGTGATATAGGAAGGTGGATACAAGACGATTTTTAGTATGTAAACGGTGATTTTTTAAGAGCTTGGTTTTTGAAAATTCAATTGAAATTTTTATTTGGATCGATAAATCAATTTCTGCCATTTACTTTTTAAAAATAATTTCACTTAAATGTTGCCCGCGGCTACGCTTCAGGTGGTCCATTCTGAAGGTCCAATTTTGGCAAACTTTTTCACACATTTCGGCCGGAATCTCACCAATGACGCGTTCAATGTTGGCTTCCAAGGCAGCAATCGTGTTTGGCTTGCCCCATAGACAATAGACTTAACATAGCCCCACAAAAAATAGTCTAACGGGGTCAAATCACATGATCTTGGTGGCCAATTGACTGCGCCAAAACGTGAGATCAACTGCTCACCAAATTCGCCTCTCAATTGATGCATGGTTTCGCGTGCAGTGTGGCATGTGGCACCGTCCTGTTGGAACCACATGTCGACCGAGTTCAATTCTTGCATTTTCGGCAAAAAAAAATCTGTTATCATCGAACGGTACCTTTCTCCATTGACCGTAACCCTGCGGCCTTCATCGTCCTTGAAGAAGTACGGCCCAATGATGCCGCCTGCCCATAAACCGCACCAAACAGTGCATTTTTCGGGATGCATTGGTAGCTGCTGAATTGCCTCTGGCTGCTCTTCACTCCAAATACGGCAATTCTGCTTATTCACGTATCCATTTAGCCAAAAATGAGCGGAAAAAAAACGGACGTAGCTTGCGAAACACATTTTTCACAGAACACGAATTTTGATAATAAATTTCAATAATTTGCAAACGTTGTTCAGGCGTAAGTCTATTCATGATGAAATGGCAAACAATACTGAATCGAAATGTCAAATGTTCGTGGAATTTGTCATGTGCGATCTGTCAAAAATATAAACGTCAAAAACCAAGTAGCAAAAAAATCACCCTTTATGTTGGTAGTATGTACGTTTTATTTACATTCAGAGGTGCCTGTCACTAAAATGTCTCAATAATTGTGCAATGCAGGATTAAGTAAATATACAATTTCCTTTTTATTTTTACAGCTGTCAAAACAGTTTGTAATCCTGCGTGATTTAAATAGGAAGGAAAAGGGTATTTTTCAAGTTTAGAGGAAATTTTTAATGACAACCCAAATAACATTTTACCTCTCATAACATTCTCTAATAACTTAATGAGACTAATTTAAGGGAGCCAAAAGTAATCTTGAAGAATTTTTCATACTCTCTCCCAGAAAAATAGGAAGGGCACGGTCTTATGGTAAAGCTTTTTCAAAATCAAAAGCGTGTCATATTTTTGCACCAAACTAAATTGCAAGAACTTCTCCATAGAAAGTGTTTGCCCGCCCATTAATATATAAAATAATACAAAAAAAAATCATTGCGCACATCTGAGTGTGGCAGTGACTGTGGACTGGACACTAAATTGCTTCTGCTGTGGCTGCTGCTGCTATTCAACCCCATTAAGTATTGATGTGCTTTCAGAGTTACCCGTGCCCATTTATTAACTAGATCGTTTTTTTTCCTTGGGTTTCTGTTGAGGTGCTTTTGATTTGAGAGCTTTAAAAAAAGTTTTGAATGATGAGTGTTATCATGGAGTGTTTTCATTTTTTGAACTTTTTGTGGAAAATAAGTTAAAATGGAGGAACAAAATGTTAAGCTATTTTCTTCGAAGAAGAACATTATTTGCGTAGATTTTAATTAATGTGAAGTTAAGTATTTTTTTTATAAAATGTATGTTTAAAATACTGCGTTTTATTATCTACGGGTCTGGGTCTAGTTATTTTTTAACACATACTACAAAAACAAGATCCAGGTTTCTATCGGGGTTTGTATCTGGATTTGCAAATATTACGAGTAGTATTAAAGTCGGCGAACAGAGGGTACATATCAGTACATAACCCAGATCGTTTTATTTTTACGGTGTGAACCATATGGGTTATTGGCGATAATAAACCACGACTAATGTGTATTCATTTGAAAGTCTTAAGCAATTTGTATTTTTAACTCGGGTATTTTTAAAGATATGTTTGTCTAAAGTTTTGTAAAATTAGTTCGAAATGGCTTCGAGGGTTTCAAAAGATTTAAGTTCCAATTTCCAAAAAAAAAAACAGAAATTGTTTACGAGACAAAAAAAATTCATAAAAATTTGTAAAATAAGACAGAAGCTGTGAAGCAAGTAGCTGATATTTTTTCTGTAGGTGAACGAAACGTTTATAGACATCTTAATGAAAATAGTTCCAAAGGCCAAAACTCGCCACCAAAAAAAAAAAAAAATCTCATAATGAATACATTTTTTATTTTTGCTTGTTTTTTATTTAAAAGGGATTGGGCGGGCCTACTGTCAAAAACGGACCTTTTATCTAACTTCATGGTGCAGTGGAAAATATAAATGTGTTTTAATTTTTAAGCACAAACCGATTAAATAAAAGTTCCTATCTAAAAAAATCGGTAACCCTACAAGATTTTTATAAAACTCTAAGTTCTTGGAATCTTGTTAAAGGAGGAAATTTTTCTTTAGTATAAGATTGAAATTATTTGAAAATTGTAGAGAGCTAAGTTCTTATAAAAAAAAACGTAATGAGACAGAGTATTCATGATTTTTTTAAATTGTTGAATGCAATGAGAAGAACCTAATAAGTATTCAATCCTGGAGTCCAAAGGTAAACAGTTAACGGTACACAAACTTTCAAACCTATACACATTTTTGACACATTAACAATTTTTGTACAACAATAAATGTTCCTGGTTCTTACTTTTGCACCTTTCATTATTTCCATGCTAAACCAAAATACGTACATACAACAATACTGACGCCTTAAAATAATTCAGGAAATATCAAAATAATCACCACACTTTACCTCTTATGAAATGCCACCACATATGAAATAAATAATGATTGTTTTAATTTGTATAAATTTAATTATATTAACTTTGAAAATGAAACTTAATTATTTTCTAAATTTATTGTGACGGTCTTTGTTCAAGTTCTACATAAGTTTTTATTATAAATTAAATATTTATTTACACTCTTCCACCACTTTCCTGTACTCAACTATTCACCATCCTAGTATTGCCCAGCACTAAGCCAATTCAACAAATAAGTATGCAAGCAACACTAAAGAGTTTGCAATTTCTAATTCCTTTTATTTATTTCATTAAATTATCCAATGCACAAACCATTTCCTTTTTTCAGCAGCACATGTCGCTAGTGTAGGTGTGTTTTTTGTTGCATTTTTATTTATTGTTTTAAACAATATCTGTGTAGTTTATTTAAATAATTTAGCAGGGTGCCAACACATTTATGCAAAAAATGCTTTCGTTTGATATGTAATTTATGCCCCTTCGGTTTTTGTGGGCCGCGAAAAGTGTACCACAAAAAGCATGTACGCCGTTTAATTATATAATTTCGTAACAAGAAATTAACTCTAATGATACTCGTAGTAATGGGAAAGAGGCTTAAAAGATTGTTTTTCAGATTTCGGGACGTACAGTACATTAATATATGTAAGTGTCACTATACATCATCAAAAAGGAAGCAACCCCAGGGGAACAAATTGTAATGTGACAAATTTCAAATATCAAATGCCAAGTTAGAATTACTACTTCAAAATTTTAAGGGAACTTTACTTCGATTCACTGTCGTAAATTTTTCGTGAAAGAAAAAAAATTGTACGTGCTTGTTTTTTTTTAAATAACCCCTGTACCTGGAGGCATTACCACCTTCAAAAACGGTTTATATTAAGTCAAAAAATAACTGTTAACTGTGTAATTTTGTCGTTAAACAATTGAGAAAGAAGAAAATGTTTAAGTTCCTTTAACGAATCTCGTTCTCGAACAGATGTGAAGTGTAATCGAAGTCTGGTAAAAAACCAAATTATTCCACAGCATTCAAAGTCATTACACACACAGTAGGTATAATTCTGCCGTCATGTCATAAGGAAAAAGGGCGTAAAAGCAAAACATCAAAAATTGAGTTTATGGCATATTTATAATAATATAATAATACTTAAAAATAATAATACATTATTTTTCATTAATTAATAGTTTTGTTAAGTTTTGAAAAGCATTAAATTTTAAAGTGCGAAATCCAAAAATAGTAAATCGCATTTATCTGAAAACTCAAAAAGTGGAGATACGCCCTTTTGCATTAAGACGGCATAATTATACTTAGTCTGTGTCGAATTCTGATCAGAAATGTGTTTCCCTTGCATGGCAGAAAGGAAAAGCGTAAGTCAATCAAATGAAGAAAACTCCTAACACCACAAACTGCGCCAAATGAACAAGAATGGACATCAAAGATCAAACCCCATCGGATGCGTTTACGCATGCTCGATTAAAGCCCTGTAATAAAATGTTTCCTTCCACTCATTCAATTTTATGCACACTAAAAAAAAGTGACGTAAATCATGTTGCGTAAATCCTATTGCACCCATAGCAAATTAAATTAAATTACTGCGCTTTCATTAAGTGACAGTTTAAACCCCAACTTCTCTATACCACAATCCTCTACGTTTCGTGTATCTTTATATATCTTTAGATCGCGACCGGCAATATTTGCTTTTATAGCAAGACCAATAGCGCATAAAACTATTTATGTGGCAGTGGCACTACACACCGCCTTTCATGTTTATCCAGGAAATCTGAAGCGCATGACTGCATCATATGCATATTATAGCATGAGGCGGAAAAAAATTCTCTTCTCTCCTATCTTCACCGATTCAATGTCAATAAATTTCAACAAAATTACACGCTTCATCACACGATTTGGTCTAACGAGTCTAGCCAGCCAGCCTATTTCTATGCTCAGTCACGACTCCCAAAAGACTCACATTCGAAAAAATATCCAAACGATCCAATTACCACTTAGTTCTCATCTCAGTGGCGCAACAAACAGCATAACTAGAAAAAGTTTGGTTTTTTTGTGTTTGTCCTTTTAAAATTTTATAAGAGCTCGCGAATGATGAGTCTTTCAAGAAGGCTTCAAAAAACATCTGTTCCAGAACTCAATATTCAGTACATATTTGTTATTAAACAATAAACAGAGCAGCCTGTTGACAGTAGATTGCTCAAGTTTAAAATCTAGGGACTAGGGAGATCAGAATATAAAATTGAATTGCAGTTCAAAAGCACTCCAGATGACAGATCACCACTTGAGGGCATAACAAGAGCAGTTATCTTATAATGAATAAACGGATTGCCATGCCATACAAGCAACCAACACTCTCTAAACTAGAGCACACCCTTCTTGTTATTTGTGCGCACTTGTACAGTGTGTTGTCAATTTCTCTAAAGTGCCCGGCACACTCCTCTTCCCGTACACTTGGAATTCTGGTAATGTTTTGTGATAATTGCTGACACATGACAGAATGAGAGATGTTTAAGTGAGCCGCTTATTTTTCGAAATAAAAAAAAAGTAATAAAATGCAACGATTCGGTTGTACCTATTTGCTTCTAAAGCGATTGGTACATGATTTTGAAGTTGAAAAAACTACGAAATTAATTTAAGGGACTATTAAAAATTGACACCCAAATTGATAAACATGGACTAGATAGGGTTTTGGACTTAGACTAAGTGCGAAATGCTATTAATAAAACAGAATTTCCGCTAATTGACATCTACAAACAAAATTTACAGGGACTTAGAATACAAAGAGAGATTGAGTTGATACTTATTGTAATAGATTTTGTTTGTGGTTCTACGATTTTTTATTAATTGAAAATGTTAGTCTGCAGGCTTACTTTTGTTCTATGGTTTAGTAAGGTCATGGTCTAGCAGCCGAATAAGCATTTTTACTTGCGATATGTTAGGTACTATATCTATATGTGAAGTTATGGATTCGTTAAAAAAAATTGAACTCGAGATTTTGATCAAACTTGACATTACGATTATAGGAAAAACGAAAAAAGTGGGTCCCGCAATTCCGTATGTCTGTCCTTGAGTCTACAGGCTAAGCGATTGGATCGATTTGCTTTAAACTTGGTAAATATTTTTTTTTTCGGTAATTTGCGGTGAAGTATCTGCCATCAATTTTATATATATTATAAAAATAAGGGTTTGCCATTATGTTTTAATGATAATTTGGTTCTGGCTGGAATAAATTCCAGCCGAAAGGCCCAATTTTCGACTACTTTTTGTAGCAATTGGAGCCGTATGTCAGCAACAACGCGCCATATATTATCTTCTAAAGCGTCAATCGTCTCGAGCTTATCTGCGTAGACAAAGGACTTCTCATAACCATGGGATCTTTGTGGCCACGCCACAGGTACACGACTTGAGATAATGCGCGCTCACCAAAAGTGTTTATCAATAAATTGATTGTTTCGTTGGCTGTCTGGCATGTAGCGCAGTCTTGTTGAAACCAAAGGTCGTCCACATCAACATCCTCCAATTCATGAACGAAGAAGTCATTATCGTTCCCCATTGACTGTACATTATCGACGTCTTCATTCTTGGAAATATGGACCAATGATTCCCTCTGCATATAGAGCACCTCAAACAGTGACTTTTTGAGAATGTAATGGCGTCTCAACAATGGCTTGTGGATTATGATCACTCCAAATACGACAATTTTGCTTATTAACATACCCATTCAACCAAAAGTGAGCTTTATCGCTGAACAAAATTTTCTGGTGAAAATCGGGATGCGTCGCGCGAACCGAACCATTATTTTGGTAATACATTTGCACGATTTGCAAACGTTTTTCAGGAGTAAGTCTATTCATTATGAAATGAAAAGCCAAACTGAGCATAAATCAATTGACAGCTGTCAAAAAGACCAACTCCGAAAAAAGTATTGCCAGATTTAAAACCGTCTAAAAAAACACTCGGTAGAAAGTTTAAACACTAATGTAAACCAAAATTAAAAAAAAAAATTGAAATTATAAGAAAACTTTTTTGAAAACTCAAAATTTCGATTTTTTCGGAATTTCGTATTTGGTAGTTTTTTTTGGCATTATCTTGGAGAGTTAAAAAAAAAACTATTTTCCTAAAATAAAAAACAGACAATAAAAATGTAAAAAAAAGATGAGAAAAAAATGTATTTCTCAAAAACTGCTCCAAGAGTTTTGAAACAAATATGTGTGTTCTTAAATAAGTGCAGTCCACTTTTAAGTAAAAAAAAAAAAAAACAATTGCATGTTGCGTACTTTTTAAAGGTACTTCCCATAGAACTACTTTTCATATTTTCTACTTTCTATTGGATAAACCGATTAAATTTATTTGTTTAGGCAAATGCTCCCTAATATATAAGTGTTAATAAAACTGCATACTCAAATTTTCAAAAAAAATAGTTTTTCGATTTTTAATAAATAAATTTTCAAAAACCAGTACACTGAATTTTTTTGAAATTTGAATTTCATATATATGTATTTTAATACTGTAAAACCTGCTAATCGGGACACCCTTTAATCGGACGACTTCATATTCGGACCGCACTTTTTCATACAAATTGCAACTTATAATCGGGGAACCTACTAATCGGACCATTGGCAACTAAGATAACATGCGTTGGTTATTATATTCACCTGTCTAATTGGTCCAGGCGTAGGAAATACGAAATATATATGCAATGCATATTTTTTTAAATTTTTTAATTGTTGTACCCATCGCCGCCACCGGTTAATTTTCCTTTATTTTTTGATTTCCAAATAAGTTTGTAATTTTAGCTTTCGAAACTATTTGAATTGAGGTTTCAGGTCAGTCAGTGCAATTAGCATTTATGATATGCTAAAGGTTTTGTTTTTGCTTTCCAATAAGCTACTAAGTTTTAATAAAAAGTAAAACAACAATGAGTAAACAAAATTACAGTTATTGAACAGATCTTGATCTGGAAAATAAGGTTGAAGTTAGTAAGTGTTTCGAATATGCACATTTATCTCAGAGAGATCTTGCAAAGAAATAATTTAATTGCAGCAAAATCCAAAGAATTTTTAGCGCGAAGGAGGACATCAAATTGTGATTTGAAAAATTCCTTGTATTTAAAACAAAACGTATAAAATCATTTGTATCTTTTGCCGAAATTGATGTCTTGATATTCAAATGGGTTTTAGACAAAAGAATATGCCAATTTTTGGTACAATTCTCCAAGCAAAAGCACTGGCTATACCAACAATAATAATAATTGATTGGATATTTTTTTTGGAAACTTATAGGTGGTATATGCACTGGCAGTCGTAATTTTATGGACATGTATCCATGTGAGAAATTAAAAGGAACCTTTACTCGTACAATTGGACAACCTCCTAATTGAACCACTTTTCTTCGGTCCCAAAGGTGGTCCAATTTGACAGGTTGTACTGTAATTATTTGGCAGATAGGTGGGTATTTGGTAGCAACTAAAAATATAAATAGCAGGCTGTTGGGGATCCTGTTGCCTTAGGGATAGATTTCCCTGAAAAAATCCATTAAATATAATATAACTCCAAACATCCAACCAATTTTTTTTATGAATCCTTTAGAACTGCATACCATTATAATCTGATGTGTCGTTGCGTTTGTTTGTTGTTTATGTTGTGTAAGTTAGACAAAGCCACAGAAGTCAATATTTTCAAGTCCGATTTGACACTTATAGTAATTAATAGTAATGAAAATTATAGTCTTGAGTTACAGATGTGGTTGAATGCATAAAGAGCATCAGACAAAGTCAACGTCAGAGGAAGACATGTGGTTTATTAGCTTGACGTTCACTATGGATGTATAATAAGTTGTGAGTAGCTTGCAAGCAAATGATTAATTGAAGTCACAGTTGGTATTTTCAAAATAGGAGCGATATTATTATACTATTTTAAGAATCGGATACGAGGGGAGTTACGAGAGTAAAATGAATTTGAAATTTTCAGTCTGAATTCCTGCGAGACTTTTCAATTGAATTATTCCTCCGAAGGATACAATTTAGTTGACTTTATTGCGAGAAAACGCCTGGGACAAAACTTCAAAAAGCATGATATTAAGAAATTAGGATGATATAACTTAACAATTTGGTAATCAGCTATTACTATATCAGCATATTAAAATCTTATCAATTTTTAATTAGCATCAAATTATATACGGTGTTTTTTAAACTGCATGGAAAGTTCCAATGGTTGTTTGAATGTCAAACTTTTCACATTTCTGTTCAGTAAGGTTTGGCAATTCTTCTTGAATCGTTTAACGCTAAGCCACGTTTATAAATTGTGGAAATTTACTTTTAAAAAATTAATCTGGTCACGAAGTGCATAGAGCATTTTTACCGACAAAATTGTGTTTAATAATGAAGCTTATTTCTGTTCAAATGGCATCGTTAATAAGCAAAATTGTCGTATATGAAGCGAAGACAATTCTCAAGCCATTCAGCGGTCCTTTTTTCTTTCGAAATGAGGAAGGAGCTGCGTTACCGGTGAATTGCGAGTGCTATCGAGCTATTAAATGCAGACCGATTTTTTGTTTCCAAAAATTAATCAGTTGTTTAGCCAAGACAATTCTTTCAACAAGATTGCCATACAGCGAGCTTAACATTACATTTAATGCAAAATCAATTTGGTGACGACTTTATTTCCAGAAGTGGTCCTTATAACTAGCAACCTCATTTGTGCGACCTAACATCCTCGACTACTTTTTATGGGGCTATGTTAAGTCATTGGTTTATGCCTACAAACCAGCAAATCTTGAAGCATTGCAAGATAATATTCAATCCATCAATCACGCCATACGGCAAAATTTATTGGAAACAGTAGTCAAAAATTAGATTGATGGATAGACTATGTAACTCGTAGCCACCGCGGGCATATGTCGGAAAGCATTTAAAAGATAATTCAACAATATTTTCTTCTTGTATTATTATTTAAAGTTATCAAGCTCTTAAAAAACAACGGTTACTTATTTCCTTCATAAGATTCTGAATTAGCCTGAAAGATCCCAAAAAGCTAAACACACATTACTTTGAGGCTTTTGCAAAATGTCATATGGATTCATTATGATGCTATAAAATTGTTAAGTGTTAAAATATCCGCTTCTTAACTATTAAACTCCAATTGAAAATAAAATGCACGACTGGATCGCAAGAACTTGCTCTCATGTTCGATCACATCGTATGTAAAAAATTTCTAATAAAAATCTAAATATATTTTTAAAGTCGTTTTTCACTTAATTTTTTATATATAAAAATACTTAATTTTTTTCTAAAAAAAGTTGGTATGTAAATCTTAAATATTTAATAAAATAAATTTAAAAACAAAATTTCAGGAAAGATCGTACACCCGTTTTCGAAAAAATATTTTTTTTTTCAAAAATCCAAAAAAAAAAACATTTTTGGCAAATTTTGAAATGCAGTATTATTTAGAATTCAAAGTAGATCCTGTATAAAAGTTCTAATCGAAATCGGTTGAGTCGTTTATGAGAAAGTCGAAAATCAATAAAATGGTTGTATGGCAGGTAACGTTAATAACAAAATATTTTATAATTGTTTCCCTTCAAAATGTAGACCATACTCAAAACAGTACTCACAACAATTTTTATCAAAATCGTTAGAGTCGTTTTCGAGATAATTAAGATGGTAGAAAAATTTGTATTGCAAGTACCGTTACTTATGGGGCTAAAACAACGATTCAAAAACCTTTTTTGGACAATCACCTAAAACGCCTAACCACCAAGTTTGAATAAAATCGGTTCAGCCGCATACGCTGTAGATTGTTCTACAGACAGACAGACGGAATTGCCGGACCCACCTTTTTCGTGTTCCCTATCATCGTAGTGTCAACTTTGATTAAAATCTCGAGTTCGATTTTTTCCCCCAAGGCAAAACTTGCCCTATAGTACCTACATACATATATCGGCAACTGGAGCTGGATCCATAACTGTCAAACAATTTCGAGCGCGCCGTATTTTTACATGCCCACAATTCAGCTTTCTGATGCGGGTTACGTTTGGTAACAAAAAGCAATCTATTTTTGATTTAAATCTGTCAAAAAACTGATTTTGACAATTTTTGCCTTCGATTGGCCAAAAAAATTGATTGAATTTTTTGATTTTAAATCAATTTTATAGATCTGGATTTTTCGGCAGATCTACCCCTCTTTTACTAACACCATCCATGCATAATATAATTAACAGCCATTAGTTTTGACAGGTTCTTGTTTAATAATAATGTTTTTCGCAGTTTTAAGTGAATTAATTTATTAGTATTACAAGCTTGAAATTAAAAGCAACGTTCGAGTCAATATTTGACAGCTGATACCGCTAGCTGGTTCACAGCCAGACACAATTATGCACCAATACTATATCAAATAAAAATCAATCTGAAAACGTATTTAATTCGTAACGAAAAAAATCAATTTATAAATATAAATTTACCAAACGAAAATACCACAACATTTTATACCATCTTATGTCAGATGTAATTTTTTTCCGAAATTGAAGGGAATTTGAAGATCCTTTAATCCCATATTAAACGTGATTCCGAAATATCAAAAAAAAATCGGCAAGCAAAATTCAAAGTTAACCAATATTGTCGCCATTGTTGTTCGTCACTTAGAATTTGTGTGTATTCAAGGTTTTGACAGCTATAGCTGCAGCTCCGTCTTAATTATGTTCAGCCAGTTAGACTAGCGTTTATGTCTAAGGGAAAAATTTCCTTATTCCGAAAAAAATCTTCCCTTTACTCTTAAACAATCAAAGAGAAACAAAAATACCGTAAGCCACAGGCCATACCAGAGAATGTGTTCATTTCATGATGACAATGAGAGAAACAGGTGACAAATTAATCGAGCAATGAAAATAAAATAATGACATGACGTTCGCAAGTTTTATAAAAAGGTCAGCCAGCTAGCTGCTAATCTTAAGGCGGAGATTTAAACGCTTTGTTTTCTAAGCAGAAAACCTTATGTTTTTTGGAATTTTAGAATTTTAGAAACAAGTTCCATGACTTTTTTAAAATCACGTTCATTTCTAAACTAATTCCTTTCTCTACATTGAATTAAAATTGTCTAAAACAAAAATAAGTTAATGTGTTATCCTACACTATAAATTTCATTTCATTCACTTTAAAGTGAATTAAAAATAATAATGAATAATATAGTAGTCAAGATGGAAAAGAGCACTAAAATATTATGCCAATGCATTTTGCGACAACAAACTTTTACCAAAGTCATTGCAAACGACCTCTATGCTGCTCTGTGTAACATCGATGTATACATCTTTTAGGTCCAGATACGAGACGATTGTTTACTTTTAATATGTAAGTCGTGACCGATCATTCTTCATTATTACTTTATTTTTTTTTTTTTGAAGTGTGTACACTGTACATATCTACCTTTGCAAAATTTGCCCTTTTGATCAAGGTACAATACTCCCCCCTGAGCAAAAGAATTATTTATTGAAGATAAACAGAGACAAAACTAACCTAACTATATAAGACGGGTTAGGCAGCAAACAGCCAAAACCGGTATAAGAAAACTAAAGTTGGTAAGACGAGGACAACTGTGATGGTTGGAAAAAAAAGTTCTAAACAAAAAAGTGGTTGATTGTCCTTCTTCTTTTTTTACAATACCATTGATTTTGCCGGTTTATCTGTGAGTTTCATTGTCCGTAGTACTCGACAGTTCGATCAGAAGTTTTTTTTTTTTAATAAAATATACATACATATAGTTATATACAAAGCCGGATTAGTCTTGTAGGTAGTAAAAATCTCTAATATAGACCTCCAAAACTTTGTGTCCATAAAGGAAAATTCCAAAAATAAATTTTCTAAAAGGTTGCAACTAGGTCATGACCAAATGAAAATTATAGCCAAGCTGAAATTTGATGGAAATGTTCGGAACAATGCACTTACTTAATTTGCAAGTTTGTGAAAACACCAAGCGGCCCCCTAGACCACCATCATTGAAAAATCGCCGTCATTTTTTTATATTTTGATTATTATTTCTGTGTGCACTAAAAATTTATCTAGTTCGACGAGTTAAAATTGTGTAAAAATAAAACAAGAAGAAATTGCGCCAATCTGTTTATGTCAATATGTCAAACCTTGAATCTAAGCTCTGAACATCTTTAATTGGAACCGGCATGTACGGGCTAGTTGTCCAAATTTTTGAGTTTAAGATGTGATCCATCCTCAGAACCTCAGTGCGTTAAATCTTAAACCGAGACTGAATGCATTTGTCCTCCTTGAGATATCAATGATCTTAAATTTTAATTTCTTCTTGATTTTGGCAGTCGAAAAGTGGCAATTTGACTTCTGATTTGACATTCAGCTTCAGACTAAGATATTAACTCACTGATTTCGGAAGAGACTAGACACTAGAGGAATGCAAATTAATAACAGTTATAACAGTTTTATAAACGTTTTATAACAGGTGTATAACAGTTTTAAAACAGTTGTTTAACAGTTGTTCGCCCTTAAAAGTGTTTAATATTCCCAGCTCGGTTGAAGAATGCTAAATCAGACAACTCATTTCCGGAACCCCCATTCCCTTTTAACCCCACGGGGTCTTCTTTATGTCACACTGTTTTCCCAGGTAACGTACCTCGATGAAATAAATGAAAAGATCAATTTTTTAAAGTCACCATATAATGGAAAGCTTTTTTTGTTTATTTGCGATCTTTCACTCTTACATCAAGTAGGCAAATAAAGAAAGTATGATGATTTGATGATTTTCAAAAAAAAAAAAAAACATTGTAACTTGTGTTTCAATAGTCTTTTGTGGATGGATTAATTTCCATTCTTATTTTAACTTGGAGTTAACCCAATCACTGAAAAACTGGACCTAAGCCATAAAAAAAAAATGGCCCACCTACAGTCTTACGTATCATTCTGCTTTTGTGATTAATTAAAAACAGAGGATATTCCACCCAAAATCCGGCCCTGGGTATAAGAGAATGCCAGCCACATGAATAATACCACATTTCGAGGAGCATGGACTAGCTAAAAGGAGCAAAAAAGGCAATACTAAAATCCCATGAAAACAGCACAAAGGAGCACAACCTTACAATGAATGTTCTTTTTGAATCACTTTAGAAGAAGAAGAAACCTGATTTAGTGAAGCCATGCTGGTCGGGTGCAGTTTTTTTTTTTCTTTTTTTTGTATTGGAAACCTCAACTTATTTTAAAGTTCGAGAATTTTATTTTTGTGTTAGGATGTGTTCAGTTGTTTTTTTTTTTGTCGCCCATACAGGTGTTTAGAGAAAAGTTGGATATGTATGTACTAAACTGGAGGACTTTTAACAATTATTTTAAAAATAAGGATGTAAAAGGAGGTCAAAAAACATATTTTTGAGAAAAAAAAACATTATTTGTTAGTAAGCTTGTTTTTTAATAGTTCTTCTTATGAATTAGTTGATTGCAAACATTTTCTTCGGCGATTTACAAAGAAAAGAAATGAAGATTTTGTCCAAATCTTGTCGCATTGCCACATCCCACGTTATGGGTAGATACCAATTTGGTATGCATTTAAATCGATGCCATGGTATTTTATATTTAGAAAGAGTAACTAGTTATGAAAGACGTTGATTCAGTTCAAAAATTATAAAGATGCTTACGACCTGCATACAAAACAACTGTGTTGCTTTAACTTTCAATGAAAACGACCAATAACTTTTTAGCTATTTAAATTTTAAATACTTACTTTGAAGGATTTGTAGAGTAGCCTTATCCTGAAAAAGAAGAAAAAAATGTCATTTAATTTGAAAATAATGTACAGGAAGTAAAATGTATAATATATTGGTAAAAAATATTCGCTTAAATATTCAACAGATCATAGTTGCATTATTTATTAGAAGATGTAGAGCAGATTACTTAAGACAAATGCTCCGTTTTTTACAACCCTAATATATAGGAGTTAATCACCCTTATTACGTTTGGCGTTTATATTAAACGACAACTCTCACTTTTTGTGTCAAGTCACTAAAATGCCACTCGTTGTCGATTAATATACATTCCACATAGGCAGCTGATTTAAGAAAAAAATAATTTTTAATACTTTTTTAAATTGATATTCATTTTTTGACGATTCATTTAAGTTAATAAAAGTCCCTAATTTTTGATAATATTGTGTGTAGTATATATACTAGGCAAATATTAAAAAATATTAGGCCCTCATTATGAATAGCGAATCGAACATTCGAAAAGTTGCGAATAATTTAGCGAACTTCGATCATCCCAGTATTATTAATAGCGAACTTCAACGTTCGCTTAAAATAAATGCTGCCAAAAATAAATTCCAATAATTTTGTGAAATTTTGGTTTGGTGTGCTTGATTCTGTATTTTTCGATCAATGTTTTGTCTTCCATTAGATTTATTTTGTACTTCTGATTGAACAAGGATACAATGAAATAAAGCATGTATTAAAGCCAATGCAGTTCAGTCTCTTATAAAATTGGATTGTACATTGAGATTTCTTGGAAGTGGTTGCTACCAAAACTGTTTCGGTAATGATTTCGACTTGGGACTTTCACAGTCAACTGGTGTCAGTCGACAAGGTGCAGTAAGGCCCGCCGCAAGTAGCAGTCCCATTTTTGTAGCATGTAGCATATTTAAAGTATAGTCCAACTAAACCTATGTACAAAAACAATATATGGTGCGAACAATAAAATATTTTCTTACTAACCATATGCATATCTTTTTACGAATGGGAGGCTCAAGAGAGTTTAATTCGACAGGAAATTGTTACCAATAATCTTTTTGGTTTTTCTTCGAAGAACCAAACACACCTATATATTTACATTATGTCCGAATTCCATTCCATCAAGTTATGTACCTAGTTTTGCAAATGGATTTGCATTCGTACTTATGATAGGTTATTTTTATTTATTTAACAATATTTCCAATATGTACATAAAACCTATTTTTCTTTTTTCGGTTATTAGGAAAAATAACTAGCTACATGTTAATACAAGTAAATTCGAAACTTTTATCAACAATTAATAGAAAATGTTTCACGGCACAACAATTCGCTAACTTATCACTAAATATTTTGATTCGATAGTATATCAGACATACATGGGTTAGATCAACGAAGATTCGCAATTTGTAATCCCTCGATAATCAAATTCGCTAAAGTTTTGACATTTGAAGCGAGCTTAATTTTAGCGAATCGCTATTCGTAATACTAAATTAGCGAATTTGCAAAATTTTAAGTTCGATTCGCTATTGATAATGAAATTAATGTTACCTATTAGTGGTAAGTATGTTTACAAGTTTACAAGTTTATTTATTTAACTATACATCAATTCACAGTAAGAGTACACTTTTAAGTTTGTGAAAAGTTAACAATTATAAATAACAAAAGGTATATGGAGATAAAATAAATTAGAAGAAACAAAATAAGAAATAAAACAAGATAATGAGCTAATAAAGAAACAAAAAAAAATTGAAACAAAACATTTTTTTTAGTTGAGATAATTAATTAATTACACAATGTTACATTATTATAATTTAAAATTTAAGCCTTTAAAAG
Source organism: Philhelius pedissequus (assembly GCA_910595825.1). Lineage (NCBI taxonomy): Eukaryota > Metazoa > Arthropoda > Insecta > Diptera > Syrphidae > Philhelius > Philhelius pedissequus. Next base: position 198,021,314 of record OU343161.1, on the reverse strand, counting down.
TTAAATTTTAATTTTTCAAAACAAATTTTAAAAATAATTTTAAAGTTGAATTAGCTTGATGTAAGGTAAGTGGGAGGGGGATGGGAATACAATAAAAACTAGTTGCCCTGGTTAGTTAAAAACAGCTTTATCTCGTCCTTAAATCGACGTGTGTCATTTAGGACTCTCAAGCTAAGCGGAAGTGTATTCCAAAGGCGGATGGCTGAAATAAAAAATTGTCTCTCGGATGTAAGACAGGTATATTGTGGTAAAATCAAACAAGCAGATCTGTTGGATGCTTGAAACCGGATTCTATCATAAAGATACGATGGCTGCATAGTTTTTATCATTGTAAATAATAAAAAAATGGTACGAAACTTTATGTAATTAAAAAAAGACATTCCCAATAAACTGTTTTCCAAATGTGAAATATGGTCAAATCTTCTTAGATTATATAAGTATATAACGAAGAAAACTATTGAATGATACTTGAAGCTTTCTTTTGCATTCAGTATCACAGTTGTAAAATATTTCACAACCATACACAAGAACTGGTATACCAAAGCTTTAGCCAGAACCAATCTCGTTTTTGGTGGTGTAAACTTTTGAGCGGTCCATTAAGTTCGAAGAACTCCATATGTCTTACCTACAACCTCATTTATGTGATTATTCCATGTTAAAGTTCGGTTGAATATCAAGCCCAAGTTCTTTGACCTATCTACGAATTCAATTGATGAGGAATCAAGCATAATTGAGGGAAAATAAGAAAGGACTAGCTTCTTTCTTGAGATAACCAGACATTTACATTTTTTCGGATTGAGCGAGATACTATTGTTTACCGACCACTCGAATTCCTTTTGAGATCTTCGTTCAAATCATTGGCACAGTTTTCTATAAGCCCAAGAGAGCAGCTTTTATAAATTTGAATATCATCAGCATGAAAATGCTTCTATAAATTCAAAATTATATTTTGTATATCATTGATGTAGAGCGAGAATAAGAGGGGGCCCAAAGTCGATCCTTGTGGAACGCCCCGTAGCAAAGGAAGAAATTCTGATAAAACAGTCCCTAAGCAAACAGCCTGTTTTCTATCTTTAATATACGATGAAAAGAACTTTACAGCAGAAGAAGACATGTTGAAGCGTTGGCGTAACTTATCAATGAGGATAGAGTAGTCAACCATATTAAATGTCTTAGAAAAGTCCAGTAACACGAGAAAAGTAACATGGTCTTCGTCTAATTGCGCTCTTATGTCTTCGACTACTTTCAAAATTGCGGTGGTACAACTATGTTTGGCACGAAATCCAGACTGAACCCAAACAAGTAGGTCATTACGTACGAGATACTCATTAACTTGCTTATGCATAATTCGTTCGCAAATTTTTGACAGGTAAGGTAGAATTGAAATAGGTCTGAATTCCTGTTGCTAATCTATTTTATATAAAATTTTTTGAAAACTAAAAGGTTTGCAAAATTTCTTAGCCCACTTGATTAATTTAACAAAAAACAAGATATTTTTATAAATAATCCTTTCTTTGTTTGTTTATTAGCAAAGAATATTGAATATTTCGTTGAAAAACCTTGATTTTTCAACAGTGCATCGATTCGATTTGGCATAGAGTCTACCAATTTCTGGCACTCTTCTTGTGGAAGCGAATACTTTACTTCTTGGACAATTCTCCAGAGATCCGTTATGTTAGAAGGTTTATGCTTACTAACATCAATCTTCAGCTCATTCCATAGGTTCTCAATAGTATTAAGGTCCGGTGATTGACAAGGCCACTCCCTAACCTCAAATTTGTTTCGCTGAAACCAGAGCTTTGTTGACTTTGCGGTATGCTTAGGCTCGTTGCCTTGCTGGAAAAGCCATTTAAGTGGCATATTTTTGTCAGCCCACGAAAGCATAACATTTTCCAGTATATCCACATACGACTTCATTGTCACTATGCCGTCTATAACGAATATTGGAGCACCGCCCGCCCCCTCCAAGAAAAACAACCTCATAACATTATGGTGCCACCTCCCTGCTTCATGGTTGATTTTGTGTCCCACGGATTGTAAGCCTCGCATTTTGGCGATGAACAAACTGTTGGCCATCCATTTCGAATAAATTTATTTTCGTTTCGTCCCTCCAAAGCACATTCCTTCACAGCTTCTTGTCCTGAAGTGGATCGGCTTTCATGTGATGCATTTTAATAAAACAGAGATTCGCTTCTGGGTGTGTATTTTTTTAGTAAGGGCACCTTCCTTGGAGATCGGACGTGAAAGTCAGCATCCTGCAAGAGACGACAAATAGTTCTAGAACTGACCTGCGTCTCTATTTCTCGCTGCAGATCTTTTCAGGACATAAACGGATTCGTTTCAGTTTTTCTCACCAACGTAGATTTGTCTCTTGCAGTCATTTAAGACGGACGCCCTCTGGGTTCTTCAAAGTTTTTGGAGTTTATGCATTTCACACCATGCTTGCAGAGCACGCAATGACTGTTGCGATCTCTCTTATGTCTCCACCGTTCTTATGCAGAACTAAAATGACTTGGCCGTGGTTCAGTGCAGTGCATTGCTCTTCCCATATCTAAGTGGCATATTAAAAAAAAAATGTTCCTAAAATTTCGAAATTATTCTCAGATAAAAAATCCAACGATTTAAGAGTTAAGATTTTCATAAATTTTACCGAGCTAACTAAATAGTTCTTATTAAGTTACTGTGGAACTATTTTGTCTCAAACCAATTCTATGAAAATCGATTGTGCAACGACATCAACATATATTTAACAACTTTTAAATAATAAAAATAGTTCTGTTAGTCATTTAATTGTTGCGTCATTGTTATTGATTTCTGTCATTGATTGCTCCTAAACCATATACTCTGTTCATTTTATATTTTCAGTACTCAAGTCTTTTTGAAACACACTGGTACCGTCGCTGAAAATAACCACTGAGTTATATACAAATTATTTTTGCAATCTTGTTAAAACCAGCGTATATGTATATCCCACCATGAATGCACTCAACCCTCGTTCTGTGCTTATGGAATCAGAGTTACCACTGCTACGTTTGTGGTAATTTGGTATGCTTATTACTGCAAGGCTGTAAGAGCTTTGAAACAGTACGAACTTATTGGCATCTCTATCAGTTAGAGTGAAAGGCAAATATCCTATCTTCAATATCCTATCTTTCACCCACAAGAAATGAAATCATTTTTTGCACCGACTCAGCTTAATTCAAGTCTTACATTAGTTATTCCTGAAAATGACAATGAATTATTTTCATTTAATTGTGTGGAAGATATCGAAGTTGTTTCTGCTCTAAAATCATTTAAATCAAATGCTTCTGGTACAGATAATATCTCACCGAAATTTATACGTTTGATTTTACCAATTGTTATTAAACCTTTGAAGCACATTTTGAATACATGTATCTCAAGTTCTCAATTCCCAGAAGCCTGGAAAAGTGGAATTATTGTACCCATACCCAAAAAAGCTAATTCCTCAGAGCCTTCGGACTATAGACCAATTAACTTGTTACCATTTTTTGGTAAAATATTGGAACGGTTAATGTTTAATCAAATGCTAGACTTCATTCAATTCAAGCAAAAGTTATCTAAATGGCAGTCTGGTTTTCGTAACAAACATAGTTGTGAGTCTGCTGTTCTGAAAGTAACATCTGATTTTCGAGCTGCTCTTGACAAGGATCTTTTGGGTGTTATCGTGCTTTTGGATTTTTCGAAAGCCTTTGACTGTGTTGACCATCAAATTCTAATTTCTAAATTTAGCAACAAGTTCAATTTTTCAAAAACAGCCTTTAAACTATTAAGCAACTATCTCTGTAAGACTGCAGATGGTAACCACAGATCAAGGTAATTCAAGTACATTTATTGTTAATCAGGGTGTGCCCCAAGGGTCAGTTTTAGGACCACTCATTTTCTCAATATTTATTAACGATCTACCAGATATTGTTTATAGTTGTCATATTCACATGTATGCAGATGATGGTCTGCTCTATAATTTTAGTGAATTAGGTTTGATGGATGACTGCATTGTCCGGGTTAACGAAGATCTTACAAATATTCAAAAGTGGTCTTTTGAAAATAAGTTACTACTTAATCCATCAAAAACTCTTTCTATGATTTGTTCGAGGACTGAAGTTACTCTTGATGATTTACCCAAAATTGTTTTCAATTCACAAGTTGTTAACTATGTTTCAAAAGTAAAATATTTGGGTTTCCAAATTAACAACAAACTAACCTGCTGTGACGCTGTTTCTGATACTATTAGACGAGTTTACTGTAGTCTGCGTTCTCTACGATGTTCTTCGAACATCTTTGATCCTGTTTTAAGAAAACATCTTTTGAAGAGTCTCGTTATGCCCTCTCTTACTTTTTATTGTAATGTATATCCCTCTCTTGACTATGAGTGTAAACGAAAACTTCATGTCGCGTTTAATGATTGTCTACGTTTCATCTACAATATTCCAAGGCATGAAAGTGTGTCTAATTTACATCCATCACTGTTAGGACTAAATTTTGATAAATATTTAATGTTCCGTAATGTTATTTTTTTAAACAACATAATTCATAACAGAAGTCCTGCGTATTTAGGTGAAATGCTTCAATTCGCACATTCTCAAAGAGGATTACGATTAATTTTACCGCGCTTTACGCACACCATTGCCGAAAGATCTTTTTTTGTAACAGTTATTAGATTGTGGAATGGCTTATCATTTGAATTACAAAGAACCACCTCTCCAACCATTTTCAAGAAGAAATTATTTGAACTTTTATCGTCTATGGTTTAAAATTGTGCTCGATTTAATGTATCTATATTTATTTATTTTCATTTTTCTCTGTTTTGCCCAGATTGTTTATAAAATTTTTGTAATACTTTTTCTTATAATTTTATTTTCTTTTGTAATTATTATCAGTTTCATTAGTTATTACTTATTATGTATTGTAATATATACAACTTGGTTACGAATTTTTGATGCTATAAAAGATTGAATCTTGCTGTATCTAGTAATTTGTATAATAATACAAATACAAATACAAATACAAAATACAAATACTATAAACCTTCATAATGCGGGATCATTTTAGAGAATTTTGATTCTTTTTATTTCAAACATTACTTAAATTTAACGTAATAAATGTATTTTTGATTAAACAATTGTTTTAATAGTGTGTTGAACCACCGTTCTGCTCCAGAACTTCACACATCCGGTTTGGAAAGGATGCATACAAGTTGTCCAAGTAATTTGACGAAATCGAGTTCCAAGCTAATCCGATGGCTTTGGTTAGTTCGGGTATACTCGAATATTGTTGTCCTGATCCAAATATTTGACGTGTTAACCATCCCCAAACATTTTCAATGATGTTTAAACCCGGTGAGAGTAGGGCGGCCAGCTTAATAGTTCCACATTTTGGCTCTCTATATACGCTTTAAATACCCGGTTTGTATGTATTGGCGCGTTATCATGTGGATAAGCACACGGCAAAGGTCCAAAAATGGTATGAAAGTATCGAAAGACCTATTTTAATATATCATTTTAAGTCAATGCATTCTTTGTAGTGGACAAAAATTGAAGTTTGCAGGTGCCATAATAGGATATGGCCGCCCACACCATCACACTTCCAACTCTGATATGCAGCTAGTCCAAATAATGAGTTTCCCTGCGTAGTTCATGAAAATAGTAGCTGTAGCCATCGGGGCCTTCCAAATAAATTTTTTTTTTCGTCAGAGAAGACCACGCGATTCCATTCCGAAGTCTAAGTCACATGTGCCCGACAAAAATTGAGGCCTTGCTCTTTTCAAACCGGGTTAAGTGGTGGTTTCTTCTTGATTTTAAGTCTTTTTATATGCTTAGCTTTCGAAATAACGCGACGCATAGTTGTGGGACTTGGTTTGATACCAATTTTTTTTTTATTTTTGCTAAAGATTCGTGAGTATTTGACGCTTTTCTTAATACTTATAAGTCGGCTTTCCACATTAGTAAGCACACTGTGTGTGCGGGCTTTCATATTTTATCCATACTTAAAATCATTACTTAAAAATATGGATATAACTGTTCAGTTCCTGTCGATTTCTTTTTAGATATTTTGGCACTAGATAAGCCAGCGTAGCGTCCTTATAAGTTTTGATTGTCCATTTCTTGCCTTAGTTAATGCCTTTCCTTGACCCATTTTAGGTTGTTTTTTTTTTTACCAAATTTTCGAAATTAACAAAAAAGTTTGATCAACGAAAAATATGAGTCCGCGTGTCAAAAACAACAATCAAACTAAATGCATGTTCTATATAAGTGGCGCGAAAATGTTGTTATAATTTCAATGAATGTCAGGATAAAGGGGAAAAAAACATATAACATAAATATATATGGTCAGGTGAAACTAATAACTTACCAAACATTGATCGAAAAGAATCTAACCGTCATATTATCATATTAATAGTTAACTCAGTTAACGTTTCCCATGCTCAAGGGGTGGGTCCGGACACGAAAACCCCCCATAGATCCGCCAGTGGCAGAAGAAAATGCTACAAGGAAGAAGGATATTGTGTGCCCCATCAATTTTAAAACTTGGTCTTAAAGAATTCAATGTTGTGCTATGATTCCAATTTTATTTTATTTTGTACATTTTGTGATACATCCTCCTCTCTTAAAATAAGTTTCAATGACTCCACGAGATGGTTCATTTAATAAGCCCAAACTTAATAAAAAGTATAAAAAAGAATATACAAAACAACAAAACTTATATTTTTATGCAATTTCGCGACGAGTCGTTTAAACATTTTTGTTCGACAAAAAATAGCGTTTTAGTTGGCGTATAAACAAGGCGTAACGCATAATGTAACGATGAGTGACGTTTTTCTCACAGAAATTTAAGTTCCACCCGAATTAAGGCTTTGCGCTAAGAAAAATGACTATAAAACGCAAATCGTAATGCAAATATTTGAAATTGACATTCGTCATTTAGGCGTATCGCATATCGTCTCATAATGTCCACAAAAGTTTCAACACAAAATTTAAAAAAATTGGACTCCAGATTTGCACATAACTAGTGATGCTTTTTCCTAAGGCTGAGGTAACGTCTTTGTTCGGGGTATCCCGAAGATAATAGGTAAAACTAGGGTTAAGAACTCCCGCTGGAACTCTGTCCGATTATTCAAATAATATTGTGGTTACAATTTCATTATATTCTTAAACTAATGGCCTTTTCGATGGGTGGTCCGGAAGGCTTCCGAATGCTTCTGAAACTGTTCGATTGGTATCAAATGACAGTTCTTCTCCTGGATAGAAGAGAAATTTCCTTCTGGATTTGAACCAGAAGCACGCAAACATTCACACCCACTAAATGAAAATTCAAATTAATTTATTCACGTCATTGTTTTGTTTTGGCTTGCCTGAAATTTTGTAGTTTCAATTTCAATTTTTAGAGAATTGAAATTAAGGATATCTGTTCCGATTTCCATATTCTGAGAGTGTCAATTGCAATGACACCAGCTCGATTCTTTTTATCATTAAATATTTTGTGTTATCAAATCTTATAAACAAATAAAATCCTTTTTTTTACGATGCACGTGGCGTGTTTGTGTGGCTCATAAAATCTATAATTTTAAATCCAGGTGGCATTTATGCCTATATACAAATTTCCCAGCAATATAGCTCTGAAAAAAAAGGAAACCCACAAATAGATCCATTAAATTAAAACTTTATAGTTATGTTCGTGGGTTTATCTTTGTACATTCGGTTGGATTTTTTTCTTCTAAATCTATTTTAGGTGTGAATGTATACAAATGCAAATGCCATTAAAATTAACACCATTATAGTACAGTAATACCCGGATAAGTGCCTCTCGCTTAAGTGCCTTTTTTAGAACCAAAATTCTGACGATTTTTTTATATAAAACTCATCTTTTAATTACCTTCCGCATAACTACTGCCTTTTATTTTGAATACTTTTATTGAAATTTACCTGACAAAAATTCTTTTAAGTACACATTTGAAATCAACTGATAAAATACAGAAGTTTGTTTTCATTCCGCGCTTCCTTTTGTTTTATGCCTTAAAATTCATTAATAAAAAAGTAATAATCTCAATCTACTACAATAATTCGTTGACCAAATTCCATTAAAATCTACTTTGAATCAATAATTCAACAAGTCCGATTAAATATAATACAAAACACCTTCCTTATTAACTATGTCTGCCCCAGGAACAAATTCTTCCAATTTTAATTATTAAAAAATTTAATCTGGTTGGATATATGTAATTCACATTGATTTTTTGTCGAAAAATCCATGTAAGATGAACTGAACTTAACAAAAAGTGCGTATTGGTAAGGACATCACTAGCCAACTGATGAGTCCAAGTGAGATCGCCGGAACAAAACGCAAATTTTGTGGACTAAAGTTCGTTTAGGGCTTTTTTGAATTAAATGTTTTTTTTTATCAGAAACTTTTTTTTAAATTTTTGTATATGTAAATATAGGGATAAGTATACCTATGTGCATATAAGCGGGTTTTTTTATAACTGCCTAACCCGCATAAGTTACTATTAAAGTGGGATTTTTAATTCGAGGCACTTAACCGGGTTTAACTGTATTAGTAAACTATAGGAACAAGGACAAAACAGACCAGCCACACGAACTCAGTGAAACCTAAATAACATATATTAAAAAGCAAACTACACTATAAAGCAATTTGAGTTAGGTGAAGGATTAAAATGCAAATGGAATTTCTGGGTTATAAAACTTCTATATGAAATGTCAAGCAAATGGAAATGACAGCGCTCGCTGGTGGCAATGTGTTTGCAAAATGTTTGCTCGACAATGTGATGTTTGCTGTTGACAATGCTGGAGATGGTTTAATCTGTTTTACGCATTACGTTTCGTCGAGCGTCATGAAAAGCAGGAAATCCAAAACTATTATTTATAATACTTTGAGAATAAAACGGAGTAAATTTGACTCCATTCGTGCGAAGGGGAATGGGGAACTATATTTCGATCTTTTTCTTTCTATGACGCTCGTACTGCTGATCGCAATGGGATTTGGATAAATTTAGGTTGGAAGATTTCAGGTGGTTTCACCGCTTTCTTCTTCAGGGTCTGTCATAAAGAATTCTAATTTCATCCCCATTATCCAAAGCAAGATGTCAAATGCCAACATTTGGACTTATTTCATGACACCACAAGCATCGTCGTAAGAGAAGTTTCCCAAATGGAGTATTCGTCTTGGTGAGAAATAATTTCTTCTTCTGCCCCGTCCATACAGCATACAACAATCAAACATGACATTACGATGATAGCGAAGACGAAAAAAGATGGTCTAAAAATTCTGTCCGCCTGTATGTCTGTCTATCAGTCTGTAAGTCTGTCAGTCTGTCAGTCTGTCAGTCTGTCAGTCTGTCAGTCTGTCAGTCTGTCAGTCTGTCAGTCTGTCTATATGTATGTATAAGACACCTATAGCCCAAACGGGTGGGCCGAATTGCTTCAAATTTGGTATATAGAGTTTTTTAGGTATTGTACAGAGGGGAAATTGAATTTTTTTTTAGCTCAAAAAATAACGGTACCTGCCCTATAACCGTTACGTTCAACCTATTTTTCTCGGAAACGGCTCTAACGATTTTGATAAAATATATCAGTGCCGCTTTTTAGCTACGAGCGATCATATGGTTGAAAAAAAAATAGAAAAATGTCTAAAAACGGTACTTTCCATAGGACCGTTTTTTTTACTTTCGACTATCTCATAAACGGCTCAACCGATTCTTTCGAAATTTCACACATATATAGGTTTAGGTTGTCCAAATTATACCGCGTACCAATATTTTTAATTAGTATTTTTTTTGTATTTTTAAAATCATTTTAAAAAAATTTATATTTCTTTTTTTCGCAAAAACCGCTCCAGAGATTTTTAAAAATTTTTTCTCATAAATTCAAATTTATCTCACAAATAAAATGGCGAACTTTTTTTGAGCTTAAATTAGTTTAAGTATTTATTTCAGAATTTTGAACTATTTTTTCTTTGATTAAGCTTATTTAATATTTTATTTTTAAGTTTATATTATAATATATAAGACTGTCATACCAATTTTTTTTAGAAAAAAATTAAAGATATTTTGTATATATAAAAAATCAAGTAAAAAACTGCTTTAAATATATATTTAGATTTTCAACAGATATCATTTGCAATCGATGTGATCGAACATAGAGCAAGTTCGTGCGATCCAGTCGTGTATTTTATTTTTTATTTTCAACTTTCTCATAACTGACTCTACTCTCTAAGAGGTCCTTCGAATTGTTAATAATATTGCATACCAAAAAATTCAAAAAATTATTTTGTTTGGATTTTTGAAAAAAAAAAATTGAAAATTCAATATCTACCTCGAAAACTGGTGGATGATTTGATTTTTGAAATTTTGTTTTAAAATTTATATTTTTTAAATATTTAAAACTACCATACCATTTTTTTTTTAAACAAAAAAAAAGCTCCCAAAAAGCTTAAACACTATTGTCAGCCAAAATGTTTAAAAAAAAATTTTTGGATTAATGGATTTTGTCGAAACTTCGTATGTGGTAGTTTTTTTTGAAATTATCTTGAAAAGTTAAAAAACTATATTCCTAAATTAAAAAACAACGGTATCTTCCATACAAATGTTTAAAAAAAAAAACCGTTAAGAAATATATTTATTTTTCGAAAACGGCTCTAAGAACCTTTATAAAAAAAATGTGTGTGTTCTTAAGTTAGTACAGTCCACTTTCAAGTCTGAAAATATTTTTTTTTCGTACTTATTAACGGTACTTCCCATAGAACAACTTTTCATATTTTCGACTTTTTCAATATTGGATGAACCGATGAAAATAATTTTTTTTCTGCAAACACTCCCTAAAATTGTTAATAAAACTGCAAACAAGTTTTTCGAATTTTAAAAAATAAATTTTTTAATTTGAATTTTATGTGTATATTAATAATATCTTCAAAATGTCGTTTCAATTTTTTCTATCTAAAAATGTTTTCAAAATTTTATACATACAAAATTAATTTATTAAAAACCCGCTCCAACGATTTTTGAATTTTTTTTATATACATATTCTTTTTTATCCATGAATTCAAATTGCATCTTTGTTTTCCTTCAAACTATAACGACTAAGCAATATAAGAACATTTAATTATGTGTTTTATCCATTTATTTCTACCTTAATTATTCCTTTTTTACGAATTTTTGCCTACGTCACTGAATACTAAATACAATACATACATTTATATAGAAATATGTGTCTTTAAAAATCACATGCATGCATATTGCACTTAAATTAGGAAGTTGTATGTATATAACTACCTACCCGCCTACATCCTTCATTTTCATTATTATAAACGGTGATTTTTTAAGAGCTTGGTTTTTGAAAATTCAAAAAAACACAGAAACTTGTAAAAAGTGAATGAAATTTTTATTTGGATCGATAAATCAATTTCTGCCATTTACTTTTTAAAAATAATTTCACTTAAATGTTGCCCGCGGCTACGCTTTAGGTGGTCCATTCTGAAGGTCCAATTTTGGCAAACTTTTTCACACATTTCGGCCGGAATCTCACCCATGACGCGTTCAATGCTGGCTTCCAAGGCAGCAATCGTGTTTGGCTTGTCCCCATAGACAATAGACTTAACATAGCCCCACAAAAAATAGTCTAACGGGGTCAAATCACATGATCTTTGTGGCCAATTGACTGCGCCAAAACGTGAGATCAACTGCTCACCAAATTCGCCTCTCAATTGATGCAAGGTTTCGCGTGCAGTGTGGCTTGTGGCACCGTCCTGTTGGAACCACATGTCGACCGAGTTCAATTCTTGCATTTTCGGCAAAAAAAAATCTGTTATCATCGAACGGTACCTTTCTCCATTGACCGTAACCCTGCGGCCTTCATCGTCCTTGAAGAAGTACGGCCCAATGATGCCGCCTGCCCATAAACCGCACCAAACAGTACATTTTTCGGGATGCATTGGTAGCTGCTGAATTGCCTCTGGCTGCTCTTCACTCCAAATACGGCAAGTCTGCTTATTCACGTATCCATTTAGCCAAAAATGAGCGGAAAAAAAACGGACGTAGCTTGCGAAACACATTTTTCACAGAGCACGAATTTTGATAATAAATTTCAATAATTTGCAAACGTTGTTCAGGCGTAAGTCTATTCATGATGAAATGGCAAACAATACTGAATCGAAATGTCAAATGTTCGTGGAATTTGTCATGTGTGATCTGTCAAAAATATAAACGTCAAAAACCAAGTAGCAAAAAAATCACCCGTTATGTACATGTTTTCCATCAAAATGTATTGTAGATACATTTTACTCTCCTTACTTACATAATTCAAAGCCAGAACTTAGATTTAAAACTACATTTGTAGGCACCTATGTAACTATTCCTTGAATCATCCATTCGACAATTCATTGTACTAAAAATCAGGGTAATCTTACCTACATAGGCTTTAAATCTGCATAGGGTAACTACACCTTACTAACTAAACCGCAATGGTTAGCTACATTAAAGTTGTTAGCTACAAGAGCAAGTTCGTACGATCCAGTCGTGCATTTTATTTTTTTAACGTTTACAATTGTTATTTTTCAAGGTAAGCAAAACTGTAGGCATATGACATACATATGTATGTCTGTCAACGAACTGAAAAGATTAATTCAAACGCAGTGATGACTAACATCAGAATGTAATATGTCCTATGTCCTAGGCCGTGCATAAAAACGAGGATAATAATTTCCGACCATGGGAGTAGTTACTTTTTTATGCAACCACCTTTGCATGCATATGGAAAGTATAGTGTAGAGGACGATGATAATTCAGTATAATATTTAACAAGAATATTTTGCATTATAATGTGGGGAGTTGAAGGTATACATAATGTACAATGCAATGCATACATAATACATATTAATTATGCCTTCTGTTTTTTTTTCTTATTTACCTATCCTAATTCTAATTTAATGCACCAGCAGAAAGTAAACTAGAACATTAAGATAGAATAGTTATGCCACGCAATGTCAATACCTCTTATTTTATTTAAACGCTAGTTAGTTTAACTAAGGGCATTCATTAAATATGAATACGCTGACTTACTTTACATTGCACCAATCTTTTGTTTGAAACACATATCCTAGTGAATCTTATCCTAAACTCATTCTACTTTCATAAAATTGGTGTATCGACATTATGTTCTTATTTAGTATGGTGCCTTTTTTAATGGCGTTCCTGTTCTTAAAGGAGGAGGCATTCGATTGTGTTTCAGTTTTTAGATCAAGAAGAAGGAAACATTTCATATACAGTAAATGCCGCTTATAAGAAAAACACTAATGGCTATAATGAACTTTTTTTGCAACATAGATTCCCACTTTTGCTGTAAAATTGGATGTGTATAAGAAACTTTTGTATGACATAAGAAAATCCCATCAGGTTCTTTAAATGTCAGCACACCCTTAGAATCATACATGAATTTCTGAACTCTCAAAGAAATGTCATAAGTGTCACTCTGAAATAAATTTGGTTTGTGTTTAGTGAGAAATTGAAGAAAAAAAAATTAATATTTATTTAGACAACAATGAGAAATGTTAGGGATTCCTCGAAAAAATTGAAGATCTTCTTTTCAATCAAAGGAAGGTATATTTAGCTCAAGCCACTATTGAGCGATATTTTTAAGAAACCTAAATTTAATTTTTACTTGCGATAAATGTAGGTAGGTGAAGTTCTGCATTTGGAAAAAAATCGAACTCGAAATTTTAATCAAAGTTAACATTACGATGATAGAGAACAAAAAATTGGGTCCGGCAATTCCGTCTGCCTGTCTGTCTGTCTGTAGAACGATCTACAGCCTAAACGGCTGAACCCCAAAAATAACGGTACTTGCCATACACATTTTTCTACCATCTTAATTATTTCGAAAACGGCTCTAACGATTTTGATAAAAATTTGTGTGTGTACTAATTTGAGCATGGTCTAGATTTTGGCCGAAAAATTATCAAAATATTTTGTTATTAACGGTACCTGCTATACCTACAACCATTTTATTGATTTTCGACTTCCTCATAAACGGCTCAACGGATTTCGATCAAAATTTGTATACAGGATCTCCTTCAAATTCTCAATAATACTGCATTTCAAAATTTTCGAAAAATGGTTTTTTTTTTGATTTTTGGAAAAAAAATATTTTTTTTTGTTGAAAATATTGAATTTTCGAAAACGGGTGGGCAATTTTGTTTTTAAGTTTATATTATTTAATATTTAAAATGTTCATACCAATTTTTTTTTTAGAAAAAATTTATGAATTTTTATATATACAAAATTAAGTGAAAAACGACTTTATAAATACTTATATAATAATAGCAGTTTCCATTAAGAATCTTTTGTATATAATGTGATCGAACATAGGAGCAAGTGCGTGCGATCCAGTCGTGGATTTTATTTTTTTCAAACTAATGCTAGCCACCTACAAAATGCTATAGAGTTATTGCAGTATACACCATTATGTATTATTTTTTTTTGTGATTAAATTTGTTTTTTTTTATAATGACGCTCACACTAAAGGGGTTTTACTACCCTTAAAATGATAAAGCACAGGAAAAGTAGGTAAGTAGGGAAGGATGTAACAGGAGATACCTATGCAGCTGCGAGAGAAAAATAGAGTTGGGTAAAGCATTCCACATTCGAGTTGTACGACTAAAGAAAGAATCTTTGTACCTAACAGGACGTTCGAAGTTGGACTCAAGGGTAAACTGAGTGATGAGCATTCCCAGAAGCGCAAGTATTACGGTTGAATAGTTTGAGGATAGGATGTGAGTGGCAATGGCGCAGTGGATAAAGTGCTTGATTGCTAACTAGGACGTGTAGGTTCGATCCCAACGCTAGGCGCATTCTTTTCTTTACCTCCAATTTTAATTGGATGCCGCCCATGGGTTAAAATGAGACAGTCAATACCTGGTTCTCAAAATCCACTGTGCCAAACTAGTGCCGTGCAATTCAGGTTGCATTCAAAAGACCTTAGGTCTTACAGGCATATAGTTAAATTTAAAAAAAAACCGACTGGTTATTTCATTATCTATAAAATAACGATAAAACAATTACAGGCATGAAATAATGCGACGGTATTCAACATATGTAATTGTTTAAGTTATTGCTCTATCACCTATCATTATTATTTAAGAATAAAGGTTTTTATACCATTTTTTATAAGAAACTTCTGTTTCATCTATCCGCGTTTTTGAATTCTTATGTCTGTTTTTTGTCAATTCGCGGCTAAAATGTATTGCCTGCTCTTTCTTTTGCTTTGTTTAATGAGATACAAATGTTTGCCTCATGGAGTTCATTAATAAGTATATGCTTCTCTTTCTCATAACAGAGCTTATAATTTTTGCTTATGAAACTTACTGCTTATAGGGCCCACACACTGCGCATGCCGGCATGGACAATTCCAAGAATGCACAATCTCGATTTAGCCATACACTATTCAGGCAAACTGCGCAATATTCATTCGTGTGCTTATCGCTGAATAGACAATTTATTACATGTCAAGCTCCGAGCAATTTTGATTGAATTCGTAATAAAAACCGAAAACACCTATTATTTATCGGCGATATTTCTACCATACTTGTAGGCTTATTGAAATCAATAGCTTGACTGTGCAAATGTAGCACATACACCAAACATGCGCAAACAAGAAAATTTCAAACAAAAAATTGAAATCAGTCATGCCGCATGCCCAACCACACACTCCACTCGGAGTTTGCATGCGCAATCACTATATTGCGCATGCAGGCATGTGTTGTGTATGGGCCCTATTAGTCAATAGTATTCAGTAGAGTAAGCATAAAACCGTTTGACCTTTGACGTATGAGCAAATTTAACTTACCTTTGGGGTTGAACCTGTGATTTCGATCCCGGATCAAAAAAAAAAATCTATAATTTTGCGCGAAAAGAACGCGAAAACTGCTCTGTTCTCCAAAAATAGGTAATTTTACTGATTTCGAAAAATATTTCAATCTGAAATTTTCTAACTTTATTGACATTGACATTAATTGTCTTGCCATCATGTCAGAAAGTCAAGCTGCACTAAAGGCACTAAGCTCTTACTCCATCAGCTCAAAACTGGTATGGGTATGTGGGAGCAGACTGAATAAGCTGGGCAAGTATAACAAATTCTCACTTCCTGGGGATTTAGGAATCCAGGGCAATGAAGGGGCAGACTCCCTAGCAAAAATAGGAGCTACGTCAACTTTAATAGGACCAGAGCCATATTGCTGAATAGAAGAAAACGTGATCCAAAACAAGATCAGGTCCGAAGAGGAGATCAAAAGATCAAATATTTGGAATAAACTCCACAGGCGAATAAAATAACACAGGCTAAACTACTACTTCAGAACTACAACCAAAAACGATTCCTATCCTGTATTAACGTAAGTAGGATTGGAGAGCAATGCTCTCTGTAGGTTCCGTAAGCTGCACGAGGAGACACCGGAATACATACTAAGGAGTTGTGAAGCCATCATTGCCAAGAGATACAAATTTCTGGGGCACCACCTAATAAAGGAAAAGGAACTACTCTCTATGGAACACAAATACAAAAATTCCGTACTGTATATTGAGAAATCTCTTCCAGTTCTGTAGGGGGGCACACGGTTGCAGTACATCAATACCCCAAATTCGTTAATTCATTCATGGAGTCGAACAGAGAATCAAATTCGTTAAAAGTTGAATATCTGTCCAAATTTGGGCTGCGATTAATGAAACACGTGTGTATGATGTGCTTTTTTACCGAGAATTTTAGCATAAACCATATTGTGGTTGAAGTTGGTAAGCAACATTATTTCTCATGTATACAGCGAGACCATGGTGGGAAAAATCAATTTATACCCGATTGATCTTAATTGCTCACGAATGTTATTATAGTCGACCCTAAATACACCAACCATTTTAATATCTAAAAACAAGTAAAACACAAGCATAATCTAGGCAAACGTACTTAAGACGCCTAAGTATCAAGTAAGAAGAAGTTTCAGCAATTTAGGCTGCAGATAGACCTCCAGACACACAGTGGTTTGATTTGTATGCAAAGGGCGGTCAAAACTCAAAATTCAATTTTAGATGATAGAAAATAAAATAAATTGTTAAAAAAGTGATTTATTGTAAATATTATTTAATTTTATTAACAATTAAAGCAATAAATTCAAAATATTTGTATACAGTGTCGATTTTTGTGTTTTTTTTTAAAATTTCTTTCGTTAGAGAGCAAAGGGTCTGAGGGAAGAAGTAATCTATTTAATAAATAGATATGTTCGTGTGTTTTTCGATCGGAAAAAATTTACATCTATGTGTTTCGCCTCTGCTGCCTCTTCAGTAAATTAGAAACACCCATATTGTTTCACAATTTGTCCTCCGTGAATAAGAACTTTGTGTATTAAATCTGGCAATGGGTACGAAGGGTATTCTGCAACAATTTCACGAGTTGTACCTTGCATCAACTGAAAGTTTCAAAGCATCATTTGAATTAAGTTTTTTAACTTGTAGATTATCTCTAGACTGGCAATGCCTCAAAACACAAGCAATATCTTCACCGACATCAACGATCTTAGCAATACATCTCCTCTTAGTTCGAGACGAGCTTTACTAAAAATGTGTTTTCTAGTCTCCCTTGACTATTTGGGGGCTTTTTTTTCTTCTGGTTGCTCCTGTGCTTGATAGAATCAAGCCAAACACTATTTGTAGATAAAACTACGTTTTTTTCAGGAACAAGCTTCCAACCTTTTATGAAAGGACTTACATAGCGCACTTATATTTTTCTTGGTCTCTAAGCTTCCAATTTGGTAAGTTTCCTTAAAAATTGTCCACGTTTCATTAATTTTGGCAACACTGCGACCTTTCTTCGAAGTATGCTAAATATTCAAAATATCAATCCGCTTTATCATTTTGATAAAATCGAAAAAATAGTGCAAAAAAGTAGTATATGCTCTTAAAGAGGAAAGATAACCCTAAATTATGGTAAATACATTATTGTGGGATTTTATGGGAATTTAATGTTTCGGCTCTTCATAAAAACACAAAATATGAAGAAAAAGCAAGATATGACCCCTATTGAGGTCAAAATAAAATATATATATATTTAATTTTCAAAGAAAATCATTAAGCTATCGGTATACATTATTTTTCCAAAATTAACGTTAAACAACAGACCAAAAATGGTTAAACCGCAATGTCGTATTTTCAGATTAGGTTTTTTATAAAATTGGGAAAAACACTCAACTTCGTGACGCGACTGACTGCCAATAATTAATTTTATAGAAAAAATCTTACTGTCACTATATTGTCCCGTTATCATTGATAATTAATGCATTAAAAATAAACTGGATCGTAAAAACTTGTTCTTGTAGCTGAAAACTTTAGTGTTACTCACTGACGCTGTTGTTAGGTAGCTAGCCTATATAGTTATTCTATGCAGATTTAAAGCCCATGTAGGTAATTATTACCTTGATTCTTAGTATAATGAATTGTCGAATGCATGATTCAAGGAATAGTTACATAGGTATACCTACCTACAAATGTATATTTAAATGGATTTTAATTATGTAAATTAGGAGGGTAATAATGTAAATATTTACAAGGACATACAATAAAAGTGAATGGTGTATAGGTGGGAAAAATCAATTTTTAAACTTATTTAAACTGACAAAACAATCACTTCAATCTGTTTTTCGAAAAAACGAAGAACGCCATTAGATACCACCGATCAATGAAAATTTTATAAAAAAGTATCTCGAAAATTGTAGAACGGGTGTTGATACAATCATGTTTTTTATTTTTCGTTTTTTGAAAACAAATTTTTTTTGAAATTTTGGTATGCAATTTTTGAAATGAGACTATGAATGTACATGTGAATATAAAATTTAAAATATTTTTTTTAATTGGTTTTAAAAATATTGATTTTCGAAAAAAAAAATTCAATAATTAATTTTAATTTTAAAAAAAAGTTATTTAAAATGTTGATATGCAAAATTAATTTAGCTACTTAGATCTTCTCAGATATAAAATTACACAGATACAGAAATTCAATGTACCGTTACCGAGAAAGCCAAAAATTAAAAAAAAAAAAAACGTTATATGAAAGACACAAAGACACCGTTAATAGACTTTTCCCGTAAACTTAGTTCATATCAAATGACAGCTACTACCAACAAAAAAATTCTCAAAAATTTTAGAGATATATTATTTGTAGGCCTAAAAATTAAATTTCGGTTTCCCCTCTGAAATTTGCAGGTAATCGATTAAGCCGTTTAGGCTGTAGCTCGTTATACATACAGATGGACAGACTGACAGACAGACAGAAATTTTTTGGCGATCACTTTTTTCAGGCTTCTGTATGATCGTAATGGCATGTATGATTGTTAGAATTTTTTTTTTACGAATGCATAACTTGCCTTATAGTAGTACCTATAATCGCAAGTAAAATTTAATTTATTAAATCTTGATATTTTGACTTTTGGCCTATGGGAGAAAACACTGTGAGACAGTTAGACGGAATTGCGAAATTGTTCTCTGTCATCGTAATGTAAAGTTTAATAACAAAACACGATTACCTATTAAAATGTGTTACACCGTAATATTTCCACATATTTTTGAAATGCCGAAGGTATCTATTTAAAAAAAAAAATCATAGGTACATCTGCATATTGCGGCCATTCTCTTACCGAAAGATATTTCTTAGAATAAAATTCGATAGAATTCATACATCATTGCGTAACAATTTTGTAAGAATATTACATTCGTAACTGATTTTTAATGCAAATTCTCTTCTTAAGTTTTTGTACTAAGCGATTTCAATTCTTACAAGTATATCTACTAGAAGTACAAGTAGAAGCTCATCTTGATAAAACACTCGCAGTAGACAAATACCACCCAGTTTAAAGAGATAAAGTTTAACAAATAATTTTCTGTCTTACACAGACTTTTGCTTTACATAATATAGGTACATATATAATCTACCTACACGTGTATAATTTTGGTTTCTCTCAAGTAAAATTCTAAATTAAACTTCATCCTGGAGGACAATTATTATACTCAAATTGTATACATATATATTTAGGACTTGCGGAGTAAAGAAATTAAATTTAGGACTAAACATCAAATTCTCGATCTAGAAAACTTGGGAATAAAAATTAGGTATACACTTAATACGTACATTACTAATGTCTCTTTAGATATTTTGTTTGTTTAATTATTTTGTGTGTTGCATTAAAAAACAAAACAAAAAAAATATCTGCAACGAATGATGTAATAAAATTTGCAACCTTTCTCGCAGGTCCTTTCCATTTGCGTTGCTTTCTTATTTAAATATCAAAAACAAAAGCGAAAACATGACTGTAAAGAAAGTGGGGAAATAAATATTCCAGATTCCCAACGGATGCATAAGGAAAGCTGTGTGGCTATTAAAAAGTCTGGCATATTATTTTGCAAGTGAAAGTCGTGCAAAATGGAAGCACACAGACACAAATCGAAAGGGATTACAGGGTTTTCCTTTCATTTTGCCAAGGATGCATGTTTTCCATTCTTTCAAGAAAAAAAAATAAGATGGAAATCTTTTGAATTTATATGGAATGCATTTCAGTGAAGAGACGGCACAGAAGAGACAGAGGAGCCACATATACTCGTACACCGTAAACAAAATAGCTGCACATTTTTAAATAAAATGAGATTGTTCAATGTTCAGCAAACATAGGGGTATCTGTACGTTAAGAAGCTGCCCGTGTAAAATTTGACCGCCGATTCGCTACTATCTATATACGTATGTGTCGGCTCGGCGCGCGAGTAGAATAAGAAAGTACTCGAGTGAGCGGTAGAAAGGAGCCCATAGAAAAATGGTATACATTCCTTAAAACTATTGAATATTAATAAAATATGGGAAGTCTGAAAACGTTTTCTGAGCCTAAAACAACACAATGTAAATGTATCAACCATCCAGTGCAGACTCACTTGTTTTGTCAGCTAAGTACCTTCCAGCTTCTCTTTGGATAGTGAAATAAATTAAAGGAGAAGTTTAGACCAGGATTGCAGTGACATGTTTGTTGAACTCCACCAAGTTGGTGAAGTATACCCCTTCTTGATCTCTTGCTTGTTTTCAGTAGACTTTCCCAAAAAACTCTATCTTCTGTACCAAAGCCTAGGGCCATATATGTTTCTGGTCTCTTACCCGAAACTAAGTCGGAAGACTTATTGGATCTTTTGATTGCTACCAAAGCTATGGCAAATTGATCATGCGTCAAATGTTCAAAAATAAGTAAACCTAACAGTTTCGTAGCCTATTTCAAAATAATTGCTCCAAATTCTCTGTTCGTACTCATATGTAGTAGTTCTTGGCCCCCTAATACATTGGTGAAAGAATTTATAGCCCCGTTGAGAAAGAAATATATTATAAATTCGGCTTCTAGTTTAAATTTAAATTCAAAAAACTGCCCAGGTTCTGCCTCTACTATGCCTCTAATGTAGGAGGTCTTCGAAGCAAAACTTCCAAGACATATAATAATTCCCTATCTTTGCCATACGATGTTTTTGCCCTGACTGAGACTTGGCTTAATGCATGAATTTTAGACACAGAACTTTTTGGTAGCGAGTTCTTAGTTTACTGAAAGGATCGTCATGCTGATATTATGAATTCCGTTGGTGGCCGAGTACTTATTGCTGTAAGAAGTAATTTCTGCTCTACACAAATAGTCTTCCCATTCAATCTGACAATTGAACTGTTGTGCGTCACAATAACTAAGGAATCTTTAGTCTTGTTTGTTTTAAATATTTATATTCCACCTAGAAGTCCTGTTTCAGTATACACTGAATTCTCTTTAGCACTTGATTTTATTTATAGCTTAGCTAGCATTGACAGTAATATCCTTCTATTAGGGGATTTTAATCTTCCTCGCATTGATTGGGTTCCCTCTGATTATGAATCCTATTTTGAAGCTTCCACAAGTTCATCCCAACAGGAGCTCCAAATGTTGGATAATATTATATTTACGGATTAATATCAAGTTAGCTCTATACACAATTTTCAAGATAGACAACTTGACATTGTATTCTCATCTGACCCCGTTAGTACAATAGCGGTAGAATCAACTTCTGCTTTATCTAACATATATCGTTATCACCCACCTTTTGACATTTTTCTTGACTTGAGGGGTCATTTACCAGAAAATAGTAATCCTCATGACTGCTCTTATAGTTTTTTACTTTCGCAAAGGTGATTTTCAACAGCTTTTGGATAGTTTAATAAACTCCGGTATAGAACATTTACCGATTCCGAATGATCTTGACTCTATGAACTATCTCAAGCTTCTATTCTATTTTGATGAGATGCATTAATGAAACAGTTCCAAAAACAAGATCTATTCCCTCTAATTCTTCTTGTCATCCTTGGTTCACAAAAGAACTGAAATGTATCTGAAATAAAAGAAATAAGGCTTGGAAAAAATACATTAGGTTCATGACGGTAGAGAATCAAGTAGTTTACATTTCTCTTTTTGAAGAATTCAAAAAACTCTCTTTCGAACTCTATAGCGAATATCTGGAAACCATGGGGCGTTCTTTGAAGTTAGACCCGAAAAACTTCTGGAAATTTATAAACTCTAAAAGGAAATGTGACGGGTATCCAGTAAACCTCATTTATTATGACGTAATCTTGAATACAACTACTGAAATCTGAGAGGATTAGCAAGTAATTTTAACCAATCCTTCATTGATTCTCCTGTAGTTGTTGACGAAAACTACTTTCATTTTTTACGAAATTGTCCTCAAGTATCATTTAAGAATATAACAATAGAGCGTGAAAAAATGTTGAGCTTTTTGTCGCATTTAAAAGAGGACTATTCTATTGGACCTGATGGATTACCACCTGCTGTATTAAACAAATGTAGGTCCATTTTAGCTCTTCCTCTGAGAAAAATTTTTGAACTATCTTTGAAATTAGGTAAATTTCCTTCAGTTTGGAAGAAGGCATTTATAACCCCAGTATTTAAAAAGGGAGTCAAAACCAATATTATAAACTATAGACCAATTTCTAAACTTTCTTGCATTCCAAAGTTGTTCGAACTAGTTGTATGTGATAGTTTGACATTTATATGTAAAAATATTATCTGCAACCAACAACATGGTTTTATGCAGAAACGTTCTACTGTTGCTAATCTAGTTGTATTTTTGAATAAATGTTTAAACTCCCTAGAAAGCGGTCAAGAAGTTGATTGTGTATACACTGACTTTTCGAAAACGTTTGATCAATTGTCTCATGAGATTATCAAGTTTAAACTTAATTCATACGTATTCCTCCATCTTTCATCAAGTGGATATCCTTGTATCTTGAAGATAGGTTATATCAAGTCATATTAAGAAATTCTTACTCAAGACCCTTTATTGCCAAAATCGGTGTTCCGCATGGAAGCCGTCTTGGACCATTACTCTTTACATTGGCTATTAATGATGCTCCTCTTTGTGTACGCAATAGCGAAATTCTTATCTTTGCAGACGATATGAAGATTTATAAAAATATATCATCTCCAAGGGATCGAACTCTATTGCAGGATGATATTAACCACTTTGTCTTGTGGTGTGAAAAGAACAATTTGAATCTTAACCTGGCAAAATGTCAAACAATGACATTTTCGAAAAAACGTTCTCCTTCTTCTCAAGACTATGTTATCTCACGCCACATTTTAACTCGTGTTATAACTGTAAAGGACCTTGGAGTTCTCTTTACGCCCAATTTAGACTTTTCTGCCCATATTAATTTCATCGTTAACAAAGCCAATTTAATGTTAGGTTTTATGAAACGTTGGTCCAAAGAATTTGTTGATCCAAATGTTACCCGTGCTTAATACAACTGCTTGGTTCCTCCACATATTGAGTATGCATCGCAGGTTTGGACACCTCTTTACGATTTTCATATTGAGAGATTAGAATCTGTTCAAAGAAACTTTACTTGTTTCGCATTGAAAGGGCTTCAATGGAGTGATCCTTCTAATGGCATCCCTTAGGATCAACGTTTATCTATTCTTCAAATGCAAACACTGGCACAGAGAAGAACAAACAATGATTTGGTATTCTTCCACCAAATAATAACAGGTGTCACAGATGCACCAGACCTACTATGTTCAGTATTTTTTTTAATTATCGGGGTGGAGGTTATAATCTTCGTGTATTTGACTTATTAAAGTCCCAACACATAGGACCAACTGTGGGATGCATGAGCCCTTGACACGTATGGATGGACTTTTAAATTGGAATTCAAACGTTTTTGATTTCAATATCAGTAAAATTAAATTAAAAAATCTACTCAAAACCACTGTTCCACAATCCTAAATGTTTTTTTTATTTATTGTTTTGTATTGACGTAATATTATATGTTATATTTTCATGTTGTACTGTTATTTGTAATAGAGTTTGCCTACTAATAACTAACACTGCACTAAATGATGAGCCGGTGGTATAACATAATGGTTTGCCATTAATCGCAAGACGGAGCTTGCTATAAGCTCTCTTCGACCAATTCTGATAGTGTGTAAAAATGAACGTGGACCCAAAAATGCAAAAATGGTTCCGTCGACGGGAAAGGTTATAGTTTCGGTTTTCTGGGATTCCCACGACGTAATCTTCATTGATTATTTGGAAAAGGGAAAACCAATTACCGGGAACTACTTAGCCAATTTATTGGATAGATTCAAGATAGAATTGGTGGAAAAGCGGGCTCATATGAAGAAGAAAAAAGTTCAGCTTCATCACGACACTGCTCCAGCACACTCATCCGCAGTAGCAAAAGCAAAATTAACTGAATTGCGCTTTGAACTGCTACCTCATCCAAAATATTCTCCGAATTTGGCTCCCTGTGATTTTTTCCTATTTCAAAATATGAAGAAATGGCTTGGTAGAAAAAGATTTTCATCAAATTATTGATGCAACAAATACATATTTTTTTTGATAAAACTTATTTTTGGAAGTGGTAAAAAGGTTGGAATATGGTTTGAGGAAGTGCATATCTCTAAAAGGACACTATGTTGAAAAATAAAATGAATTTAAAAAAATAAGACCATTCTTTCATTTCAAAGTCACTGACTTATCGAACAACCCTCGTATGTGCCTATAAAGATGGATATTCTTCATGTAGTATTCAAATTTAATGTTAAACTTTGTCGACATGAATATTATAAAATGTAGAATTTATGACACATTTGTACGATTGCTTAATTGATAGACTAACACGTAATGCAGAATTTCGAACACGTTTATACGATCACGTTCGTAAAATGTTATAAGATGCACGCCATTATATAAATACAGACTTTCACGGATGCCATGATTTTCCCCGGAATCGAAAGAAAACGAAATACATCTGACTTCAATGCACAGTACACTCCTTAATATAAGACAATAATTCAGCTGCACATTTAAACAACCTTATGTCTGACACTCGTATCTAGTGTACCATACCTTCCTCAAATGCACCCATGTGCGCTGTATTGTAAAATGCACTTAGAAATCTCAATTTTTCACAGCTTTTATTGTGTTTACTTGGTACAACAACATAAGATTCATATGAAAGGAGGGCTCTACCATGTTCGTTGGCATTAACTATCTGCATGATATACATATGTACTATATTGTTGTATAGCACATACTTCTATTGCAATTGAAGTAAGGTGTTTTTTAGTTTCCATCTTCGGTGATTGTTGACTTCTGTGATCGGAAAAAATAGAATGAAATTGAAGTTTTCAGGGTGGGGTTTTTTGAGAGATTTTGAAGTTGATAGACAGTTGTAGCTGTTTGTACATATATTTAAATGGATAAAACAATGGAAAAAAGGTTAACAGGCGATAGAGTAGCAGATGATAGACAACATAAGATATCGCAGTATTTAAAAGTATTAAATAAAATGAATAGAAAGTCACATTTGATTGACATTTACTTGATTATTTATATATTTTGAGGATTTGCAAAAACTTGCTTAATTTGAATTGACATGGGCCTTAAGTAATAGTTATATTGAAGACATTTTAAACAATCGATATTGGTACACTCAATATTTTTCTTTCTTATGATTATAGATAAGGGTTAGCAAAATAATTGGATTTAACTTCATTTAAAGGAAACAATTGCTATTTTTCATCAATTTGGTATAGAGGGGGCAAGACACACTACTTTGGCTTCAAAATGGTTTAAGGGAAAATAAAACACGACAATATTATGAAACAAATTAGAGGAAGAAAAGAGTTTCTAATTTTAATTTCGCTTTGTATGAATAAGTATGAAAGTATGATTACTGCGCTTGATATTTCAAAAGCATTTGGCAGAGTTTGGCAACAAGCTCTTTATCGAAAATGCGTTCACTTGGTGTCGATGAACCTCTTCTTCGTTGGACTAAAAATTACCTTTCGGACCGCTCAATAAAAATCGTATTGGACGGCTTCAAGTCTGAAGTTCACAAAATGAATGCTGGTGTGCCCCAGGGTTCCCTTCTGCCTTCGACACTCTTGCTCTTGTTGATCAATGATCTCTTGTGTAAAACATCTAATCTAATACATATATTGTTTTGCTGACGACAGCACTCTCAGCTTTTCATATTAGTTTTTAGATTTACACCCATGTCATTCGGATGTGGAACTTCAACAGCAGAGTATGATAAACTCATTAAATTCTGATCTCAATAGCATTGTCCAATGGGAAATAAGAAATCGTATTGAATTTAATGCTTCAAAAACTCAATGCTGTGTCCTGTCGTAACCCTTTCCAATACCGTTGTCTATGAGCGACGTTTGCAACTCGCTTACGTAAAAAAAAAACCTGCTTAGCTCAAAACAGTTACATATCCCCGTGTATTTTTGTACACAAAATCCCTCGCTTAAGAGTAAAAATGCGGTTTATCACTGAAGAAAAATACCCTAAAATTCTATTTTTCTGTAGAAAATAACTCAACTAAGTGAGAAATTAACAAACAAAATTAAACGGGTGCTGAATTGTTCCATTTTTTTAAACGTTCACCTTCACCACATCTATTCATATAACACATATTTAAATGGTAAGTTTTATAAGCGGAAAGAAATTACAATTAACACAAGTTATTTTTCAGCTATATAAGTTCGACAGACATGAATGCTAAAAATTGTTTCGTAATACGAAGACTGCTTTACTAAAATATTTCTTTAGTTATTCAAGACCCGTTTAAGTGAAATATATTTTTCACTTGTCCCAGGTCCGCTTGAGTGATTTTTTTTTGTCGTTTCGTTCGTTTAAGCGGGTTACACTGTATCGGTATTTGTTTAGACAGAGATCTGTTGAAATAGCCAAATGCAAATTTTTATATTTTTTTTTTTAAATCGAAACTTATTTTGAAAATTTTCGTATGCAGTTAGTTTTATTAACAATTTTAGGGGCATTTTTATAAAAAATTATTTTAATCGGTTCATCCAACATTGAGAAATCGAAAATATGGAAAGTGTTTCTATGGGATCTACCGTTAATAAGTACGCAAAAAAAATATTTGTATACTTGAAAGTGAACTGTTCTAATTTAAGAACACACACATTTTTTTATAAAAATTCTTGGAGCTGTTTTCGAGAAATAAATTTTTTTCTTAACCGTTTTTTAACATTTGTATGGGAGGTACCGTTGCTTTTTATTTTAGAAAAATGATTTTTTTAACTGTTCAAGATAATGTCAAAAAACCACCAAATACGAAGTTTCGAATAAAATCTATTGAGTCGTTTTCGAAATTTTGAGTTTTCAAAAAAAAATAATTTCCAAAAAAATTTGTTTGAAAAATGTTGGAATACAATAGTGTTTAAACTTTCTAGGAGCTTCTGCGTAAGAACTTTCAAAAAAAAAAACAAATTAACCGTTTCCGAGGAAATCGAAAACCAAAAAAAAATGAATCTAACGGGTGATTTTTTTGCTACTTGGTTTTGACGTTTATATTTTTGACAGATCACACATGACAAATTCCACGAACATTTGACATTTCGATTCAGTGTTGTTTGCCATTTCATCATGAATAGACTTACGCCTGAACAACGTTTGCAAATTATTGAAATTTATTATCAAAATTCGTGCTCTGTGAAAAATGTGTTTCGCAAGCTACGTCCGTTTCAGCGACGAGGCTCATTTTTGGCTAAATGGATACGTGAATAAGCAGAATTGCCGTATTTGGAGTGAAGAGCAGCCAGAGGCAATTCAGCAGCTACCAATGCATCCCGAAAAATGCACTGTTTGGTGCGGTTTATGGGCAGGCGGCATCCTTGGGCCGTACTTCTTCAAGGACGATGAAGGCCGCAGGGTTACGGTCAATGGAGAAAGGTACCGTTGGATGATAACAGATTTTTTTTGCCGAAAATGCAAGAATTGAACTCGGTCGACATGTGGTTCCAACAGGACGGTGCCACATGCCACACTGCACGCGAAACCATGCATCAATTGAAAGGCGAATTTGGTGAGCAGTTGATCTCACGTTTTAGCGCAGTAAATTGGCCACCAAGATCATGTGATTTGACCCCGTTAGACTATTTTTTGTGGGGCTATGTTAAGTCTATTGTCTATGGGGACAAGCCAAACACGATTGCTGCCTTGGAAGCCAACATTGAACGCGTCATTGGTGAGATTCCGGCCGAAATGTGTGAAAAAGTTTGCCAAAATTGGACCTTCAGAATGGACCACCTGAAGCGTAGCCGCGGGCAACATTGTGAAATTATTTTTAAAAAGTAAATGGCAGAAATTGATTTATCGATCCAAATAAAAATTTCATTCACTTTTTACAAGTTTCTGTGTTTTTTAGAATTTTCAAAAACCAAGCTCTTAAAAAATCACCGTTTACTTGAGGTACTAAAAAATAACAATTTTTTTCCAAAAAAAATAATCAAAAGGTACCCCTATTCTTCATTAATGAACTGATTTTTTTTTATAAAAATCGTTGGAGCCGTTTTTGAGCAAAATAAGGTGTTTGTTTTTGGCCCAAAAAAATTAATGGGAGCTACTGTTATTTGTCATCTTAAAAAAAATAAAAAAAACGTGGGAACATATTACCGAAAAAACAATCAAGTATCAAGTTTGAAGCAAATCTATTCAAACGTTTAGGCTGTAGACTCGAGGACAGACAGACAGAATGACAGACAGAGAAACAGGCGGAATTGGTGTACCCACTTTTTTGGTGTTCTCTATGATCGTAATGTCATGTTTGATTGTTAGAAAAAAAAATGTTTACGAATACATAACTTGCCTTATACTACCTATAATCGGAAGTAAAAATAATACAGTAGACACTCGATATGGTGAAATAATAAAAACCAGCCATGTTCACCATTTCGAGAGAGAATTTTTATTAATTTTTCAAAGCTAAATTTAAAAACTACATTCATTGAGTAGTGTGAAGTACTCACAGCTTTTTTAATAATTCTTTAGCGTAAATAATCAATTTTACAAACATAGTTGATAGTATTTAAATTTTCTTTGAAAAAATGTCATCAATAAAACAAAAAAAGGAACATTTCATATCACGTGTATAACAAAAAAAAAAAACACATAAAATAAAACTTTATGACTCATAAAAACAACAACAGACAAATTAATGAAAATTAATATTAAGTATCGGGTACAAAGGTAGAAATAAAGTTTTGTAGGTACTCGTAGAACAAAAAATTAAAATGTAAAAAAATGAAGTCTTTCCTAATTTTAAAATTGTTTTGGACAGCTTTTTTTTTTAATGTCTTAAAACTAAAATGTCAGAATAATCCTCATTATTATGTACCGCCCATTTAATGACATTATCAATATAAATAACAGCATCTTTTGATGAAATAGGACACAGACATAGAATAGTTTATGGTTAAAGCGACATGAAACTAAACGGTAAAACCCTATCGACAAGCTATGGACGCATTTTAGATAGAAAATTCTGAGAAAAAAATTAGTGTTCACTATATCGAGATTTTTCTTGTTCACTATTTAGATTATCCTGAATAAAATTGTGTGAGTTCACTATATTGGATAGTTCATTCGAACGAGATTCACTATATCGAGCGTCTACTGTAATTAAAAAAAAGTGTTTGATCTTTATGAAAACTATCCAAAATTTTGTAAAGTAAAAAAAAAGGATTAAGTAAAGTAGGTATGTGTTTCATAGTGCAGTCATTTTAGACATTTTAAACCCCAATATGCGGAAAAATTCCTAGTGAGCCTAAAAATTGTTCCTAGTAATATTATCTGAGAAAGCATCACTATCTGGTAATAATTCAGTACATACAAAACCTGTATCATTATGAATAAACTGATTAACAGCAGAAAACAACTAAAATAACGTGTTTAACACACAGTTGAAATAATTTTCAACTGAACTAAACACAGTCTGACAGGCAGTAGCAGGTATAAAGGGACGGGTCTCGGAACAATGAAATACGGAACATCTGCCAGTGGAGGTCATTTGGATAAGTTATTGTAAATTTTACTAAGTTCCTAAACCTCTATAAGATAAGTATATTTTTCCCGAAATGTCCAAATATCAGATAAAAGTTTTAACATTAATAAAAATCAAAATAGAGCAATAGCAATAGAGTTTACGCCATGGTGTACCGTATACAATACCGTATGTGAGTGCATTCTAGTCGCTTTCTCAGCGCTCTACTCAGAAAACGGTTGATGTTACAGAAAAAATGCATAAGACATTTTTTGTAGATAATTTTACTATTTTTATATTGACCACTATTGACCTCCGAGCAATAGGTTGCGAGATATTTGCGAAAAACTGATTTTCGTGACCTTTTGACTTTCATAACTTTTTTAGCCGACACGATATCGGTGATGATATAAAAACACCTATACCTACGAGCTGCGCCATCTAGTTGAATTTTAATTGGAGAACGGCTGAGCAACGATAAAGTTATTCAAATTGTGATTTGGAAATTTCAAACTAAGAAACATTTTTTTTTTAATTAAATAAAGAAAATACATTTTATTATTGAACTTTTGTAAGATATACTAATGTATCTACAAAAATAGAACAGAAAGAGATATTCACCTTTTAGGCATTTAATCTTAATTAATTATGATTAATTAAATTTCGTTGGAAGTAATGTGAATTCATTAATTTATATTTTCCCACGGATCAACAATAGACAATATAAAATACTGCATAAGAACATAGAGTCCAAAAATAACTGGCAAAATTTAATTCTGCTACAAAAAAAATTAACAATTAAATGTCTACTCATGAATATTATAACCATTCGATTGAGAAATAAAATTAAAAAGACTTATCCCATTCTAAATGTAATAAACCTAATTTATTGTGAATATAATATCACAAATTCATCATAAAAAACCTATAATCATCTATAAAGTGATATCACTGTTCTTTTTTATATACGAGTATACGTACCTACCTATAAATATATTTTCGTACATAATAAACACAAAATGTATGTTCATGATGATTCAATGAGATTGTAATGAATGAATCTCTTTAAAAATGTAAACGAAATTTCGCTCTGGTAAATAATTTAATTTATTATTCTCAAAAGTATAAAGTTGTTCCAAAACAAGCCGCTCCAACCTCAGTCCTAGTATTTTTATGAGTCACTAGCTGCACCCCGCTGTGGTTGTATGGATATGCGTGCCTAAACTAAAACAAAACAGCTTGCTTGTCTTTACTCTGTACTCCTGGTTTGGCGTAGAGCTTTCGTGTTGTCTTCGGTTTACTGGAATACTGGAGTGGATATTGGAACGGCAGCTGCGTGCTGTGTGTATGTGTGTTAGCTATTTTGGCTTCTTGTGTGAATAAACACATATGTTATATGTGCTCTATGCAAAATTAAAACAAATCTATCCCACGGGAACCATACATTTTACTGGCATAAAACGTAATATATGTGCTATTCTAGACTATAATCTATATCTGCGCCATATTTCATCTAGATTCCTTCAGATGTTCAGGCGTGATTGAGTAACAAACATTAATTAATCCAATCTTTCACATTAATAAAATACTAGCATATACCCGTGCGATGCTACGGACCCACTGGAATCTAATGAAATCATATCAACCTACAAAATTTCATTAAAAACCACTCAGTCGTTCAGTGTAGGCACAAACGACGAACATACTCGCCCAGCATACTCGCACTCGCTGTGTTCTTCTTGTATATGGGCTTGTTCGCGAGCCGCTAACTGTTGGCGAAAAATTTAGATTTTGTCGTGTTCGTTGGCTTCGATGTTCGTCGTGTATGGTCATGTTAGCGAACAAAGCGAAAATTTTATATTGGATTCAAAAAGTGAGAACTACAAAAATAAATCATGGCTAATCTTCCAACTGCTTACCAAATTTCATTAAAATCCATTCACTGGTTGAGGCATGAAAGGGGAACAAACACCCAAGTATAATTTTTTTTTTCATATTTAAGGATCCCCTATAGGAACTGTTAATTTTTTCTGGATATCCACCTACCAATCAAATTTCATGAAAATCCGTGAATAACGGCTTGTGAATAAAGGCTATGTTGGCTATTTGTAGAATGATCTCTATGAAATATTTAAAAGAACCTTTCCATGGGAACCATACACTTTTTCCGGGATAAAGATTAGCCTGTTTCTTATTCCGGAATATAATATATCTCTGTACCAAATTTAACCCAGATCCGTTCAGCCGTTCCGGAGTTATTGAGCAACAAACATCCATACATCCATCTATCCAAACTTTGACATTTATAATATTAGTAGGAAGTAGGATTAGTAGTTTAAGGTTAAAATACAACATTCAATTTATTTGTTAATTTTTGTAGTTATTTAAATCTTTTCTCAACTATATGAAGGTTAGAGCTATATTTTCGTATGGACTGGTTGGTCATTTCGTAAACAAAATAGTTACTGTCTTTTGGGTATTATTAGGTATTTTAAGTAGTTTAAATTACTTTTAGTTAGTATAAGTTAGTTGTATCTAGTTTTAATTATTTTTAGTCTATTTTTAGGTTTAGTTTATAAGTAAAATAGAAAAATATGTAAAGATACCGAGTTTTTTGGCAATAACTTTTCTTGGTTTAAAAAAAAAATTAATAATTAGATTTAATTAAAATAGTTTTTAGGTCAAAAGACATTAGTATTAACAGATATAGTTTAGTTTAGAGCGCCCGTAAAGGGCCAGTAAATTAGTTGTAAGTTATTGATAATTAGGCTAGTTTTAAACATTTTTGTCTAGCTTTAAGATAGTTATAAGTTATTATTAAATAAAAATGAAATTACAAAAAAAACAGTTACTGACTTAATAAGTGTTTCAGAGGATATAAGGAAATGTATTGATAAGGATATAATGTCAAGTTTTTACTAGCCCTAGACTTTTCGATAGCATTCAACTTTGTGTGTGAAAAACTTTCTTGATTTTATCTTTTTTTTTTAACTTATTTTCTCTCATTTAACTAAATGGAAGAACACAAGAAGTTGAACTTAAAAAAGTCTGTTCCAACTTTTTATCAAACAAAGTGGTTTTCAAGACCTATTCTCCACAAACCTCAAATGTCAAAATTTATAATGAAGAACTGATGTTTGGAGAGTACTAGTCTTTAATATAAATTCTTATGCGGGTTAGCAAACACTTTCCATACACATTTGGGGGTGCCCGTGGCGCGATAGATGTATGCTCGCCTGTCAACCTCGTTGTCGCAGGTTCGTTTCCTGCCGTTGTCTACGTGGTCTTATTTTTCATTAAAAACTAATTCTAAAATTGGAATAAAATGAGTTGCTGGGTTACTCATCCATGTTGTTCAGGCATTACACTAACAGCATGTGATTGAGTAAGCTAGTATTCCCATACAATATGACAACGTTATAAATAAAACAATGCGAATTAAGAGACATATTTAAATAAGATACATTTGAGACAACAACCACCTCTAGTCTCAGAACATCGCGCCACACATCTTTCCTATCCTTCTATCTGTTCTCTCTCACGCCCGCGCTGTGCTAAAAAACATATAAAGGGTAACATCATAATACCTTGAGCGCGTGTAAATTATAAACAAAAAAAATCGCAACCACCACCGTCATTTCCAACTGTTTGACATTTCGCATGGAAACATAAAGGGTTGTCCATTTGCGCATTCAAAAGTAAATAAAACACATATAAAATATTTTTTTCATGATATTTCTCTTTTATTATTGAACGTTGACATTATGTGTGAAACACTACATCATTTAAATGAGCACCACGCGAATTGTTGCAAGCATCGATTCTTTTGAGGTAATTTTCGACCACTTTTTGACACATATTGGGCGGTATCTCAGCCATAACTTGACGAATGTTGGTTTTCAAGTGCTCGAGATTTAAAGGTTTATATGCATAAACACGGTCTTTGGCGTAGCCTCACAAAAAAAAGTCCAGCGGTGTCAAATCGCATGATCATGGTGGCCAGTTGATATCGCCACGACAAGAAATTACGCGGCCAGGAAATGTGTCTTTGCAATAAAGCCATATTCGCTCGAGTTGTATGGCATGTGGCACCGTCTTGTTGAAACCACATATTCTCCAAGTCGTATTCTTCAATAGCAGGCAAAAAAAAATCGGTTATCATATGACCATAACGCTCCGAATTGACGGTGACAGTCGATCCATCGTCGTTTTCGAAGAAGTAAGGTCCAATCATACCTCCGGACTAAAGAGCGCCCCAAACAGTGACTTTTTGTGGATGGAATGTCCTCTCTTCAATTACTTGAGGATTCTCAGAACCCCAAATACGACAATTTTGTTTATTAACATACCCACCGAGTGAGAAATGTGCTTCGTCACTGAAGAATATTTTGTTCGAAAACTCGCCGTCCACCGCCTTGCTCAAGCACCAATTCGACGTATCTACGACGTTGTGAATGGTCAGCTGGCTTCAGTTGTTGTGTGAGCTGGTCTTTATATGGATGTAGGTGTAGATCCAAAAGCAAAATACCCCCTAATGTGCCGTAAGACTGTCCTAATTCCTGAGAACCACGAGGAATCGACAAAATCGGGTCTTCGGTACGAGCGAAACGATGATGCCATGCCTTACAGTATCTGTAATCAATCCAGTCTCTTCAAATTTCTTCACATTATGTGACTGTGGCAGAATCACCATTTTTATAGTAGGTTTTAACAGTTTTTATGCGTTGTGCGATAGTTAAGCGATCCATTTTCGTAAATGTCAGACTTTCAACTGAAAAATTGGTTTAACAACTTAGTTTGACAGATGTCGAATTCCAGCCCTATACTTTTGAAACCGCGAAATGGATAACCCTTTATATATATGTATTTCATAGATTTAGTGAATGCAAGGATAGTATTTTTGTACAAATTGTGCATAGATCCTGTTTTGCATTTCGTGCAATATTAATCATACTGAGGCACACATCATTTCTGCGACTATAATTGTTATTCATTTCAATAAATATGTGTGAACACTATGTACATGCACGTATGTACATATAAGTTAATTGCAATAAGTAGTTATTTTAACCTCGAGGAATTATACTTACTGAAGTAGGTTGTAGATATTAACAATTAAATAATAATAAGGCACCTTCAGCATTTCAGAGAAACGTCATTTCGTTGTTAATTTTCTATTTTTAGATATTTTCTCATATGATGTTATGGAGAGAAATGTGGTTACATGGTATGTGGTATTGATATCAATAAAAAATGCATTGTTTTTCTTAAATTTTAACAAAAAATAAATAAATGCATGAGTGTATTTTTTTTATAATCTACACGCGCTTCAAGGGATTATGATTACCCTTTTAAATGTTTCAACACATCGCGGTCGTGAAGTGAAGGAAGAGAATGTTCTGAGTCTGAAGGTGGTGGTTGTCTCAGATTTTTATCTTCAATGATAGTGGCTGAACTAATGCGGAGAAAATGGTGTGTCTAATTTTGTGTGTCCCTTATAATTCGCATTATTTTATTCGTTGTAATAATTGGTGGGTACACTAATTTTTGCTCAGTCACAAGTTGTTAGTGTTATGCCAGAACAGCATGTAAATGAGTAAACCAGCAACTAATTGATGACAATTTTTTTTAGAAGTTTTTTTTTTTAATGGAATTAAGAAGACATAGACGACAGTAGGGATCGAACCTGAGACCATGAGGTTGGCATTCGAGCACACAACCATCGCACCCCGAAATGACGAACTTGCCCTTGCGAGGGTCAACCATATATAATGCGAGCTCAAATGAGATTATTTATAAGCCTTCAACAGGCCAGCAAAATGCTTTAAATTTATGGAAAGATAAATTTCCAATCTTCCTCTTTAAATTTTTAAAAATTATTTTGTATAACGAAATTGGTTAATCTATGACGCCATGCCATCTTGGCGACCTCATGTCCTATAAATCTTGAAGAATTACAATACAAAAATAAGAAAAAAATCATTTAAATCTTCATAGGAACCACATAGCTGTGCAAATCGAACTAACCTATTTCCATATCGAAATGAACAAATTCATCGGGAAAGTGAATTTTTCGCTTGGGTTGACACAGATGAAGCTGGCTGTCTGACTTCTACATCATAAGAAAAAATAAAACACAATTTGCATTTTAAACTGTGTTTTCAAAATTAATCTATGAGAGATTAACGTTCAGTGAAAACGTAGTAAAAGACTTTTATATATTACAACCACTTCTGGAAATCAAACTTACCTAATTAACATATCATTAAATTATGGAATTTGAGCTTGCGATTTTAAATGCCGGATTTACAGGAGTGACAAATTGCCATTAATTCATGCCATTAAACAGGCAAAATAATGGTAAAATGAAATCAATAATAATAAGCTTTTACACGGGGCAAAATAATGACTGTTTGATTGATAATGGCAATCTACCACCAAAGAATGAGAATGAACTTCTTCCTCGCGGTATGCCATTATTTTGAAAATGGTGTCATTGTGCATTTACATGACTCCATTTTAATGGCAATATTTAATGCCAGTTTTCCCTGCCATTTTTTTCTTATGACGAAAATAATGACAAATTTTCAAACCATTTACACGATTGTGTCATTAATGTCAATAAAATGGAAGAAATAATGGCAATTTGTCACTAGTGTAAATCCGGCATAAGCACGTGAGTGAGGGACGTATGTGGTGCCGGGGTATACAAAATTGCTCAGTTTGCAAGTTATCGCCTTTTCTTCTTTGTAAATTTACGTTATGGTACGATTGAACTTTTCTAAATGTTTGAAGAAAGTTTAAATCTATTAAATATCGCAGTGTCTAAAGTATCTTGTAACCGAAAGGAGTCCAAAACGGAAAAGTGGACTAAAAATCACTGTGGTGTAAAAGCAGTAAAGGAAACCTTCACGCAATTACTAGAAACGATTGAAGGTGTAGTGGCACCTGGTATGTTGATTTCCACGCCACCTGGAAGTCAGCGCGTGGACTAGCAATTTGAGATAGATTTAGATTATTTTTTCGATTTGACGTTCAATCTTTCCCATAAGAGAAAAACAAAAAAAGGGTCTCATTAATATTGATTTTTTGATTAAGTTTATATGAACAGATATTAATATTTTGACAGTAATAAACTACACAAGCGTAAAATTAATCGAAATTGATAACTTTAATGCTTTACTTTTAAAATGGAAAATGGTGAAAAACAACTTTTCAACTTGAAACGAAAAAACTATACAGGGTCGCACTTTTCAAATAATTCAACGTTTGTTTAGGGAAAGAAATGTTTTCATTAAAGATACAATTTTGTTTAGTTTTAAAACTAAAAAATCACTGATTTTTGTTTGTATAATAATTCATCGAAAGTCTAAAATTTTTTGATAAGCTGAAAAATTTCATTTTTTCAAAAGATATATTTTATATCAACAAAAGCTTAAAAAATTAAAAACTCCATGTCAAAATTTAGCAACAAAATTAATGAACATTTGTATTGGATGCACGTAATAAGCTGTTCTTATATGTTTTTGTTTATTGAATAAGATATGTTTTTAGATCTTAAAAAAAAAGGAATTATATTAATTAATTTCACGAACGACAAATTATTTCATTAATTTTCTGCTTTCTTTACAAAAACAACTTTATCGTCCAAGCACGAGCAGTGGTTTCAAGAAATCAGGTTTCTGAATTAATCTCGCTGAGCTATGGGGTCCCACAGGGATCTATTTTGGGACCTCTTCTTTTCTCGGTGTATGTTAACGGCTTGCCACATTCAGTTAAGTACTGTGAGGCACGAATGTTTGCGACGATGTTCAGCTTATTATAAGTGTCATCTTGGCTTCATAGAAGACAGTGTTAATAGTATTAACGAAGACCTAAGTGCAATTTTTTAGTTATCTAATTATTGTTGCCTCATTCTTAATCCATCTAAAAAATGTCTTGTTGTTTCCTACCCTAGATTTGTCCTATTTCCCTTCTCTTGAACTCAAAGGAACACCCGCAGAGTATGTAGATAAAGCAAGGTATTTGGGAATTTTTTTTAACAGAAACCTGACTTGGAATAATCACCTCAATGCTATTGTGGGAAAAGCATACGCAGCTTTAATGAATCTGACAGCTTTTGTAAAATTTACAAAAAATGCTAGACAAATCACTTATCGTGCCTATTTTGACGTAGTGTTATGAAATCTTCACCAACTGCGATGCTGGGAGTCTGAGGCGACTTAACGTTGTCTTAAATAATTTTTCCCGCTATGTATATTGCTTAGGAAGATATTGTCAGATATCGCCTTATTCAAAAATTGTATAAATGTTAGTTTTCTTAGCCTCTTCAAAACACTGACTTTAATAACTTCTTGAAGTGAAACTTCTTTGCAACCTGACAACATGACACGACACGACAGGCCCTCAAAAAAAATGTGTACCCACAATATTGTTCTTTCTTTCTATGACTTTCTCTGTCCACTTTCTCTGACCCTTTCGGGTTTCTCTGTGAAATACATTAAATGTCAAATAGAAAAAATCTATCTCCAATTGCAAGTTCACGCGCTGGCTTCCAGGTGGCGTGGAACGCAACTTAGCAGGTGCAAATAGTTATTTTAAAATTGGGGAACCGTTGCATAGTGATAAAAAAGTGATTTCATTGAATTTAATGAAATTAATTTGAAAATAATAATAAAATGGAAAAAAGTAAACAATATTTTAATTTTCCAAAAAATTTAATGCACCCTATTAAAGTTGTTTGTACACTATGTCCCTTTCAAATCCAGTTTTTAATAAAAAAAAAAACTTGATGGTACAAGGGTAATTTTTTTTTTTCATTTATGTATACGTATACAATATAATACAATAAAAACTAAAGCGCCAAACAAATCCGGATAAATACCAACAAACACGAAGTCTTGTTAGCTTGTTGAGTCAAGTACAAGACAAAATAGAAACAGAATTGACTCCGATTATAGGAGGCCGATGTTACTTTCAAAGTCCACATCTAACTAGCAAGTAAAATGTTCTTCCATTGATTTTTTCTAAGATATTTTACTCTTCATTTTTTTTTTAATTGATTGTACAAAATTATTTCTTCCACAAAGCAAAGCATCCTGGTCGTACTTTGTCCAATTCTTCTTAATCATGCATCATCGTCTGGCAATCAAACGGAAGCTCAATTAGACGATCCGAGAAAAAGAAATGATGTGCGTTGATGATGAAAAACGGCTGCCACCACATTATTCATCTTATAGATTCAATAAACGAAACAAAGATACGGAATATCAGTTTAGCAGTCGATTGGTTTTCAATCTACAATTTCTATAAGACAGAGATCGGATATAATGACCTTGTTAGTTGAGATTGGTTTTGTTAAATTTGTGTTTTTTTTATTGAATCTGTGTCTGCGCAAAGTAACCACTTTAACATTTTTTGTGTTTAGCCTTATTAATTAAATTTTCTATGTATGTATGTAATGTTAGCACAATCCATATCTTAGGTTATGTTATGGATTCATCCCTAGATATCGTAATCGAGATTTGAATCTAACTTGTAACTGTGTAAATTACCGAATCGCTTCATGAATTGTATGCGCTTGGTAAAAGCTGTTGAATGTGCAATCCCCAAGTGTGCTGCAATACACATTTAGAGATGCCGCGATAGTTACGTACGGCTCCCTGAAATTATGCCAAAGGAAATTAGGCCAAACTAAAAGTGTTTTCGAAAGAAGCCAGAATAATTTGGAGGTTTAGGAAAATTCACCAAAATATATAGAAATTAGATACACCTTAATTTAGGAAAAAGAGCCAAAATGTCAAAATGGAAATTACGCCGAAAAATATTAACTTTTTAGCTTAATTTTCTAACTTTCTTTGAAAATGAGACTAGCAAAAAAGAGCTTTTTTTGGCGTAAATTCCAAAATAATTCTGTAGAATACGAAGTAATTTGACAATGACAAAGTGAAATAGCGCCGAATTCAGACAGAAGGTAAATGTTATACAAAACACTTTGAATACACCCAAAGTCAACCCCTCCCATAATCCTATATTGGGCAAAGCAGGGGTGTTGAAGGGTAGCATGCCTCTCTTACGCTTCGTTCTTTTTGCTCATTGTGTTGATTTCAAAAGCGTTAATTAAATAATCTGGGGGTAAGGCGCCAGTTATAGCTTTCATTGAAACTCATCCTTGAACATTTTGATTATCAATTCTGAGGGACTTAAACAAATAAAACTGATGTGGTTTTGGTACAAACTTGAAGATAATGAGATATATAATATTTTTTGTCAAAAAAATATTTTATTTGCTCTACCACTTTCTTGTAAATTCACTTTTGATTTTACAGTGATCATTAAATGATCATTGAAAACGCTTTCCATCATTGGAAAATAAAAAGTGAATTTACAAGAAAGTGGTAGAGCAAATAAAATATTTTTCTGACAAAAAATATTATACATATATCTCATTACCTTCATTTTGGTACCAAAACGATATCAGTTTTATTTGTTTAAGTGCTTCAGAATTGATAGTCAAGGTTTTCACTGATGAATTTCAATGAAAGCTATTACTGGCGCATAAGAAACGGAATTGTAAGAGAGGGGATAATAAAAAGCGGTTTATCGAACCCAAGGCATTTATTTCGTAAACGTTGTGTTTGAAGTGATTAACAGAGGATACCGTATAGGTACATAACTCGAAATTAATTAAATGACTAAATATTCATTAAATAAAATTAAATTAAAACAAAACATATATAAAATATAAGTACATGTACATACTTTTGATTTGAAACAAATAACGGAGAATTTTCTGGCGGATTTTCCTTTTTGAATAGAAAAAAAAAGCCAGCCAAAAAGTTTTTTCAAAAATTTCAGGCAAAAATGACAACAAAATTTTTTCCTAGAAATAAAACCAAAATATTTTATGGAATTTTGTGCGTTTTTTCCATTTTATTTTTTGGCGTATTTCCTATTGACGTAATTTCAGGGAGCCGTTACGTACTGTCAACAAAATTTGAGCATTTTTTTTCTAGCAAAAAAAAAACAAAATATTGTATGGAGTTTTTTGGCGTTTATTCCATTTTATTTTTTGGCGTAATTTCAGGGAGCCGTTACGACTTACGAACTATTCAGCCAACCTCAGCTGGTATTAAATTGCAGAGAACAAGAATGGGGAATTATCGCGATTCTTTAAAAGATTTTTGTAATTAAATTTAGTTACAAGGGCTTTCGAAAAGGGTTTCGATATGTTACTGAAGGTCTGAAGTGAGGGACACTAATTAATTGACGTTTTTATATTCTTCAGAAGTTTTCACAAAATGCAGTTTGTTAACTCAAGAAAATTACTACAATACTATCAAAGTGAAATAGAAAATGTCTTCTCCATTGAGCAAATTGTGAATTCCAACTACACGAAGAATTTCTGCGGATAACTGGTTTAACAAATTTTAAAAATACATCAAAATATTCATCAATTGTCAGTTATCAGTATGCGAAGAGTGAAGCAAGTTAATGCGACCTTGTCGTGTTCTTTTCTATTCTTCACTCTCAGGAGTCATGCTTTCCAATAATCTCTTAAAGTTGTTGAGGCAAAGCCATAATAAACTTTTTGCTTGCACACAAATGTGGATTTGTGACGTTAATGGGGCATATCTCAACTGATCTGCAATTGCTGATCAATCAGCGGATTGGATTGTAAATTGATGTATACCAAAATGCCTGCTAGCATTGATTGACAGTTGTTGCACTGTTACTGTGACTGTGGAGAGCTGCATGCTGCATAATAAATGAATAAGTCTT
This sequence comes from Philhelius pedissequus, assembly GCA_910595825.1. Lineage (NCBI taxonomy): Eukaryota > Metazoa > Arthropoda > Insecta > Diptera > Syrphidae > Philhelius > Philhelius pedissequus. The sequence continues at coordinate 197,979,111 of OU343161.1, read as the reverse complement.
TTGACTTATAGTTCAATGAAGTCCAACGTAAACAACAAGCGACAAGCAGACTACGGTCACTTCGCGGAATTGTGCGAACAATAATTTTGTATATTTGCAGTTTGATATGATGGATTTTGAATTTCGAAGTAGGAAGGTATTTACTTATATTGAAATGAAAAAAAAAAGGAATGTTTGTATGAATGTGTGTGTGTACATATTGAGTAATATGGCAGATGTTCAGAAGAAAATTATAAAGACGCAATTATTGCGAATTCTCAAGAACTTGTCAATGTTTTTAACATCAAATAAACAAAGCCATACACATTGAGAAAAAAAACAACGTACGTTATAGACAATAAACCAAGTTGAATACCCTTTAATTTGATATTGGATTATCAAAAGTTTTCAATCAACCACTTTAACCTAACCCTACCTAAGCTTCATTGATTTACTTTTAAAAATATTCTGTTTTTGTTTTCGGGAGTTCAGACATTCAAGAAATTTTGCCATTTGGGTTTTGTAACACATATAAACAAATTATTCACCCTCGAAATAAGCGTGAATAAATTTGCCTAACTGTGTACACGGTATCTGTCAAAAAAAATTAATCCCACTCTTGCGGAATCAGAAATATGTATGTGTACACAACTGTATACACAGAGAAAATTCACACCCCAGCGTGGAAAAGTTCATAATTGATTTTTGTTCTTTGTAGTAATATGGCCCATATACTACGCATGTCTGCATGCACAATTAAAAGCATGCACAATCTCGCTTTAGCCATACACAATTCATGCTAACTGCGCAATATTCATTCGACTGCTTATCGCTGAATATACAGGGTGTCCGCCGGGAAGGTAAACATTAGTTTTGACAATTCATATTTGGCAGTCGTGAAGTAGATGTATGGCAAATTTATAATGTAAAAATATTCGATAAACCAACGTGTTTTAATCGTTAAAACATTTTATCAAAATCAATCATCGATTACTGTGACAATGAGAAAGTTACGAGAATTTTTTAGGAGAAACAACGTACCAACAAAACGCACTCCATATTGTGTAGTCAATAATTTCGAAGAAAGAGGGTCTGTAGGTGATAGGCCCAAGCATTGACCACAACGTACTGCAAGATCGCCAGTTCACTGTCAAAACAATCCATCAACCTTAATTCGACGCCGTGCTCAGGAACTTGGTCTTCAAAGAACAACTTGGGCCACAATTTTGCACAAGGATTTGCCTTTGTTTCCATTTAATATTCAGTTGACACAAGAGCTTCTTCCATAAGACCATTTACGCCGCCGTAAAGATGTTACATCTAGCCCATGACAACCCCGATTTTCATGAAAAAATCATAATGAGTGACGAGGCACATTTTCATTTGAATATATATGTGAATAAACAGAATAGTCGGTTCTGGGCAATGGAAAACCCTCAGATTATTCATCAGTCACCTTTGTATCCATTTAAAGTTACAGTCTGGTGTGCAATTGGTCACTAGGAATCATTGGACCTTACTTCTTTGAAAATAAAAACGGCGTAACGGTAACTGTGAATGGGGAGCGATATCGTGATATTATTGAAAACTTTTTAACACCACAACTGCATGCTACTCAAAAACTTGAATCTGTCCTCTCGCGGTACAAGGCAGACATTACCGCGATCCAGGAGATACGATTGATAGGATCAGGAATAAGTCGGGAAAGAAAATCTCTTTAGGGGGTTAAGTTGGAAAGCACAGCCTCCACGAAACGACAACAGATAACGGCTTCCGACTAATCGACTTTGCTGCAGCTCGTTATACGGTGATAAGTAGCACTAGGTTCCCCAGGCGAAGGATACACATAGCAACCTGGCGATCTCTAGATGGTCGAACCGCCAATCAAATAGACCACGTGCAAGGCACGCATCAAACATCTTGGACGTGCGAACCTTCCGAGGTGCAATCGTGGACTCTGACCAATTTCTCGTTGCGACAAAGTTCAGAGCCCGACTGTCAAACGAAAAGAAAACGAAGACTGCCCAAAGGAAGAAATTCAACATCGCCTGCCTTAGCACATCTGAGAAAGCCAGAGACTACAGTGACCAATTGACCGGGAAACTCTCTGCCGTACCCGCAGCCACGAGCGTCAACGAACCAGTATCGCGACATCATTAAGGAGACAGCCAAGACCACCATAGGCTACCAACCACCCACGAAAAAGAACCCGTGTTATGATTATGAATGCGCGGTATTGAAGCAGGAGACTGAAAATGCACGCAAGCAAATGCTGCAACGGAAAACAAGAGTAGCAAGGGAGGAGTACCGTAAAAAGAGAAGGAACGAGAAAAAGACCCTGCGAAGAAAGAAAAGTACATCCGCAAGCCTCTCAGCTCAGGTATCTCGAGGAATCTTGCACCGCCACCAACAAAACTATCATCGGCACGTACCAGTGTGGCTTCAGGCCAGGCAGATCAACAATAAACCAAATCTTCACATTGAGACAAATCCTGGAAGAGACCAACAAATTTTAAGTCGAGACGCACCATCTCTTCATCGACTTCAAAGCCGCATATGATATCATAAGTCGCCAAGAGCTTCTATTGGTGATGTCGGAACTCGGGATCCCGAAAAATACTGATCCAGCTATGCCTCAAGACGTTACAAAATACGCGGTGCAACGTGCAAATGAGAAACAGCTCATCTGAGCTTTTCCAGGCATGTACAGGGTTCAGACAAGGAGATGCGCTATCATGTGACTTCTTCAACATAGTCTTGGAGCAGATTTTACGCAAGAGTGGTGTTAACCTGGAAGGCACTATCTTCAACAGGTCTTCCTAACTGCTTGGTTATGGGGACGACATCGATATCATCGGCCGATCGAAGCGAGCTGTACTTGAAGCATTCACAGCTATTGATAACAGGCGAAATGCGTTGGTCTTGAAGTGAGGACAAAACCAAGTATATGCTATCAACAAACAAAGACTCATCTGTACATCGCCTAGGACAAAACGTCACTATTGGTAGCAGTAATTTCGAGGTAGTCAAGGAGTTCACCTACTTCGGAATAAACATCAATTCCACGAACGACACCTTAGTGGAAATCCGACGAAGAATTACCCTAGCGAACCGCTGCTACTTCGGTTTGGCCAAACAAATGGTTTCAAAACTCCTGTCTCGAGAGACAAAGTGCACGCTATACAAAACGCTAATTTTACCAGTTCTACTCTACGGCGGACGATAAGTAAAAAAGCGGAATTGATACTGGACACTTTCGAGAGAAAAATTCTTCGGAGAATATTTGGTTCTATATGCGAAGAGTGCGAATGGAGGAGAAGATTCAATCGAGAATTGTACGAGCTGTACCAAGATATGGATGTAGTCCAAAGAGCCAAAGCGCGTCGACTACATTAGCTCGGCCATATCGAGCGTAGACAACAACGCTCCAGCCATGAAAATCTTCGAATCCCAGCCCGCTGGTTCAAGACGACCAGGAAGACCGAACCTCCTCTACAGGGGCCAGGCAGTTACAGACGCAAGAACGCTTGGTCTCGACGACTGGAGGGAGCGTGCGAGTGACCGCAACCGATGGAAGACCGCAATATGTTAGGCAGCGGCACTCCATGGATCGGGAGCCGGATAAGTAAGTACCAACAATACGGTGCCACATGGCATACAGCCAGGATTACAATGGAATTACTGCCAAAGTTATTTCAAGAAATGGTGATGCTGATTGTGCCTCCACGGTCGACTGACTGCTCCGGACTTCTGAAAATCAAGGTTTATGCAAACAAACCAGAAACGCTTGAGTAACTCAAACAAAATATTCGTGATGAAATTAATGAAATACCTCGTGAAATGTGGGAGCATGCAATGAAAAATGTGCTCAAAAGGGCTCGCGTTTGTGAGACTAACAAAGGCGGACATTTACCTGTTATTGTATTCCATACATAATTGCCGACATTAAATAATATTTCATTTAATCAAAAATTATAAACAAACAAAGTAGTATACCTTCCCGGCGGACACCCTATACAACTTCTTAATGTCAAGCTCCGAGTCGCTGTAGTAGCAATTTTAATTATATTTGCAATAAAACCAGAAGGCTTTGGTAGAATTCTAAAAATTCAGCCCAAAATCTTTTATTTATTGCCGACATTTCTACCATATTTGTGAGTTCAATCAATAGCTTGACTGAACAAATGGAGCACATACACCAAACATACTTGCTTGCACAAACAAGAAAATATCAAACTATTTTGCAGTCACTCATGCCGCATGCCCAACCACATATTCAACATCATACACTCGCAGTTCGCATGCACAATCACTATATTATACGCATGCAGGCATGTGTGGTGTATAGGCCCGATAATTTTGTCAAAAACTTCAAAATTTTACAGTTTACTCAAAACTGGGAACTCAGTTTTGTTACAGTTACGAGTACTATAGATACAAGAACGAAGTTTCATCAGAATGGTTAAAACCGCTGGTGATCAAATTTGGAAAAAAAGCTAAATATTTGAATTGCAGATACAGAAATTCGAATTTCTCAATCAGGTAAGTGTTCTGTGTAGGTATTAAATGTCCGCCTAATTATTCAGATGAGCTTAAATAAATGTATTTATGAATGAGGTTTTTTTATTTACATATTTATTTAACCTTAATAAAACAACTGTCTTCATTTAGCATTTTTTTAACCAAAATAACTGTATTGTATGTTTTGTGTACGTTAAAGTCCACCAAAGAAATTTTCCTTTCCTTTTTAACCACCACCACCCCGATTTATGTACATATGTAGGAGGTATACTTAAGTACATACATACATGTATCTACAATCTTTGTTCAATCTCATCAATCAGTTTCATCAATAACGTAAAAATACAGCGCTAAAAATTTAACTGAAATGCACAGGACACAAAGTCATAAAATATACCAAGAACACGTCATTTCCAGCAAATTTTCAGCTGTCTTCCGCAGCTGCTGGCAATTCAAAATTGAATTTTCTTAAACGATAATGAATTTTTGAATTAATTCCTTTTATTTGCTTGATGACAGTGACACCAGATCGCATGGTTTAGCAGAATACCAACAAAAAAATAAATAAACAAAACCTTTGAAGCATTTCTATTTATGCTTCAATCAACGAATAAACTTTATCTGCACGCACTCTTTCGGAGCTACCTATGAATGTAAGTAGGAGTACCTACACATAAAAAGTTAAATAAAAAAATGCGAGTAAAATAAAATAAAAATACCGGCAACGAGGAAGCACAAGCCCAGCGGCATTTGGGTTGTTTTATCAATTGCTTACATTGTACTTAATACTTTAACGTTTGCCGAACGTTTATGGTGACCATCTACATTATATTTTTTTAAGTATACGCGGATAAAATTTCGTACCTGTAATGTACAAAAAAATAATAGAACAGCATTTCAGGTATTTGGTAAATATGGATTTGGCATATTTTGAGAAAATTTTATTGTTGAAGTGAAACTTCTTTAGAATCGTTGTGATTTGAAACTCGGTGAAACGAAACTGCGCCACAGCTCATCGTTGTCACTGTTGCTTCATGAAAAATAGCTGGCCACACTTTCAAACACTTGTACTTTGGTAAACAAATTTTCACAAAATATTTAAGAACAAATTTTATGGAACCAAAACAACGACGAACCGTGCTTTAAATTTCGAATTTATGCTAATTTTTACTTAGGAAAGAAACTTTTAACTTTTGGTTTTATATGTCTTATGTCCTTTGCATATTAAAGTTACGCAATACCGATTTAAAAGCGAATTGACTACAAAAACAACAATAATTGTCGATGAAGTGAAACGACTATAGGAATAAGGTGATTAAATTCTTCTATAAAAAGTAGTCGAGGGACGTTAAGTCGCATTGACGAGTGGACCAGTTAGTAAGACAACTTTTGGAAATACAGCTGTGGCCAAATTGATTTTGCACAAAATTTATGGTTAAGCGCGCTGTATAGCAAGTTGCGCTATCTAGTTGGAACCAAATTTCGTGGATGTTTGATTCAGCATAAATTGTAGCGGCTTTTCAATTTGTGTACTAGATTAATATTATTACTTTTTTATTTATGAATTTTAAGGCATAAAACAAAAGTAAGGAAAACTGTTGTATCTTATCAGATGATTTCAAATGTGTATTTAAAAATATTTTGTACAGGTAAATTTCAATAAAACTGTACAAAATAAGAGGCAATTAAGCGGTAAAGGTAGTTAAGCGGAAGGTAATTACAAGATGAGTTTTATATGAAAAAATCCTGGTTCTAAAAACAAAGGTACTTATGCGGGTTGGGCAATTAAGCGAGAGCCACTTATCCGGGTATTAATTTGGAAACAAAAAATCAATCAGCATGTTTCGATAGCACCATTCACCGTAACGGTAGCTCGTTTCTTATTTAGAAAGAAATAAGGACCGATGATGCCGCCAGTGTGTAAAAAGCAGCAAACAGTCAATTTTAATGGATGTAATGGTGATTCGTTACTGGCTTGAGGAGTGTCTTAGCTAAATATGCAGCAATTTTGCTTATTGACGAAGCAATTCAAACAGAAATGAGCCTCAGCACTATGAACTTTCGCGAGCATATTTATTTTTCTTAAATTTAACTTCCACAATTTGAAAGCGTTATTCAGGTTTTAAACGATTCCTGATGAATTGCCAAACCTAACTGAGCAGAAATGTCAAAAGTTTGACATTCTCAACTGTCAACTATAAACAACAACCATCGGAACTTCTCATGCAGATAAAAAAAATCCCCTTTTTTAAACTTAATATATTTTTATATTATTTTTTTTTTTTTGGTTGGGGTCAAAATTCTGCCGGGAACAAAATTCTTTTAACAAAATTCTGCTTTCAAAATTCTGCTTGCCAAAATTCTGCTTTTCAAAAATTTTGCTCATCAAAATTATGCAAATAATACAAAAAACAAAGGTTTGGAAAATGTTAAAAAGCGCGCGCTTTTTGATACGCAGAGCATACTCTTACTTTCTTAAGAGTTAAGTAAAAAAAAAATATTTTTTTTTTGACGGTCAACTTCTTGAGGCAATTTTTCATTTAGTGTCTATTAAATAAAAAAAGAAAAAGTGTTTCGAAAAACAAATAAATAAAAAGAATTTTAAAGAAGATATTCGATCAAAGGTTCTTAGTCGCATTTCAAAAACCATTGTTCTCTTTAGACCTTTGGTTTTTGCTTGTTTGCTTTCTTTCTGTAATTTTTTTTCATACTTAAGTTTACCTAATGAATTGTTTTGTTTTATTTTTGTTTCTCGTTTGCTTTTGTAAATAAAAAAAGGTTAAATTAAAATTTAAAAAAGTAAACAGAATTTCTTTCTTTTTTGTTGACGGGCAGAATTTTGAGAAGCAGAATTTTGAAAACCAGAAAAAATGAAAAAAAAAAAGAATTTTGAAAAGCGGTTTTTGAAGCCAGAATTTTGACACGCTCCCATTTTTATTATTACATATTTTATTTTTGTTTTCATTTCCTACTTTCTAGTTGAAAGCTTAGTCAATTTTAATTAGAAACGTACCTAGCTACATGAATTCCATTTGAATAGAACTGCAGACTGTTCTTCGAAATAAAGTACAGATGGTCACCACCAACAAATTATAGGTAGGTACCTACATTAGATACATATGTACATGTGTTGTGTTTGTAGCATGCAAACCTCAAAGTCAAATGAGCAGAAAAGAAACTATTATAAGTTTCATCGAAATGTAAGAACTTGCCTTCATAGCATTGAAATATTCGAGTTCATCTTATTAGTCTGGCACCTATACGTACAAATTATTCCATCTTTCGACACCTCTAACTACAAAATATAATGATATAAACTTTAAACGAATTCAGTTCACATTAGGAACCTGCTATTTTATTTTTTTATAAACATTTTCACGCATGAATTCTTTCAATTAAAAATAAACACGCCAAAGGAAAAGGAGTCCTCATTCTCATTTTAGCTTTGCAAAACTAATGGTGGCCTGTCTTTGGATTAAGATACAATACAATACTGCCCTCCTCGTACAATAGCACATAGCGCCAGTCATTACGATTATTCTTTTGTTTACGAAAAGGGAGAAAAAACAAATAACAACAAAAAAAAACACAAATGTTGGCTGCTTATTAGCATATTAATTTGTTCATGCTGTGGTGGCGCGGTCGGCGCGCACCCGTGATGTACATACAAATATTGTATATACCTATGTGACAAGCTAAAAATATGGGTCAGTTTTTGTTTAGAATTGTATAGATACGTAAGTAAGGTATGTGCTTGTGCTTACTAAACGGAATTAATCATTGTTGGCCGTATCTAATTTAACATAGCTAATTAGGAGGAGAAATTAGCTTCTACCGTTGAACAGGATAGTGAATAATATCATTGTGTTAAACCATCATCCGGGCCTGACAATCTGACTTGGGGATTAGGAATCATTCACCCCAATTAGAGAATCCGATCCGAATTAACTGCGGAAGATTTATTTTAACATTTCTACAATAGAAAAATTTAAGAATTGAGTCCGATTACCACCGCAAGGCACTCATCCTTTAATCGGTGTGATTATTTCTAGACGGGGTGAGGCGATGCGAAGAGAAATGTTAAGCAGAAAGCACAACCTGTAGTGACTCACAAAATTATAGGTAGGTACTATAGAGCAAGTTTTGCATTTGGAAAAAATTCTAACTTGAGATTTTCATCATAAATGACGGGTTGGGTTCGATATCCCGCTTTTTGAGGCCCTGTTTTTTTTTTAATCCTACTTTTTAAAATCCCGTCTCTTATAATACCATTTTTTTCATAATTCCGTTTCCTATTATCCCGCTTTTGGAATCAACAAAGATGCAGAAAGGACGACCCTGCTTGGCCCAATATAGGATTTGGGGTGGGGTCAAGTTTGGTTGAATGCAAAGTTTTTTGTGTAACATTTATCTAAATACAAAACAGGCTAAGTGGGATTTTAAAAAGCGGGATTAGATATAGGTAATAGATTGGGCTCTTGAACAAGCGGTATTTTAAAACTTGGTATTTAAAAAAAAAAAACGGTATTTTAGATTACGGGATTTTAAAACTTTTTTTTTCGGGATTTTCGAAAAGAGGGATTCCGATACGCTCCCATATATGACAGTATTGTACGCAAGCTTTATACAGCCAGATCAGAAACGGGAACTTTTGTTGCATCCTCTAAGAAAACCTTAAGAAAAATTTGCAGTTTTTTTGGCGATATGGAACATTTGGTCATTCCACAAGAAGTGGTCTGTGATAACTCGCGTATAAACAACGGCATTAGGGAGGGTCTCGCTTTGACAACATAAGATACCATTCGAGTTTTTGAAGCATTAAATTCTCAAGATCAGAATTAAATGAGCTTGTAAGATTTGTGCGCCACTGTTCGGTGAGATATACAATCAGATCACCAGTGGACCTATTGCTACGCAAGCCATACCGGTCATTTAGGATCTTTCGTTCTTCAAGATATATCTTAGGCTGATAATTAATAAGCGTTTCCATGACCTTGGACCGAAAGGACATGAGTGCGATTGGACGGTAGTTAAAGGTTGAATGAGATTCTCTTTTTTTAGGTTTTTTTAGGGACGAAAGTGAAAATTTTCGAAAACGAATATTTTGAACTCTCTATTTATAAAGCGGAATGAAATCTAAGCATTCGGAATGACAAAACCGAAAGTGGAATATTCGTACCTGGCATTACGTTTTCGAACGTCTAATACGGAAAATTTGTTTCTACAACTAATGTGATAACGGAATTGAGAAGGAAAGTCTTAAAGTGTAAGTTTCTTTCGAAAATCTTAGTAGTAACATTTTAAGCAAATAAATTTAATTACAGGGAAAGAATGTGCATACAAAACACAAACAATGTTCCAGATGTTGGTGGAGTTCATGTGTGCTCAGCCCGATTTGGCCCAGGGACATTTAAAAACCCCGGACGCCAAGCAAACATTCAACAATTTGTGTTCATGGTCATAACTATATCTTTAATTTAAAAGAGCACTTTAATTATTGAAAGAAAATTAGAAGATAAATCTTTACAACAATTTCATCAATAATATGCTTTAATTTTCTGTTGAATTACAAGTGCTCGTTCTTTTCGGACTTATCATTGAATGTGTGTTCCGTCTACCACACTTATAACTACCGGATATTGTTGAGCTTCACGCGCCGTTTGATTTCATTCATTTTACTATGTATGTGTTTTGGACACAATATTTTTTCCATCGCACTGCAGACTTCTGCAAATAGAACTTTATGTTCCTTGTTGTGCCATGCCAATGGAATAGTCGTGTCATATTTGGTGCTGATGGCCTCCTTTCCCTAAAAGCTTTATAGTAACTGCTAGTTTGAAAATGGCTAGAATTGCAGTTGATCTTAAAGAAGCAAATAGTTCATTTTGTATGGCATTTAAAACATAGAAAAAGCCCAATAAAACATTACCTTTTATCACGCATTTACATAATATTTGATTTGTGCCGTATAGTTTTTAGTGTAATCCGTTCTTCATTATTTTCTGCGTCCATCCAAAGTGCAACCGAATCCATTTTGTGATTTATGTTAAATTCTATCTTTAAAAAATTATCATTTGCTTATCCGCCTTGCTTGTTATTTGATTTTGATTTAACAGATCTCATGAGAAATAATTCGAGACTGGAAAAAACCTAATCCGTAAAATGGAAAAGTAATAACTACTATTTTTTCGAATGTTTTACAGAGTACAAGATCAAAAGTGGAACGAAAAGCACTTTCCAATAGGATTGACTTTCGGAACGAAATACAGAGTAGGGCCCCTGTTTTCAATCCACTCGGAAAGAGATAAGTGGAGTAGGATAGATGAAAAAGCTTACGCAGTGGTTTTTCCAGCGTTCATTTGTGGATATCAAGGACTATAAGGACTATAGCATCTGCACGAGTGCGAATGAAGTTTCGTCGCCTGAAATCGTACAAGTACTGGAGGACTTATAACACTTTCTGGCAGCGTCGAATTAACAGCGAACTGTGCTGCAAACAAATTGTTTTTTTTTTTACAAAACCAAATTGCAGTTTTTACAAATATCCAAAAATTCTTACAATATTTGCGACGTTGTATAATTTCTTGCCTTAATTTTTCGTGTAATGCAAACATTTGGTTCTCTGACTGTGAGAAATGGAAGAAATCGGTATGCCTATCGCTACAAGCGAACTATTGTTGCATCAGAACTCCATAAAACAAAAAAAATTTTAGATGGTCAAACATCAACTATTGTTGCATCAAAACTGCATAAAACAAATAAATTTTAGATGGTCAAACATCACTACTTGCCTGGCCACCAGACAAATCTGGCCAGTAATAGACCCAAGACGTCCATAAGTTTACTCTCTTTGAGCAGGAAACATCTTGGCTCCGTAATAGGTGTCACTGTTTGATTGGTAGACACACCAAAAGACTAGGCGTTTTCTCCAATGACATTTGCAGAAGTTGCATGGATGAGGAGGAAGAAGAGACAATCTCACATCTTCTTTGTTCATGTCCTGCTCTCTCCCAAGGACGAAGATTACACCCGGGGGAATACTTTTTCGACGACACCAGTGATCTTAGACACATTGAGATTCACCGACTTCACCGCTTCATTCGTGGCTCCAACTGGTTTGATGAAAGAGTAAATTTCTCTTCATGTGGTATCACAATGGACCTGTCTAAGGTCTTAGTGTCTCAGCTGTTTTCCTGGCGACCACTTCAACCTAACCTAAACTAACCTGACTGTGATATAGACCAACCAACAACTTTCTTGGATTTGCAAATCTGACAATTTATCTTAGACATATTTTAATGTAATACAGAAGAGCGAGGATAGTGCCTAGGCCGGTCCGGCTGCCGTAATTTGGACACAATCTATTCATTAAATGGAGGAGGCAAATCCAATTGTTTTTCGAAACTGAAATATCATAATATTCCGAACTCGGTTTTTTAGTTATTAAGAAGTTTTTTAAGTGAATTAATTGCGTGCTAAGCCAGTAAGGTCGCAAAAAACTATAGTAAAAAATATTTTAGTCAAAACTGATATATTTCACGAGTTGGAATATTCTGGATTAGATACTAGTATTTAGTGCACGACGCTTTACTAAATCAAAAAGATAAATTTTTGATTTTTTTATCAAAAAGCCTCGAGCACGGCACGCACGTGCAACTACGCATACCGCCCGTATATCCAGCACGTGTTCTGGTTGGCAGGACCTTTATAATGGGAAATATATTGCAAATAAGTGCATAAAATAAGTACGTCAACAAGTTCCTAAAACACGAAGGAGGAATAACCAACAATAAACCAAATAACAAAAAAGGAAATACCTATCTGCACAAAATTAAATTCTTAAACATTCAAATTCTAAAACATAATTTCTGGTTGATGTTAATCAATAAATCAAATTTAAGTTTTAGTTTCAATGCAGAGTGGACTAAGAAAGTACAAAAATATACGAGTGCCTACATACCTACATATATAGTATAGCAGTATGGGTATATAGTTGTATAGTATGTATAGATAAACGGGTTATGTATATCCTGTTTTGAGGTATATAATTAAGTGCTAGTCATACTAAAATTAATTAATATTTGTTTAAATGTCAACAGATTCGAGAAATTTCCATTTGCTTATCGGTTTTGTTGCATCTTGTATGGCACGGATGGAAGTTAAGTTAGGTATACGAAGAAAACACACAAGGGAGCGATATGGAGGGTGAATAATGAATTGGGATTATTTTGGGAAGAAATATTGATTTTATGTTTTTCTTCCTATCCTATAGGTATGTAGATGGATGTTATATCGAAAGCTACGAGTTTAAAAATAATACTTAGGTATACATAAGTATATGTAAAGGGAGAATAAAATATAAGGAAAATAAAATATAATGTACGACTATTATCACTCGGACTTGCTCTTGAAATCCTGGTTAAGCGTTATTTTATTAATACCTACATATGTATACAATTGCATATAGATAGGTAATACTTTGCTAGAAGAATAATATGAAAACAAAATCAAGTGCCAAATTTAGAACAAATAATGCACGCCATCTGTATGCTCTTATTCGATATAAAGTTTACATTTAGATGAACAGACTGCTGAACGGATTTCAACTAAAAACAAAATGCACGACTGGATCGTACGAACTTGCTCGATCACATTGTATGCAAAAGATTTCGATTTGAAATCTAAATATATTTTTAAAGCCAATTTTTACAATATTTTTTATACACAAAGTTTCTTTAATTTTTTTCTAAAAAAAAATTTGTATGACAATCTTAAATATTTAATAATATAAAATTAAAAACAAAAAATTAAATCGGATTAATCAAAGAAAAAATAATTAAAAATTCTGAAATAAATACTTAAACTAATTTGAGCTCAAAAAAATAGTACGCCATTTTATTTCTTGGATAAATTTTAATTTATGAGAAAAAAAATTAAAAATCTGTGGAGCGGGTTTTGAGAAAAAATTTTTTTTTTTTAACTTTTTGAAAAATTTTTTAAAAAAATTCAAAAGGGCCAATTCATAGGTATTCAGCAAATACATATAAATATAATTTTTGAAAAAAAATTACTAAGCAGTTTTCAAAATATAATTTTTTTTTAAATTCTTTTAAAAATAAAAAAAAAATTATTAAAAATATTGGTACGCAGTATAAATTAGGCAACCTAAACCTATATACGCGTGAAATTTCGAAAGAATTGGTCGAGACATTTATGAGATCCTATGGAAAGTACCGTTTTTAGACATTTTAAATTTTTTTTTCAATCATATGATCGGTCGTACCTAAAAAGCTGCACTGATTTTTTTAAAATCAAAATCGTTAACCATTTCCGAGAAAAATAGGCTTTAACGTATTGGTTATATGGCAGGTACCGTTATTTTTTGAGCTAAAAAAAATTCAATTTCCCCTCTGTACAATACCTAAAAAACTCTATATACCAAGTTTGAAGCAATTCGGCACACCCGTTTGGGCTATAGGTGTCTATACATACATCTAGTCAGACTGACAGACAGACGGACACAATTTTAGACCATCTTTTTTCGTCTTCGCTATCATCGTAATGTCATGTTTGGTTGTTATCTCAAAACTTTTTTTTTCGACGAATGCATAACTTGCCTTATAGTACATACAGTCGCAAGTAAAAAGAGTGTGTACTTATGTACACGCGTCAGAAGTAAAACTTCCCTAATTTGAAACAATTTTTTTTCTTTTGTAATCCTAAGTCAGCTACAACATTTATGTATTTAGGGTAGAGTCGCCTATTGCCGGCCCGCTCCAGTAGCCGGCCCCTTCCAAATAAAAACACTGTAATAAGCAATTCTAAGGACCTACTTCTCTGCTTAGAGCCTTATTACGATTTTGAGGGAATTTTATTGAGTTAATGATTTTATATGGTGTTTATATAGTAAGAGTATATATTTCAATTAAAATTTGCTTTAAAATTGAAAAAATATTTTGTAATCATGGTCTTTTTCAAGGGGCAGGACATAGGAAACACAAAAAGTTGAAGTTTCCTTAAATCGGCCCCCGGCTGAAAATAGGCAACATTTAATTTTTTGAGAAAGTTACAAAAATAAATAATTAAGTAATAACACGAACATTCGGGCAAAAACTGCCATTAAAAATCAATAAAATCCAGTATTCGGCTGCCTTTTGTAAGAAACTAGGAGGCCGAATATTGGGATGTGTGTCCTAAGTTCGGCCGCTTCATATAAAAAAAACTGGTTCAGGTCTAAATCTGTGTGGCCGATTCAGGAGCATAAGTGGCCGGAAATATTACTTTTTTTGATAAAACCGAAATAAATAATTGTTCCATTTAAAAATCCACATTTTTTTTAGTTTCATCGGTTAGAGATAAATAAAGAATAATTTGCTTCAAGAATGAGTGGAAAAGGTTGATATTTGCAGCTTATGTGCTATATTTTTTAAGAAAAATTCCTTAAGGGGCCGGCCATTTTTATGCGAAACCGGTCAAAGAACAACGAAGTTGACATTTTTTAATACCAGCCCCATACTTGCATGAGTACATCCCCCATAACGACCCTATCTTCCAATTGTACAAACGTCGCCGTCGCGTCATGGGTCACCAATTTTACATTACATACGTTATACTTCTGCTATATATAAATCTACGAAGTAGATACACTGAAGCACTGGCAATACAACCCAATATACACTAATATATGAGAATCAAGCCAGACAAAAAAAAATCGCCGTCAAATAAACACTAATTTAATCGTATCAACAAAACGAACCAACAAACGAAACTACAAAAAAATGTAATCAAAACAAAAACAAAGCAACAAAAAAAAAAGAATTTCTCGATGAATACACACAATTCATGTAGGTACTCGTACCAAGAGAATCCACAACACGTACCAACAACAAAATTTTTAGCAAATACACACAATGCAGATACATACATATCTGTACTCATCTATGAAATCCACAAAAGGAACAAACATGGCATATGTCGGATCACGTCAGATGTCGGTTGGTTTTACAGCTCCATAAAAATTTACTTCATATATTTAAAAAAAAAATTGAAAATGCACAATAATGAAAGTGAAGGATTTACATGGCTAGGTACCTTTAGGTACTTTAAACTTAGGTGCAATATACATAATATTCATGTTATGTTTAAAGTTATGTACATATACATACATAAATGTATAAGCACCAACATAGGATTTATGTAAGTATTCAATGACGTACGCAAAAATTTGTAAAAATGAAATAAATATACATAGGTAGACATAAATGGATGATGCACAGAATAAAATGTTTTTATATTGCCTAGTTGTTATAGTTTGAGGGAAAAGAAAAATGCAATTTGAATTCCTGGACAAATAAGAATTTATCAAGCAAAATTTCAAAAATCGTTGCAGCAGAAAGTGGATTTGTGGGAATAACCGTTAATAAATACGCAAAATAATTTTTGTTTACTTAAGAGTATCAAAATATTTGGAGTCGTTTTTTGAGAAATAACATTTGCATGGGAGGTAGATACCGTTATTTTTTGTTTTAGAAAAATATTTTTCAAATACATACTTTAAAATTCAAAGTTATGAAAAAATCGATTGAATAGTTTTCGAAATATTGAATTTTTTTTAATTTTTTCAATTTTTTTCAAAAAAAAAAACTTTGATTTTTAATTTCAAAAGAAAATTTTCAAATTTTGTTTACGTCAGTGTTTAGACCTGCATGCAAAACTTCAAAAAAAATCAAATGAAGTTTTTCAGAAAATCAAAAACAAAAGAAATGGTTTTACTAGAGGTACTCGTATGTACCTACCAAAAATAACCATATTCTTCAAAACAAAAATTACCAAAAAGTACATTCTTCCTTTATTCACATAGGGCAAGTTTTGCCCTTTGGAAAAAAATCGAACTCGAGATTTTAATTAAACTTGACTTTACGATGATAGAGAACACCAAAAAATTAGGTTCCGCAATTCCGTCTGTCTGTCTGTAAAACGATCTACAGCCTAAACGGCTAAGACGATTTTCTTATAACTTGGTATTTAAGCAAATAGGTGAATTTTGAATCGTTTTTAGCCCCAAAACTAACGGTACCTACCTGCCATAAAAATTTGTCTACCATCTTAATTATCTCGAAAACGGTTTTAACGACTACTTTGAGTATTGTCTACATTTTGGAGCAACATTTTTTTACATATCTTCTTACCTGCCATATACAACCATTTTTTTTATCTTTAAATTTCTCATAAATGGATGGATAAAAATTTTATGTAGGATTCCCTTCAAATTCTAAGCAATATTGCATACCAAAATTTTCGAAATATTTTTTTGGATTTTTGAAAAAAATACGATTAATTTTTAAAATCACTATTTCAAAAACGTACCATAATTTTTTTCGAAATAATATATTTTTATGCTTATATTGTTAATTACATAAAAAAAAGCATACCAAATTTTATTCAGAAAAAAAACTAAAGAAATTTTGTATGCAAAAAATTTTGTAAAAACGACTTGTGCGATCCAGTCGTCCATTTGTTTTAACGTTGGAGCCGTTTTTAAGAAAAAATAAGATTTTCCTTATTGGTCAAAAAAATGTATGGTAGGTACAGTCATTTTTCCTCTAAAAAAATGAAAAAAAAAACGTGTGGGCATATTACCGAAAAAACAAGTTGAAGCTAATGCATCCAACCGTTTACTCTCGAGGACAGACAGGCGCAATTGCGGGTGCCACTTTTTTGTGTTCCCCATCATGGTTGTATCAAGTTTGATGAAAATCTCGCGTTCGATATTTTTTACCAATCCGTAACTTGCCATATAAATAAAATGTACCTATATATCGCAAGTAAAACAGTGTGGATTAATTGCTTTCTAAATGTGAAATAAATTATACCTCTTCAAAAATGAAATTTTCACAGTTTTACTTCTCTATGACTTTTCATTCATTCAAATTTCTCAAAATTTTACCGTCCTACAGTTTAATTTTCAAAAATTTAGGACACAGCTAATGGCCAAATTCCTAAACCCAAGATTTGCAAAGCATATTCTCATTTTAAGCAAATGCACAAACCCGTTTAAAATTGAGAAAACAATTGAAGTGTGCAATGTAAAAAATTCCACAAATTTACTGGCTTTGGCGCAAAAAAAAATGATAAACTGCAAATGATCAGAACCTTAACATATTTTTTCAGTCAATAATAATTAAATGAAAAAAACAGCACCCAAACATAACAAGTCACACCCTATATTTAACTGACAAAAGAATGGCGCGCAAAAATGAAAGGTATTTGCGTTGTTTGTTTACACAGCAATGATTAATTCTCCTTTGGAATTGTAATCTAAAAATGCAAAGGCTTTTTTTAAATGTTTCCCGAAATGAATAGACGACATGGCCGGCCGGCGCACAGTGTGAGAATTCACAAATCTAGCGGAATTTAATTAAAAAAATGATATGCACAAACTGATGTAAAAGTTGGTTTTACTTGGAGCCTAAACCTTCTACTAACCGATTTAGAAAGAACTGTTATGCGGGAGTGATGTAGAACAAAGATAATTGATGTCAAAGTTGCAATTAGTCATTTTTTCGGTGGCAATTGGCGAGTGAAGGTGGTTTAGCTATTTTTTTTTTTTTGAGTGCATGGTTCAATTTTTATTGAAAGTTTTGCTTTTATTTCATTAACAGGATATCGGAAAATTGAAAAGTAAGTAAAATTTTAATTTATATGGTGTTTAAATAGATTTGTTGGTGGATGGGGTGCAAAAAAAAGCGTAATTTTATTCAATTTGTACATTCATTAGAGAAAAAATTAAATTATTCAGTGTTATTCAGATGTGAGACTATATGCATTTTAAAGTCTGATATGTCTGCTATAATTAACCGCTTTAAGTTGCTGCGCATAGGTGCGACGCCCATACATTTTTTTTTCATTTTCGAACTGGCCTTCAGCAAAAAATAAATGTCAAAATAATAGTAATTTTATTACTTATATTACCATGAAGTGCTACATTGACAAGATTTTTTTGCGTATGTGTAGGGGAGTTCAGTGTGAGTATAATTTTTTGAGCTGAACACCCCACCCCCCTCTCATTGAGGGGCCATCTTCTATAAAGGGGTGTTAAGAGTTTTACGTGATATTTTGAAAACAGTTATTTTTCGCAAAAAATACTTACATCATCTTATAGATCATTAAATTCTCTACAATTTATGTTAATAAACTTTTTTTATGTAGAACAAAAAATAAAAAAGTTATAATTCAATAAAAAAAAAATTTTCAAAATAAATATTATTTTAAAGGTTTTCTTTCTTTTTTCTCGATTTTGAACTTTTAAAGACATTTTTATTGAAAATCTGTTTTTAACTATACCTACCTTTTTCATTTTCGTTTCAATGGTACAAAGTGTATAAACATGAATTGTAGAGAATTTAATAGTTAAAATCAATTAAATTATTATTAGTTTAATCCACATAATGTGTTGTGCTTTTGTTATAAGTTTTGTGTGTCCTAAACGTGGTCTTTCGTGGTAGGTAGAAGTACATGTTTCAAGTGTAAGAGTACATTTTTGATACATGATAATCTTTGAATATTTCAGAATGTCTTGCGAAATTACGAAAAAACAAATTTTTGATATTTGGGTTTCAAAGATCAAAATAAAGCGGTTTGAGGCCGTTTTGTCCTTTGTTTTGACCCATTTTAGTCAAATAACTTTTTCCGAAGAGGCACTGAAGACACTAAAAGCTACCTTGAGACAAATTTGTTTCAGGTTTAATGAAATGTGGACAATAATTGGTAGACACCGTGACCGTTTCGAAAAAACTCATTCTTCGTGGCTTAATGAAACCCTTACTCTTCCACAAGCATTTTTAGATGAAATTCCATCTTCGTCTTCAAATATTAAAAAAGTAGGGAGACCAAAAAAGAATTTTGAAGAGTGCTGTGAAAAAATAAAAAAGAAAAAAGTAAAAAGCCTGTTGGATTCATATAGCTTTGAAGAAATTGGGATGGCCTACGAAAAAAAATTAAGAATAATTGGAAAAAGAGATACTGCCGCTGTAGTCAAAAAATTAGCAGTTAGTTCCCCAAAAAGAGGTTTGTTTTCACTATAGTATTATCAACTTTTATTTACTTTTTTTTAACTTAAGGTACGAATTTAAAAAGATCGCTTGAAACAGTGCCCTCTGAACAAATATGTTTATCTGCCGATGAAGCGTTGGCTTTGATTGTGGATACCCAGTTATCCACTCATCAATATGATATCATTCGTCAAAAAATTAACAAAGTCGTTAAAAATCTATTGCCCTCATATGATAAAATTAAGGAGTCCAAAAAAAAATGCTATCCTGATCAAAAAAATGTGTCAGAATCGTCTGCCGTGTGTGATCTTCAGAGCTTGGTTGACCATAGTGTTAGGCGTTTATGTTTGGCCCAAAAAGATGCATTTAATTGTGAGGAATTTAAATCAGGACTTAAAGAATTATCGTTGATTTTTAAGTGGGGATGTGACGGAGCTCAACAAAAATCATATAAACAAAAATACACATCTGAAGAGTGTTTTGACGAAAATCTTTTTAGCATTTCCATGGTTCCAATTCAAATGCACTTTTGTCAGGAAGAACTTAAGACCATAATTTGGCAAAATCCCGCCCCCTCTTCAACAAGATACTGCCGCCCTATTAAACTTGTTTTTGCGAAGGAAACAACGGATTTGATAAAAAAGGAAGTTGATCTAGTAGTAGAGCAAGTTAAAAAATTATCACCCGTTGAAATTCACGAGGAAGATTTTCATATCGCAGTAAAACCTGTTTTTTTACTAACAATGGTAGATGGTAAAGTGTGCACTGCTTTATCACCTGTAACTTCATCATCTCAAACATGCTACATATGCGGCGCAAAGCCCTCCGAAATGAATAATACCAGCATAATACCGAGAAAGTCTGAAAATCAGATGGCAATGTCCTTTGGGTTAAGTCCACTCCATTCTTGGATTCGTTTCATGGAGTGTATTCTTCATATAGCATACAGGCTTGATGTAAAAGTTTGGCAAGTCAAAGAAAAAGAAAGTAAGGAAAAGTTTAAAGCCAGGAAAAAGGTAATACAAGATAGGTTTAAAAATGAAACTGGCTTACTAATTGATATGCCAACACAACAATCTGGCAACACGAACGATGGCAATACGGCAAGAAGTTTCTTCCGAGACGAATTTAAAACGGCTGAAATAACCGGAATTGATGTGGATCTTATAAAAGGGTTCCGCATTATTTTAGAAGCTCTAGCTTCTGGATTTTCAATCAATTTGGATGCGTTTGAATCATTTGCGTACAAGACCAGGACTTTATATTTAGAAAAGTATGGATGGTACTATATGCCAGTAAGCGTACATAAAATATTGTTTCATGGCAGACAAGTGGTTGCTTCATGCATTCTGCCGATTGGCCAACTTTCGGAGGAGGCGCAAGAAGCTAGGAACAAAGAAAATAGAAAATATCGTGAGCTATTCACGAGAAAAACTTCGCGGTTGGACACAATAACGGATCTTTTAAATAGGCTATTGATAACATCGGATCCTTTTATAGCCAGTATAAGGTGCATTCCGAAAAGGAAAAAAAGTGCTATCGAGCATGAAGTCTTAGACCTTTTAAATGCAACTATGTAATATAAAAATCTTGTTTCAAAGTTTTTTATGTATTTATGTATTTTATGTTCTTTATGAATAAATATAAGTAAAAAGGAACAACAATTTTTTTTCAGCGTATTTAAATTGTTTCTGATGTGCTTACCTAAGTGCATAAAACGCGTAGTTTCAAAACTCCGTTCATTAAAAACTTGGCTAAGTATATACAAAATTCTATTTTAATTTCATATTGGTATATATTAGTTATAAATATGACCAAAAAAAAATCAAGAATAAGCTTTTTGCTGAGCGAAATTCATTTGTTAAGAAGGGTCTATCAAACTGCAAAAAACGAGTACTTTCAAAGCTCTGTAAAAAAAAAATTTACAAAATATATTAATAAATTGTTGTTAAATTTCATTATTCACATATTTATAATTAATCTTGCAAAAAAAGAATTATCAAAAAGTAAAACTTGTAACCGCTATTAATTTAATTCCGCTAGATGAGCGAATTCCCACACTGTGCGGCGCGCGGCGACACGATGCTTGGCGAGTGTATCATTTGATGATGAAATGAATGCACGCAACAAAAGGAACAAGTATGGTCGGTTTCCGTTGGCGATTGAACAATTAAAACGTTAAATATTTTTTTTTAATTATTTTATTTTTGTTAAATGTGTTGATTAATTTGCATGGCAAATAATTAAGTGAAAAATAAAATGTGTGTATATCACGGAGGCAATAAAGTTTTACGTTAGATACCAATTATAAGGTGTAATCAGAGCAGTTTGGTCATTGGGAAAACTTGACTAAACTGCATATGCAATCTATTTTTTGGTTTACCTTTTTCATTAATCACAACCTAAATTATTTTATTTATATGGTTGAGAATGTAAGATGCTTAAGGGATACATATACTTTAGAAAAAAGCATTTATAAGAAGCCTGAAAGGGAAATTTTCCGATCCTTCTGTTGCAAAACAGCTTTTAATAACTTTTGTTCGTCTCATTATTGAATATGCTTGTCAAGTTTGGTCTCCCCACTATGAGTATCATACAGCTAGACTAGAACAGGTACAAAAAAAGATTCCTTAGGTTTGCGCTCAGAGGTTTAGGCTGGACTAATTCTTACGATCTCCCACCTTACCATAATAGACTGAACAGACGTTCTTATTTGTGTTTTGCCTTTATTATAAAATTAATAAACCGAAAAATAGACTCTATGTACCTTCTCTCCTGTGTTCACTTCAAAGAAACTTAAGGAATTTTTCCGAATGTTTGCATATTCCTAACTATCGCACCAATTATGAACGTTTTTCTCCTTTAAACAAAATGTTTTATTTTTTTTTATGTTTTCAATAATATATATATATAAACTTGTTTAATCAAAATGTAAATTTTTCAAAAAAAAATTAAATCAACTTTTTTTTCAATCAATTGTAAATACAACTTTTATAGCTAGTAATTAGTTAAGTTTTAAATAAATATAAATGAAAACATAACTCAAATGTGGAGGCTTTTGTTAATGAAAATTTTGTTAGAACCATGTCGTTATGGCTGAATAGATTTAAAATTCTGCATCATGTCTCGAAATTTATTGAGGAAATCAACGTTGAATGAATATACATATCGCTTGGAAATCTTAATGTTAAAGTATCTTGCAGGAACGATCGAAGGCCGAACATAACGAATGGGAGTTTGTCAATCTAATCTACTCGTATGTTTCATGGCATTTGATTGCTGTTTTCAAGTTCAGGCGTCAACTTAAAAAGGTAATGGTTTGATTCCTTCTTCAGTGACGCGGTAACCCAAAAAGCAGGATTGATGGTAAGTCCATACTCTCGATAATGTTGGCAAAGCAGTTTGGGATGCTCTCGATGATCTTCAACTGAGTTGGATGCGGTAAGAAACTCATCATCAATATATCGAAAACTGTTGAAATCGTTGAAAAGTTGTTGCAGAGTTGCAAGGCCAAATTTCATCACCATGAATTTAAGCAGTCCAAAAGAAGTGATGATAGATGTTTTTGCTATACTTGATTCAGATATATATGACACTAAACACTTTCACGGTAGTGCCCAGCCAAGTTCGGGCACTACACCCTTTTTACAGGAACAAACTCAGGCGATTTTCGACCTCCCTGTAAACCACAGTACCAATAAAGTCAAAAACTTCAAACTCTCAGCATTTGCTAAGCTAACCAGGCTTAGGTAATTACTAATTTTATATTCTTTAGCATTACTAGTTCCCGAGATATAAGACTGCAAAAATCGCAAAAACCGTAACTGACTGACTCACTCACTCACTCACTCACTGACAGATCATCAAAAATATGAAGCATTTCCCGACATCGTAGAATCTTGTACTTTCACACAACGGTAGGCATTGTGGTGTATACAAAGGAAAAAATCGAAAATTCAAGATTTTCCATTCAGGGGGCGTGGTACCCACCCATTTTCATGGAATTGATATAAATTGTTTGAAGCACTTCTCATTGTCGTAGATTCATGAAATTTGGTACAGCCAGCGGTAGGGCTTAAAGCGCAGGCAAAGAAAAAATTTTTTAATTTTAGATTTTACATTCCGGGGCGTGGCACCCGCCCATTTGCATATAATTGATATCAACTATGTAGAGGACTACTTATTGTCGTAGAATGATAAAATTTGGTAGAGCGATAGGATAGCGATAAACACCCATTTTCACATAAATAATATTAAATATATTGAGAGCACTTCCGATTGGTGAGGGATTATTTTTGTTAGAGCAGTCAGCCTTCAGGTGTATACAAAGAAAAGGTTGAAATTATGAAATTTTTCATGCATATTACCGTTTCAATAGATCGCTACTAACTAATGAAAATTGGTAGAGGGGTAGGACTTGTAGAACATACATACATACATACAAAAGGCATAAGTTAAAAGCTTACGTTACCTTATGAGGCACTCATTGGGCGTTTATTCCATCCACCTGGCCTCAATGTTTTGAACGGGCGGAGTAGGGACGTTAGACAAGGGCAATTTACTTTTATTGGTGCAGTTGGAAAATCTGTTATTGATTACTGCTTTGTAACAGATTTTTTTCTTCGTCTTGTATTGAGTTTCAAAGTTGCTGGAAAACCCTTTACTTCTGATCATTTACCTCTCGAAATATCTTTGATGTCTTCCTTTTCTAGAGAACAAACAAATTTAGAATCTCATCCGCTCAAACTACTGCCAAAACTTACGATTAAAAACGAAAATATTCCAATTTTCCAATTTTTCTTCAAATCTCGCCAACCAATTCTCCGACTTGAGCCTAGATACGTTAGATGATATCATCAAAAAATCTCAAGTCAAAAAAAAAACTTTACAAAGTGAAAAATATATCCCTAAGGAAAAATGGTTCGATGTTGAGTGTTTCAAAAAACGGCTGAAATCATATGCCTTTCTTCGCCTTTTTCGAAAATTCAACATCAACTTCTTCAAAAATAAAAATAAAACACTAAACAAAGAATTTAAACAACTGTGTCAACGCAAAATTCATGAATACCAGAATAATTTGATTAGTTTGGTTTCTGCAACAAGAAATTCAAGTAAATTTTGGAAAGCTATAAGGGAGATAAATGGAAGCAAGAGTTATGTTGGAAATTCAATATCTGCTGAAGCTTTAAGAAATCATTTTGAATCACATGTAAACCCTTCAAACACTCAAATCTCTAATTTTCACTATGCCATACCACTGATTTATATTGAAAAACTCGACAATCCTTTTACAATAAGCGAAGTAGTAGAAGTTATAGAAACTTCAAAGGAAAATAAAGCTCCAGGATGTAACAGAATCCCATATGAATTTTATAAATACGCCACTGAAAAGTTTATTTGTCATTTGACTGCAGCTTACAATAAATTTTTTGAAAACGGTAATACACCAGAGAGTTTTCGGCAAGCCATTATATTCCCGCTGCACAAAAACGGTGACCAAAATGAAGCGTCGAACTACCGTGGTATTCCATTTTTAAACTGTTCTATGAAAATATTCGCCTCAGTAGTTCTTAACCGAATAAAGGTATGGGTCGAAGAAAACAATGTTTTAAGTGAATACCAAGCAGGATTTCGTAGCGGCTATTCGACAATTGATCACATCTTTACGCTAACATCAATTGTCAAATCATATCTGGAGAAAGGATTCAAACTATATGCGATCTTCGTTGATTTAAGAGCAGCATTCGATTCTGTTGATCGAAAAGCTTTATTTTACAAGCTGAGTTGTATAGGACTTTCAACGAAAATCATAACATTGCTGAGGAATCTATACAGCGAAACCAAATCGGCGGTTTGGAATGGTAATGATTTTTCAAATTGGTTTGAGACACTAATGGGTGTGAGACAAGGCTGTACATTAAGTGTCCTTATTTTTATTCTGTTTATTGATAATTTGGTTGAATGGTTAGTTGGAGGTATTTTATGGAATGGAATAAGAATAAAAATCCTTATGTACGCGGATGATGAAGTTTTGCTTGCAGATTCTCCAGTCATTTTGCAAAAAATGATTAAAAATTTGAGGAATATTGTGAGACTTGGAGTTTAACTGTCAATCTTAACAAATCGAAGGTCATGGTATTTAGAAAATTTTGAAAAATACGCACAGTTTGAAAAATGGAGATTTAAAGGCGAGGAAATCGAGTTAGTTAAAGAATACAAATATCTAGGAATTCTTATTAGATCGAATTTGGGCATGCAAAACCACATTGTAGATAAGCTTAACGTTGCCAAAACTACGCTAAATTCAACTTGGAGGTCATGTATGTGTAAACTCAGCACTTCATCCATCCGCAAAATACAAAATTTTTCAAAGCACTGCCACCTCTACAATGTTTTACGCTGCGCAAGTTTGGGGAACTAATAAGTATGACGAAAACAGCCCGAATTACATGTTGTTGTCGGAAACAGGATTGTCCCCGTTGCACATCGGAACAGTTAAATTGAACTTTGTCTATGTTCTTCAAATAGTAACGGAAATGCCCGATAACCGACTACCTAAGAAAATAGCAAAATTTGCAATCAGCAACAACACCTTATTTTTTAAGGAATGAAGTTCATTGGCACGGAACCATAACATACATTTGAATTTAAATCCTTAAACTACATGCCACATCGTGATGATCTTCCTATTTTCTGTAACATCTGCAACATGAACTCCAGAGAAGATATCTTCCACTTCGTCGCTATCTGTCCAATTCCGAAAGATATTAGAAGGAGTGGCTAGGAAAAGACGAGCTTAATTGGATAGATACAAAGGATATTTTGAATGGCAAAGTTGGACGGAGACCGCTCTTATGTTTCGTACAAACTGCTGGAGCCTACAGACAGATGATAGTCGATGAGAATTTTTAGCACATCTCTAAATCAGTTTGCAACTTAAGAAATAATTTCCTTTTTCATTCTTTATTTTTCATTTCATTGTATGTAAATGTAATTCCTTTCATTAATTTTCAAAATCAATATTAATGTAACTTTTTTTGTCAATCAGGCAGACGGCTTCAAGCCATGCCTTAATATGATTCTGGATATATGTTAAACTATGTTAAAACTTTAAATTGAACTGAATAAATCAACATCATTATTATATTCCATCCACCTTTCCTGATACGAAGAATCTTTGCAAAAAGTAGTGAAATCACACCAAAAACATAAATGTTAAAAAAGTAGCCATGTTCTTCTATATACAAAACCATTTGCGTAACAATTCAGCCATGAGAAGTAGTGAGATCTAAAAGTAAATCAATTTATAAGTTTATTTATGTTATATATTAAATATTTTAAGTAGAGTAATATGAAAGAAAATTATCAGAGAAATCTGTTATTTACTGATTACTGACTTAAATTGTATTGGTTTACTTGGCAAATTTTCATTTAAAAATTGAGTAAGTATAATAAAAGAAAATTTGCCAAGTAAACTAATAAAGGGGTTTCCAATAAGAGGTGTTATTTTGATATTCAAAGAAAAATGGCATTTTTGGAGATAAATGATCGGATGTTTATTTCATTATAAAGAGGAAGGTATGCCGTTAATAATGGAACACAACATCAGCCAAATGGCCGCCAAGACCACGCTTACAGGACAATATCCTTTTCATGAAATTTTCCATAACCAAATCGCAAAGTGGCTGCCCTATGTCCTCGATAGCCTCACGAATTTCATCTTTGAGGTCTTGAATCGACGTTGGGCTGTTGGCGTAGACCTTATCTTTCACGTGGCCCCAAAGGAAGAAGTCGCAAGGTGTTAAATCACAAGATCTCGGTGGCCAATTGTGATCACCTCTTCGAGAGATAACACGGTCCGGAAACTTTTCCCGTAAAAGATCGATGATTTCATTGCTTGTGTGGCACGTAGCGCCGTCTTGTTGAAAGTAAACGTTGTCCAGATCAATACCATCCAATTCAGGCCATAAAAAATCATTAATCATCTCTCGATAGCGCAATCCATTGACCGTAACTGTTGCTCCAGCCTCATTTTCGAAAAAGTAAGGTCCAATGACCCCGCGGGACCATAAACCGCACCAAACAGTCACGCGTTGAGGATGGAGAGGCTTTGCAACAATAACTCTTGGGTTTTCCGAGCCCCAGATGCGACAGTTTTGCTTGTTGACGTAGACTCCGAGGTGGAAATGGGCCTCATCAGTCAAGATGATTTTTCGATGAAATTCCGGTTCATTTTCATGCATTTCAAGGACCCAATCAGCAAAGACACGACGTTGTTGATGATCAGCCGGCTTGAGTTCTTGTGTTAACTGAACTTAATAAGCCTTAAGACCCAAGTCTTTATGCAAAATACGGTGTAATGACGTTTGTGGAATGCCTAATTCCAAAGAACGACGAGGAATGGACAAACCTGGGTTTTCTTCAACACTTTGGGCTACAACAGCAATATTCTCAGTTGTTCTTGAGCGACGTGCACGGGTTTTATTCTTCACATCACTAACTTGTCCCAACAGCTCGAATTTGTCCACCAATTTCTGTATTGCGGTCCGACAAGGTGCTTCACGACGACCCAAAAATGTTTTACTTTTACGAACCGTCTCTGCCAAATTTTCACCATTTTTATAGTGAATTTTAATAATTTCAATGCGTTGTTGAAGCGTGTATCGTTCCATTTTTATTAATAGCGTAGTTTCTACTTGTCAAATGTCAAAAAGTGACAGCTTCAAAAGTGACAGCTACCGAAATAGCGGGCTATTCAAAATAACACCTCTTATTGGAAAACACGCTATAATTTAAGTCAGTGATCATTAAATAACAGATTTCTCTGATAATTTTAAGGTTCTTCCATATTACTCTACTTAAAATATTTAATATTTAACATAAATAAACTTAGAACTTGGTGTACTTTTAGATCTTACTACTTCTCACGGCTGACTTGTTAGGCAAATGTTTTTGTATATAGAAAAACGTGGCTACTTTTTTAACATTTATGTTTTCGGTGTGATAGACTTTGTCAAGTCATTATATTTCATCCTGATTAAAATTACGCCAACATAATGATTTCCTTTTCCTTGGTTGCTGTTGGAAATAAGACAATGAAATGATTCAGAAAATACAGAGGTAAAATTTCATCAAGAGATATACCTAAATATATGTGCCTACCCTGAACACAAAATACAATCTCTATACTGAAATTCTGAATTTTGTTTCCAAAGTTTTAAATGGAATGTTATCTCCATTAAGATCGGTTATATTGTTATTGATTATAATTGGAATTTAATTATGAAATATTTTTTTTAATAGGTGACTATCACTTCGCCCGCGGTTAGCAGTTGCTGGCAGACATTAAGCAATCAAATACAAAGGAGGTAAACAGGCATTCATTTCAATTAATGTGGCTGTCATATTGTTAATTGAACAAAAATGACCAATAAATCTGCATTGTCCTATAATAATATTCATTCTATACACACGACAAGGAACAGACAGGTCAATTTTTTTTCTAATATTTTGCGAACAAATACAAAACTAATTGCATTTTTTAAAGGCTGTCTCAAAAAGATATACATATGTATAGGATTGGAAAATTGTGCTTTTAAAATTCTGCTCGCCGAAATACTGCTTTTCAAAATTCTACTCATCAAAATTCTGCAAATAATAAAAAAAAAAAAGGTTTGGAGGTTTGAAGCGCGCGCTTTTTAACATTTTCCAAACCTTTGTTTTCTTTATAATTTGCAGAGTTTACTCTTATTTTCTAAAAAGTTCAATAAAAAAATATTTTTGCTGTCGGTCAACTTCTTAAGGCAATTATCCAGTTAGTGTAGAAAAAAAGCAAGTGTTTCGAAAAACAAACAAACAATAAAAAGAATTATAAAAAAGAGAACCAAACTAAGTCACATTGGCTTTCTAGACGCTTTAAAAAACATTGTTCTCTTTGGTTTTTGCTTGTTTCCTGTTTTTTTTTTCTGTAATTTTTACTTGCGATATACAAACGAGTTTGCAAGGAAAAGCAAAAAAAAATTCTAAACACTGCTGCAAAAAGTCTGGTGTCTTGCAGAGACTCTAAGTCATTTTGGAGTAAGGTTCGAGTATTGGGTGGGTGTAAACCCTTTTCTGTTTCAAGTATGAGTGTGGATACCCTTGCAGCTTATTTCAAAAACCTCCTTTGTCCAGGTGATAATCCCTCTTCCTTCCACTATGCTCTACCAGATCACTACATAGCTGAACTAGATGATCAGATAACGATGCTTGAACTTCAAATAAGTTTACAAAAAATGAAAAACAACAAAGCAATAGGTGTGGATGGAATTCCTATTGAACTTTCTAAATATGCCACACCTTATTTTCTTACAATTCTTCTAACATTTTTTAATAAACTTTATAATGAAGAGGCCATTCCCCAATCTTTTTTGAAGTCTATTATTTGTGCAATATTTAAAAAAGGTGACTGTACTCTTCCAGAGAATAATAGAGGAATTTCAATTTTACCGGCTTTGAGAAAGATATTTACCAATATTCTATACCATAGGTTGGTTAACTGGGTAGAAGCAAATAACGTCCTTGGTTGTTGTGGAGCAGGCTTCCGTATAGGTCTATCAACGGTTGATCAGATATTTGCACTATATAGCATTGCTAAGCGATATGTCGACAATAACAAGCAGCTCTACACGTTTTTTGTAGATTTTAAGGCCACGTTTGACACTATTAATAGAAGCTCCCTATTTTATAAACTTTCAAACATTGGTATTTCATCTAAGTTCCTTAGAATATACAAGCAATTGACAACCAACATTTGTTCTTCAATATACAATGGCATCACTATGTCTGAATTTTTTGACACCGCAACAGGTGTTCCACAAAGATGTGTCTTAAGTCCAATTTTATTTGCCCTATTCATTGATGATGTAACTAAAATCTTATGTGGCGGAGTGAGGGTGGGTGACGAACTTATAAGGATGCTGCTTTACGCAGACGATCTGGTCTTACTTGCTGAATCCCCTTCCTCACTTCAACTCCTTATTAATCGACTTAAAAACTATTGCGACTTATGGGATCTACAAATTAACACCAGTAAGTCGAAAATTATTATTTTTGAATACATAAACAGGAGGATTTTACCACAAAATAAGTGGTTTCTTGGTTCAGAC
This sequence comes from Philhelius pedissequus, assembly GCA_910595825.1. Taxonomy (NCBI): domain Eukaryota; kingdom Metazoa; phylum Arthropoda; class Insecta; order Diptera; family Syrphidae; genus Philhelius; species Philhelius pedissequus. The sequence goes on along the minus strand of OU343161.1, from coordinate 197,948,414 downwards.
CCCATAGAAGTTGTGAAACAATATAAATATCTCGGTTTTTTAATAACAAGCAACTTAGATTTACGTCCTCATATTAAAGAAAAATGTCTGGTTGCTAAAACTGCTATTAATATAATGTGGAGCAGGTTCTTTTGTAATCAAAAAGTGGATTCCTCTTCCAAATTTAGAGTTCTAGACGCAACGATAAATACTTGCCTTTGCTACGCAAATCAAGTATATGGGTTCAGGTTTGTTGAAGAATTTGAAGCGCGTCTTTTTCAAACGTATTTCTAGGCTGCCACCGACAACAGCTACTTATGCTTTGTATGTAGAATCAGGTATACCACAAATCTATACAAAAAACTTGAAAGCGAATCCTGACTACATAGTCAAAGTAATGCTGCGACCAAACACGAATTTGCAAAAGAAAATAATGATGCCTTGAGATTTAGCCTAACTCCTTTTCGGGAATGGTTCTAAATATGGAGTGGATCTCAGGATATCTAATCAGCCGATTGAATGCTGACGTGAAGCATTTTACAACTGCATTGCAAAAGTAGGTGAGCATTTTTATCTACAATGCATTCATAGCGCACAATCCTTTTCAAGTCGGCTGATTTACAGAGAACTAAACCACTCCTTAGGTAATAGAAATTACTTTAACAACTATCTGTCCACCTACCAAATTAGTACCATAATTAAAGCAAGAGTTGAAATCGTAGGACTTAACTTCAAACCGCACAGGCCAGAAATTTCACCAATTTGTTATCTATGTAATAGAAATGAAAATGAAGACATTTATCACTACCTAGCTATCTGTCCGATTCTGCAAGAATTGACAAGGCTTTACTTTCAAAAGTGCTTTTTATCTTTTTCTGAAACCAAAGATATTTTAAACGGTAATAATTTTTAGTTTTTGCGATCATGCACTTAGATATCGAAATAGTTTTGACCTGTAATCTCACTTTTAAATTTTTTTGTAAGCCATCCTTAATTATAACTTTAATACCTATAATTTATATTAAATTTGAAATTATTTAAAAATTTAAATTATCAAAAAAAATGTATCAATAATTCTTTTTCAGTTTTTTTTTTCATTTACAAATTAATGAATATATAGATTTTTAAATCGTTGTTTTAGCCCCAAAAATAACGGTACTTGCAATATAAATTATTCTACCATCTTAATTATCTCGAAAACGGCTCTAACGACTTTGATAAAAATTGGTGTGTGTACTAACTTGAGTATGGTCTACATTTTGGCCGAACAAATTTTAAAAATATTTTGTTATTAACGGTACCTGCCATACCACCATTTTATTAATTTTCGACTTTCTCATAAACGGCTGAACGGATTTCGATCAAAATTTGTATACAGGATCTTCTTCAAATTCTAAATAATACTACATTTCAAAATTTTCGAAAAATAGTTTTTTTTTTTGGATTTTTGAAAAAAAACATATTTTTTTTTTGAAAATTCAATATTTCCAAAATGGGTTTTTAAATTTACATTATTAAATATTTGAACATTTTAAATTTTTTTACAAAAAATTTAAGAAATTTTATATATAAGAAATTAAATTGGAAAAAAAGCCAGAATTTTTTCCTGGCTTAAAATTTGAAAAAGAGCAGAAAGGAAGATAAGCAAGAAATATTGAAAATTATGCCAGATAGGTGTAGAAAAAAAGCCTGAAAGCAAAATGGAAATTAAGGCAACAAATTTGTATATTCTGGCCTAATTTCCAAACAACGTTTTGGAAGAAAGGCCATAAAATGATTTAAGGCATTTTCAAACAAGACGAAGGGGTGGGTTGTGCGTCCGCGCGGGGCGGGGCCACATGACATTGTGAAATCTTTATTTGAAACATAAAATAGATTTCAAATGTAAAGTTTTTTTTTTTGTTTAAAAAGATAAAAAAAAATTCGGGCTTGTGTGAAGTGTTTGTGGAAATTAGTTCCACGGCGTACAAAGAGCTCGGTGCGTAAAGGGGACATGCTGCTCCCCTGCAACCCGACTACGTGACCCAATATAGGATTTGGGGTGGGTACAAGTTTGGGTATATACCAATTTTTTTTTTTTTTTGAACTTTTTAAAAAGAAATCTTCAAATCCAAAAAAAAAATGTGCATGTACCCAAGCTTGTACCCACCCAAATAACATATTGGACCAAGCAGTGGGGAACGCGCCGGGTTTTTTTTGATGCCGTGAACCTAATGGCAAAAAAACACTTCACACAAGCCCGAATTTTGTTTCCGGCTTTTTTTCCATTTTTTTTCTTAAAATGGAAAAAACGCCAGATTTTTTTTGGAAAAAAACTTTGGCTTTTTTTTCCTGGAAAAAAGGCCAGAATTTTGTATGAAGAATTTTCTGGCGTTTTTTCAAAAACAAATTCTGGCGTAATTTTCGGGAGCCGTAAAAAATCGAGAGTTGGAAGAGGGATTAAGTGGTTGTGCTAAATTAGAGACGAATTTTTCCAAAGCAACAGGTGGAACACCATCAGGGCTCGAAGGAGGATTTTGTTAATTACTGAAGGTGCACTTAAAGTTTATCGAACTTAAGGTGGTTTGGGTGCAACAATTCATATAGGAAAAGTACTTTCTATCAACACATGTGTTTGTGGAAGAAAATGCTTCACCAAAGAAATCAGCGAAAAAATTCGAGATAACTTTGGATAACCATCAGATTTTCTTTTTGAATTTATAAATTTAAAAAATTGGTAAGGGTTTGAAATTAAGTCAGATTGAGTTTGAAAAGGGTTACTGGCACATAAAGATTCACGCAAAATGGAAAAGATAGACATATAATTTAAGTGGTCATGATTTGACTTCGAACTAAGAAATTGTTGCCAAACTTTATTCTTCCTATTTCTAAGTGAACGAAGTTCCAAGAAGGAGAGGAAGTAAAATATTTTTTAGGAAACAGTGGAATAGATTGAGAAAAGCTATTTCGAATCTGATCATAGAAGGTGTGGTTGGAGATAAAATCAAAACCGATTCAAAAAAAGAAAATTCGTCGAATCAGACCATCTTGCTATTAAGATAAATTAAATAAAAAAGGCTCTGCCCAGCCCACGCAGATGAATATTATCTATACCTATTTGAGCCTAAAGTACGAACATAACATATCTACCTAAACTTCTAATCTTGTTGGATTAAAGTTAGGGTAGTATAATTTAACATCTTTAAAAAAAAAGATCTATTGACAGAAATGTCAGTGAATTGCGGAAATCAGGCAAAACGACAACGATTATAATACAAAGATTACGACGACAAGGATTACATGCATTTTCTACTTCAAAACGTCAGCCTCGACGGATAAAAAAATCGAAAATATTTAAATTGTGTTCATGCAAACGTCTGGCGGAAAATTATATCCTTCTGCAAAGCGGAAAATTATCTCGTTGCATGAATACCCTTATTAAAATATTCTTCCACAAGCATTGATGAAAGAATTTCAATGTAAGATCAACTTTGAATACTCATTTTTAAGTGGACCCAATTTAATTCAGATTGGCATTAATCATGTGTGGTTCCAAGTTTTTATTTTAAAAATGTGTAAAGTAGTAAATTCTACAACGTTTAATGGTTGGTAAGATTAAGAAAAAACCTAAACCGTTTTCATTTCAAAGCAATTTCAATTAGAATTAACTTAAAACAACATTGAAACGTAGGGAAATTAAAATTGAACGATAGTAATTTCAAAGTTGGTTCGTAATATTTTTAAGCTCGAAAACATTCATTTAACAATGCACCACTCAAAAAGTAAAGTTGGAGCATTATACTTTCAAAGATGTAAGCCTTTGAATCTAATATGGCGCATAGTAGAATCGAAGTTGTTCCTTTTTGTTTTAAAGTTGGATGATATTGATTTTACTATGATTCCACCTTAAATCAAAGGAAAACGTATTTAAATCAAGCATGAAAATTATTCATTTTCTTATAGGAAAACAGGCCGAATCAATGATGTTCCACTTTGATTCTACAATTTTCATCTTCAACCCCGAATCATTCCTGAATATACTCGTACTTAAATCAAAGTGGTTTTCTTTGATTTTACGTTGTTTTTCCTCTGGGTGTACCTTTTCTCCCCCTTTGTTTTTTTTTTGTTAAATTAACAATCCCAAACTTCTAAAAACAAAAGGTTTACAAAAATGAAAGCTGCATAAGAGACTACGGCAACATAGAATTAACATTGTTTACTTTTGTTCAAATCAGACTAAGAAGAATTGAGACCATAAACCATGACAAAAGAATGATGATGAAATAAAGCTAACAGAATGAATAGGTACACTATACTGTACAGCTTTAATTAAACCATTTCATTTTCTGACATTATGATTGCAATTAAAACACGCAAACACACACTTACGGCTAAATATTAAACTTCTCTATGAATGCTTATAAACAAAATAAAGCTTCCTTACAAACATCAAGGTTAAATTACATTCTTATGTAACATAACAAGGTGGTCTGCAAATAGCTTCAATATATATTATTTAATAATAAACTGAAAGACGAATTTTCTTGAAATTTCTTTTATAAAAAGTATGCAGTAAAAAAGAACTTTGTTTAAACAATTTAAATATTGTCATTATTGACTACAGTGACTGATCTGACAAAAAAAATACGCTAACTTTTTGCAAATGGCAACAGAAAAGATTCTGTTGTCACTTTCAATGTTTTCGCCAAACGAATAAAAATGCGTTAAAAAATTTGACTAAATTATAATTAAACACAGCAGCGCCCATTTGAAATGTTTTTTTTTTTAAACTCATTTGAAACAATATCGATTGATCAGTTTTTAATCACCCTGTATGATTATATAATAAACGTGTTGCGATGGAATTAGATGTAGTTAAGTACTCATGAGTTAATAGGAACAGTAATCTAGTACTATCATCCATGTGTGGGAAGATATTTTTAGTAGTTAGGCTCTTAGAAAACACTAGGGCGTCTGATAAAGTTGAGAGATTTTTCATATTTTGAGTTTGTTTTTTTTTTTCGGGAGGAAAGAGTTAAAAAAAACGTTCTCATTTTAACACCAATTTGAAATTCGAAAAATAATGATTTCATTGCTAAATGTAACGACAATAATGGACTAGATGAGATGGTAATACGTAAATTTGTAGTAGAGCTCTACTAGAGCAGCTGTTTTGTACGTTCTATTTAAACTGCCGAGTAAAGAATACATCACGGGTAGGTAGTCAACGCCATAGCAACACGACTAATATAAGTAAATTTTAAGCTAAAACTAAACTGTAATCAACGCGTTTACTCTCTGACGTAAGCAATAACGTCAAAATCTTTGCTGTCAAACAAACAAAATGCTTCCATTTAGACATTTTCCATGAAGATTATCGAGCATTGAGAAATAGAGCAACTTCTGAAATACGCGAAGCAAAACGTCGTTTTGTTTGTTCCAAGGCTAGATCCATCTCAAGCTAAACATAAGCTCTGCAAAAACTTGAAAACCATTGGTGTTGTTATAAAAATAACAATATTCATCTCAATAACATTGATCCAAATGAACTCAATAGTAACTTGGAGGTAAATCTGAGACAACAAACTTCTTTCACATGACGCCCTCGCGGTGTTAACAACATATAAAGGGTAATCATAATCCCTTGAGCGCGTGTAAGATAAAAAAAAACTTAACATCTCTTCCCTCCCCTATTACAAATCACTTGAAAATATTCAGACTATCTTATGATAGTCTTCAAAATTCAAAATAGAATATTTTTAACTTTAAGTGGTTGATAAAGCGGACGGACTTTTTGGAAAGCTGAATCTCAATCGGGTTCAACTCAATTCATTTTCGCTAAAATTAACCTTACATCCTTAAATCAATAACTCACGAAAGTGTGCGAAAGTTATGACTGTTCACAAGAATCAGAATGAGTTCCTCCCAATTTCAGCCTTACCATATTCTTTTTCAATGTACTTGAAAGACTCGTAAATTCCCAGATAGTTCTTCAGAACTTCTGAAACGTAACAATCTACTTTGCGATAATCAGAATGGTTTCCGCCCAAAACACAGTTACACTACCGCTCTGATGTTACGTTTTCTTGTTCTGTTGGATTTCTCGAAGTTAACAGTGACACAGTGAACCATCATGTTTTATGTGGGAAGCTAATCAATCAATTTAATTGTTCACGGTATTTCCTGAATTTGGTTTCATCTTACCTGAATATAAGGTATCATGTATCAAGCAGTTGTGTCAAATAACTTTATATCAGAGTTTTATCCACTAACAGGAGGTGTCCCGCAGGGCTCAATATTGGGACCACTTTTCCTTATGTATCTACTTTAAACTGTTGTGTTGACATGTATACCGTTGATATCCATGTTCGGAAAAGCTTTTCCTTAGATCTTATGGAAAATGCAGCTGGTGAAGTTAACGAAGACCTTAACAGAATTAAATGATGGTCTCGGTCTAATGGCTTATGTTTGAATACTTCTAAGTGAAAGTGCTTGGTTATCTCATAGGAACGAGTATTGATACATCGTATTTTCCTAACCTGTTATCTTAGTTTTCAAAACGAAACTTTCATGGAATGATCACATAAGATTGACCGTAAGAAGGGTTTATGGAAAATTGAAGATTAGATTTACTATGGGCAAGTCAAAAAATTACACCCCTTAAAACGACAATAATTCTGACAAAAACACTTATTCAACCAATAATACTTTTTGGTTACAAAATATTTAGTAATTTGATTCTATATTCATAAAAGGAAATTTAATGTTGCTCATAATTGTATTGCAAGGTATATTTATGGATTAACAAAACATGACCATATTTCAAATTTATTCGCCAAACTCATTAATGGTGTAACACTTAAGAATCTTTTTAAGTTTAGAACATTAGTACTGCTTCACAATGTAATGCAAATTGCAAACACATCATCGGTGTACATTTAAAATAAGATTTTTATGCCACGATCAACAAGATCGCTTAAACTGGTACCAATTCCTTTTCCCATTGTGCTTCGGATAATAGGTTGTACCAAGTTAGACGATTGGAAGATCTTCCAACAGTGGCAGATTTTTCCAAAAAAAATATCACCAATTTTCTATCAGTCATGTAAACATCCAATTGTATTTGTCAAAAGTGTCAAATTGGCCGGCTTCTTTCAATCTTGTGAACTCGTCCTCGTCTAAGCTCATAATTTTGTCATATTTTCAAATAATTGGACGATTGTATATTGGATCATGTTCCAAGGAATAAAATGCCAAATGGTCGAACCTCCGCACATCCTTCAACTATAACATTGAGAAAATGCGAACAAAAAATAGGGCCATTTTAATATTGTATAAATATGTTTTTTTTTTCACAACTAGCTTCTTTCACAAATACCTTTTTTTCAAAAATAAAGTTCCGTATTCTCTATCATCTGTCAAGAAAATTGTCTTCAAATGAGTCTACCAATTTTTTGTTTTCTAAAGCCTTCAAACCGTGTAACCAGACAATTTTTAATTGGAAGCCAAAAAATTGTCGGCAATTGTCAACAGATTTTCTACCAATAAATTGTCGAATTTTTGGATAAGATCAATCAACCGTATAAACGGACAATTTTCATTTGATAGAAAATTGGGAATAGTTGGGTCAGTGGGTGCTGTTGGAAGACTTTCGACAATTCATCAAAAGTCTTCCAATAGCAAAGTCAGTTAAAGTTATTTTGGATATTTGTAGAATGATCAAATATAGGTATATTATAAGTGATCTATGCAAAATTAAAACAAGTCTATCCCACAGGAACCACACATTTTACCGGATAAAAAGTAGCCTATGTGCTATTCCAGACTATATTCTATCTCTGTGCCAAATTTCATTCAGATCCGTTCTGGCGTTCTGGCTAGATTGAGTAACAAACATCCATCCAAGCGTTCACGTTTAAAATATTAGTAGGAGTTTGTACCTTAATCTGTTAAGTGATTACCTTGGTAATAAATAAATAACGAAAAATTGAAATTGAAGTAAAGGGCGGAATTTTTTCGATGGAAATAATAGACAATAAATGTACTTAGGTACCTATTATGGGTACACAACACACCCATTGAAAATGATATGAATTTAAGTGTGTACCTACAAACTTATTTATATATTGGCAAAATTGCTGTGTAAATATTCTAAGCGACGCATTCCAATGGTATGTGTGTATGTACATATGTACACATAGGTATTTAGGTATCTTTACTTCAGAACAACTCACAAACAAAGGACACCATTGGATTGAAATTTGCATTCCGCATTCGCACATCACATCAATAAAAACAAGAATTGAACTAGGAATAGGACATGCTAGAAGGTATAAGAAGCATTGCAAAAATTTTTATAAAACGCCTGCATCCCAATTTATGTCAACTCAATATCGACACAGTGCATAAATTGTACCTCCATATGCCATGAGACAAGACTCTTTCTTACTCAACCATGGAAAAATATGGCGCCTTTAGATCAGCAGGATATTGACATATCCTATCCAATTTACGTAAATTTCACATTCACATATACTCCCCTCCTGCTGGTGCTGAATTTGTTACGCTTCTTTTTACTCTACGTGTAGACACGGACAAGAGTTAATCTGACAAAAAAAAACAAAAATTCTGAAACCCAACTGCTATACATATTTCAGCTCATGAGGTCCAGGTGCTATTCCGGTGGTAGGTATTTGACACACCCTTATTACCTATTATTTCCCCTGTGGCTGTGAATTTTGTGTTATTAAGAATTTTATCTCATAGAATACTATGTGTTAGTTCAGTACGCCCTTAATGGCCACCGAACTGGACGACTAGTCGAAACTCATCATATAAGTCCATAGGTATGTATATAATATTTGACGTGTTCCTGTTTACCATATTCGTCTGCCATTATGTCTGTCGGCAGTCAGTCATTGTGACATCAGCTACTTTATCCTTGATATATGTATACCTAGATAGGCAATGTTTTGGTTTGGTATTCGAAAAGGGTTTATTGACTTTTAAATGAATGTCACTATTCAACTCAAGGCTCAAGGAGAAATACGAGGGCGGCTCAATAAGTCCGTGACTTTTTGAATTTCTGACCTTTTTACAGCAACACTGCTCCTGTCAACAGGCATCTGTCAGTTGACTCCTGTCAAAATTTAAACTTGCTGCGTAAGTTAGTTTGTGTTTAACAGCTATTTTTATCAAACTACTCACTAATTTGAGGAGAAAATGGAAAAAAGTGAATTTCGTGTGCTTATTAAGCATTATTTCTTGCGAAAAAAAACCATTACCGAGACCAAGGTTAAGCTTGATAAATACGAGTACTATGGTGACTCTGCACCATCGATTTCAATGGTAAAAAAGTGGTTTACTGAATTTCGTTGTGGCCGTACAAGCACTGAAGATGCCGAACGTCCTGGACGCCCAGTTGAGGTCTCTACACCCGAAACAATCGAAAAAATTCACGATATGGTGTTGGCCGACCGAAGATTGAAAGTGCGAGAGATTGTGGAAGCCGTAGGGATCTCGCATGGCTCAGTGGTTTCAATTTTGAATGATCACTTGGGCATGAGAAAGCTTTCCGCAAGATGGGTGCCGCGTTTGCTCACAGTCGACTACAAACGCAATCGTGTAACAACTTCACAGGAAGGTTTGACGTTGTTTAATCGCAATATGGAGGAGTTTTTGCGCCGTTTTGTAACCGTGGACGAAACATGGATCCATCACAACACACCAGAGACCAAACAACAGTCAAAACAGTGGGTTTGTAAGGGTGAATCGGCGCCAAAGAAGGCCAAGGTGGGTTTGTCAGCCAATAAAGTTATGGCGACTGTTTTTTGGGATGCACGCGGGATAATCCACATTGACTAGCTTCAAAAGGGAAGAACAATCAATGAGGAATATTATGCCAACTTATTGGACCGATTCAATGACGATTTGAAAAAAACCGACCTCATTTGGCCAAGAAAAAAGTTCTTTTCCACCAAGACAATGCAATGGTGAACACATGTGCAGTTGCCTTGGCAAAAATCCATGAATTGGGCTATGAATTGCTCCCTCGTCCACCCTATTCTCCAGATTTGGCTCCGAGCGACTACTTCTTGTTCCCAAACCTGAAGAAATGGCTTGGTGGAAAAATATTTGACTCCAATGATGAACTCATCGCGCAAACAAAGGCCTATTTTGAGGACCTCGACAAATCATTTTTTTTGGAAGGGATAAAAAAATTGGAGAAGCGTTGGACAAAGTGTATAGAGCTCAAGGGAGACTACGTTGAAAAATAAAATTATTTTTTTATCAAAAAATCTGTTTTATTCCAAAAGTCACGGAGTTATTGACCCGCCCTCGTACTTGGTTAAAAATTATAACTGATATGTAATTTTTGTTTCTATTTGTGAAATATTATGTATGAGGATAATAATTGATCGATTCAGGGAATATTTTGCAATGAAGTCTAGTATTCTACATTTGAGTCGATAGCAAGAAAGATCACAGTGGTTTGTGGCATTCCAACTTGGGCAAAAAAGAAAAAGGCAAAAATAATGCTCAAGCTCATATTCCAATCAAAGGGTACGATAGGAAAAAATCGAAAATTTAAGATTTTAAATTCTGGGGGGCGTGGTACCCTCCCACTTTCATAAAATTGTTCTAAATTATTTGGAGCACTTCTGATTGCCGTGGATTCATGACATTTGGTACAGTGCAAGCAAATGCAAAATTTTAAAGTTTGAGATTTTTCATGCAGGGGTCGTGGTATACGCTCATTTTCATAGAATCTGTATAAATTTATTTGGAGCACTTCTGATTGTGGTGGAATAATAAAAAATTGTAAAGTGGTAGGGCTTAAGGAGCAGGAAAATACAACATTTTAAAGTTTAAGATTTTACATTCAGGAGCTTGGCACCCGCCCATTTCCATAGAATTGATATCAACTGTGAAAAGAACTTCTGATTGTCGTAGAATGATGAAATTTGGTAGAGCGATAGGACTTCACAGGGAAAAATTAAAAATTTGATATTTTACAATCAGTGGGCGTGGCAACCGCCCAATTTCACAGAATTAATGATACTGATATTATAAATGTGAAAGTTTGGATGGATGGATGTTTGTTGCTCAATCACGCCAGAACGGCTGAACGGATCTGGATGAAATTTGGCCCATAGATGGACTATATTCTGGAATAGCACTCTGGCTACTTTTTATCCTGAAAAAATTAACGGTTCCTGTGAAAAATTATATAATTGGTTTGTTCCGTATTCACACCTCAACAATTGAATGTATTTTAATGAAATTTGGTAAGCAGATGGATGAGAAATTGGATTATTATACAAAAATTATCAATTCAAATGGTAGAGTTTGTGTATTTGTTCCGCTTTCACGCCTCAACCAATGAACGGTTTTTAATTAAATTTTATAAGTAGTTAGATGATGCTATTAAATTACCGTGGGATAGAAAGTCCGTATCATCGCACGAGTATCTGCTAGTATTAAATATATTGAGAGCACTTCCGATTGGTGCAGGTCGCATGATTATGAAATTTGGTAGAGCAGTCAATTGAATTGAAATTATTCTTTTATTACCTGTAACTACTCAATTTTGAAATGAAATTTTGCCAAGTAAACCAACACAATTAAGATTAGTAATCATTAAATAACAGATTTCTCTGGTAATTTTGAGGTTCTTCTATTTGATATTTAACATTAATAAACTTAGAACTTGGCGTACTTTTAGATCTTACTAATTTTCACGGCTGACTTGTTACGCAAAGGTTTTTGTATATAGAATAACTTTGCTACTTTTTTAGCATTTATGTACCCATGTTTTTAGTGTGAATCATATTACAACGAATATTACTTTATTCGTTTTGATCAAGCCAAGTCAATTGCAAATGAAATTTATTACGTAGGTGCCAAGTATCGTCAGAGAAGCAATTGAAATTAAGAAACATACAAATTTCAATAAAGATTCTAGCTTTAAATTATCGCCAACGTGGGATCCCCTCATAAGCAAGAGTCCATCGATTCATGGCAACAACAACCTAGAACGAGTACACCACTCAGAAGCAATCCAAGTCCAACAACATCTATGCACCGATACTGTTTGAGAGCGACAATAAATTAGACAACATCCATCGAACGTCAGTCTTTGCCCGTTACCACGAAGTATGAAACTTCTTCGAAACGCCCGTCGAGTAAAAAGAAATTTGAAAATGTTTCCAACATTTAACGCGGCAAGTTCCGAAAAATGCAAACTTTATGTAAAATTAATTTAGTTGAAACTCCAATTAGGTAGCTTTTGATTTGTACTTTGTAGCAGCATATTTTAGGAATAGATTATCCAGTGCATTAAATTGGTGAGCAATTTTAATGATTGCCACGTAAAACTAATTTGGTGGTTGAAAATTTTAAATGATTTTATTTATCGCCAACTTTGCGGGTGGCAGTGGTACATTGGATATAGTGCTTGACTGCTAACTTAGACGTGTGGGTTCATATACTGGTTTCTGTAAGTTAGGGCATCAGAGATATATTTACAAAGCGGTTTCCAGTTTGACCCGTTAAGAATCTGTACTACTTCTTCTTAAATTGTAAGAAAAGTTTGATTCCAATTATGTGTGCGAGTCTCCTGGAGAATTGGACATTTTCCTATCAAATGGAAGACATCTTCCCTTTCTCGTAGGTTACAGAGGGTACATAGTATTGGTAAGTCATCTCTATGAGGTCTGAAGTTCAACAATTCGGCTCTTGTTTTAAGAATGATGCTGATTTGACGAGAGCTGTAATCTTCGTGAAAATAATCTAGTAAGCAGTGGTTGAGTTCTATTCAGACCAAGCGACTCGATGAACTAGTTGCTTGCTCCAAAAATCCATCATGAGTTTTCCCATCAATAGTTTTTAGGGAGTAGAGTGGCTTTTAATTAGTTACTAAAGTTTCCGTATTCAAACAAAATAACAGATATAGGAATAATTAATAAAATTTGCAATTTTTACAAAGCCAAAAAATGGGCTAAGGAATTTAATAGCATGTGTTGTGCTAATGCTTAAGTACGCATTCCTTCCATAGCCGAGCCACCTGAACCTTAAAAATGTATGCTCAATAGAGATCATCCAGAATGAGGAAATTCCTGTATAATTTGAGATCATAAATATACTTTTTCAAATGACTTCTTTCAGTGCAAAACGATCTTAGGGAAAGTGTTTTTTATTCTAATGGACAGCCTTATGTAACCCTTTCAAGAGTTGGCCCAAAAAATAATCAATGTGCCCTATCATAGTATCCGATCGGAACGGAAATTTCTCCGATCATTCAAAATGTTTTTTTATTTTTGATACAAATTTCTCATAAATCGTTTACACCTCCGGAAAATTATTACAACGTGCGGCTGAAAAGTGTAAAATAAAAGTGATGTTTCTAATATATCTTAAAATTCGGAGAAAATTCCGTTCCGATCGGATACTATGATGGGGCCCAGTATATACTTCTTCATAAAAATATTAAAACTGCTAATATTGTTTATCCAGAATCTTTGAAATATGCATGTTCAAATGCATTTTCGAACGTCTATTTTTTTAAAAACTGTTTCAGTGAGATAACATTAAAAAAAAGCATATAAAAATATGTATATGTTAAAAATTATATGGATATGGCAACACTTTATATTTGACATTTGTACTAAGTAGCCTACACTTGTATTCTTATCATTTTGCATTTTATGTATTCCTTCTTTCTCGTATTACGTTTTACTCTTTCAATAAACTTTGCCTTGTAAAGACGTGTGTTTTTCTATTACTCTGCTTAAACTCTAACAGGTTATGGGCCCAGGCCGAACCTTTTTCTTGTCTTTGTAATTAATTAAAAAGTAACTACAGCTAGTTTAATCAAGGTTTTGTTATTTCTTTTTGTTTTAAAAATAAACATAATTTTGCTAGTAATCACATAAAATGAGTTCTCAAGGTTTGTTCTCTATTGACAAATTGGACGACTCGAATTATGCCTCGTGGTCAGTCCAAATGAAGAGCGTTCTTATCCACTCTGATTTATGGGGGATTACAAGTGGAAAAATTGTAAAAAGAGAAAACGCATCTCCTGCAGAAGTCATATTGTTTGATGCAAAAGATGAGAAGGCTCTAGCTAGCATTATGTTGTGCATTAAGCCTACACAGCTGAACCACGTGCGACATTGTCTAACCTCCAAAATTGCTTGGGACACATTGAAGGAAATCTATCAACCTAGTGGTCCTGCACGTAAGGTTACGTTGTTTAAAAAATTGCTTCAACTTAGATTGTCTGACGAGTCTCGTATGTCCGAGCATATAAATACATTCTGTGAGACAATAGATAAGTTAGCTGAAATCAATGTCACGATAGATGATGAGTTGGTGGTGATAATTCTGCTCTCCAGTCTACCCGATACGTTCGACAACTTTGTAGTTGCTATAGAGACACGCGACCAGCTCCCTATTTTAAATGTGCTGAAAGTGAAGCTGCTTGAGGAGGGAGCTAGAAGGCATGAAAGAGTGAGCAGGGTGCCAGATGTGAATGAAGGTCAGCATGCATATGTTGCACGGGCCAAAAAATGTTTCGTGGACGCTGACTGGGGAGGTGATGCCAGCGATAGGAAGTCGTTCACTGGATACACATTCGTTGCTGCGGGCAGCGTTTTTTCATGGGAGTCGAAGAAACAAAATCTAGTGGCGCTTTCTAGTACAGAGGCTGAGTACGTTGCCCTTTCTACAGCAGCAAAAGAAGCGGTTTACATTAAAAAGTTGATGACCGAAATGGGTTTTGATGGAAGCAATCCAATTGTACTAAACAGCGACAACCAAAGTGCTCAACATTTGATAAAAAATCCCGTTTATCATGCTCGCAGCAAGCACATTGACATCAAGTATCATCATATTCGTTCGTTGTATAAAAACAATGAGATAAAATTGAACTATGTAAATACCAATGAAATGATGTCAGATATCTTAACTAAAAATGTATCTAAAGTTAAGCATTATAAATTTACCCAAGCCATGGGACTATTGTAAGCTATCTTATTACTAAAGAGTAAAGAATAATGTTTTTTTTTGTGTTCAAATAAATTGTGTTGAGACGGAGTGTTAAAAATTATATGGATATGGCAACACTTTATATTTGACATTTGTACTAAGTAGCCTACACTTGTATTCTTATCATTTTGCATTTTATGTATTCCTTCTTTCTCGTATTACGTTTTACTCTTTCAATAAACTTTGCCTTGTAAAGACGTGTGTTTTTCTATTACTCTGCTTAAACTCTAACAGTATATAAATTTTTTGTTAGGCAAAAATATACCTACATACATATGTATGTATGGACATATAAGAAATTGCGGTCAATCTTATTTAGCATTTGATATGTTTTTAGTCATATTAAAAAATATATTTAAAGCTGGTGAAGCAACGCGAACACGGGTCGGCTAGTACGTAAAAACATATTAATATTTAGTTTTTTTTTTTTGAATAGTGCACAAAACAAAAATAATTTGTAGAATAAAATAAGAAAACAATTGAAAATGCCCGTGAACAAATATTAAAATTGTCAATTTCTTAATTATTTTTGCTTTTCTTACATTTCTTTCTTTAATCTCGTTTGTATTTAGTTTTCAATACAAACATTTCATTCTAGTACACATATAATGAACTTTTCGCTCAAGTTCTAATTTCTTTCGAATGTGCCCATCACTAACACAAGAAAACGGCAGAACAATTTTGATGGATTGTGGCTTTGACAGTTTTTACACCAGGTACCCACAAAAATTGCTGTACAGTTAATGACGCTTATAAGATCTGCAAAATGCAACAAGTTTTGTTTCTTATAAGCGTTATAACCACGGATATAAGAAACAGAAGTTTTTTATAAGAAAATGTCCTTTAAAAAAAAACGATTACCATTATTTTTAAATAACAATGATAGGTGATAGAGCAATAACTTGCCTTTCATTTTTTATCGTTATTTTATAGATAATGCTCCAATGTCTAATGAAATACCAAATTGCATTCCTCTCCTCCAACTATTCAACCGTAATACTCGCGCTTCTGGTAATGCTGATCACTAAGTTTACCCTTGAGCCCAAGTTCGGACGCCTTGTAAGTACAGAGATTCTTTCATTAGCCGTACAACTCGAATGTGGAATGGTTTACCCGGCTCTATTTTACTCTCCCAGCTGCATAGGTATCTCCTGTTACATCCTTCCCTACTTTCCTACTTTTTCTGTGCTTGATCATTTTAAGGGTTGTCAAAACCCCTTTAGTGTGCGCGTCATTATAAAAAAATTTAATCACAAATCAAAATACATTATATGGTGTACCTATACTGCAATAATTCTATAGCAGATTGTAGGTGGCTAGCATTATTTTGAAAAAAATGCAATGCACGACTGGATCGCACGTACTTGCTCCTATGGTCGATCACAATATATACAAGATTCTTAATGGAAACGGCTACAAGTATTTCTAAAGTCGTTTTTCACTTAATTTTTTGTATATAAAAATTCATAAATTGTTTCTAAAAAAAATTGGTATGAACATTTTAAATATTAAATAATATAAACTTAAAAACAAAGTTTCAGAAAATATTGCCCACCCGTTTTCGAAATATTGAATATTCAAAAAAAAAATATTTTTTTTTTCAAAAATAAAAAAAAACAATTTTTTGAAAATTTTGAAATGCAGTATTATTTAGAATGTGAAGGAGATCCAGTATACAAATTTTGATCGAAATCCGTTAAACCGTTTATGAGAAAATCGAAAATCAATAAAACGGTTGTATAGCAGATACCGTTAATAACAAAATATTTTTTTTCGGCCCAAATGTAGACTATACTTAAATTAGTACACACGCCAATTTTTATCAAAATCGTTAGAGCCGTTTTCGATATAATTTAGATGGTAGAAAAATTTGTATGGCAAGTACCGTTATTTTTTTGGACTAACGATTCAAAAATCAATTTTGGACAATCGCCTAAAATGCCCAACCGCCAAGCTTGATCAAAATCGGTTCCATCGTTTAGGCTGTAGATCGTTCTACAGACAGACAGACAGACGGAATTGCCGGACCCACTTTTTTGGTGTTCTCTATCATCGTAATTAAAATCTCGAGTTCGATTTTTTTTTCAAATACAAAACTTGCCCTATAGTACCCATATCTCAAGTAAAAATTAAATTTAGGTTTCTTAAAAATATCGCTCAATAGTGGTTTGAGTTAAATATGCCTCCCTTTGTTTGAAAAGAAGATCTTCAATTTTTTCGAGGAATCCCTCATATTCCTCATTGTTGTCTAAATAAAAATTTAAATTTTGTTTTCAATTTCTCACAAAACACAAAATAAATTTATTTCAGAGTGAAATTTACGACAGTTCTTTGAGTTCAGAAATGCATGTATGATTCTAAGGGTGTGTTGACATTTAAGGAACGTGAGGGTATTTTTTTGTCATAAAAAAGTTTCTTATACACATCCAATTTTACGGCAAAAGTGGGAATCGGTGTGTAAGCGAGATTCTTAAAAGGTATGTTTTTTACATTGGTGTAAAGGTTTTTTTTCATTGGTGTAAATCAAGTGGGCCGTGTTTTTGTTCAGGTTTCTTATAAGCGTGTGTTTCTTATAAGCGTCATTTACTGTAGTAAGAATTTAAAACTTTTTCAAAGTAGAGGACGTTTTTTTCCTCAACTTTGACAGTCTTAGTAGTAATATTATGCGTGTTTTGTTCTAAGTTCCGGGGAAATTGGAAGAACAAACGATGAGTGGGATTAACAATTTGCATGCTAAATCCAACAACAACTAATCCCCGGGGTTGCTTAGCTTAAGCCCGGAGAATTCTCAGGGCTTAGCTTTTGGAGAGGCTAAAAACTGTGCAATAAAACTCTTTTTCAATTTTCGAATTAACAAACAGCATTTTGTGAAAATTGTTACGTATTTTTATGAATTCACAAAATAACATAACAAACCCACCTTATTTACCTAAAAGGAAACAAAACTGGTCCCAAAATAGCATCCTGAGGAACTGCAGTCACAGTAGGTAAAAGTCAGACAAAATTGTTCGATTCAAATAGCTTGCAGCTTATAAAATGATACGCATCAAAAAACATAAACAACTTAAAAGATAAAAATAGAAGAATTTCTATTGTAGGCTAAAAATCATGATGAGTTTTATTGTTATGAAGTTAAAAAATATTAATAAAAGCAGATATTTCCCATTAAAAAAACAGATTCGTTAAAATATTTTTATGGCAACACTCGATGCAAAAATAACTTAAAAATACGGGGAAAAGAACTACATACATCTATATACCATATTTTATATGTTCATAATATTCATGCATACATATATATACATATATACCTACGCCTAGTCAAATAGTGGTAAGCATCAAGTTTTAAAATAATTGTCAAGTGTAAACCTACTTACCACAAAAGAATGCTGCAGTTTGGTGTTTAATTTTATAACACCTCTAACATTTCTACCATCAATTTAGCAACAAGCAGAATTAATACGCCATCCGTCCTGTGAGTCCCGTTTTAAATTAAAAAGAAATAATCATTAAACTTTGTATTTCCTTTTGAATGTTTAATTAATGACAGGCTGTCGTGTGATTTATGAACTACCTACTTTCGATTATTTTTTTTTTAATTCATATAATGTAGGTACATACCTACATACGTTATACAACACTTCAAAAGAATTCAACTGCGGATTGCACCGAATAGATTTGAGCGTCACAGCTCTTTACAATATCACATTCAAAAAAAAATATTATTTATTACTTTTTGATTACAAACAGCACGCAATTATCAATAATTTGATTTGAAAATGATACACACAAAATTGACACTTCCAATTGTAGAATGGCCACGCAGTAGTGCTTAGATTATTTTTTTTTTCTTAATTTGATAACTGACCTGACACTCACAATCAAAATCCCATGCCAACACCGAAGGAAAAATAAACAAAAACACTAAAATCGGATCAAAACACTGCAGGCTACGTACAACCGTCGACCACTTTCCGAATAACCGCACGTGCAATTATACCAAGAGAAAAACCGGTGTTCCTAAAACACTTACAATACTCATAATCATAACACGGGTTACCCAACGTTTGCTATCACCGAGCCGGAAAGCCTAAGAAGTACGGAGCAAACAAAGTGCCTATCCCGCTCCCAACGATTGGTGATTGTGAACTGTCAACTGCAACTACGAAAATAATTCTTCGACACCCAACCGAAATGGCATACCACAGTTGAAGACACAACATTACCGACACAGAAAACATTCAATTCCATTTCATTCCGTATCCATACAGTCTTGTCGTGGGACAACTCTTTGCTACAATTGTAGCATTGCATTTTAGGTAATCTGATTAAGTACTATAGTACCTTAAATGGCCATGAGGTTTTTAATTGCGATATAGTTAGGTACTATAGGGACAAGTTTTGCATTTGGAAAAAAATCGAACTCGAGATTTTAATCAAAGTTGACATTACGATGATAGAGAACACCAAAAAAAGGGTCCCGCAATTCCTTCTGTCTGTCTGTCTGTACAACTCTCTACAGCCTAAACGGCTGAATCGATTTTCTTCAAACTTGGTACTTAAGCGTTTTAGGTGATTGTCTAAGATAAATTTTTGAATCGTTGTTTTAGCCCCAAAAATGACGGTACTTGCCATACAATTTTTTCTACCATCTTAATTATCTCGAAAACGGCTCTAACGATTGGATACAAATTGGTGTGTGTACTACTTTGGGTACGGTCTACATTTTGGCAAACATTTTATTTTTAAATAGTTTGTTACTAACGGTACCTGCCATACAAACATTTTATTGATTTTCGACTTTCTCATAAACGGTTAAACGGTTTTCGATCAAAATTTTTAGACAGGAGCTCCTTCAAATTCTAAATAATACTCAAAATGTTCGACTAGTTTTTTTTTTGGATTTTTGAAAAAAAAAATTGCTTTTTTTGAAAATTCAATATTTCGAAAAAGAGTGGACGGTTTTTTCTGAAATTTTGTTTTTAAATTTATAGTCGTGTTCTCGTACAGCGAAGTAAATATTTTAGAAGAAAAACAACAATAAGAGCATACTGGCAATTAATTTTCCTTTTCATCGGAAGTATAATTGAGTTCCGATAATTAGTAAGTATATTCAATCATAGAGAGCATTGATGTGATTTTTTTAGTAATGTCATTGTATATACAATGTAGAAATGTATAATGTGGAAATGTATATACAACGGTAATGTATGTTTTTTTCTCCTTGTATTTATTATGCTTTTTGACAGGAAAAAAGAACAGATGTGAAAATCTCTCCATATTAAAATAAATAAGATCAAGTTGGAGTGTGGATCGCTTTCGTGAAAATGTTTTACTTTGTCGTACTTGATTGTCACGAGAACATGACTTATATTATTAAATATTTAAACTCTTCAACATTTTTTTTAGAAAAAATTTAAGAATTTTTATATATAAAAAATTAAGTGAAAAACGACTTTAAAAATACATTTAGCCATTTCTATTAAGAATCTTTTGCATACAATTTAATCGAACATAGGAGCAAGTACGTGCGATCCAGTCGTGTATTTTATTTTGTTTACTTAATCAATTGCTATTCGTATTTTAATTCCGATAATAGTCTACACTCATGCTTAAATTTAAATTTATTCTGCAGAAATTACAGTATATAGGGTGGCATACGAACCGTGCTACAAAAATAAAACGTAATAAATTTTTAGTGTGAGTAAGCGGCTTATTTTATTTTATTTAATAGGCTACTATTTAAATTTATCAAAATGAATGCTTGGGATACTGAAAAAAGGATTTGGATAGTGCAGCGATACCATTCTTTGCAGTCCGTCATTTCCGTCCAAAGGGAATTTAGAGTGGAGTTTGGCGGTACTCCCCAAATAGATGGACCATTATGAGGCTGGTGAACATGTTTTCCGAATCTGGAAGCATCGAACGAAGACCGAGATCCCAATGTTCGGGTTCAGGATACAATCGTGGCTGTTGCATCGGAAATACAGGCAAATCCAAGTGTTTCGACTCGAAACTTATCGGGCCAAATTGGAGTTAGCAGGCGGTCATTTTAACGGATACTTCATGATGACTTAAACTTGTTTCCGTACAAAGTCCAAATTACAAGCAAGTTAAACCCTCAGGATTTGCCTGTTCGACTGGAATTTTGCCGAAAAATGATTGCAATGGCCGAAGAAGACAACACATTGATAAATTGTTTGTTCATGTCTGATGATGCCCATTTTGACTTAAACGGCGATGTTAACAAGCAAAATTGCCGTATATGGAGTGAATCTAATCCAGAAATGCTCCATGAGACGGAACTGCACCCAGAACGAGTCACTATGTGGTGCGCACTTTCATCAAGGTGTATTGTCGGGCCATACTTCTTTGAAGAAAACGGTGTAACACAAACTGTCACTGAGGACCGTTATTTAAATTTGTTGAAGGAGTTTTTTTACCCAGAACTTCGCCAAAGACGTATTCCTTTCAGCAGGATTTGGTTTCAACTAGATGGAGCAAGTGCACACGTAGCCACACAAGTTATGGCGAAAATTCTCAAACAAATTGATATCCAGAAACTGCACTTTCCGCTGGCCCCCAAGGTCACCTGACCTTCCTTCACCAGACTTTTTTTTATGGGGTTGTGGAATTTGACTGAATTGAAGCAGTCCATTAAGACAATTATTGAGGCGATCCCAATTTCAACCCTTCAGGTCGCAATGAACAATTTTCTGATCAGGTGCCGCATATGCGTGGAGGTCATTTGCGGTCTATCATCTTTAAAAACCATTAGTTATCTAAAATAAAATTTAATTTTTAATTCAATAAAAAAAAATTAATAAAATACATCGATTAAAATAAAAGTTATTTAAATTTCTTATTGTAGCACGATTCGTGTGCCACCCGTAATACACCTAGGTTTATAGTTTCAGTATAGCTAGTTTTACTATTGCTACGCCACCAACTAAAATGAAGGAAAGACGATGAATAATATATCAATTCCATCGCGGAGAAGTTTAGCTCGTAGCAATAATTTTTCGCTCGTGGCAATCAGAACAATTTAATTTGTTTTTCTATATATTATTTTGTATTGAGTCAGCTAATATTCTTTTAGACTCAACTCGATGTGCACTGAATGCAGAAAAAAAACACAGCCATTGTGTGTTCAATGTGAGTCGGACATGAATTTCACAATTTACATTGAAATGAAAGTGAAGTGGCCTGATCGAAAATTCGTAGAATTTCGTGGCCTGATCGATAATTCGTAAGATTTAGTATGGGTAAAAATGTTAAACTCGCGTCAGGAAATTTCGTGGCCTGATCGAAAATTCGTGTATATTGTATAAAGAGTGTGTTTCTTTATTTATTCCGGATAAGGAATGGAATGCATGGAAAAGACGAAATGTTTATCCAGAATATGCAGAATGGAATGAATAAAGAAACAAAAATAAGTGTGTTCCCGTACTTTGTGCACAAAAATGTGAAGACTGTCATTTTTGTAAGAGTGGGGGTAATAATCTCGCAGAGCGAAATAAATTTTCACAAAAGCACGGGAACGCTTTGAACAACAATTTTTGACCTTTTATAAACGTCATCATAAGTGTATTTTTGAAAATGTTTATTAAAGATTTACGTGAAATTAATTATTTCTTAAAATAACCAATTTGATGTCACAATTTTCAATTTATTGCATGGACAAGCCCGGCCAGACTATAAATTCCATTTTTTTTTCAACTTTTGTAACGATACACTCTTGGAACTGGCTCAATTGACAGTCTTCATAATTTTGTCCAAAGAAATTTCTTGGACTAAAATTCGCAGCCTGGGGAAATATTTTACCCTCTCATGAGCGCTCTCTTCTGCGAAAAGCTACGAAAATTTGGAGTACGGGAACACTTACT
Organism: Philhelius pedissequus; assembly: GCA_910595825.1. Taxonomy (NCBI): domain Eukaryota; kingdom Metazoa; phylum Arthropoda; class Insecta; order Diptera; family Syrphidae; genus Philhelius; species Philhelius pedissequus. The sequence continues at coordinate 197,925,522 of OU343161.1, read as the reverse complement.
GTTTTTCGTAGAAATTTGTAGATTTTCGGAGTTTTAGGGAGTACGGGAACGCATCTAATGCTACGTTTTCACTTAAAGATAATCCGGTTTAAGTTAAATTTCTCACCAGAGAAAAAAAGATTATTTTGATGTTTTCACAGTGAATTGTCATTCAAAAGTCAATCGCACATGTTCTGCCTTTCACTTTTTGTGAATTTGAGGAACGAAAGTGAATTTATATGTTCTGTATTCCACATGAAATAAAGTTTGTAAATAGCTCATTCCGAATTTATAATTTTAGGGTTCTTAATATGAAAATTCGTGTTTTACATTCCGAATATGAACCGATTATATACAAATTGTCTGTAACAGGTGATTTTTGATAATTCGAAAATGAATTCGAAGTGAATTGGATGGAGTTGAATCCACTCGAATTGCAGAACACGTTATTTCATTTTAAGCGAAATAGAAATTCGTTTTGAATTCATTTTCAGTCGGAATGCAGAACATAGGTGAATATATCAAGAGTAAAACAATATAATAATTAGAAAGAAGAATAATAATTTCGGTGCAGTGAAAAAATTTAATTTCAATAAATAAAAATGAGTAATTTAAAAATATTGTTATTCCAACATTTTATCCTTCAAATTCAAGCAGTAATAATCTTCCTGGTGCATGAAATCTGGCCAGGACACGATCTTTCATTTTTATATATTTTTATAAACAAAATAGAATTCGAAGGCAACGACTAATTTCACCCGACGAAAATAAATTAAATTATGTTGGACAGGGTTTTTTTTGTTGTTGAAAGTCAATGGAGGAAATGACATTAGAATAGGCTCGTTCTATGAAATAAGGTTTGTTTCTTTTGACAATCTTCTACTTCGAAGAAGATTTCAATGAGATTAATTTCTAATCTTCTTTTAAGGAGATTAAAATTTGTATGGGAAGCCTTAAATATTCAAAAGATTTCAAAGAGGATTTATGGTTAATAGACTTAAATCTGGATTAAGTGGTAGTTGAAAACGTAATATTAAGAATGATAGGCTATAATGGAAACATTTACATACTTAGAACACCGTCGAAATGTTATTATTTCTCTTTCTATTTTATCGCCATTTTAAAAACAATGTATGCACTAGCGAAATAGCCAGTTGTAATCTTCCCCTGAAACTATTCAACCGTAATACTCGCGCTTCTATGAATGCTCCTCTGTTTACCCTTAAGCCAAACTTCGGACGTATAATGGCAAGTACAGAGATCCTTTCTTTAGCCGTACAGCGCGAATGTGTTATACTTTACCTGGATTTATTTGCCCCTCCCATTTTGATATTCAGAAATTCGATAACAAAGGGTTATCCATTTTTTTTCAAGATATTTCTTTTTTATTATAAAGTTTGAACGTATCATTTAAATGACTACCACGCGAACTGTTGCAAGCATTGATTCTTTTAAGGTAATTTTCGACCACTTTCTGACACATATTGGGCGGTATCTCAGCCATAACTTGACGAACGTTGGTTTTCAAGTACTCAAGAGTTAAAGGTTTATCTGCATAAACACGGTCTTTCGCGTAGCCCCACAAAAAAATGTCCAGCGGTGTCAAATCGCATGATCTAGGTGACCAGTTGATATCGCCACGACGAGAAATTACGCGGCCAGGAAATGTCTCTTGCTCGAGTTGTGTGGCATGTGGCACCGTCTTATTGAAACCACATATTCTCCAAGTCGTATTCTTCAATAGCAGGCAAAAAAAGTCGGTTATCATGACCATAACGCTCCGAATTAACGGTGGCAGTCGTTCCATCGTCGTTTTCGAAAAAGAAAGGTCCAATCACACCTCCGGAACAAAGAGCGCCACAAACAGTGCCTTTTTGTGGATGTAATGGCCTCTCTTCAATTACTTCAGGATTCTCAGAACCACAAATATGACAATTTTGTTTATTAACATACCCACCGAGTAAGAAATGTGCTTCATCGCTGAAGAAAATATTGTTCGAAAAATCGCCGTCCACCGCCTGGTGTTCAAGCAACCATTCGACGTATTTACGACGTTGTGAATGTTCAGCTGGCTTCATTGTTGTGTGAGCTGGACTTAATATGGATGTAGGTGTAGATCCAAATGCAAAATACGCTATAATGTGACGTAAGACAGTTCTAATTCCTGAGAACGACGAGGAATCGACACATTCGGATCTTCGGCAACACTTTCACTTACAGCAGCGATATTTTCAGTAGTACGAGCGAAACGATGATGCACAGGCCTTACAATATCTGTAACCAATCCAGTCTCTTCAAATTTCTTCACAATTTTTCCAATTGCTTGCTTAGTTGGACGATTATGTAAAGCATAATCTGCTCTTAAAGCATGATATGTGGCTGTGGCAGAATCACCATTTTTGTAGTAGGTTTTAACAATTTTGATGCGTTGTGCGATAGTTAAGCGATCCATTTTCGTAAATGTCAGACTTTCAACTGAAAAAAAATTGGTTGAACAACTTAGTTTGACAGATGTCAAATTCCAGCACTATACTTTTGAAACCGCGAAATGGATAACCCTTTAATGTGCATCGGTATCATCTCTTAAATTCTTTCCGGCTTTATCATTTTAAGGATAGTCAAACCCCCTTTAGCGCGCCCATTCGCATAAAAAAAACGCATTAACTCATCATATAAACCGATCTAAGTTCGTTTAAGTTAAAGTTGACCCACAAAAAAGTTCAATACTATCTACTCATTCATCAAAAAAATATATAATTGCGAGGACACGATGAGCATACGACAATTATTGTGCATACTGGTTGGAAGTCAGTGACGTGCCGTGGTGCTTTAAGCAAGGCGTTCACTTACTTCTCCTTCAAATGTTGTATATTCTTACTTTCGATTCAGGATTACGACGAGGAATTTGTTTTTGTTGTTGGCCAAAGCCAAACACTAAAAGAAAATAGAAGTTAAAGCTTTCTTTTTTTCTTTATCTTGTTTTCCAAGTGTCGCATGAGGCGTTTTTCTTTTTTCGTTCAGAGCAGAGCACTGAACAGAGTTCGTACACATAGATTATGCACTGAACTTGTTCAAAACAGAACAAGCTCTGAACAATTATTTGTTCTGAACCAAAAAAGAAAAACGTCTATAGATAACACAGCCCTAGTAATTTGTTTTTGTTTTGTTTTTCGCTTTCACATCTGTTCATGGATAGAGTGCTAAATGTACAAATACAACAATGTAAACAAATGGGTTTTGGGGGGTGAATTTTTCCGATCTTAGTATGGCTTATTTGTGACAACAACAACAGGCCCAATAAAAATGAATACCAATTCTCTTCGCACCTGCTTCTTTTGCACTACCGATACCGAACGAACGACGTTGACCGAAGGTGCACTGAATGTTGTTAAACACAATATAGGCTGTACTTGCAATTATCTCTTCTCTTTCTGTTGAATATTTGGCCAAATTCCCAAACGCAAGATTTGCAAAGGAAGTCTCATGCTAAGCAAATGCACGAACCCGATAAAAGTTTAAAAGCAAGTGAAGTGCGCAACACAAGTTTAAAACTAGCACAATTGGATTGAAGTTGGCGCAAGAAAAAAGAATGAACTGCGTTTTGGGACAGTGTGCTTATTCAGCTTTTACATCATGCAATTGCATGCTACTTTTAAGCACGTGGGTTAGGGACGTATGTGGTGGCCGGGGTAGACAAAATTGCTCAGATTGAAAAATTGCAGAGTTATCGCCCTTTCTTCTTTGTCCTCTTTCACACAGGGAAACCAGTTGCTGGAGATTTTTTTTGACGATTTCTTTTAATAGCCTTGTAGCTTTCACATGAAGAAACTGGCACCAAGAAACTGAAGTGGAAACTGGGAAGATTTTGTTGGGCTAATTGAAATGCAAAGCAAAACGTCACAAAAATCTTTTTTTTCATTCCCCTTACTTCTTACTCCCAGTTGCCTGCAACTCAGTTTCCTTGTGTGAAAGGGGACATTGTAAATTTTTTGTATGGTACGATTCAACTTTTCTAAATTAAGTGGGGTAAAGAGTGCGGATATATATTTGAAGAAAGTTAACATCTATTAAATATCTCAGTGTTCAAAAGTATCTCTGCAACCAAAAGAAGTCGAAAACGGAAACATGGATTAAAATCGCAGAGGTAGTAGTATTAGCAGAGATTTTTCTGTTTGCGTTTAGGGACAGTTTGCTTAGAATGTTATGCGCAAGATTTGCGTTTAGGAATTTGCTCTTTTTTTATTATGGGGATTTGCTACACTTGGGTGCGCTGATGTTGGGAGTACACCTAAATGTGTGAATTTGTATTTTTTTTATTAAGAATGAATGCTCTTGCTGTCCGAAAAAGGAAAAGGAAAACCGTTGAGAAGTGCGGTTGATGAAGGTGAACATGAACACCAAGTGCTATAGAAAGATTTATAAGGGAGGATAAATTTCGTCTTTTTTTTTAATTTTGTACGTGGAACCACTGCGTTGAAGTAATGAGAAAATCTTTGAATTAGGCAGGAAGTTGGCAAACAAATAAAAATGAGAACATTTAGGCATTTTGGTAACACATGCAAAATACAGATGATTTTGGTAGGGTGTGCCGTGAATACCTGCGCACCTAGGCTTAAACGTCACTGTTTGAAGTTCATGATCCAATTAAATATTCGCCATAATCTGCACATAAGCAACATCATCAATTCAACAACATACGTATAATAAATTAAAACAGGAAATAAACTGTGCATTACTAAGTGAATATATTAATAGTGAGTGGTTTGATCTGTTTTATCAGGTATCTTCTGCAGACATTTCTTTCAAAAAAATAAATGCATCATCGCAAAAACTATAGAATATCTTTCTAATATCTAATAATTTTCTTGAGTCTTGCTAAAGCTTTAATAAATTCCCACCATCTATGATATACCATCTTTGTCCCATGGTTGCTTTTGGATTCCAAGAGAATGTTGATGATCACTCGGTCCTTTATACCCACAGCACAGTTGGTTCTTATGTGATTGTGATGTGCGTGATTTAGCCTTGAATTCTGATGCGCCTCCAGCCAGGTCCAAAGTTGGCAAAAATCATCTTTGGTAAACTATGGTCGTTTATTGGCGAAGCGGTAGCCATCATTGCCACTCATTAATTTATCATCCATGACTTAGGTAGCTATAATGACGTTGTTGGCAGGTTGGTAAACCGTGATTTGTTAATTGGAAAAATCTCAGCATGGCCGCGTCCATAAGACACTGTGAAAGGTTTCCCTGGCATTCAATGAATCCAGTTGGTTTTCTGCTGTAATTTCTCTAAGACATTTATCAATGGTACATAGTTACGGAAAGGTATGTTCTTTTTATATGTTCTTTTGTTTTAAAGATTCGCAGTTTTGATGGCATGACAGTGAAGTTGAATTATTTATTGTTTTATATTAGTTTTTTTTTTTATAAAATCTCATGTTTCATTCATTAATGTCTTTTACGACCGACCGACGCTTTAACGTTGTTTTTTATTTGTATTTTTTACTTAAGACAAGTTGACGCTTTTGTTGACATAAAAGATACAACTTCTTCATCAAATCGTTAAAAAAAAAACTTTTAAAAAATTACCTTCAGATGAAGGGGAACCTTAAATACGTACACATGTATGTACATATATAGTAATACATGTTTATATGCTACGCATTTTTTTATAATGATGCGCGCACTAAAGGGGTTTTGACTACCCTTAAAATATTCAAGCACAGTGTGAGCGTTTGGAAAGTAGCGAAGTATGTAAGATGAGACTCTGATGCAGATTGGTTTTTAATTTTTGGATATCAAAATGGGAGAGGGGAAAATAGAGCCGGGTAAAGTATTCCACATTCGCGTTGTACGGCTAAAGAAAGAATCTCTGGACTTGACAGTACGTCCGAATCCGAAGTTGGGCTCAAGGGTAAACTGATGTGCATTCCTTGAAGCACAAGTATTCCTGTTGAACAGCAACTAAACATACAACTGCGAAAATCTACGAATTTCTACGAAGAACAGTTAAATCCTGTTCCCGTACTCAATTTTTTGTAGTTTTTCACAGAAGAGAGCGCTCATGAGAAAGTAAAACATTTCCCCAGGCTGCGAATTTTAGTCCAAAAAATTTCTTTGGACAAAATTATGAAGACTGTCAAATGAAGGACAAAAGAAAAAAACAATACATATGTGTCAGTTGCCACGTGTATCGTTACAAAAGTTGAAAATAATGGAATTTATAGTCTGGTCTGGATTATTTGTGCAATAAATTAATGTGGTATGGCATTGGTGAAATAAATTAATTTATTTTAGATCTAGATCTGTCAAAACACCGATTTTCCCCTTTTTTGTGTACCATTGGGCATACTAAATTGATTTATTTTTGAGTCTAGATCATTTTTGCAGATCTCGATTTTTCAACAGATTTACCCCTCCTTGCAACAATACAAATACAATTTTCAGCTGTCAGCTTGAAAAATGTGGGATTGAATTTGTATCTTGTTTCGATTGTGAAATATTAAACAAAATATTAAAGAAAATTAATCCAAATACAAAAATGGAAGCAGTTTTAAATGTAAATGAACTGTTACTAGTTTCACAGACACGAAATTACACTAATACAAAGTAAAAAAAAAAATCAATTGATATTGTATTCCATTCGCCACGAAAAAAAATCTATTTTTAGATTGAAATCTGAAGTTACTAATCGAAAACACCATAAGATTTGTGATTGTGATCAAATTGGTTATTATAAGAAATAATTTCATGTAAGTCTTTAATATACATTTTCAAAAATACACTTTTATTTTGGCGTTTAAAAAATGGTATTAAATTGTTGTTCAAAGCGTTCTCGTACTTATGTAAAACTTTGTTGTTCTCTGAGATTTTTCTGTGCACAAAGTACTGGCACACACTTATTAATCCAAAGAGGAGGATAAAAACATCCCCCACGTTGAAAAAGTTGTGAATTCTTAGGGCCTTTTCGATTGGCCGTCCGGAACACGTTCCCCCAATAAAACACACGGAAACAATTTGACTGATTCTGAATTGTATGTATCACTGTGTTTGTGAAAATTAAATTTAAAAAAAATCACATCGGCTAAAAAGAATTTCCAAAACACTTGATTTCAATTTAGATACACATTTTCTTGTATCAATAATAATTATAACTTGCTTCGTTTTATGTTATATAACCATAAAAGTAGTTTAAATTCAATAAACACATCGAAATTACACAACAAATAAACCCGATGATTTTGACATTTTAATTATGTGAGTGTATAGTGATTCTGTTTTCGATTCTAAAATGAAATCCATTATCGTTTTCTGTTCTGTTTAGAGTAACAACTGTCAATTTGTGGGGGTTAGAACAGGCCAATCGAAAAGGCCATTACTAAAGGATTTTTTGTGGGTAAGACTGCTTTCACACAGGGAAACTGAGTTGCCGGCAACTGGGAGTTCGATTGCGAGAAGGGCAAGAAGTAAGGGGAATGGAAAAAAACTTCGTCTCTCTTCACACAAGAAAACTGAGTTGCCGGCAACTGGGAGTTTGTGGGCGAGAACGGCAAGACGTACTTACTTACTTAAGTGGCGCTACAGTCCGGAATGAACCTGGGCCTCAACCAACATGCCTCTCCAATTAGCCCGGTCCTTAGCTAACTGCCTCCAGTTGCGCACTCCAAGTTGGTTGAGGTCGGTTTCTACTTGTGCGCCCCACTTAAGGCGAGGTCTTCCTCTACTGCGTCCGACGTCTGGCCGGTGATCGAAGACTCTGCGAGCCGGAGTATTGGTGTCCATTCGTTCTACATGTCCTAGCCATCTTAAACGTCCAATGCGGAGTTTTTTGACCAGGGGCATGTCGCTGTACAGCTCGTATAGTTCTTGGTTGAATCTTCGTCTCCATAGCCCGTCAACGCAAACGGGACCGAAGATTTTTCGAAGAATTTTCCTCTCGAATCTACCAAGGATTTCTTCATCCGCTTTTGATACGGTCCAGGTTTCAGCGCCGTAGAGCAGGACTGGGATGATCAGGGTCTTATATAGGATCTCCTTAGTAGTTCGAGTGAGGGCTTTACTACTAAATTGCCTTCTTAGCCCGAAGAAACAGCGGTTGGCAAGAGTAATTCTTCGTTTAATTTCTGACGAGATGTTGTTGTCAGAGTTAATAGCGGAGCGAGGTAGACAAAGTCCCGCACTACCTCAAAGTTATATCTGTCAATGGTGACGTTCTGTCCAATTCTTCGATGTTGTGAGTCCTTTCGTGATGACAGCATATACTTAGTCTTACCCTCATTTACTGCTAAACCCATTTTCGCCGCTTCCTTCTCTATTCTAGCAAACGTGGCTATGACATCACGTTGAGTCCTACCAATGATGTCAATATCGTCAGCGTATGCTAGTAGTTGCACCGACTTTTGGAAAATTGTGCCTCTGTAGTTGGCTTTGGAGTTTTGCACAATCCTCTCAAGAATCAGATTAAAGAAGTCACATGACAGCGCATCGCCTTGCCTAAATCCTTTTTTGGTATCGAATGTGTCGGTGAGGTCGTTTCCGACCCTGATGGAGCAGCGAGAATTTTCTATCGTCATCCTACACAAACGGACGAGTTTGGGCGGTATACCAAAACTAGACATGGCTCTGTACAGTTCGTCTCTATAAATGCTGTCATATTCGGCTTTGAAATCGATGAATAGGTGGTGGGTATCGATTTGGACTTCTTGAGTTTTTTCCAGGATCTGCCGGAGTGTGAAAATTTGATCGGTTGTGGACTTTCCTGGCCTAAAACCACACTGATAAGGGCCAATCAGGTTGTTGGATAACGGTTTCAGACGTTCACATATTACGGCAGATAGGATCTTGTAGGCGATGTTGAGGAGACTTATGCCTCTGTAGTTGGCGCAGTTCAGAGGGTCTCCTTTTTTGTGGATCGGGCAAACGATGCTGAGGTTCCATTCTTCAGGCATATTTTCATCTGACCAGATTTGGTTTATGAGCTGGTGGATGTTACTTACCAAGTTATCTCCGCCGGCCTTATAAAGCTCAGCGGGAAGGCCGTCATTTCCGGCAGCCTTATTAAGCTTGAGTTTAGATATTGCTATCCTCACTTCACTCAGGTCGGGTGGTTGGCAGTTTTCGCTGTCGTTGCCAATATTGAATGGTTCGTTCTGCCTGACAGCGGAATGTTGTTCGTCATCGCCGTTTAACAGTCTGCAGAAGTGGTTTTTCCATATCCTCAGCATCGACTGTGTCTCAACTACAATATTTCCTTGTTCATCTCGACAGGATTCTGTTCGAGCATTGTATCCTTGGCTTTGACGTTTTACACTCTGGTAAAACTTGCGAACATCGTTCCTGGAGTGGCACCTCTCTATATCCTCGATCGCGCGCTTTTCTTGCTCTTTTTTCTTCTTGTTGAAAAGCCGATGTTCTTCCCTTCTTCTTTGCCTATAGAACTCAATGGCAGCTCTCGTCTTCACCTGCAGCTTAGCCTTGTAGGCCTCGTTCTTGGCTGCGAGCATCTGTCGGCATTCCTCATCAAACCAGGGGTTTCTTGCTGGTGGGCGCGAGAAACCTAGCACATCAGTTGCGGCTGATCTAATGGCCTGTTGGCATCGTTGCCATTGCTCTTCGACATTCGATGCTGGTGGTATGGTGTTAATCGAGAGGTTAAGGGATACGCGTTGTGCGAAGGTCTTGGCGGTCTCTTGCGATTTCAGTCTTCCGACATTAAATTTTTTCACAGTATTTCTGGATTGTTGTGGTGTGGTGGATATCCGCATTCTTACCTTGGCTGCTACAAGGTAGTGATCCGAGTCGATGTTAGCTCCTCGGAATGTTCGGACATCCAAAATACTGGATGCGTGCCTCTTATCTATCGCAATGTGATCAATTTGGTTGACCGTTCGTTGATCTGGAGACCGCCATGTCCCCTTATGGATATCGAGGTGAGGAAACCGTGTGCTGGCTATAGTGGCATTTCGTTCCGTAGCGAAATCAATTAGCCTAAGTCCGTTACCAGACGTGTTGTCGTGTAGGCTATGTTTTCCGACAATACTTCTAAAGATGTCTTCTCTTCCTACCTTTGCGTTAAAATCTCCCAGCACGATTTTAACATCGTACTTCGGTAGTCGCTCATAGGTTTTGTCAAGGAGCTCGTAGAAGCAATCCTTAGCTATGTCATCTTTTTCTTCCGTCGGAGCGTGAGCGCATATAAGGCTTATGTTGGCGAATTTGGCCTTGATGCGGATTGTTACTATGCGTTCGCTAATGTCTTGGAAACATAAGACTTCTTGCCTAAGTCTGGCACTTATAACAAATCCGCATCCGAATAGTCGCTGTTTCTGCTCACTATAACACGGTCCGTAGTAGATGTCACAGTTTTTCATCCTCTTTTTGCCCGGCCCATCCCATCGTATTTCCTGGATGGCAGTTATGTCTGCTTTGTAGCAGTTTAGGGCTTCCGCTAGTTGTTCGCCTGCACCTCTCCTGTTTAATGTTCTCACATTCCAGGTGCAGATACGAACGTCGTTGTCCTTTTTTCGTTTAGCAGGGTCGTCAACAATAAAATCAGTCCTTTCCGAGGCTATTGGTTGCTTCGTAACAATATTTTTTTTCTGTGGGTGGGTAGTTAACCCAAAGCACAACCCCCAACCTGGAGGGCCAGTTCCAATTTATTAGATACCCCTAGGACACGGGGCCATCAGTATCCACTACGGGATTGAGCGCTGCCGTTGGCCTTTCGGTTCATCCGCCACCATCTCTGTTCAAGGGGCCTGACTAACCCTTGAAATTCCTAGACAACCTGTTGTCCGAATATGTCAGAGCAGCTCATCTAGGTTCGCCTGGGACAGCAGGCCGGGTATTCATCCGTGCCGTTCTCACCAGGGTGTTTATAGTGTTGCTGTTTCTCGTCGTGTTATCAACACTCGCACTTATCGTTTAGCAAGTCAAATCCGGTTGGATGAGACCAGTACCCGATGGTTACCACTTGGAGGTAAAAATAAGCACATTTGATGTGTAGTCAGAGTTGCAACACTGGGCATTGCCAAGTTAAGGCCAATCAGAGTCTACCCTCGTTCTACAACACCCAACCAACGGCAAGACGTAAGGGGAATGAAAAAAATCTCCCCGGTCATTGATTTGAAGAGATTTTTTTTGACGTTTTGATTTGCAATCCAGTAAGCCCAACATAATATTTCTCTTCAGTTTCCTGGTGCCAGTTTCTTCGTGTGAAAGCTACAAGGCAATTGAAGGAAAACGTCAAAAAAATCTCCAGCGACTGGTTTCCCTCTGTGAAAGGGGAGATGTTTTTGGCGTTTTGCTTTGCATTCCAATAAGCACAACATAATCCTCCTAGGTTCCTCCTCAGTTTCTTCATGCCAGTTTCTTCGTGTGAAAGCTACTAGGCAATTAAAAGAAAACTTCAAAAAAATCGTCAGCAACTAGTTTCCCTGTCTGAAAGGAGACTAACTGGTATAAGAACTGTTAAAGCACCAAGCCGTCAAGATTCCACTTCCTTGCGTTAGTGATGGGCACATTTAAAAGAAATGAAAAGTTCATTATTTGTGTAGTTTAGGTTAGGTTGAAGTGGCTCTCAGCGCGTTGTAGCTGATACACTTAGACCAGAGTTGGTCCATTGTGATACCACATGAATCCTCAGATAAACTTCCTATTCGTTGAACCATTTGGAGCTCCTAATGAAGCGTAAGAGAATATAGATGCCTAACAGATTCCACCTCCTCCTCGTCCATGCAGCTTCTGCGAAAATCGTTTGAATAAACACCTAGCCTCGTTGCGTGCTTGCCTATGAGGCAGTGTCCAGTTATGACACCAATTACGGAGCTGATGTGCAATCTGTTTAAGGATATCAAACACATGGAGCGTTTCAGATCAAGTTTTGACCAGAACTGTTTTGTCGTCAGACAGTTGGTTGTATTTTTCCATATTGTCCTTTCTAAAGCATCTTGGTTCAGCATTAACTTAAATGTAGCGATGGGTATACCTGCATACACCCAACATAGGTGAATATTCAACTGATGCTTCATCTGCATGAGAGATGAACGACAGTTTAGAGCAGTTAAGGAGTTTGTGGAGAATATCCGAGAAAATACGGATATCAGTAGTTGATATCACGTTTTCTTTCAGCCAGGAGAGGACTTCTCTCATTGCCATAATTTCCGCCTGGAACACGCTACAATGATTAGGAAGACGGAAAGAGCGACTTTATTTTAGTCTGTTTGAGTGCACACCCCCGACAATCCCGTCATCAGTTTTTGATCCATCAGTATAAAAATGGTTAGCATCATCTTCAAAGAAGCTTAAGTCTTCCCAGACAGATCTTGGAGTGATAGTGACTTGGAAGTTTTTTGCCGAATTCTAATTTAGGGATGGTTGTAATCAATGTAACTTGGAAGCGATCCGAACGAGTTCAGAATAATAGAATGGCCAATATCATCATTGATCCATTGTGAAGAAGCTTTAAGGCGGGCGGCAGTGCTCGCTACCGTCTGTTTGCTGAAAATATCGAGGGGTAGTAGATGAAGTAAAACTTCTATCGCGGCAGAGAGTGTTGTTCTTAATACTCCGCTTATAGACATTGAAGCTGATCGTTGGACTTTGCTCAGCTTGTCACGTTTTGCAGGTTTTTCTAGAGCGGTCCACCATACAGTTACGCCATAGGTAAGAATCGGTCTGATTACCGAAGTATATGCAGTAAAACCTGTCAAATTGTACCACCCTTGGGACCGAAGAAAAGTGGTTCAATTAGGAGGTGGTCCGATTGTAGAGGTTCCTTTTTAATCGGACTGGTCCACTTAGAAAGGTTTCCTCTCATGCATACATGTCCATAAAAATACGGCTGCAAGTGCATATACCACCTATAAATTTCAAAAAAAAATATGCAGTCAATTAGATTTGATTGTATATAGCCTAGCCAGTGTTTTTGCTTGAGGAATTATACCAGAATTTCGCACATTCTTTTGCCTAGCTAAGCAAAATCATTTGAATGTCAAGACATCAATTTCGGCAAAAGATACAAATGCTACGTTTTAAATACATTATGTTTTCAATCCAATGAATTTTTTAAATCACATTTTAATGTCCTCCTAAACTATTGCGAAATCACCAAATAAGTCTAAAGCCAGTACCAACAATTAACAAAAAAAAATGCGATGCTTACATATTTCGTATTTCCTACGCTTGAAACAATTAGACAGGTGAAAACATTAAGCAACGCATGTTATCTTAGTAGTCCATGTCCGATTAGCAGTTGCCCCGATTATAAGGGGAAATTTGTATGAAAAATAGCAGGGAATGTATAAGGTGCGGTCCGATTATGAGGTGGTCCGATTATAGTGTCTCGGTTAGCAGGTTTTACTGTATAGTCTGCCCTATCGAGGTAACCGTCCGAGCGGAATTCTCTACGATTTACTACGAATCGGAGACATTTTGCTTGGAGGTAATTCTCCGATCGGCTGATCGGAAATTCTGTCCGATGAAATTCAACGCATGCCATTTGTATGCGATGAAGTACTTTTAATGGTTTTATTTATGACAGATACAAACAAAATATTCTCCGAAATCCTCCGACAAATTCTCGTTGCGTAAAGTGTTTTCTTTTTAAAGAAATTGTTTATTAAAATGTAAGTAATGAAGAAATAATCCTTATGTACATTAACTTGTGGGCTTTTTGTTTTTAGGCAGAACGAATAACCAAGTTCACAGCAAAATGAGCGGATGATAAATCTGCCCAGCGAATATCCCGATATTGCATATATAAAATTATACAAGAAGGAAACCAGAAGTTGTGGCTGTGTTTTAGTTTTGAATACATCATATATTTTTTAAAGGTTTGGAGTGACATCAGACTGATAATTTGTTTTGTATATGTGTTGAATCTGCTCCAAGTCAAAAGCAAACGCATTTTTATTTAGGCGATGGTTTTTCTTCAATCTTGAAGGGAATTATAGAATTAGAGCTGTGTCAGGTAGTCAGCGTATATCGTTTTGGTTCTTGCAATGTTCTTTTATTTTCTAAATAAATAATATTGAATTTCAAGTTTTTTTTTAAATTATTCTTTTGTTGACAGTTCAAACGGAAACGAAACATGTGTTTGGAAGTAGGGATGGGACTTTATTCGATAGTTTTGATTTTAAGATCGGTGCATCTAATTTCATTTCTTAAAAACTGTAGCGCATTATGATTGAAAAAAAATTATATCTATAAACAATAAACTGCACTCTCTCGCCAATTTTTCATGGTTTAAAACGTTTATAGTGTTTATTTAATAAGAAACTATCGAAAATATATCGCATTTTCCATATATCAGTTAATTTTCTCATCTCTGCCTGAAGTTTATATCCATCGCAATGCGTCGTCGTATTTCTTTAAAATTTCTTCCGATGACAGCTACTTCGATCTGAAATTGAATTTCCGACGAAGAAGCGTTGCCGATTGCGGATAAAACTCCGCTCCGACGGTTACCTAGATAGGGCAGAGTATTTATAGATAAAAAGCAAGTTCAGAAAATCCTGTTCTAAAGTATTCCAAACTGACCCATTGGACACCAATCTAGAACAGTTTAGAGCAGGTTCTCATTGAACAGCAAAATCCTGTACTTTTCTGTTCCAAAGAGTTCTAATCTGTTCCGAACAGCCTCATTGAACACACATAATCTGTTCAATCACATATAAAGCTTATGTTTAGAATTTAAAAAAACTAGTCTACTGTTTTTAAGAAACACTATTTAATTATATTGAATATTATCAATAAGGGTATTCAGGTAACGGCGGAAAACCCAGATAAACCTCAGAAACCAAATAATTTTATCTCCGCAGAATTGAACTGTCAAAGTTTGTATGGGAAAAATATTCTGCAAATCAGATAAAATTATCTCACGAATTTGTTGTTGAAGGAGAGGAAATACGCCTCATACATTCATTTCATGGAACATCTGATTATTTCCCACATTTACGCAAGTATTTTTAAAGGGGTGTCTGGCGAAAATTATATCTTGCTACAATGTGGGAAATTATCTCGTTACATGAATATCCTTAATATATATATATAATTTTTTGGAATTTTTCAGAATAGTTTCCCGTGTAAAGAAATATTAATTCATGATTGCCCAAGTATCAATTGCATGAAAATTTTGAAAAAAGTAGTACTATTTCCTTCTTATTAAAAATATTTTATTTTTGTTTTTTTAAATTATATAAAATATTGACGATTTTGAAAAATTATTCAAGATTATGCAGTTGAGTCCACAACAATCTTTAAATCGAATAAAAACTTTGCATAAAACAAAACTCGACCCCATCCCAAATCCTATATTTGGCCAACCAGGGGGGCATGTCCCCCTTACCTACCGTGATAACAAAAAGAAATTCCTCTTCCAAAATTAAAAATTAATAATTCATTTATGCGTACTTTTAAAAATCAAAAATAGTATTATAGCGAGTTTCACTCAAGAAAAGATTGGCTTTTTCTGTAAACAGATTGGATCTTTTTGAATTTTCAGAGTTTCATTCCAGCAAAGAGAGCAGATCTAAATCAAATCTTAGCACAAAAGATCTGATTTCTGATGGGTTGGGAGATTTGTTCTGAAAGCACACGTACATTTATAGTCTTTTCTGTCAACGGTCAAATGGTAAATATTTTGCTATTAATTTGTTGTAAACTTGTGCTAAAAAAAAATTAAAATGAACAAATAATGTAACAAGATCTTTATAATTGATGGGGTTTTCGTTTGGTAAATTTATATTTTGATCTATAAATTGATTTTTTTCATAAAGAATACATTTTCAGGTTGATTTTTATTTGATATAGAATTGGTGTACATTTATGTCTGTGAACCAGCCAGTGGTACCAGTTGTCTTGTCAAACTGAAGAATGTCAATTATGATGCCGAAAAATCAAGATCAGCAAAATTGATTTAAAATCAAAAAAATAACTCAATTTTTTGGCCAATCGAAGGAAAAAATTGTCAAAATCAGTTCTTTGACAGATCTAAATCAAAAATAAGTTGATATTTGTTACCACAAACGAAAACCCAATTAAATTTTATAAATTAAGTGGAGTTTTTGAATGCGTCGTCTTCGTCTTCTTTGTCATTTGATAATGAAGATACGTTTTTTTTCAGGAATGTATGTGTCATTCACCACTACTACAATTAAATATGGAAAAAAGTTTCATTGAAAAGATCAAATCTCGATTTTGAGAGATCTTTGAAATTTGAATGAAACTCGTTATTAGTTTCACAGAGAAAGGTAGCAAATACGGGGAATTGGCATCGTGATACGGGAATTCGTTTTGCGGGCAATCGCTACTCCGGAAATTGTGTTCCGGGCAATCGTTATCCGGGAAAGCGCTTTCCATTAAATCATAGCCAACCCATAGAAACGCCTATACTTAGTGACATATTACCAACGAAGGTTATAATCTACCTATTCGATCAGTAAGAATTAAATGATCAGTAGTTATGTATGTGTGCATATGTTTATATTATAATTCAATCTGAAACCATAACTAAAATGTAGCGCCGTTAGCTTACAATTAGTTACTTGGTAAATTGCACGTTTACAATACGTTCGCACTCATAAGACTGTCAACAGGTTTTAGGTGTGTTTGATCAGATTCCAAATCAATTGTTAATAATTGATTCTGAAGGATTTATAATAATAACTAAGCAAAGCGACTATCTTGAATCAAGATCACTGGAGCCAGTTATATGGAAATTTTAAATCAAATGTACGTAGTTGGGTGTTGTCGTAAGTTGGTAGTAATAAAAGAATATTTAAATGATTGCATTGTGACACCGCGATTTATATCCTCTATAAATCAATATTTAGCGTGACATTCAATTCATTTAAATAAAAAAGTTCTTGTTGTTATTGCTTTGTAGATTACCGACAAAAAATGTAATTTATTGTTTTATTGCATGTATTAATGTTTTAAAAAAAAGTTTCAAAATGATTTAATATCAATTGACTTAAGAGACCGCTGCAAGTGGTAACTAATAAATCGATTTTGCATGATTACGTCTCACGAATGAACCTATGGGTTAATACAACGATAAGCTTTAAAAATCTTTTAGACGTTCGCCGAGTATTTCTGCCTTGCCAAGAATTTATTTTTGGTTATTTAACCTGTTGGTCGTAAGGGTGGTAAGAAAGTGAATCACTGCGGGAAGTTGTAGGAAACATTCCAGGCAGATTTGCCATTTTTAATTGGTAATACGGAATAATTCTCCGATCCGGAATCACAAGTCAACACTAAATTCTCGATTTTGAAGTTTAAGGGCGGAAATTTCAAACGTGCATTTGAGATTATTTTATTTTGTAAACAGACTCAACATTGAATTCGAGTTTGGCATTTAATGGGTGTGAGTGAATCCGTCCTCCTGGTTTTTCTTCTGACTTTAAATCCTGTGTTATCTATAGGCGTTTTTCTTTTTTCGTTCAGAACATATCAGTGTTCAGAGCTCGCTCTGTTTTGATCAAGTTCAATGCATAATCTATATGTACGAACTCTGTTCAGTGCTCTGCTCTGAACGGAAAAAGAAAACCGCCTCATGCGACACGTGGAAAACAAGATAAAGAAAAAAAGAGAGCTTTAATTTATATTTTCTTTTAGTGTTTGGGTTTGGCCAACAACAAAAACAAATTCCTCGTCGTGATCCTGAATCGTAACGAAGAATATACAACAGTTGAAGGAGCAGTAAGTGAACGGTTTGCTTGAAGCACCACGCACGTCTTTGACTTCCAACCAGTATGAACAATAATTGTAGTATGTTCATCGTGTCCTCGCAATTATATATTTTTTGATGAATGAGTAGATAGTAATGAACTTTTTTGTGGGTCAAACGTCGATTGTTTTGTGGCCTTTAACTTAAATGAACTTAGATCGGTTTATATGATGAGTTAATGCGTTTTTTATATGCGAATGGGCGCGCTAAAGGGGGTTGACTATCCTTAAAATGATAAAGCCGGAAAGAATTTAAGAGATGATACCGATGCACATTAAAGGGTTATCCATTTCGCGGTTTCAAAAGTATAGAGCTGGAATTTGACATCTGTCAAACTAAGTTGTTCAACCAATTTTTTTTCAGTTGAAAGTCTGACATTTACGAAAATGGATCGCTTAACTATCGCACAACGCTCAAAATTGTTAAAACCTACTACAAAAATGGTGATTCTGCCACAGCCACATATCATGCTTTAAGAGCAGATTATGCTTTACATAATCGTCCAACTAAGCAAGCAATTGGCAAAATTGTGAAGAAATTTGAACAGACTGGATTGGTTACAGATATTGTAAGGCCTGTGCATCATCGTTTCGCTCGTACTACTGAAAATATCTCTGCTGTGAAAGTGTTGCCGAAGATCCGAATGTGTCGATTCCTGGTCGTTCTCAGGAATTAGAACTGTCTTACGTCCCATTATAGCGTATTTTGCATTTGGATCTACACCTACATCCATATAAAGTCCAGCTCACACAACAACTGAAGCCAGCTGACCATTCACAACGTCGTACATACATCGAATGGGTGCTTGAACAGGCGGTGGACGCCGATTTTTCGAACAAAATTTTATTCAGCGACGAAGCACATTTCTTACTCGATGGGTATGTTAATAAACAAAATTGTCATATTTGTGGTTCTGAGAATCCTGAAGTAATTGAAGAGAGGCCATTACATCCACAAAAAGTCACTGTTTGTGGCGCTCTTTGGTCCGGAGGTGTGATTGGACCTTACTTCTTCGAAAACGACGATGGAACGACTTTCACCGTCAATTCGGAGCGTCATTCTCATATGATAACAGACTTTTTTTTGCCTGCTATTGAAGAATACGACTTGGAGAATATGTGGTTTCAACAAGACGGTGCCACATGCCACACAACTCGTGCGAATATGGCTTTATTGCAAGAGACATTTCCTGGTCGCGTAATTTCTCGTCCTGGCGATATCAACTGGCCACCAAGATCATGCGATTTGACACCGCTGGACTTTTTTTGTGGGGCTACGCGAAATACCGTGTTTATGAGATAAACATTTAACTCTTGAGCGCTTGAAAACCAACATTCGTCAAGTTATGGCTGAGATACCGCCCAATATGTGTCAAGAAGTGGTCGAAAATTAGCTCAAAAGAATCGATGCTTGCAACATTTCGCGTGGTGGTCATTTAAATTATGAAGTGTTTCGCACACAATGTCAACGTTCAAACTTTATAATAAAAAATAAATATCATGAAAAAAAATATTTTATATGTTTTATTTACCTTTACTTTTGAAACCGCAAAATGGATAACCCATTATATATATTACTCTCTTGAGGAGAAGAACTGTCATTTGATACTAAACGAAAACTTCCAGAAGCATTCGGAAACCTTCCGGGCGAACAAATCCAAAATTACTTTAATTTTTTTTGCGGCAATTTTAAGTACATATTTAATAATATGAATTAAAAAATATTATTTAAAAAAAAGATCGTCCACCCGTTTCGAGACATTGAATTTTAAAGAAAAAAAAAAACTTGTTTTATCCAATTATGTTTCGAAAATGTTGATTTGCATAATTATTTAGAATTTGAAGACCTCCTGTTTAAAAGTTTTGATCCAAATTCAAACTGAAGACTAGACTAGTCCTACAAGATAACAAAAATAAGATAAGGTAAAAAATAAAATAAAATCATTTATTGACTTCTTTGAAAAGTTAAAAGAAAAAGAAGTTGATACTCGTAGATTCATTCGCATTCGCAGCTCATGTGAAAGGTGATTTATTGAGGTATTGTATCTTCTTTACCGAGTTCTAAAAAGAACTGAAACATTTCTGAAATCAATC
This sequence comes from Philhelius pedissequus, assembly GCA_910595825.1. Taxonomy (NCBI): domain Eukaryota; kingdom Metazoa; phylum Arthropoda; class Insecta; order Diptera; family Syrphidae; genus Philhelius; species Philhelius pedissequus. The sequence goes on along the minus strand of OU343161.1, from coordinate 197,905,720 downwards.
CTCATTATGGCCCTCATTATGAATACCGAATCGAACTTAAAATCTTGTCAATTTCCTAATTTCGTATTACGAAATTGACTCTGAAACTTGGCTCGCTTTAAATGTCAAAACTGGAGCGAATTTGATTATCGAGGAATTAGAAAAAGCGAATCTTCGTTAATCTAACCCATGCAAGTGTGATATATAGGGCTAGGATTTCCATGCAAATGCATACACAGGAAAAAAAATACAAACACTAAACAATCAATTTGCTTTAAAATGGCATTTAATCGTAAGTGCATTATTTTGCATATTTTATTATAAATGCATATTTCACTTTTAATTGAATATTTTCAAGAATAAATGCATATTTGTACATGTTTTCGAATACGTGTACACATGCCTTTAAATTTTTACTTTAATCAGTTTCTGTTGACAATTTTCACGGTAGCTTTTTTCCATATTCCATTTTACACATGTATATGAGTTAGTATGCCTGTTTTGTAACTTGCAATTTTCGCCAAGTTTTCCAAACTTGGGGTTTTTCCTATGGGTATTGACAGGAAAATGTGAAAATTTGTACAAATTCGTACGAATTTTCACGTTACCAAACACACGTAGTTTTAGTTCTGTATATGACAGAAGATGTTTTTGAGTTTTGTTTGACAGTTCTTTTTTCACAGTACACATAATAAGGTAATATATTGCGCATGTTGTCAAAATTCGGTTGTCATAATTCAAAAATTCGGTTGTCATATTTGGCAAAATGTCTCTGATGGCCTTTTCGATTGGCCGTCAAGAACTGTTCTGACTCCCACAAAATGACAGTTGTTACTCTAAACAGAACAGAAAACGATTCTGGATTTCATTTCAGAATCGAAAACAGAATCACTAACACACTCATAGAATTAAAATGTCAAAATCATCGGCATGATTTGTTTTGTGTAATTTCGAGTTGTTTATTGAATTTAAATTAATTTTCTTGCAAAATCAATCATTTTAAAGTTGTTGTGGAAAATAGTTTATTAAAATTGCTATTTCACTGACAATGCTTGTTCCATAATTGTCATTTCAGTAACAGGAATTTATAACTGTTATTTAAAAGTCGCAGTAACAGATATTGCAATCAGCAGTTTGGCCCATGCCTATACGCATGCCAAATGTGACACGAGTGTTTCTGAGTTTTGCCACATGCGCGAACTTGAACGAAAATGAAAACCGGAATATATTACCTTTAATATGTGTACTGTGTTTTTTTTTTTTTGTTCTATTCTAAAGTTTCAGAATTTACTTTCATGTCGATGATCTTTTGTTAATGATTGTATTTTTTTTATATATAAAAGTTTATATTAAATTTAGGATTTACTTTATCAAGCGATTAATTTGAGATATGTAGTTATTTCAAAAACAATGCCGGAAGCGAAGACGCCTGTAAATACAAATCTAAAAACAACCCACACACTTTTACAACCGATGGAACAATTCTTTTTTATAAATTTTGTAGTAAAGGTGTCTCCTCCGAGAAAAAAATTGACCAACTCCTGAAATCTATTAAACATACGGAACTGAAAAAAAAAACAAAATAGTTCTGCAAACTCGCAATCACAACTCGTTTCGTTTATAGCCAAAAACAATTAAAAACTTGGCAATCCGGAAGCCTTCCGGAATCTTCTGAAAGTGTTCACATGGAAAAAATTACTGTTCAGATTCTGAAAAGAAGATTTGAAACTGTTTCCTTCAAGCAAAAACACGGACCCAAATTTCTCAGTTCACTTGGGAATCACTTTGGAATCCAAAAAAACTGAACGTCTCATACATATTAACAAATTTGTACGCATGTGAAAAGAAGAACGAGAATCGATATTATTTTTGTATGGACCGGAAAAAAGAGAGAGTAGTCGATATTCGAGTGGGGAGTATTTTTTATGGACTAGAAATGAAGACAAATGGATAGAAACAGTAATTGTTTTTTTTTCAGTTTTGCAGAATAAAAAAGCAACAAGGAAATTTGTATCTTCAAGGAAACCTTAAAATACATAACAAGTGCAAAAAATTATAAAATAATACTTTAAAATAAAAAAACGGGATTATTGCAACAAAATGGGATTATTGCAACCAAATGGGATTATCGCAACAAAGAAGTGTTTAATATTTGTAAAAGAGCATATTTCTTATTAGATTAGTTCATTTTTGTTGGATTCCATTTAGGTTCCGTTTTCGCTGAGTATGGTGAAGTAGAAATAACTCGCTCACAATACATTCACATAATGGCTCCGTGGTGATTCTAATTTCCAAACTTATTTGATTCGATTTGGAATCGTTTCCGATCCGTTTTTGGGTCCGTTTATGAAGTGGTTTCGGATCCAAAACGGAGTCGCTTGCTTGAAGGATTGTCATTCTGAATTGCCAAATAAAAACGCCATAAAACGTTATAAATAAAATAAAATGCACGACTGGATCGTACGAACCTGCTCTTGTAGCTAACAACTTTTGTATAGCTAACCACTGACGCTGTTAATAGGTATAGGTTGTCTAGTTACCCAGGTTTAAAGCCGATGTAGGTAAGAATACCTTGATTCTTAATACAATGAATTTTGGAACACATGATTCAAGGAATGGTTACATAGACACCTACCTACAAATGTACATTAAAATGGATTTGAATTATGTAAATTTGGAGTGTAATATGTACCTACCTACATATAGGGAACATAGGTATGTAAATATGTACATACATACAGTTGGGACAAAATAAATAGTACATGTATCCTATGATTCCTGTAACCAAAGTTTTTAGTACTTTGTTACACTTTTAAGAACTGTTTGACTTATGAAGTAGTAGGAACAACGATATGTTGGATTTATTAAGAAAAATATAATGAATTGAAACAAAGAAAAAAAAACAAAATTATGGAAATAAGTGAAGTTATTCTAGGACAAAATAAATAGCACACTTCATTAGAAAAAGAAAAACAATCAAGTTAACATAACATTTGATCGTGATACAAAGAAAATTATGTGTTAATATTTAGTGAGATAACCTTTATTTTTAATCACAGCAACACACAACGTTTAATAGTTAAAATAAGACTCAAGTCGTACAACAGCTACCGAGTACCAGGTTAGCTAATCTACCTGACAATGTTAGTCCAAATTTGAACTAGCAAATCTAATAATTGCTTTATCCACATCATTCCACAAGTTTTCAATCTAATTGAGATCTGGGGATTGAGCTGGTCACTTCATTGCCGCGATATTTTGGGTGGATAACCATTGCTTAAGAGACCAAGCGGTTTGCTTTGGATCGTTGGCCTGTTTAAATTTCCACTTCAAGGGCATATCTTCATCAGCATACGGTAGCATTGTATTCTTCAGGATTGCTTTGTATTTTATCTGATCCATAATACCTTTAATACTATAAAGTTAGCCCACGCCATACCAGGAAAAAAATCCCCAAACAAGAATGCTACACCCACCATGCTTAACACTTTTGATGGTATACTTTGGATAACATTCCTGATTTTTTCCGCGTCGCACATATTCTTTGCCATCCGTTCCAAAGCGACTAAACTTAACTTATACGTCCACAAGATATTTTTCCACCAATTTTGATATTTTGAAATATGCTCCTTTGCAAACTGGCGACGCGACGTGGCAAATTGCGTTTGGAGACATGTGGTTTTCTTCTGGTAATTCTTCCAAATAATTTTTTCCACGGAGGCGGTTTTTAATAGTCCTAACAGACACGTTCACACCAAGATCTTTCTCTATTGCTTCTTTAATTTTTAGAGCAGTCCTGAACGTATCTTGTTTACTCATGCGCGCAATGGAAACATCAGTTCGGTTCTTGCGTATTTTGTTTTGAACACTCCCTGCTTCTTGACAATGGTGAAGAGCATTAACAACCTTCTTCCTCGAACATGTTAATTTTCGATTTATTGAAGAATTTGGGAGACGTTGATTTTTAGACTTGAGAACTCGTAGCATAAATGCTTCTGTGGAATGCGTGACCGCATGCTCGAACTATACTAGATATTAACAATTAAAATTTTACCAATTCTATTAAAAAAACTAATAAAAAACTCAAAGCTTTCCCACATTGCTTTAAAATGTTTAAAATATTTACCAAAAATGCATTATGTTTACAACGAAAACAATATGTGCTATTTAAATTGTCTTTACTTGAATGCAACTTGCTTACCTTCTGACTTACATTTGACTTTATTTATTTAAAAAAATGAAAAGAAGCAATATTCCCTTACTTTACACTCAAAAGCCACAACAAAAAAGTTCTTACAGTATTGGTATTGGAAATACTTATCATTTAAGGCGTTTTTAAATTTCTTACCAAAGCTGTGCTATTTATTTTATCGCCACTGTATGTGTATAATGTAATGAAAGTGAATGGTGTATAGGTGGGTAAAAATCGTTTTTTCCACTTATGGGGTTTTCTTTTGGTAACAAAAATTAATCTTTTTCCAGATCTGTCAAAACACAGATTTTTACAATTAAAGCCTTCCAACGGGCAAACAAATCAATTTATTTTTTGATCGGAATCAATTTTGCAGATCTGAATTTTTCGGCAGATTTACCATTCTTTTGCTAATACCATAACACCATCAGAACAATTGTTAGCCGTCGTTTTGACAAGATTAACACAGTCATAGCGAGTTTCATTTAAGAAAAGATCTGCTCTTTCTGAGAAAAGATTTCATTTTTTTGAATTTTGAGAGTTTCATTCCAACAAAAGGAGCAAATGTAGATCAGATCTTTGGTGGGTAGGCAGATTTGATCATGAATGCACGCATACACGTAAAACGTTTTTTCTGTCAAACATCAAATGGAAACTATGTTGTTATTAATTTATTGTGAAATTGCGCCAGTCCCTGCTAAAAAATTAAACTAAAATATAAACCAATAGACGAAGAAGTTAATAACTTAAATTTTATAAATTAAGTGGAGTTTTTTATTGCTTTGTCTTCATCTTCCACATCATCTGATGATGAAGATGTTTTTTTTTTCAGATATGTGTGTGCCAGTCATTCAGCATTGGAAGCATATCCGGTATAAGAACGTTTGTCATTCGGGCAATTCCCCCAATCTGCATCTACCATATCTGTCAATCCAGCATCCGAAGGTGCATAATTCAGACCTATACTTTTGGTGCCCTGCAGGTAGCGTAATACTCGTTTAGCAGCAATCCAGTGCTCCTGCATATGGTTGTCGTAAAACTGACTTGACCAGCTAACAACATAAGCGATGTCAGGACGAGTACCCATTGTCAGGTACATAAGTGATCCTACAAGTTCACGATATGGTGTCTCCTTCTGATCATTGATGTCTGCTGCCTTTTTACAAATGTTCGGATTTCCGACGCACATCGGAGTGGATACCGGCTTACTATCTTTCATTCTGCAGCACATCAGCAATGTATCCTCGTTGATGTATAGAATATCCGTCAGCCCTTTTTATGAATTCCAAACCTAGGCAACATTGAACCTCGCCAAGATCCTTAAGTGCAAAAGTTCTTAATAAACTTTCGTTTAGACGTTTGACTTCATTTGGGTTCCGAGAAATGACAAGGATATCATCCACGTAGACAAGGACAATCAGCATATCTCCCCCTGAGCCACGAACGTATACATAAGTGTCGGACATGGCTGGGTGTAAACCAAAATTTTGCAGTTCTTTATTTAGTCTCTCATACTAGCAGCGTCCCGCCTGGCGCAGACCATAGAGTGCCTTCTTTAATAAACATACCTTGTTGCCTTGTTGAATTATAGATAGCATCTTCTCGGTTTTCTTCTTAATTGCAATATCCTTTTCGTTCCTTAGGATAAACTGAAGAGACTCCGTCGTCATATCTGGGATTTCCATAAAGGTCCTCTCCGAAAGTCTTCCATTTACATAAGCCGCGGTGATATCAAACTGGTAGATGGTCATTCCGTATTGGAACTCAATCGTGTCACAGGAGCGAACATCTCCTCAAAATCTACCCCGGGTCGTCGAGCGAAACCCCTAGCAACGATTCTGGCTTTTCTGCGTTCCAGAGTTCCATCTGGTGAATGCTTATTTCTAAGAACCATTCTGCTGCAAATGACTTTATCAGCTATGGAGCGGTCAACGATTTCCCAAGTATCACTAGCTATTATACATTTTAATTCGGTTGCCATGGCATAATACCATTCTATGGCATCGAACCTGAAACTGCAAAATCAAGTCCTGCCTCGGGAAACAGGCCGTGTTCAAAAGTGACATTGTTTACCTCTTCCATCTTATGTTCCTTTCTTGGTCTTCCCGGTAAACCAGTCTAATTTTTCTTGGTCTTCCTAGAACTCTTTTGTTAGACTTAGTAGATTGTTCTTCTTCGTCTGAGGATTCGGACTCGTTCGAGTTTGATTCCATCTGTTTTGTCAGCGATCGCCGGAAGCATCTGAATATTATTGTCGCGAATCATGTTGTCGTTTAACTCGATCGATGTGGTTGAAATATCCATCACTTGTTGCTGACTCTCAGTAGAAACAACTAAGGAGTCTTCCAAGAATTTGACGTCTCGTGAAATTACTACTTGTTGTTTGACTGGAATGCATACCCTATATCCCTTATTCTCATTTGAATACCCGAGAAATACATCTTCGTCAGATTTGGCATCAAGTGTATCTCTATTTGGTGTTCTTTCCAAAATAAACAACTTACAGCCAAACTCTCGAAGATTGCTAACACCTGGACGTTTACCAAAACTTAACTGGTATGGCGTTTTCCCATTAAGTGATTTCGAAGGACTGCGATTTCTGATGTAACTCGCGGTTGGGAGAGCCTCGACCCAAAAAGTTTTTGGCATGCTCGACTGTATGAGAAGACATATCGCCATTTCCACTAGAGTCCGGTTCTTGCGCTCGGCGACACCGTTCTGCTCAGGATTATAAGCAACTGTCAAGCGTCTTTGAATGCCTCCAGAATTCAGGAAACTGCCGAATAAGTTGTTTCGGTATTCAGTGCCATTGTCTGACTGTACTCTTTACAACACAACCACTTTCCTTTTCAAGGAACGCCTTTACATCTCGAAACTTCGAGAAAATCTCGTTCTTCTTTGTCAAAAAACGAACTTCACACCATCTTGATCGATCGTCTATAAAGGTAACGAAGTATCGTGCCATTCCGATTGACAGTCCTCATCGGCCCGCATACATCGGAGTGTATAGGATCGAAAGCTTTGGATGTTCGAGTCGACTGGAAAAGGAGCACGAGTCATCTTCCCCTGTATACATGTTTCGCAGGTGAAATTTTCGGCAGTTCCGACGATGTTGATTCCTTCAATGGTTCTCTTACGGATAGCTTCGTTAAGACCGTTGAAATTAAGGTGTCCTAGGCGGCGGTGCCATAATTGCAAATTTCCATCGTTCGAAGAAGTAGTAGACGAGAGGCATTTTTCTCCACTAGTATGAGCGAAGTAAAGTCCGTCTTTGCGTTTTGCACTTAAAATAATGCGCCCGTCTCTGTCGACTATTTTTGCACATTTGTTTTAAAACAGCACATGGTACCCGTTGTCTGTTATCTTTTCTACAGACAGTAAGTTGGTTCGCAGATCTGATACCAACAAAGCATCGGACAATTCATCCTTTTAGAGTCCTGAAGTTGAATCACTGCTCGTCCACGAGTCTTAATTTCCGCTGATGCACTGCTGGTCAACTGAAGTTTCTCATTTGCAACCTTCTCAACGTCTAAGAATTCGCTTGAGTTCTTGCACATGTGAGAAGAGCATCCGCTGTCCCCAACACCAAGATCGATTCTGAGATTTACCTACAGACTAGAATGCGTTTGCGTTCTGTGATACCGTTGATGAGAGAAACAGGAAATGTTCTTCATTCTTAGCTTTTTGAGATTGTCCTTCATCTTTTTGTGGACATTCGGTTCGTTTGTGACCAATCTTTTTGCATCTGTAGCATATTATTTTCGAAGTGCTTTGATGATCAGATCCAGACGAATTATTTTTATGTTTCCTTTGGGTTTTGTTTGACCTCGAAATTTGGGGTAAGACTTCCCTGCAACCATTGCATTCGCTAATTCATGCGATTCGCTCTTACGTGCCTCAGATTCCTCGATAATCTTTAAACGCAGAGTTTCTGGAGACGACAGGTCGTCTCGAGACTCAATCGCACAACGGAAGTTTGCAGAACTTGATGGTAAACTATAGAGAAGCATAATTGCGAGTAAATCAGCATTTATTTCAACTTCCATGTCATGAAGTTTGTCGACTGCATCCAAGAATTTTGCTAAATGCGTACGTACATCATCACCTTCATGCATACGTTGAAGAGTGAGCTGCTTTAAGAGTTTTGCCTTTCGAGCAAGTCCTTTCGACTAATAGACACTTTCGAGTTTCAACCAAACATCTCTGGAGGGCGCACACCGTTTTACTTGCTTCAGCTCGGCTGCGCTGATGCACAAAATAATGTCAGATTTTGCTTTTTGGTCAGCTTTAAACCAATTTGCACATACCGAATCGCTTTCCGAGTCGAGAGGTTCTGTCTTAATGCTATTTACATATTCCCATGCATCATTTTTAATAAGGAGTGCCTGCATTTGCATACACCAGGTATCGAAATTGTCCTTGTTAAGGGTATCGATTTTCGTTGTCCCTGCTGCATTCATTTTTCGTGTTTGACAACAACTAACAACTAATCCCCAGGGGTGCTTAGCTTAAACCCAGAGAATTCTCGGGGCTTAGCTTTTGGAGAGGATAAAAACTGTGCTACCAAAAACTTTTTCACTAAGTTATCGATAAAATGTATAGAAACTTCAAAACTGACATTTTGACATGTCAGATAATTATCAATTTTGTTTGGTTTGGTTGAGCATTTGGTCTAAGTGTGTCAGTTGTTTTCCTGACGGCCATGTCAACCTAACCTAACCTACCTTTTAATATACATTCCGTAAAAACAAATCTATTTTAACATTTTTCGCTTTTGTATTGCCTCTACGGTTTTTTCCACCTCGCCATGAGCACAACCTTCTACAGCGATTTTCATGTTTGCGTTTATTTTTATTATAGGTATATTAAAACTTGACTGTAAAATTATTATTAAATAAAAAAGCATTTCCTGAAGTTGATATTCGTTCAATTAACAAGAATTGAATGAACAACAAAACAAAGGTTTCTCTGAGAAGACATAGGAACTGAGCGTCCCGCCCGAATAAGCAACTCGTCCACTAATATCATGTCACCAGTGGCCGACGAATGTGGTAGTTTTCAAGTAGTTGAATTCTATGTACCACTGTATTCGTGAAAATTAAATCAAAAGAAAATCACATCGGCTAAAAACAATTTCCAAAATACTTTATTTCAATTTTCAAATTACTTGATTCACATTTTTTGTATAAATAATAATTAACTTGGTTCTTTTTATGTTTTTTTAATAGAAAAGTAGTTTAAATTCAATAAATATATCGAAATTACACAAAACAAATCAACCCGATGATTTTTAAAAGAATGAGGATGAGGCAAACAATGATGTTTATTTTTTTCTTGCATTACAGCTGTTCTTCAAATGTCATCTTGCTAATTAATAAATAGTGCTACCAAGTATTTCACTTAAGCGCCTTGGTCGTTTTTTTTCAACCAATTCCCCCGGGGATTGCAAAAAAACGCACCTTCTGTCAAGTCAGTTGTATTGCATGCAAATCTGAAGTTTTGAATCAGCTGTTCCCCAAATTAATAATAATTTTTGGGTAGCTTGAGATTTGTGTTTGACAACATAGGTTTAGTTCATCATCTGGTTTTTCCTTAGGCGTTACAACAACACAAGGCCATCCGGATTGCTTTAGGTATGCCACCGAACGCGGCCAATACTACAATTAAATTTGGACACAGTTTCATTGAAAAGATCAAATCTCTATTTTGAGAGGATATCTTTGAAATTTGAATGAAACTCGCTATAAGTAATTATGTGAATAGTGAAATAACGCTGTGAAAACATACATACAATTTAAGAACATAATAGCAATTATGTATTTACTGTGTAATCCTCCAAATTAATTTCGGCATTCATTTTTTAAACATTGCGATCGCTTCGTGTTACAAAAGAAAAAAAAACTTGAATGAAGAACAATTTTCAAATCATTTGCCATCACCTTCTGGTTCCACAGACACGAATATACACCAATACCAATAAAAATAAATAAATCTGAAATCGTATACCATTCGCGACCAAAAAAATCAAATTTCGGATCAAAATCTGAAATTAAAACAATCACTTTAATTAGTTTCTCGAAAAAAAGGAGAACGCCATTAGATGCCACGGATCAACGAAAATTTTATAAAAAAAAAAGTATCTCGAAAATTGTAGGATGGATTTCATTAAATTCTGTTTTTTTATTTTTAGTTTTTTCAAAACATTGTTTTTTAAAATTTTGTTATGCAGTTTTTTAGAGTTTATTAACATACTTACATGTGATTATAAAATTTAAAATTATTTTTTTTTGATCGTTTTAAAAATATTGATTTTTGATTAAAAAAAGTTTTAAAAATTAATTTTTATTAGAAAAAAAAGTTATTCAAAATTTTGATATGCAGAATTAGTTTGGCTACTTAGATCTTCTCAGATATTTAATTTTAAAGAAATCCAATGTACCGTTACCGAGATATCCAAAAATAAAATAAAAAAAGCCTTATATAAAAGGTACCATTATTAGACTTTTCCCGTAAACTTGGTTAATTTCAGAAGAGCTATTGCCAACAAAAAAAATTCGCAAAAAATTTTATCAAAATCGTTGGAGCCGTTTTCGACAAAAATAAGATTTTCCTAAGCGATTATATGGCAAGTACCGTTATTTTTAGGCCTACAAATAAAATTTCAATTTTCCCTCTGAGGAATGCCAAAATAGTCACACATACCAAATTTGAAGACAATCGCTCAAGCCGTTTAGGCTGTAACTCATTATACATACCAACGGACACAGACAGACAGACATTTTTTGCCGATCACTTTTTTGGACTGCTCTATGATCGTAATGTCAAGTTTGATTGTTAGAATTTTTTTTACGAATGCATAACTTGCCTTACAAATAGTACCTACATTCGCAAGTAAAAAAGGAGTGAAATTCTGAAAAAGCGACATCTTCTAAAAATGTATAAGAGGAGTTTTGATTTGATTGGCTCTAATCACAAAATCTTATGGAGAAAGAAAATTTAATACAGCGCCGCGCCGTGGATTTGTATTAAGAAAGATAGTCAGTCCTATAACGAGTTCCATAGTTTTACTAATCCCGAAAAAAGTTAACGCAGAATCCGTTCGTAATGACAATTTGTATAAGCATTTCCACTACGATGAATTCTGTCATAGATTTTTTCGGGGTTCCTAACAAGTTTTCGAATACGGTGGAACTTTGTTCTTTTGCAAGTTTTTTATAGCCTTGAGCCAGGTCAATTCTCTCGCTCATAAGCTAAAAGAGTCTTTCATATTGGACTTTCTTTGTTGTGTTTGTTCTTTAAAATTAAATATTATTTATAAAACAATAGAATTTGTAAAAATACTTACATTTTTTTTTCTTGAAAATAACTGTTAACGATGCCTTTCCTTCAGGGTCCAACACAAATGGTTTGTCGAAGAAAAAGTTTGTTCCATTCCATTCGAATTCAGTGATACCAATTTATACGAGCTTATACTTTCGAATACGATGGAATTTGTGATGGGCTAAGTAAATCGGCGGTTAATCGTTGCGCAGGATTACATGACGTGGAATTTCATGGGACGGAATTTTGTGACGCCTGATTTTGTAACTATTCGTTAAACTATATTTTGAGTATCGAACGATTCGAAAGTTCACTTGATCGATTGAAAGTTAATTTTTCTTCAAAACTATTCAAATTTGATATTCGAATCAAATGGCATTTAGTTCTCGTTCAATTTTTTCTGCCGAATAGATTAACAAAACGTGTTATTTTAGATTTATGAATTATTTGTTGGCTTTCTAATTGTTATCGTTTTACGTATGAATTTTCAATCTCGAATTGATTTGATGCATTCATTATCCTTCTCCTATTTATCTGTTCCTCGCCGTCTTCACTTTTCATAAACAAAAATTTTATTCACTTTTATTCAAAGTATTTAATAATTTTTCAATTCAAAGAAATAATTGTATCCGCTATCGAATTTATGTTGACAATTAAAAAGAGTGTTCACCTGTGTGTAAAGTTCATAAATACCGAAGTTGTTGAACGGTTTTTTTTTTTGTAAAAACTTTTAAACACAATTTTAGTGAAAGGATATTTCGGCAAAATTCTCATATGTATTTTATTATACAAAAGTTTATTATAGTTGTTTTGATTTTTAACTTCCTAACAATAAACTGAACATTTTTTCCTAAATGCTTCAAAAGAAATATATAAATTTGTATTGATGTTTTTTTTTAATACTTAGATTTACCAAGCATAAAACAAAACTTTAGTTTACTTTGTTTCTGTAGTAATAACGACTTATTTTCCGACCAACTTTATAGTAAAAAAAATCTACTAAAGAGTCACTTTGGTCATAATAATAGCGAATTTCATTCAAATTTCAAAGATATCCTCTCAAAATAGAGATTTGATCTTTTCAATGAAACATTAGGTTTGTTCGTTAAGCCCGGAAATAGCCCTAGGGGCGATCTAAATCGTTTTTTGAAAAACCTAGTCACCCTGACAACAAATTCTGTGTTTCTTGAAACCTAGGGTCGCCCTCAACTCGCCCTGAAGTAGAGAACTATGTTTTTAGCAGGGGCAACTTGGACCCCTTTCACACAAGGAAACTGAGTTGCCGGCAACTGGGAGTTTGTAGGTGAGAAGGGCTAGAAGTAAGGGGAATGAAAAAAATATCCCCGGTCAACGATTTGAAGAGATTTTTTTGACGTTATGCTTTGAAATTTTCTTAGGTTTCCATTTTGACTTCTGTCTGTGATAGATGTCAAACATAATTTTTTTAGAGAGAAATTGTTTCCTACAATTATATTTTTACATTAACCAAACCAAGTGAGCTACTTAAATAAATTCATTGTGAAAGAAAATTTCAAGTTTTAATTCTTGTAGGCAAGGCATTTAATTCAATCCATCACGACAACAAAAACGCACGGACCAACTAAGCTCTCAGCTTGTGGCTTCATCATCACATTTGGTTTATAATGATGTTCCTGTATTAGCGAGCAGCAGCAGCAGCAGGCAGCACCACAGGTATCAGTCATATCATTCTGTCAGTGGCTTATGTGTCCAACTGTTTTATGAATGCTTCGGTGCATTCTAATAAGTCCAATATAATCTTCCCATCATCACTATCATCTGTTGGGCCCAAGATTTGGATGGCAAGAGAAACGCACAACAAATCAATTTTCTCCTGGTTCATTGTTTTTCCGTGACCTTTTAATATATTAATTTAGCAAACCATTATTAACAACCACAATAAAAAAACAACATTTACCTACATAATCGCACCAGGTTTCTTTATTTTGAATTAATTTTTCTAAAAATAAGCTGCGGTTAATTTATAACTCAAAATTGTGTAGAATTTTACAGCTGCGAAACAAATTGTTTGTTTACAAAAAGCGAATGTCAAATCAAAAGCAATTCAAAAAACGAGCAACTCAGTTTCCTCATCAATATCTTCGTGTGAAAGCTACAAGGCAATTAAAGGAAAACGTCAAAAAAATCTCCAGCAACTGGTTTCCCTGTGTGAAAGGGGACTTGAGGTAAATAAATAAACGTGAGTCACATGAGATCTTAAGTAGGAATGGGCGATATTGAGGAGAATATCGAGTACTCATCATCGATGTTAATAGTTATCGAATCGAAAACATCGATGTGTTGAAGGCTTTTTCCTTATGCTACGTTTTCACCTAAAGATAATCCGGTTTAAATTGAAAAGATTAAAAATTAACCTTAAAGTGTTTTCACCAGTGAAAACAAGATTAGTTTGACGTTTTCACTATGAATTGTCATTCAAAAGTCAATACAACAAGACAAAAACAAAATAATTGGGAAGAATAATAATTTCGGTGCAGTGAACAAATTTAATTTCAATAAATAAAAATGAGTAATAACTTTCAAATATTGTTATCCCAACATCTTGCAGCATATAGATATATGTATATACATAAATACTGTAATCAACTTGCACGGTTTTCGTTTTTATATATTTAGGAAAGAACAACTTCAAAGTATTAATGTAGGATAGCTAAAACATTTTCCATTACAAATTCGAGGCACCGACCCCTTTGGTCTTTGTACCTTATTGCATTTTTTATTTTTATACTTATTTATAAACAAAAACAGAATTTGAAAGCAACGGCAACTTATACCAGACAAAAACAAATTAAATAATGTTGTTGTGATCTTATTGACAAAAGCAGAAACGGAATTTAGTAGAATATCTACTATATCGTTTTTTTTTTTTTTTTATTACAAAAATCAATTAATTAATAATAATTTATTACAAAAATCAATTAATTAATAAAATACAAAAATTGAGAGTAAAACACGTATATTCACTGACGGTGTCAAAAAGCCAAGAAGTTTCTCCAACCGGACAAAGAATGCTTTGTCCCCCTAACCATCTTGTAGTTCAATCTTGATGTTGGCATGATTGTTCATCATCAGGGGTGTCAGAGGTTTTGTATTTCCAGGGTTGTCAACAAATGTTGGACAGTTTTTTTTTTGTTGAATGTCAATGCAGAAAATATGACATTAGAATTAGGCGTGTTCTATGAAATAAGGTGTTTCTTTTGAGAATATTCTACTTCGAAGAAGATTCCAATGAGATTTATTTCTAATCTTCATTTAAGGAGATTAAAATTTGTATGGGAAATCTTCAAGATTTAGAAGATTTCAAAGATGATTTATGGTTAATCCACTTAAATCTGGATTAAGTGGTAGTTGAAAACGTAGTATTCTTTTGAATCATCGATTTTTTGTTTTAATACCGATATTTCAATAACAGAGATGGACTTATCCATCATCCCTAATCTGAAGCATTTGTTTTGTTGTGAATTCTCGTTTTGTATGCAAATCGTTATTTTTAAAATGGAAATAAAACAATAATCAAATTAATTTTCAGACACAGACATGAAAAAGGGAAAGCTTTGAAGTTGAGTATTGTGCATAGGTTCACAAAAAATGTACTAAGAACTTAAATTTAACATATTTTAAGTTTTAATTATTAAATGGCATAACTTGCTTTTCTGCAACATAAATTTAATGGCCATCGGGTGTTTTTTTGAGAACCGAAAACCCCAGGTTTTTTTGACAACTCTTGGGGTTGTCAAAAAAAACTGGGTCGACCCTAGGTAAAGTTCAACGAACGAACCTATTGTGTCCAAATTTAATTGTAGTATTGGCCGCGTTCGGTGGCATACCTAAACCAATCCGGATTGCCTTGTGTTGTTGTAACGCCTAAGAAAAACCAGTTGATGAACTAAACATATGTTGTCAAGCACAAATCTCAAGCTACCCAAAATTATTATTAATTTGATAACAGCTGATTCAAAACTTCAGATTTGTATGCAATACAACTGACTTAACAGAGAAAGCTACCTGGATCGTTCGAAAACAAACCCGCTACTAGTTATCTTGGCTAGCCTATCGGCATTGCACCGACCCGTCCAATGCTGAATGACTGACACACATTTCTGAAAAAAAAACATATCTTCACCATCAGACAATGAGGAAGATGAAGACAAAGCAGTACAAAACTCCACTAAATTTATAAAATTTAAATTATTAACTTCGTCTATTATTTATTTATTTTTTAGTTTAATTTTTTAGCAGGGACTGGCACAATTTCACAATAAATTAATAACAAAATAGTTTCCATTTGATGTTTGACACAAAAAACGTTTTACGTTTATGCGTGCATTCATGATCAAATCTGCCTACCCACCAAAAATCAGATCTTTCGTGTTGAGATCTAATCTAGATGTGCTCTTTTCGTTGGAATGAAACTCTCAAAATTCAAAAAGATGAAATATTTTGTCAGAAAGAGCAGATCTTTTCTAGAATGAAACTCGCTATAAATCAAATAGAAATGTCAGTAAAGGACTATTCACATGGGAGTGACCAACGACCGATGAACAAATTCCATATAAAACAATGAACCAACATAAATTCTTAACAAATTAAAAACGAAATTGTGGAAATAACTGTATTGGTGTTCCAGATACACACCATGCACACTTCAACGAGTAAAGCACATTTCATAAGCTGCGAACTGCGAATGCGAATTTTAAGCAATTTTAAAGGGAAATATCAACTTATTTTTATTTTACCTTTTCAAAGAAGTTAATAAATTATCTTATTTACAAAATTAAAAAAAAACACTCCAAATTGTATAAAAATCAAAAAATTACATTTTACTATTTTCTATGCCACCACAAATAGACTTCTGCGAACTGTCAAATGTAAATTCGCAATCCACAACAACAGGAACCATTCCACAAATGGGCGAATATATAATTCGCTCAAATTTAACCTCAAATTTTAAACTTTACCTTAATTTGGTGGTAGTTCTTCTCCATCTTCGTGGCGATTCACGTTAATTGGATGGACATGTTGCTGCCTCCTATTTAACCTTTCTTTGTAAACAAAAACTTCATAAAAACCACTTTTTTTTAAACAAAATTGTTTTGAACTCATTTTGCTGCAAACCAATTTCGATACTTTATTTACTTATATACGTACATTTGTAGGTATGTATTAATGACATTTGCCAGCTGGCTGGTCGGCGACCAAAGATTATGGCTGCTTTCATAAATGCATGGTTGCGAAAGTCCGACGAATGCATAACATTCATAAATGCAAATGATGATTGTCAGAGTTTCATAAATGTAAAACGCAAATATTTGCAGCGCAAATATAAAATTTTACATGCATTCCGATTTTTTCTTGAAGAAAGAGACAGTATGATGTAAACGGTGGTACACCCTCCCTTACTTTTCATATCTGTCCAAATTTCCGCTAGAAAACTCAAAGTTGAAATCAAAATTAAAAATACACATCAGAATTGTTTCTGGTCCACAGAAAAATGAAGCAAATCAGAGAAAGTATTCATAAATGCAATTAAAATTAATGCGCAAATAGTTTTTCTGACGTTAATATGATCGCAACTGATCGCATGTAAACAAAGCAACCATGCCTATATGAAAGCACCCTTTATCTTCATATGAAAGATACTTCAGAATTTTCGACCATTACCAATTCGCATTCGCAATTCGCTGCTCATGTGAAAGGCGCTTATGTCGTTTTTATTTGTCAATCCGGAAGCCTTCCGGAATCTTCCGAAAGCGTTCACTTGGGACAAAATGACAGTTCTAATTCTGAAAAAAAGAGAATTTTGCTTCTGGATTTGAAATCAGAATCAGAACCAGAAGCACTCACACATTCATATTCATACTTGAACGTCAAACTCGACTGTTGTCATTTTTTGTATCATATGGTGCAACAAACAATATTTTTTTTTTGAATTCGAATATTCTCACGTATACAATTATTTTCACACATACAATCTCATTAAAATTCAAAATCGTCAGAATCACACAAAAGTGTTCAGTTGGGATCCCGGATCGGAGAAGAATTCAAAATAATTCCAAATAAAAACGCCATTAATTTGTTCGCGCGCGACTAACCTCAAAATCAGATTAGGTCCGTTCCCGTACTCCCTAAAACTGCGAAAATCTACTAAAAACAGTTAAGTCCTGTTCCCGTACTCAAAATGTTCGTAGTTTTAACAGAAGAGAGCGCTCATGAGAGAGTAAAATATTTCCACAGGCTGCGAATTTTAGTCCAAGAAATTTCTTTGGACAAAATTATGAACACTGTCAAATGAATGAAAAAAGAAAAAAAAACACATAAGTTGTCAGTTGCCAAGTGTATCGTTACAAAAGTTGAAAATAATGGAATTTATAGGATGGTCGGGCTTATCCGTGCAATAAATTGAAATTTGTGATATCAAATTAGTTATTTTAAGAAATAATTTAACGTACATCTTTAATAAACATTTTCAAAAATATACTTTTACGTTGACGTTTCAAAAATGGCAAAAATTGTTGTTCAAAGCGTTCCCGTACTTTTGTGAAACTTTGTTGCGCTCTGGGATTTTTATCCCCACTCTTTCAAAAATGACAGTCTTCACATTTTTGTGCAGAAAGTACGGGAACACACTTATTATCAACTATTCGTGACTAATGGAATTAAAGCCATGTGAACGAAATGCCAAATGTGTGGACGAACATTCAACAATTAGTTAATTGTTGGTCGCTCTCATGTGCATAGTACTTAAGTTTAAGTTTTAAACAGCTGACTACGACGGCGAGTTTTATTGAAGAAAAGATTGGCTCTTTCTGTAAAAAGATTGATCTTTTTGAATTTTCAGATTTCATTCCAACAAAAAGAGCAGATCTAAGTCTAAGCACGAAAGATCTGATCTCTGATGGATTGGCAAATTTGTTTTGAATGTACAAATACATGTAAAAAGTCTTCTGTCAACGGTAAATATTTTGTTATTAATTTGTTGTGAACTATTGCTAAAAAAAAATTTAAAAAGTAACTAATAATGGACCAGATGTTAATAATTTAGATTTTATAAATTTAGTGGTTTTTAATTGCTTCGTCTTCCTTGTCATCTGACGATGAAGTTATGTCTTTTTCAGGAATGTGTGTGTCAGTCATTCACAAATACTAGAATTAAATCTGGAAAAAGTTTCATTAAAAAGATCAAATCTGGATTTTGAGAAATGAAATCAAAAAATTTAATTTGAAAGAAACTCGCTATAAGATTTATTCAAATATATTTAGTGCAATTGTTGGAAAATGAATATTTTTCATTTTAAAAAAGTTCATTCGAATGAATAGATATATTCTATCGAATAAGCTATTCACTCGAATTTCAAAATAAGGCTGAATATCATTTCTATAAGGAATGACAGAGAGAAGAATCACCAAAACGACAGTTAATTGAAACGCTGCGGAAAATGACTTTTGTGAACTTACCCTACACAAGTGTTTTGCTTGCTTGGTGCTGTTGAGTGTCTACTTCTAATTGTATTTATTCAATGATGGCACTTACTGCAACAGTCTTTTATGCATGTAAATTTTTAACTTGCAAGGTTTTCTTCTTCAGACTCATCAATTCTTCAACATCTATTATAAATTATGAGGGAACATCAAGAACATCATTGCGAAGTAATAAAACATACCTACCAAATAGCGTTGTTTTAAAATTCCATCTTGCAACATTTTTCTAAACACGGCAAATTCATAAATCCAGTATTTGCAGGCCAAAACTCGGTCAAATTCCTAAATGCAAGATTTGCAAAGCAACTCCAATGCTAAGCAAATGCACAAACATGTTCAAATTTGAAAAGCAAGTAAAGTGCGCAACATGCGTTTAAAACTTGCATAAATGTACTGGATTTTGATCAGTAAAAAATAATAAACTGCGTTTTAAGACAGTGTGCATTGCAAATCACCCTTATTGCGAGTCGTTTCACTTCATCGCCAACTGTAGTTTTTGTAGTCGGTCGCTTTTAAATCGACATTGCGTAACTTATAGCGAGTTTCATTCAAGAAAAGATCTGCTTGTAAGCATAGTTTAGTTTTAAAATGTATTTAGATTTGATCTGAAATATTAATGTAGTGACAGATAAATCTAAAAGTTTAAAGTTTTTTCCTAAGTAAGAAATTGCATCAATTCGCAATTAAATTAATCACGGTTCGGTCGTTGTGTTGATTCCATAAAATTTGTTCTTAACTATTTTGTGAAAATTAGTTTACCACAATACGTTTGAAAAACTGTACAAAATGTAGGTACGTGTGGCTAGCTATTTCTCATGAAGCAGCAGTGACAATGATGAGCATGGAGAAGAAAAAAGGAAAAAAAGATTTATGGCCTTTTCGATTGGCCGTCCAGAACTGTTCTGACCCCCCCAAAATGACAGTTGTTATTTTAAACAGAATAGAAAACGATTCTGGATTTCAATTCAGAATCGAAAACAGAATCACTAATCCACTCACATAATCAAAATGTCAAAATCATCGCGTTGATTGTTTTGTGTAATTTCGATGTGTTTATTGAATTTAAACTACTTTTTCTGGTAAAAAACATAAAAAGAGCAAGTTAATTATTATTGATACAAGAAAATGTGTATCTAAATTGAAATCAAGTGTTTCGGATTCTTTTTTAAATATAATTTTCACAAACACAGTGATACATACACTTCAGAATCAGTCAAATTGTTTCCGTGTGTTTTATTGGAGGAACTTGTTCCGGACGGATAATCGAAAAGGCCATTAGTTGTGCAGAGGCGATGGATTCAATACAAAACAAATCTAATGGATTTGCATGATTTGTAATTATTATGCTCACAAAATGTGTATACCTACTTAATAAAACTAAAAAGAAATTAAAGCCACAGCTGGAGGCGGTTTAAAAAAAATGTTTAAACGATGTTGAGGTAGTAGTATCAACTTCTATTTAACCTTAAATTTGGCGCCAAGCTAAACCTAAGAACAAGAATTAGTATTTATTATCAAGCGTTTAACAATAATTGCCTACTTTCTTTCCTCTTGCTCTAAAATTTTTGTCTAGGTTTTTATTTGCTTCCATGAGCTCAACATGTTTTTCAAACTTTTTTGTTACCTATAATTAATAAAACAAACTAAAAAAAATACATTGTGCCAGTATTTTTGGCTCTGTTGTTTGCAATTTTGTGAACGACTACATTTGGCGTTTAACAGGGGTTTTTGCTTTAAAAACGACTAACGCAATACGAAATAACGACAAACGTCACTAAATGAATACATTCCACATGAACATAAACGCCAGTTGGTTCAATGCCATACGCAATAGTAATTTCTTGTGTCATGTTTTGGTATGGCGTTGAACGACTATGGCAATAAGGGTGAATATTTTTATATTTTCGTTTAGGAGCAGTTTGCTTAGCATATTTTGCGCAAGATTTGCGTTTAGGAATTTGCCCCTCGTGAGATGCCATAACCGAAGCAAATTAAAAAGCAACTGAAGTGCGCAAAACAACATTAGACGTTTTTCTCTTTTAATTATTATCAAATCATTGAGCTTATAGCATTTTTTGTGCGAAATATGCGTTTAGAAATTCACCTTGTTTCCAATTATAAATGTCCTAATACCCGTTTCTTGAGTTTCGTTTTAATGTTGTTCTCCTGTGCCGTAGATTCTTGATTGTTGAATTAATTTCTCACAAAATTTTAGTTTCTGAAAGACTATCATTAAATTAAAAGAAATACGTACATATAATTTTTATATTTATTTATTTGTTCATTTTATTTAAAGACACCCAACACGACAAATATCTTTTTCATCAAAGCTTTAGTTAGTATGAATGTTTTATTTTTAATGTTTTTTTTTCAATAATTGAGCAATAAAAAAACTTGATTTCTAAAATGAAGTTTAGAACTTTTTTTCCTACAATCATGCATAAAAATTAAAAACAAAATTCATAATATATTTTCCGCGGTTTTGTTAATGTACATAAAATGTTTCAATAATTTTGTTAAATAAAACAAAATAGCTAATAAGAAAGGATCAATAAGAATAGCAATTAAATGAGAAATAAAAATAAAGAAACATACCACTCGACTGACCACCCACCACCTACAAATCATTACACACATTCATGCAACTTGAAAGTGAATATGATCCTGGAAATGATCCCATAATCCATCGTGGAAGTACCTTTCCTGTTTTTTTTTATTTTTTTTTATGATAAATAAATCCGAAGAAGAATCCTCAAAAAATATCGAAGGGTCTTGAATCCAAAATTTGAGTATCCTTGATGATATCGAAGCATAAAATTTTAATAAAGAAAGGTGTGCATGGTGCGCCCAGATGACTTGTTGGAGGAATTTTCCATAAATGTAAATTAGAATTTGACTGAGAAGAGTGAACAAGTTTGAAATTTTAAAATCCTCCCGCGGCGTCCTACATTTATGCAGAGAATCAGAAGAAGGGATCCATGATTAAACACGATTTCCATTCCAAAAAATCCAAAATTGTGTTTAAAAAAAGTTTGTATTTTTTTTATCCTAGTGTCCGGAAAGCAAGGGAAATTCAAAATGTCTCAAAACAACGAATGAAACGAGAGAGCAGGTATTAGAATTACTGTAAAGCAGCGACAATCCGCATGCACGAAGTGGAGAATTGAAGTGAAGAATCCTCCACAGGAGATATTTTGCTCCTTCCTATATCCTATTTGTTTCCAAAATACAAATCCTTTAAAGTACTATTCTGGCAATCCTGTTTTCACATCCAGGGTTTCCATTATGTCCTTCCAGAGTATTTTATAATAAGTATTTATTTTCCTATTTTATCCAGAGATCTATTGTCTCTTTATTTATTTTATTTTTTAATCCGTTATCCTTTTCCATACATGTTAAAATCAAACTATCCAATTCCATACACTTTTTTTTTTTGTGAAAGAAAAAAGAAAAATATGTTAATTAAATGTTTCTTTGCAATTAATAAAAAGGTATGTTCGAATGTCTTTTATAATTTAAAATAATTTTTGTTAAAATTAATATAAAAAATAGAATGCAATATGCAAAAGGATGGAGCATATTAATATTGGTAAATGACATATACATACAATGTTGTAACATTTTTTGGGTAATGGGCAACTGCTCAGTTCCTACAATATACGTTTAGTATACATTTTATGGAAAACAGCAGCTTAATATTTGGAGGATCGGATAATCCGTTTAAATTTTGGGTTTTCAAAATGTAATGTTTGGCAAAAAAAATAAGAAAAATTGTAAACCTGTTGATTTAAATGCATGAACGTAATGAAAAAAAGAGATTTACTGGGACAATTTTTCAGAAATCTAAATTGTCCACTTAAATTTATAGAGATAAGATAGTTAGTTATTGATTTATATCGCTCGACTTGTGGTAGTTACTTTTTTTTGGGGGGGGGAAGAGGGATTAGAAATACATTTTACAATACTATCTTATAGTAAATCGGTGCATGTTTTTTTTTTTGTGATCTGCCTGTTTAAAATTGGTTTTTGTTTAATATTTTTTGATTTCAAATTAGTGACATTGATATTTAAAAGTTAGATCTGGAATCTGAACGTGACCTTGAGTATGATACACGGTGTACTGGAGAATAAGTGGGAGTACCACGTCGTCTTGGCCTCGGGGAATATGAACGGGAACGAGATCTAGAATTATTTGTAAAAAAAAAAAAAATATGTGAAAACTGTACAGGTTTATTCATGTGAATAAATGTTACCTAGCGCGGTAATCGCCACCGCCACCTCCGCCACCGCCACCACCGCGTCCTCTATCTTCACTATTATCTTCTCTTACACGAATGTACGACACTTCACCCTGGAAAAAAATAACAAAAATACAATACTGATAAATATATGGTACATATATTACATATATGGATATATTAATTTATATAAAGCTAGACATCCACAATTATTTATAAACGGCGTCCTTATCCTGTACCATTTATGAAGGACGGTAGAGTAGATGGAACAGATTGGCAGTATAATGAACAATGAAATATACAAATATGTAATAAATTGTCATTCATTTGTGATCAAGATCATGAATTCCCAGATGTAGGGTACTCGTACAAAATGATAATTTTGGTCATGCAGGCCTACATAGGTTAGGGTATTTTAGGTTGAAGTGGATGTCAGCATTGCCGCTGACCCATTTATGTAGATCAGAGTTGGTCCCTTGTGATACCAATGAATCCTGAGATAAACTCCCTATTTATTGAATTATTTGGAGCTCCTAATAGAGCGTAAGAGACTGTAGATGTCTATTTGGTTTAAATTTTTGAGATCATCGAAGAAAAAGTATCACAGATGAGCAATAGATTCTACCTCTTCTTCGTCCATCGCAAAAGCCGTTTGAACAAACGACAAGCCTCGTTGCGTGCTTGAATATGAGGCAGTGTCCGGTTATGACTCCAATTACGGAGATGATTTGCAAATCTGCTTAAGGATATAAAACGCATGTAACGTTATTCTTAATGCTCTGATTATACACATTGGAGCTGATCTTTGGACTTTGGAGTCAGCTTGTCATAATTTGTAGCCTTTTCTAGAGTGGTCCACCATACTGTTACGCCATAGTTAAGAATCGGTCTGATTCCCGAAGTATATAGTTAGTGAATAATACGGGGTTAAAGGCCTCATTTGTTCCCTATAGTTTTTTTTGCATGAGAAGAGTGCCACTGTGGATTTTTTAAATCTTTCTTCTATATTAGCTTTCCAAGGAATTGTTTTATTTAAAATAAGACCCAAGTATTTTGCTTCATCCGAGAAGTAGTACTTTTGATAGTAGGAGGATCTACGTGAGGAGCATTTCCTTGAAAATTGTTCCGTTTTGTGAGGGTTGACTCCTAGGCCACAACTTTCTGCCCAATTTGTTAGCTTATTTAAAGAATTTTGTAGGAATTCCTTGAGGATATTGCGATACTTTCCTGATACGACAATGGTAACCTCGTCCGCATAAGCAACCACTCTGTAGCTCTCATCTTCCAGATCGATCAGCAGTTCATTTGCTACCAGATTCCAGAGAACAGGAGATATAAAACCGCCTTGCGGCGTACCTCTATTGACAGATTTTCTTATAGAGAAACCAACGAGTGTTGAATTGATAACCCTGTTAGTCAACACTTGATTAATCAATTCGCCAAGCGTTTCTACTTTTAGACTTGACAGTGCAGATGCGATTGCAGATACGTCGACATTATTAAAAGCACCTTTTATGTCCAGGAAAGCGACCATAGGTTTTTCGGGCTAACTTGGCTGCATTTATCCGCCTTGGGTATAAACACAACCTTAGCTTTTCTCCATAGCAGAGGTATGTGGGCCAGGCGTTTAGGCGTTTTTATTTTTTCGTTCAGAGCAGAGCACTGAACAGAGTTCGAACACATAGATTAGGCATTGAACTTGTTCCAAACAGAGCGTGCTCTGAACACTGATATGTTTTTTAAACACACTTAATTCACACAAATCAGACCACATTTTGTTTTTAACTATAAAAGGCAATATAACACAAAACCTACCCTTTTTGTACACTGATACACACCCATATACAGAAAGTCAACAAGCGATCAACTTCTTTCGCCAACTTATATATCTAATAATTTTTTTCTTCACATTTTCCTTCTTGACACACATGGCATTTGGGCGTTCAGCAATTTACGCACATGCTCAGTGAATTATGTTCGAGAACGTCGAATGCGATCTACACATGTTCAGAACGAAAAAAGAAACACACATTTGGAGTTCTGAATGCTCTGAGTTAAAAAGAAACACAAACAAATTTTTTGACAACTCGGACTCTGCTCTGAACTAAAAGTGAAAAACCCCTATTACTAGAGTACGAATATGTTTCTAATCTTTTCCAGACTTCGTTTTATAGCGATTTGCAAAACTGCAAGTTAACCAACAGTTGAAATTCAACTTCTAAAGTGAGACTGGAAATAATCATTCCTATCACCAGATCCATCGTATCTGAAATTACGAATTCCAAAAAAAGGTATCGCAGAATCCATTCGCAATGGTAATTTGTGTGACAATTTCTACTACGATCGATTCTGGTGAAAGATTTTTTCATGATTCGTAACAATATTTCCTATTACGATGGAATTCGTGATAGCACTGAATAAAGGAAAGGAAAGGAAACAGTTTTCCATTTGCAGGTCGACCACGGCATTTTAGTGATTAACAAAATACTGTAAAACAATTATTGATTGATTTAAAAAAATGTATTATGTAAATAATTTTGCACAACAAAATATATCATACACACATGTTTCATCTATCGGAGCCCAAATTTGGACAGAAATTCAACTTTTAACGAATTTGATGCTCTGTACGACTCCATTCAAAGAATTGTTTCCCATTATCCTCGCACTGAAATCGTCGTTACGGGCGATTTCAATGTACACAATTCCAGCTGGCACCGCTTTTCGAGCCAGACAACACCCGAAGGAAGGTATGTTGAGGTCTTGCTGAGTTAAACCAACTGACTCAGCTTGTTGATGAACCGACACGAATCCATGACGTTGCAGGTCAAACCGCCAACACTCTAGACTTGTTCCTTACCTCTGACCCCAATAAATACACTGTAAGTGTATTATCGCCTCTAGGCACATGAGACCATTATGTCATATCTGCAAATTTCTCATGCCAACAACACTGAGTTAAAGAAAAATCACCTAAGAGAACCGTATGGCAATATGAGAAAGCCAACTGGGACGGTCTCAATAATTTGTTCAGGAACTTTAACTGGTCACTATGCTTCCTTGGTAGTGACGTAGACTCCAGCGCAGATATGATAAACTTAATTCTTCACGGAATGAGAAATTTTATCCCGAATAGGGTGAAATCTATCAAACCGAAAGAAAATGCATGGTTTGATTCGAACTGTAAAGAGGTTATTAGGGTTAGAGAAGTAAGTTTCCGGAATTATAAAGCCAACCCCACAGAGGAAAACCGGAAAAAGTTTCAACAAGCTAGAAAGACTTGCAACGTTCACATTCGTAGAACCAAATTTTTGCATGACCAAAAATTAAGGCAAAAAATACTACAATGTCCCAAAGGTAGTAAGAATTTTTGGTCATTTGTAAAAAATATTCGAAATTCAACTTCGTCTTCGGTTCCAACGCTCATCTTTAATGACACCCCGTTTGTCAGTTCTCGTGAAGAAGCCAATTTGCTTGCATAGTACTCTCAGCTTTTTCATAAGTGTCTGGAACTCAGCTGGAACTGTAACGGCAGCGTATGATAAGCTCATTAAATTCTGATCTCGACAGCATTGTCCAATGGGGAATAAAAAATCGCGTAGAATTTAATGCTTCAAGAACTCACTGCTGTCTTCTGCCGTTAAAGCAGAACCCACCCCCCTTGCCGCTATCCATGAGCGGCACTTGCATCGAATAAACCGATCAGCTTTCAGTCCTAGGTATGTGCGTCACAGACAACCTCTTGTGGAACGAACACATATTCTATGTCGCCAAAAACGCTGCAGTCTTTAGGTTTTCTTCGAAGATGCAAGAAATTCTTCTCCCCGTCTGATCTGGATGTAATCTATAAGGCCTTCATCCGACCAAAACTTGAGTATAACTGTCACATTTGGGAAGGAGCTCCTAAAACTCATTTGAATCTTTTGGATAGAATTCAAAATAGAGCTCTAAGAATGATTGGCGATAGAACTATAGTAGAAACATTTACATCTCTCAAACATCGTCAAAATGTTTCATGTATTTCGCTATTTTATCTGTATTTTTATAAACAGAGTTCTAGCGAAGTAGCCAGTTGCATTCCTCGCCTTAAAATATTCAACCGTAATACTCGCGCTTCTAGGAATGCTCATAAGTTTACCATTGAGCCCAATTTCAGACGTACTGTCAAAAGTACAGAGATTCTTTCTTTAGCCGTACAACACGAATGTGGAATGCTTTACCATACTCGATTTTTCCCTCCCATTTTGATATTCTAAACTTCAAAACTAATGTACATCGGTATCTCCTTTTATAAATCCTTCCCTATTTTGCTTACGCTCGCACTGTGCTCGATCATATTAAGGGTAGTCAAAATCCCTTTAGTGCGCGCACAATATAATATATATATATATATATATAAATTATTTTATTATTTTGACCTATTTTTTCTTGTACTTTTCCACTGTAAATTATTAGGCTATTCTTGTCTATTTTTATTTAAAAAAATGCGAAGAAAAACAATTTTATTCTTGCATAAATGCATATTCCTCATTTCTTTAGAGGTAGGTACAAAGGTTAAGGTCTTGAAATTGAGGTAACACTTGGGGCTATATACTGGTATAAAAATTATATTATATTTATTCCATTTTTGTTTCAGGTTTTTTGCTTTTTTGCTTCGTGGCGAGCGGACACGGATCAAATCACTTTTTGTGACTGAGTGTTCCTTGTCAGTTAAGAAATTCATTTAATTCATCATATCATTTTGTTTTTGATTTATGGTAAGATGAATTGCTAAATACAATTATAATTTTTTAATATTTTTTACAAAAAGTTTTTAACCATATTTTTAATAATGTTAATTTATTATTTTTTCTGTACACAAAATAAAAACTTGACAACACAACATTTGACAAGTTTCAAAACAAATATACAAAAAAAAACACAACAAACCCACCTTCAGAAAGGAACCCTTGTTACGATGACGAATGCGTACAACTAAAAAAGGTGGCTATTCACTTTGATGAGTATCTTATCTAGTCTACAAAAGCATAATGATATGCAAGAGACTTACGGGAAAATCATGGGGGTTGCAAACCTAACATCCCATTACAATTATGGTAAGACCCATCATTACTTATGGTGCGGTAGCATGGCACAAACGAACTGAATTAGTAACACCTAGAGAATCACTACAAAAAGTCCAAAGGCACCAATGTATTTATATTACTGGGTCAATGAGAATTTGCTCTACAGCAGCTATGGAGGTTATCCTTCAGCTTCACCTTCATATATCTCCTCTTGACAAGGTGATTAATAGTGCTGCAAGGGGAGCTTTACTGGCTGAACAGAATGGAAAAGCGGTCGATGTCACGACACTTCAAAAAACGCTCTCTCAAAGTTAAAATGCAATGTCGCGACACTAGACATTCATTAACTTTTAACTTTTTCCGTTTTTCCGAGTGTCGTTCGACAGATAACAAAAGAAAAAAAACAAAACATCTTGTTGGTTGTTGCATCCACACAATTGTTGATCTTCGTCGGGGCCCTCCGACGCAAAAATACACATTCACAATAAATTTGCAAATTAAAAGTTTGCAAAAATAATTACAAAATCAAATAAAAACAACAATTTCTATGATACGAACGCGCGTCCATTGTATTCAATTTTTTTTGGAAGCGTTGCTTCTCGCGGCGCGCGGCGGCTGATGTGCCCGAACGACCACGGGTCCATTCTGTTCAGCCAGTTAAGACGATTTGCAAGAGTAGCCAGAGATTGGGTAATCCATAAGCCACAGGTTTTAGAAGTGCATTCCATAGACTAGATAGAATCATTAAAAAATATAACTTCTAAAAAACTTCAAAATGGAGTTATGATACGGTTCCGGTGCAAGCGAATTTCACTCGGGCGAATACGCAAATTTCGCTAAATTCATTCTAATGTACACATTTCCTATGTTGTGGTTCGGGTGCATAATATTTACTCGCGCCAACAAGTGAATCTAAGCGAGTAAAATTTCCAATCATTTCTATTCTATTTTACTCACGCGAACTAAGCAGTACTATATGCAGATAAATGTTTCTGTCCCACTACATATAACTATCTACATACATAAATAAATACGCTTGCATTGCTTAATTAAACTCAATTGCTCGCTCTAAGCTGGGCGAGTTTATTCGCTTACATTCGCGGAAGTAAAATTGGCTTGCAATGGAAACATAGCCTTAAGTATGAGCAAGAACGAGTGGTAAACTATACTATTAACACCAATGCCCTCAAGTGGTACACTGATGGATCGAAATCGGGTTGGCTATTTAATCCCGCGCCAAATAATCCCGCGTAACTAAATCCCGCGTAACGAAATCCCGCGGCACAAAATCCCGCGCAACGAAATCCCGCGCAACGAAATCCTGCCGATTTACTACCTTTCTTGATACAAAGCGACGGCGCTGTATTAAATTTTCAATCTCCATACGATTTTGTTATTTTGACCAATCAAATCAAAACTCCTCCCCTCTTGCATTTTTAGAAGACGGCTCTTTTTCAGAATTTCACTACTTTTAGTTTTAGTCACTCGAAAGAGTGAGAAGCACGGAGAACGAAGGAAAAAAAAGTATAAAATGAGGATTGATTCCGGAAATTCTTCAGTTCTTTTTAGAACTCGGTAGAGGCAAGACCTCATTAAGAGATATGAATGGATTTCAAATGGCTGGTTGTGGATGGATGGTTTGTGGGTGGAGGTGGGTGTGTGGGCGGTTGTGGGGTGGTAGGCGAGGGGTTTTGGTGGGTTTGGGAGTCGGTGGGCGAGGGGTTTGTTGGGGGTGGTTAGGTTTTTGGCACTGGTTTGTGTGAGCGATGGTTGGTGTGGGTAGTAGGTTGCCGGTTTGTGTCCGCTGCTGCGATTTCTTTTTTTACTTTTGCCCAAAATTGTTTTAGTGGACGGAGAATTTTATTGTTTCTGGAAAAAAAATTCGTCGTCTAATAAAAGTACTTAAGTAGGTCAATTAGGCGATTTTTTTGCCCTAGACGGAGGTCTAGGGCAACTTTTCTTATAAAGTTTTTTTTAAAACTTTAAATTTATTTCGAAAAAAATGTTTATCTTTAAAGTCAATTTGCGGGCAAACTAAGCATCCTAGAGGCATGAAAGTTTACACACTTTGAACTCTGTTTGCGGCTAAACGGCTTGTCATAGCGACTTAAAAATTGCATATTCGTGATCTATTGAGTGTCACCTTTCTATCGGCGAATCCTTAAACTCAATTTGCAGCCACACTAAGCGTCATAAAGCATTGAAAATTAACACTTTTTCTCTTTAAGCTCGAAATAAATTTTTTTCTGCAAAAAGCACAACGCGTAAGGGGGGGCATGATGCCCCCCTGCAACCCCCCTGCCTGGGCCAATTATAATATTTGGGGTGGGTTCATTTTGGGTGTATGCAAAGCTTTTTGGAATTAAACATTTTTTTGGACTTAAAGAAACTACATGAGTGTTCCGGTGAACATCGGTATCAGTTTTTAAAATCGACATATTTTTTTTTAACTCGATTTGCGGCTTAGCATCCTAGTTAGTTAGAAATGTCTGAAATCATTTAATATCTCTTTGTGATCATTTGGTCGTCTTAAAAAGGACGGATTGAAATAAAAAAGTACTTTTTTTCCCAACAATAACACAACAATTATTGATAATTCACACAAAAAAAAACACGGCACAATTACTTTTGCTTAAATACTTCTGTATTCGACGAGGAATTTCATTCCCTCTGTAAAAAAAATTCGTCGTCTTATAAAAGTACTTAAGCAGGCCAATTGGCCGATTTTTTGCCCTAGATGGAGGTCTAGGGCACCTTTTCATAAAAAGTTCTTTTCAGAACTTAAGATTTTTTTCAAAGAGATATTTTTATTTAAAAGAAATCGAAAAAAAAGGTTGGTAAAAAAAGTTTTTTCCAAAACTTAAAAAAAAATATTTTTCTAATACTTAAAATATATATTTATTTTTCAAAAGTACCAAATAGTATTTTCCAAAGAGTATTGGAAATCCCGTCTAATAGTAGTGAACAATCTCAATATATATCCGTACGTGTGTAATTCCAAAAAATTCAATTTAAATCCGCGGGATTTAATTACGCGGGATTTCGTGCCGCGGGATTAAATTACGTTCCCATCGAAATCGTCTGAAGGGACTGGTGCTGGAATCTTTCAATACCGATGGGACAATCTACAAGCATTTTTCATGAGAAAGTTCATTCTATAGATAATATTCATTCTTCTATTTTAGTTACATCTGGCTTACCGCAAGGTGGTCATCTTGGACCGCTTCTGATTCTAATTTTCATCAATAGGTTTGCAAAAACTCTTATCGCCTTCTATTTGCGGACGATCTAAAGTTCTTTAGATATATTAAATCTTCACATGACTGCCATCTTCTTCAAGAAGATCTTAATCGTTTGACTGATTGGTGCCCACTGAATGGCTTGTTAGTTTTTTTTTTTTGTTTTTTTTTTTTATATAACTTTGCACGCGCTCAAGGGATTATGAATACCGTTTATATGTTTTTCTTAACACAGCGCGGGCATCCGGTGGAAGAAGAGAAAGAAGGATAGGAAAGATATGTGGGGCGATGTTCTGAGACTAGAGCTCGTTGTTGTCTCAGATTTATCTCCAGGGATGGCGGCTGAACTAATGCGGAGAGCTTGTCTTATTTATTTATGTCCCTTATAATTAGCATTATTTTATTTATTTTGTTGTCATATTTTATGGGTATGCTACTTTACTTAATCATTTCTTAGTGTTATGCCTAAGCAGCATGTAATGAGCAAAGAAGCAACTTATTTTATGACAATTTTAAGAATTGGTTTTTAATGGAATATAAGAAGACATAGACAACGGCAGGAATCGAACCTGCAACCACGAGGTTGTCAGGCGAGCACACAACTAACGCGCCACGGCCACCCCCAATTTACGCTTTCCCGAAATACTAACCCAATATATTTTGATTACAAAATAGACATCTACATATATATTAGAAAGGGTTTTCGATAAAAAAGACTTAAGCTAGTATTAGACGGTCCTTATAAAGTGTCATTGCCGTGACACTCTGACGTCACTATGACGTAGTTGTCTATCCTAAAAGTGTCACGTCGTGTGATCGTCATTGTTTTGCATGTCATTGCCGTGACAAAAACAATGACAATCACCGTGACACGTCACTTTTAGGTCATTGCGATGACAAATTGCCATGACCGTGTGCTGGGACACCGTGACACGTAGCCTGTCGCTGCAAGGACTGTGTCCCAACCGTGACACGGCAGGAATTTCTGCCATGTCATTATTTGTCACGGTTGGGCATAGTTACAAAGGTACCTACCTACAAATGTATATTTAAATAGATTTTAATTATGTAAATTAGGATGGTAATTTGTACCTAGCTACATAGATGGAACCTAGGTATGTAAATATGGACATATATAATGAAAGGGAAGTATATAGGTGGGTAGGTAATTATATATAAGTGACGTTTGCACAAATGTTATATTATAGTTTGAGGGAAAAAAAAATACCATTTGAATTCTAGGGCAAATACCGTAAATTTTGTTCTGATTGATAGCTCGTTGGAGCCGTTTTCCAAAAATTGATCGATTGATCGACGCCGTTTGATCGTCACTGCCAAAAATAATAAATGTCATTGCAGTTTAGGGTCACCTCCAATGATCAGCTGTTTGAGAGTTGTCACGTCTTGTGATAGTCATTGTTTTGCATGTCATTGCTGTGACACCGAGACACAAATATCACCGTGACACACTTTG
The DNA here is from genome assembly GCA_910595825.1 of Philhelius pedissequus. Taxonomy (NCBI): domain Eukaryota; kingdom Metazoa; phylum Arthropoda; class Insecta; order Diptera; family Syrphidae; genus Philhelius; species Philhelius pedissequus. The sequence continues at coordinate 197,872,694 of OU343161.1, read as the reverse complement.
ACGTTCATTGCATTTTGGGACAACAATGACAGACATTCGCGTGATAGTCATTGTAGCTAGCCATGACACGATTACCTTTGTCACGGCAATGACGGTGGTAGTTGTATTTTGTTGTGACGTCAGAGTGTCACGGCAATGACACATTACAAGGACCGTCTAATACTAGCTTTAGGAATTGTATTCGATCAAAAATTAAATTTCATTACACATAATGAATACATTAGCAAAATCCAACTCTATGCTTGGATTTATAAAACTTAATTCTTAGTTCTCTATATAACGCATATGTCAGATCAATTTTAGAATACGGCTGTGTTATATGAAATCCATATTACAACATCCTTTCTCAGAGAATTGAAAATGTACAGAAAAAGTTTACTAGGTTTGTTATATGGAAGCTTATGTGGAACATTGATATTCCTTCTTACACAACTAGATGTATTCAGGTATAGGTATAGGTATTCAGACACTTGAATCCCGTCGAAAAATGTACTCTGTAATGTTTATTAGTGATATTTTGTCTTATCGTAATAATTGTTCTTTTCTTCTGTCTTAAATAAATGTGTATGCTATATGTACATTTATACCGCATTTTTTGATATTGTTTTATTTCTAGTAATCTATAAGATATTTTATATCTGATTGATGAATAAATAAATAAAATCAAAAAAGAAGAGGAGACCCGAAGATCAACATTTTTAAGCATCTCCCAAAGTTAAGGCAGGCAAAACTTTTGATTGGTGAATACAACCAAATACCGTTCACGTATCAGTTTAGCAGTTTAGCTAGAAAAAAAAACTTAGAATCATAATGGGCTTCCCTCACCGGTCACTGTAAGCTCAGAAGACATCTACGTACTCTTGCCTAGTAGATAGTGCCACGTTAAGATCTTTAAGTCGCAGTGCACAGCACCCCCAATTATACAATTTAGGCCGTGTGGTTAAAATGTTGGTTAAATTTTGTACCTTGGTTAAAATTTGACACTAGCGTGGTGAATAAAATGGGTTAAAATGTAGGCAGCTGTAGAGCAGGCTAAATTTGCGTTAAAATTTAATGTTTCTCAAGATAGAGTAATTTGATATTGTAAGCGATAACCGAAAAGAAAGATGAACTCCAAAAAGTCCAGATCTACTGGGAAACCATATAATAAGTGTAAGTTTTAATTTATTCAATTGAAAAATTAAATTACATTATTATTTTTGTTTGTGTAGGGTCTCAAGAGGAAAAAACAAATATTATAATCCGTTGATATTTTAACAAATATAAAATAATTAATTAAAATACTCATTGTATTTCATTTTGCAAATTGAATACAAATAGATTTATTTGTCAGCTTGTCAAATTCTTCAGCTGTGAAAACTAGTGCTTACATACTAAATCAACAAACTAACCATAATGGGAATTGTTTTGAAAAGATTTGGAATTGTTGTTTTAAAATATTAAATTAACGATGTAAAAACGAAACATATTAGTAAAACTGAGAATTCGTTACTTTTCTTCTTCTAAGTCAGATTTTGGTAAGAAATTAATTAACTTGAACAACAAAAAAAAAATGTTTTAGGGAAATTTCTTCAATCTTGAAGGAATTTTAGCCAAAATAGTGTTTTAATAACTCCCTTTTAACGCAATTCACACAGCAAAACGCTAAATTTGATCCCACCACAAACCAAACTTCAAAATTTAACCAAGGTAGAAAATTTAACCAACATTTTAACGCAATTCACACACAGCCTTATTCATCCAGTCTACAAACGACTTTCTTTATAAATTTATTCACATTCTATGAATTTACATACATACTTGTAACTACTTATAGATACATAAGTGTCCATGCATGTATGAATGTTTTTTCGAGACTTATGGAGATTTCGTTTCAATAAATATGATTCGTTACTAAAGTCAATAATTTTTGGCTTTGAAACGGACGATTGCGGATCTAATCTATTTTTGTGACTGTGTGTGTTGCTTGGCAACTATACAAAAAAAAAAAAAAACAAATCTTCAATTCGTTTTTATTTTCTGATTCCGCAGAGGGGGAATTCCTAAATCCACTTGCACTTTTTTAATATTTATTTCCAAGAATTTATTTTTTCTATGCACTGCCACAAAATAAAAATTAATTGACAACACAACAATTGGTAACGTGAAAATTCGTACGGATTTGTACGAATTTTCACATTCTGCTGTCAAAAGCCATAGAAAAAAAAAAGAAGTTTGGTAAACTTGGTGAAAATACCTAGTTACCAAACAGGCATTTTGTAGTCTGTGTAAGAGACTGTACAAATACTTTTTGAATCCGTCTCGAAAGAGATTCAATACGGATCTGTTTTCCCAGAAAAACATTGGTTTTAATTTGAAACGAATATAATGTCGATTTCGTTTCAATAAATAGGATTCGCTACTAAAACCAATACTTTTTTTGCTTTGAAACGAACGATTACGGACCGAATCTCGTTTTGGGACTGTGTTTGTTGCTTGGCAGCTCTAAAAAAAAAAACAAATCTTCAATTCGTTAATAAATCACTATTTCGTTTTTATTTTCCGATTCCGACGCGGGGGAGTTCCTAAGCCCACTTGCACTTTTTTAATATTTGTTTCCAAGAAGTTTTTAACAATTTTTTTTATTTTTTAATATATTAATTTACTTTTTCTGTACACTGCCACAAAATAAAATTTAATTCACAACACAACAATTGAGAAACTTCAAAACAAATATTGTAGTGTGTGTAAGAATCTGTGCACAAATCCGTTTTGAATCCGTCTCCAAAAAGAGATTCAATACGGATCTGTTTTTCCAGAAAAATATTGGTTTTAATTTGAAACGAATTTGATTTTCAGAAAAAAATTGACGGCGGATGGATGTTTTTATTGAAACAAAATCGACATTAATTTTTAATTACATAAAAAAAGATAATTGGGCATATATATATTTGGCATGGTATGGCTAAAGAGAGTAGATGTACCATAATTCTTTTTGCATGAGTTTTAAAACATATAACTTTGTATTAAAAAATAAAACTTTTTCCAGAACTAACCTCGTGTGATCGGAATCTAGAATCATCAAGCTTCTTGATGGCGTATTTCATGTCCTCGTGACGTAGAAATTCGACAACTCCTGTACCATCTTTGTATGTATCGGCAAAGCAAACGTCGCCTGCTTCTCTCATGTGATCCTTAAGGTCTTGCCAAGATCCACTTGGTGGTAATCCAGTGACCATTACGCGGAATTGTGATCGCTTGGTTGGTGGGCCTCGACCTCCGCCACCGCCGCCTCCACCACCACCGCCTCCACGACCTCCTTCACCACGGCTGCGATCACCCCCACGACCACCACCACGGTAGCTACCAGGCCCACCACCCCTAGGAAATTCTACACGAAGTCTATATCCATCATAGTCGTATCCATCTCGTGCTTTTACTGCATCTTCTGCGTCTCTGCGGCCAAAAACGATTTATACAATTTTTTTTTATTTATTTATATATGTAAACGTATATAGTTAAAATGTTTAATATATTTATTACTCCAAATTATAAACTTATTATCTATGTATATCCCTTTTAAATGAATACATATTGATTTATACAAAATTGTAAAAAAGAAAATTAAAAATTACCTAGCATCTTCGAATTCCACAAATGCAAATGGCGGACCACGCCGGTTTTTCAAGTCCACGAATGTTACTTTTCCAAATTTATGGAAAAGATCTTGGATATCCTTAGTCCTAATATCGGGTGGCAAATTACCTACGTAAATCCGACACTCATTTCTCGTCATTTTCTCAATTTTGACGGCTTAAAGATTGACTAATTTTATTGACTCAAAAAAATTAACAAAGCACTTGAAGGGGCTTTGACTTTTCTTTTTAGAAAAATGAATTTAATATTCCGGTGTATTACTGCGTATAGACTAGCGAGCCAAGAGGAAACACACCCTTTCCGCACGAAAACAAGTTTTTTAATGCGAGATAGCCGTTATGCGAAAGTGAATGCGATGGGGATTGTACGACTTCGAAAAAGAACTAATGTGGAAATTGAAAAAGTCAATAGAGGGCACTGGGAGTAAAATAATTACGAATAGATCTGTTCCTGACTATAAATTTGTTCAAATATTTGGGTCTATTCGGCGAGATCTTTTATTCTGTTATTCTGCTATTCTATTATGAATTTTCATACAAAAGTTTAAACTGTCAAAAAATCTTTTATGAATTATAATTTTGGTATTCTGCATGCTTAATCTGCTATGAAATCTGTTAAGAAATCTGCTAATGAGCTGTCAAAACTTCGAAATTCTCAACAAATCTTTTACGAATTGCATTTTTGGTATTCAGCTTGCCACAATCTGTTATGGAATCTTTTATGAATCATAACAGAATAAAAGACACATTTTGGTAACTTTTATCATAAAAGATTTAAATATATGTAGTAAAAACTTTTATTTCGTGAATGAATTGTTCTTAAAAGGAGACAGATATGACAAAAAATAATTAAAATGCATAATAACAAACTCAAATATGTAAATAATTTGAAAACTAAATTATTTCAATACACTAAAGCACAGAACACATCTGATGGATGAAACATTAGAAATTAGTCGCTTATCTTGCCGATGTGCGTTTTGTACAACTTTTTATAATGGATATATTAAATTCAGGAACTGTTATGGAAAAATTACAGAAAACAAAAATTTATCTTCGCGAAACAAAATACGATCATTCCACAGGTTAATTTATTGTTATTCGTCAGTGCCAACTGCTGAAAATTTTTATTTACTACATCTGATAATTTGATAGCAGATTTTAGGTCTGTTCGTATAAATGTTTCTTTTTCGAAGTTCTATAACAGACTTTTATAAAAATCGAACTCCTGAATACCAATTATAAAATATCTTTTATGGTGGAGATCTGTTATGCATCATAACAGAAAATTCGTAGCAGAATAACAGATGTGGCAGAATAGGCCTAATTTACGCATATTCGGTGACATCTTTTATTCTGCTATGAATTTTCTTTCAAGAGAATATGGGTATAATCCAAAGAAATGGTAAAAATGTCAGAACATGAATGCTGTATGCTAACTCATAAGAGTTCGAGTTAGAGAAAAAACAGATAATTTTGTATAGAATAAAGTAAGATGCAGAAATACAAAACTACGAGTATATAAAGATACTTTGAAGGAGTGGAAGCATTTTTTCGTATGAACTGTTTTTTCTTTGTGGCTAACGATTTGCGTGTAAGATTTTCTTTTTCGAAGATTTAACTATATTTTGAATGTATAATTGCCAAAGTTATTCATTTCATACATATATGTATATGTGTATTTCCCATATTGTACTTAGCCGCTTTTTTTGAATTATTGGCAGTCGAGATCGAGAATGTTATCTGGTGTTTTAACTGCTACTGCTTTTCTTTGTCGATTTTAAAATAAAATAAAAATACCTACCTCCGCTATATTTAAAAAAAAAGTGATTTATTAATAATCTAATAGGACGTGTTATTACTAATATAATTATTTAAAAAAATAATCTGTTATTTGCTTTAAATAGTTTTTTAAGTATACTTAATTTTCAGTTTTGTGTTTTTATAAAAAAAAATAGGTACCTGCCTACCAAACTAAATATAATCTAATTAGTGATAATTATAATAGATATTAAAGTGTTTAAAAAAAACTTTCAGCTTTGAAAAAGAACATTTCGTTTATTTGTATCTTTTTCGTTTGTTCTGTTGATATAAATTTTAGAGAAAATAAGTTTTTCCTTCAAGGTCATATGGCAGGTACCGTTATTTTTATGCATACAAATAAAATTTCAATTTCCCCCCTGAGGAATGCCAAAATAATCACACATACCAAATTTGAAGGCAATCGCTTAAGCCGCTTAGGCTGTAGCTCGTTATACATACCGACGGACAGACTGACGGACAGACTGACCGACAGACAAACGGACATTTTTTGGCGATCACTATTTTAGGCTTCTCTATGGTCGTAATGTCAGTTTGATTGTTAGAATTTTTTTTACGAATGCATAACTTGCCTTATAGAACCAATAATCGCAAGTAAAAACTTATGTACTTTTTATATAATCCTTCTTTCAATTAAATTTCCAAAAAGTATCTCACGTCGGTTTGTTGTAGCATCAACTTCAAATTTATTAAATTATTATGTTCTGTGCTGTTCGCTTCTTCTTCAATTTAATCGTTTTTGTTTGTCACGAGAACACGGCTCGTATAAACTAAAAGAAAAAGGAATTTTTATTGTTGTTCCCCAGCACACAAATACGCAACTAAAGAATTGTTCTTTGCGGATGAACGAAATACGATCAAATATCAATTTAGTTTTTTTTTTTAATTTTCGAATAAACGAATAAAATTTAACACACACTGCGTAATATAAGTTGAAATTAAATTTCATTTTTTGTCTTAACTTTTCTACAAAAGGATAAGATTGATAGATAATTTGATTTATTTTCTTTTTTAAATCATACTTTTACAATTTTTAAGATTTCTAAATTAAATATAACTATGAATTTAAAAGCCGTCTGCCAGAGTTTGGTTATGTTTTGTTCAATATTAAAAAAAAAATATGATAAAAACGAAACGAATAATAGAATTTAACACAAAATACTGCCTAATATAAGTTTAGATTAAAAAACTTGCATTTGAATATTTGTCACCTGACCACCACAAAGTATTTTGCAGGGTAAATGTATTCCATTTATTTCGAATGTAACTCTAAAAGCAATCTTTTAAATATAAGCTGAAAGAAAAGGGAATTTTTATTATTGTCCCCCAGCACTACATCAATTGTTAACTTTCTAACAAACACTAGATGGCAGGGCTTCTTATACTATGTGCCAATAGATTGCTGTAGTTTCTTTGCCTAAAATTTGTAGAAAGGTAATATCGACAACAGATGGTGCTCAATTTGTTTTTCTCTTTTTGCCGCTTGGCCTGAAATAGTCGCCGAAAGCAGGGTACCATATTTTTTGCAAATATTGAATGGAAATGAATCACAACTAGCAGTCAATATCTAGTATGTCAATGATCGCAGTGCTTTAAAATATTTTTTTAACCGAAAGGAGTTCAATGCATAGAGAAAATATACTACACATTAGAATAGGTCCTGATATTTATCGCTAAGGCAAATGTGCAGCATGTATGCACTCATTGCTGCATACAACGCTGCGCCCGAAACACATGTACATACTCTTTGACAGTTTCTGGAGATCTTTTGACGTTTTCCTTTAATTTCATTGTAGCTATCACACTAAGAAACTGGCACCAATAAGCTGAGGAGAAAACTGGGAAGATTATGTGGGGCTTATTGGAATGCAAAGCAAAACGTTTTTACCGATTTTTGAGTTGTGTGAGTTTATGTCTAAATGTCCGATATTGTTCTCTTTAAGCTCGATAAAAATGCGTTTTTTTTTGAAAAAAATGTTTTTTTTATTAAAACAATTTCTTTAAATGAAATATAATTTTGGAAAAAATAATTTAAAATAGTTTATATCAAAAAGTATTTTCTGAGAGAAATATTCCTTAGATATATATGATAATATCATTAAGTTGCAAACTAATCCTCACTAACCGAAGGGTATTCGACATTTTTGTGAATGAAGTTACAAGGCGGTATGAATGTTAACAGCAAATACTTTTTGTTCCAAATTGTAAATGCAAAGTAAGTAGATACAATAAGAAATAATGAAAACTACAAGATAAAGAGCATCTGCGATGTATATAATTTTAAGAAGATCCTTATGTTATGTACCTAAAATTTGGTGACAATTATTTGTAAGACTTATTTTTACACAATAACTCACGGTAAATATGCACATCATACACACATGTTTTATTTATCGGAGCCCAAATTTGGACAGAGTTTCAACTTTTAACGAATTTGATGCTTTGTCCGACCCCATTCAAAGAATTGTTTTCCATTATCCTCACACTGAAATCGTCATTGCAGGCAATGTACACAATTCTAGTTGGCTCCGCTTTTCGAGCCAGACAAGACCCGAAGGAAGGTATGTTGACGTCTTTGCTGAGTTAAACCAACTGACTCAGATTGTTGACGAGCCAACTCGAATACCTGACGTTGCAGGTCAAACCGCAAACACTCTAGACTTGTTTCTTACCTCTGACCCTAATAAATATACGCTAAATGTATTATCGCCTCTACGCACATCATACCATTATGTCATATCTGCAAATTTCTCATGCCAACAACACTCAGTTAAAGAAAAACCACCTATGAGAACCGTTTGGCAATATGGGAAAGCCAACTGTGACGGTCTCATTAATTTCTTCAGAAACTTTAACTGGTCATTATGCTTCCTCGGTAGTGACATAGACTCCAGCGCAGATATGATAACAAATTTAATCCTTTACGGAATGAGAAATTTTATCCCGAATAGGGTGAAATCTATCAAACCGAAAGAAAATGCATGGTTTGATTCAAGCTGTAAAGATGTTATTAGGGTTAGAGACGTCAGTTTCCGGGATTATAAAGCCAACCCCACTGAGGAAAACCGGAAAAAGTTTTAACAAGCTAGAAAGACTAGAAAGACCAAATTTTTGCATGACCAAAAATTAAGTCAAAAAATACTACAATGTCCCAAAGGTAGTAAGAATTTTTGGTCATTTGTAAAAAATATTCGAAAGTCAACTTCGTCTCCGGTTCCAACGCTCGTTTTTAATGACACCCCTTTTGTCAGTTCTCGCGAAAAAGCCAATTTGCTTGCAGCGCAGTTCGCTGTTAATTCGACGCTGCCAAAAAGTGTTATGACTCCTCCAGTACTTGAGAGCGTAAACGATTTTATGGGACGAATCTTCTTTCGCACTCGTGCAGTTGCTAGAGTCCTCAAAGACCTTGACATACACAAATCCGCTGGCCCGGATAGTATCTTTCTCATCGTTCTGAAGAGGTGTTCTTCAACACTGGTAAAACCACTGCGTAAGCTTTTCTTTCTGTCCTACTCTAGATGTCTCTTTCCGAGTGGATGGAAAACAGCATTTGTCCAGCCTGTCCCTAAAAAAGGCGCATCTTATTCACCCTTTAATTACCGTCCAATTGCACTTACGTCCCTTCTTTCCAAGGTCATGGAAACGCTGATTAATTATCAGCTCAAGAAATATCTTGAAGAACGTAAGCTCCTTAATAACCGGCAGTATGGCTTTCGTAGCAATAGGTCCACTGGTGATCTGAAGGTATATCTCACCGAACAGTGGCACAAATCTTTACATCGTTTTGGAGAAAGTAAGATTATTGCACTTGATATTTCAAAAGCATTTGATAGAGTTTGGCATCAAGCTATCTTATCGAAAATGCGTGCATTTGGTATCGATGAATCTCTTATTCGTTGGATTAGAAATTACCTTTCGGACCGTTCAATACAAGTTATATTGGACGGTTTCAAGTCTGATATTCACAAAATAAATGCTGGTATGCCACAGGGCTCCGTATTGTCTCCGACCCTCTTTCTCATTTTTATTAATGATCAATGATCTCTTATCTGGAACTTCTAATCCACTTAATTGTTTTGCTGACGATAGTACTCTCAGCTTTTCATATTCGCTTTCAGATGCACCTCCTTGTTTTTCGGATGTGCAACTGGAACCGCAGCGTATGATAAGCTCATTAAATTCTGATCTTGACAGCATTGTCCAATGGGGAATAAAAAACCGCGTAGAATTTAATGCTTCAAAAACTCAGTGCTGTCTTCTGTCGTTAAAGCAGAGCCCATCCCCCATGCCGCTATCCATGAGCGGCACTTGCGTTGAAGAAACCGATCAGCTTTCATTCCTCGGCATGTGCATCACAGACCACCTCTTGTGGAATGAACACATATTTGTTGTCGCCAAAAACGCTGCAAAGTGCTTGGGCTTGCAAGAAATTCTTTTCCCCGTCTGATCATACAAAGCTGGAGTATAACTCGCACATTTGGGCAGGAACTCCCAAAACTCATTTGAATCTTTTGGATAGAATTCAAAATAGAGTTCTAAGAATGCTTGGCGATAGAACTATAGAGGTAAACACTTACATCTCCAGAACATCGTCGAGATGTTATATATCTCTCACTATTTTATCGCTGTTTTTATAAACAATGTTCGAGCGAAATAGCCAGATGCATTCCTTCCCTTAAACTTTTCAACCGTAATACCCGCGCTTCTAGGAATACTCATCAGTTTACCCTTGAGCCCAACCGCGGTCGTACTGTTAAGTACAGAGAATCTTTCTTTAGCCGTACAACGCGAATGTGGAATACTTAACCCGGCTCTATTTTCCCCTCCCATTTTGATATTCAGAAATTCAAAACCGATGTACTTGTTCATTTTAAGGGTAGTCAAAACACTTTTAGTGCCGTCCGTTTAAAAAAAAACCCTCATACGTTGATAGGAAATAAATTGTAAATAAATTGATTTTTTTATAATTAAATTCTATACATTTTAGATAAGTCAAAAGCAGTTACCTAAGTACAAAATGTTGAGAAATATGCAGATATTAATAAAATTTATAAACTAAAAACAATTAAACATTTTTAAACAATCTTTGACTTGTATAAGGCCTTATGTAGACGCAGGCTATATATGTTTTTTCTAGTGTTTTTTTTTAATTTTTTTATGGTAGTTGGATTACTTATTTTTTTCTTTTTTTGTTTGTTTGTTAAGAGTATAGAAATAATTTTATTTTTGTTAAACTTTTTTTGTATAGCTATATATTTTTTTTACAAAGAGATGCTGTTCACATGATAATGAAACCAAAAGTCTTTAATTAATAATCTAGTTCTAAATAAAAAGTTATATAAAAACAAGGGTCTTTTATGATTTATAACTTTGTTGTTTATTTCTTATCAAAGTGTGTTTGCGATGCTATTACGAATGCGCTGTCCTGCAGTTAGGTAGCTAGAAAATGGATTCGGTTCCTTCAACATTGACCACTTCGCTTAAAAGCTCTTCAGTAACGAGTGGTATGTCACTTTTATAGCTAATGCATGTGTTGTGGAGTGCTGAGCAAACATTTACAATTTTGATTGCTTTATCGGGCGAATAGTGCAATTCTCTTGCACCTAAAAGGCATCTCCATCTGTTCTTTAGAACACCGTTCGTCCTTTCCATGATGTTCCGGCGCCGTGAATGCGCTTCGTTAAATTTTTCCTCTACGGAACCACTCTCACGAGTTCTGAATTTAGTTAAAATCCATGGCTCCAAGCAGTGGCGAGGTGTCATTATGTTTATTTCGTTCATGAACCCCTAACTTTTGGCCATATTCTACACATTCTTTCATCAGCCTAACCACCCGCATAATTGTTTGACTTGTCCCCTAATTTGAGTTAATTTCGCACAATATTTCCCAGTTTTCAACTCGTGCAACTCTTGTATGTCCTCAATTTAAATCTAAACAAAAAAATCACTGGTAGCAACATCAACATTCTCTCTCATTTAATATCAAGTAAGTATATACACAAAAAAAGCTCATATTCTTGTTACATCTATTTCGTTCACGTTATTCCGCAACGAAATGTATCCACTTAAAGCATTGACAGAAACAAGAAAAGTGTAGCCGAATAATATGAACCAAGTCGTTCAAATTAGCGGGGAACGAATTCAAGTTGCTCAAAGTTCATACACATGGATATGGGATGTGTAGACACAAAGTGATAATAATCATGTGCCTACACATATGTATATGAGATAGTTTTTGTTTGTTGGCTCTGTTCTATTGCTGGAAGATTATGAACAAAATGGGAATTACGTTTAAATTTTCTCGCTATGAATTGAGTTCTTTTTTGAGTGGATGTAGCAAAAAGATTCTCTTGTAAACTGTACATTAAATTTTGGAAGTGCGTTTCGTTTGTTCAAGTAATAATTTTATAATTTGTAGCTTGGAGGTGAAATTTAAGATAAAAAATAGCATTCAGAAGTCACAGTATTCCCAAAAATATTTAAGCTATGTGAACTGGTAATTACTTTTCCCCTAACAACTTCATCCGTTGAAAGATCTTTTTCAACACTTAAAAGAATAAAGACGTATTTGAGAACTACAATTGGCCAGAGTAGGTTATCAGAACTGTCAATGGTTACCATCGAAAAGAAACTTGCGAGAAAAACGGTTGGAAGATTCTTTCTATCAAAATTTAATAAAAATATTTAAGAAAACAAGAAGAATTGAACTTGAGTATAAATAATACCAAAATTAATGTAATCTGTAAACTTGAACGACCGCATTTTTTATTCACATGTCGCCACTGGCTTCAAGGGATAACCAGCATCTCCTAGCAACAAAATCGAATTAAAATTTTAAAATAATAAAGTTTTGAATAACAACCTAACAGCCGTTTGTTATTGTCATACTGCAAATAATGATTATCCATTTTGCATCTTAGATCACTTACGTTCCATATAAATGAATCGTGACAAGCTCCGGGATGCGTTGCATCTATAAACCGGATTTTCAGTTGGTGGTCGCATACCTGTAAAACAACTTGTCATTACATATTTATACATCAGTCATAAAAGATATACTTCTTACCAGCAAAACATTCAAAATACATTTTCCTTTACGATTATAAAATAAATGCTTATTCACATTAAGTGAAATTATATTTACATGGCTACCATCGATGCATCTGACAACTCCCGGCAGCTTATATTTAATAAAAAATTATTGGCTTGTTTGTCGTTGTTCTTCCAGTGTTGGCCATGTAATCCAGTGTGGACAAATTTCTTTCTCAAATATATCGAGAACTTCTGAAAGTACGACACTCATGGATGATTGTGCCAATCCAACTTGATACTCATTACCGACACCCATTTGGTATCCACCCTCTGAAAAGAACCGCAAACAAGCGGCAAGTTTAACAATGGGTGGAATTCCAAAGGATAGCACTTTTAAGAGCAATGCGGTCGTTAAGACATCCAGCAAGTACCTAAAAGCTGGATTGTTTACTCTATACAGCTGTTGAAATCTAAAAATTACATTATTAAATTTAGTAAATGAAATTGAAAATATAATTTCATTCTTACAATGGTTCAGGTAACTGCAACGGATTGGAGTGATCTCTTAACTGCCTCCGAACAGATCGACGCAGTGGTGTTTCTTCTTCTTCCTCAAGCAATAGGACATGCATGGCTATGCTGTGCATTTTAATTTCTAATGATTTTTGTAGACTAACAACTTGGATTACACTTTTTGCTTAAAAATATCAACAAAACACTTTTTTTATTCGTCGCTTGATTCGACAACACATCAGATTTTTAGGTTTGTTCATTTTCCGAACACGAATAGCTACCATGCTTAAAAATAGAGAGGGAAATTTTGTATATTCGCTTGCTCAGAAAGTTTTTGTTTTAATAAATCGATTGGAGAAGAATTAAAAATTGTTTCATTGCACTCAATTTTAATAGGAAATTGCAATGCTGCATTCATTTTGAGGTTGTTTATATAGAAAAAAATTGTAGGTTCAGATTTCATTCTCTGTATTCATCACCGAGATGGGGAAACTTATTGAGAGCTCAGTTTTCTGAACATACCTATTTTTCGAACTGTCAGTTCTAAATTCGAAGTGAAATCTTGTTCGGGTGAAACTCCTAATTGCTTCTTAAAATCCGGCGGAACAAAAATATTTCGGGCGAAAGGTTATTCGGGCGAAACCCCTGATAGGGCTGAATATGTGCAAAATTTAAAAGATAAAATAATAATTAATAAGCAGCAATGATTGAAAATAATATATATATTAGAAAAAGAAATAATGGAAAAAACAAAGTAAAATACTAACAAGTTTGAAGAACAGAAAAGTAAAAGTAAAGAACTGAAATAAGAGTAAGGTGAAGGAAAAGATGAAAGAGAAAAAGAAGTGAGCTGAAAGGGAAAGAACAAAATGTTGAAGATGTTATTGTTCCAATGAATAAAATTCCAAAAGTGATTTTTTTAAAGTTGTTGATGTTTAATAATTGCTTAATTTAATCAGGCAATGAGTTCCATAAACGAATTGCATGGACGAAAAGAAGACGCGATGAGCTTAAATAATTGAATCTATGGCTAACAATGTTGAAAATTCTAAGAGCGGGTGAATTGAATTTTGGAATAGAGGTAAGATGTTGACTGAGTACGTATGATTTTATGGAGAAATAAACAATTATTAAAATTTCTATGTTGTTTGAAGGAGCAGCCTAAGATATTCTTCGCGTACAGAGAGATTCTATTATACCTACGTACCTGTTAAATGTATCTTACAGCATCATTGAAAGCTACTTGCAGCTTTTTTGTGAAAACGAATCAAGGTTACTTTAAGCTACTTCACAGTAATTTATTATAGGCATTATAAGTGTAAGTACTAACCTTTTTCTTATGTTGAGCGGGATGAAATCCATAATTTATGCAGGCAATCATATATTCTTCCAACTACAACATTGATGTGGTTAAAGCATGATAGGTTGCGATTTATGATAAATCCGAGACATGTTACTGTTTCCACTAGCTTCATCTTAGTGTCCATTAGCAAAATATCAGGTATTGAATACAGTTCAATATTCCGGTTAGAAATAGGGATAACTTGACATTTTGTTAGCTTCAAGACTAAGCCATTTAGCAAAGCCCAATTAGCAATTGAAGACTGATCATCATTGAAGTTTGATACTAGCTTATCCAAGAAACTTAATGGCTTAGAACTCAAGAGTTGTACATCATCAGTGTATAAGTGTATAGTTGAATTGACGAATGCTTGCAGGATAATGGTAAATCGTTTATGTATAAGCAAAAAAGAATGGGACCCAAAATTGAGCCCTGTGGTACACCTTGTACAAGAGGCATATTTTGAGAGCTATTACTGCCAACCAGCACTTTTTGAAATGTATTACTTAAATAGCTACCAATGAGCTAAAGGGTCCTGTCTCCAAAACCAAAAAATTGCCGGAGTTTCCAACAAAGAATTGAATGGTTGACTTTGGCAAAAGCCTTGAAAATTCCAAAAGACAAAGAACAGTAACACATTCCTTATCAAATTCCTGTCTTATTTCATCAAAAATGTGAACCATAGCCTATGAATAGCTGTGGCCAGCTCTGAAGCCCGATTGAAGTGGACTGAGCAAAGAGTTTAGAAACAGATGATTTTGTATCTGCTTCGCTAATACTCTTTCAAACATCTTTGATAAGCATGGAAGAATGCTAATGGGGCGATAGTCATTCGCCGTATTTGGATTTGCTTTTTTTGGCGATGGGTTAACTTTTGCGAATTTCCAGGAACTGGGAAAAGTTGAAGTCAATATGCATGATTTTATAACGTGCTATATATGGCTAATTATATATGGAAACAACATTTTAATGAATTGAAGAGTCACCCCTTCTTCACCAACAGCATTAGATCTTAGTGACTTGACGATATCAATGATTTCGGGCTCTGATACTGTTGTCAGTTCGACTTGGAGTTCAGAAGAAGTAGAGGGAATCGTATTATAATCAAATCTGCCCAGTGAAGTATCGCTGGACAGCAATGCACGATTAAGTTCATTTAGATCAAGCACACAACAAACATTTGATTTATCAATCATACCAATTTTGCGAAGATGTCTCCATAAAATTTTGGAAGGCAGAAAAGTATTAAGCTTTGAGGAGTAAAAGTTTCGTTTTGAAAGACGAACAGCAATGAGTGTTGCTGTATTGTGTGCAACTCCATATCTGCTCCAAATGACAGGATATGAGCTCCGCTTCCATTTTGCATACAGTCTATTCCTTGGTTTTGATAGTATTAATAACTTCAACAACAGTCAGTGCACCGTCGGTCAGCGTCGTTCAATCCTCAATTCGGTTGTGCAAAAGACAGAAGCAGGATAAGTACGCAGTACGAAAAGAATATTGGTATTCATATTCATTGAGCCTGCTGTGGCTGTGGTGCAGATTGAAAACATACCCGATAGATAGATTCTACCATAAGAGAAACCAAATATGCCATCCAATATGCCATATGCCATGTCACGTGAAAAACAGGAAGAAGAGAACAGGGAGGTTTAATTTCTTTTTATTGTTTGGCTGTTGGCTCTTATTTTATTCACTGCGCGCTTGCGGTGCGGATTCATTGCGTGTTCCGTGTACAAATACAAACATACTCATTAACGACGCGTACAGGTGCGTACATATAAAGGGACGTCGAACAAAATTTAAAATGATTTAATTAATGCAGTATTAAATGTTATTTCTGATTCTGATAATGCACGTTTCATTGACAGCGTTAGATTTGAAATAAATAACTTGAGAACGAGGTTTCAACATATTTTTGAAGCATCCGAAAATTCTATTGTTTCTTTTTCAAAACGAGGCCTAGAAAGTTTTGAACTGCGATATCGCCAATTATTTTTTTTAAATAATACTATTGTCCCGTTAGAAGTGAAATCTTGTATTTCAGCAGGAAGATTTCCAGATTTAAAATTGGTGTTTTCACCCCAAATCCAAGATTTCGTCTCTTGAAAGCACAAACAACAACCATTTTTGTTTATCTAATACATCAACCCAAGCCACGTTGTCAAATAAAAATTTATACTTTCTCTCTTTTTATCTCCTTACTCTTATTGAGTATGGAAATAAATGTGCTACTAAAGTTTTTTAATGCCTAATTCTTATATTTTGTAGGGCTGAAGAATGAATCAGTTGTTTTTTCAAGTGTTCTTAGTTTAAAAATATTTCCCTTAAAGGCATTCCAAGAATTTTAGTAAACTTTTTCGAATTTTTTTAAATTAAATTGACTTAGTATCTTCTTATAATATCATATCATATCATATTAAATCACATCATATTATATATCATATCTTAACAATAACCAATTCGAGTGCGACTCTATCGAACGTTCTTTTCCTGCTCTTAAACACGTTAAATCGAAGTTAGAAATAAAATGCAAGAACAGACATTATGGGAACTTGCAATTATCTCCACAGAAAAATCATTTTTAGAGGAAATTAAAGTAAAAAAAAAGTTTATATGATGAAGTTTTGAAAGTTTTTTAATTGAAGAAATCCCGACGAATTGAACTTTTAATGAAGGATTTTGTTTCTTAATTATACTTTCCTTACAAAGAAAAACACAAAAACGTTAAAAACCAAAAACTCAAAAAAATAAACATAATATAAAAAAACACAAACAAAAATAAAACAAAATAAAAAAAAAACAAAAACAACGTCCTTGTCGTCATCCTGGATCGCAATCCTTACTAAGAATAGACAAAATTTGAAGGAGCAGTTACTAAACGCCTTGCTTGAAGCACCATGGCACGTCACTGCGTGTGGCCAATCGACTGCTTAAATGCTTAAATGAGACCCTAGGAAAAGAAAGCACTTAAACTTCTGGTCCACAACATGATTATTTCTAGACCAATTTTTTCGCCTCAAAAAAACTCTTCAAATGTCTCATTTGCCAGAAACCCATTATGACCAAGACGGCGGTTTGCGCCACAGACCACCAAAGCACTCTAGTAGTCGAGCATTTATTTATGTCTTTGTTAAAACATGATAAATCACCGAACAATAAAACACCTTTGTAATAATTTGTATATTATATATATCTAAGTATCTTTTGTTACTATGTAATAAATTTGGAAATAATTAATATTATTGTGAAAAGAAAACCTGAAACAAAAGGAACGTTTGCTTATAAATAAATTTCTATCTTGTTATCGTTATAACGGAATTTCATTTAGATAATTTTATCAGGTTATGGGCCCAGTCTCGTGTGAACTGCAATAGAAGAAAATGTCGTCAAATTAATTTAAAGTCTCTGTGGATAAGCTTGAGGGTCCTACCGATTGGGCGAAATGGAAATGGCAAATGAGTATGTTTTTTCGTGCATACGATCTCAAGAAAATCGTTGCTGGAGAGATGGTTTGTCCCTTAATCATATCAACATCAAAGGCTGAAGAAAAGAAGAAATTTAACGATTGGCTGAAAGATGATGCAAAAGCTGCTGGCTTGATCGCTGCATCATTAAGCTCACCAATCGCTGAACTTGTTTTGACATGCGAGCATTCTAAGGACATTTGAGATAAATTATGCGCTCGTTTCGAATGAAGCAGCATCCAAATACTCAACATGTTAATAGACAGTTTCTTTCAAGCGAGAATAGAAGAACACATCAGCGCACACATCGCGAAACTAAATTAAAGGTTTTAGCGAAATAGCAACTTTGAAGGATGTATATTACGTGCACAATTATTTTATGTGAAAGCTGCAGCTCGAAATGGTTTTCGAATAACAATGGATGACAAAACTGTTACAATACAAAACCGTCGAAATAGTGAAGTAGCAGTAGAGGGATATCTCCAAAATGAGTTGTATGTTCTCAAAATACAAGTAATGAAACTTTCAGAGCAGGTGTACATGCCAAACGTATCAGAAAGCCTTCAAGTATACCGCGAAAGATTTGCCCACCAGAATAAGCGACGTCAAGAAAATTCTTACCAAAATGAATATTGCCGTTTCTGAAAGGGGGGAATTCTGTGATGGATAAAATCCACCGACTTCCTTTCAAGCCAAGAAGTGATCGACCAGTTAAGGTTGGCGAACTCATTCACGCAGATGTTTTTGAACCGGTTGAAATAACGTCAGTTTGAGGATCACGGTATTATGTCTGTTTCAAAGATGACTTAAGCAAGTTCCGTAGGCTTTTCTTTTGAAGCACAAAAGCGAGGTATGTTAATCTCTTGAAACTTTTTGAATGAAGCCGGAACCGTTGGGCATATTGTCAAAAGTTTAGGATGCGATAGCGGAAGAGAGTTCGACAGTAAAGATGTTGCCACAGTGCTGTCAAAATTTGGGATAGAACAATGTATTGGACCTTCTTATACCCCACAGCAGAATGGAGCTGCAGAACGTGAAAACCGAACGCTTGTGGGAGCGGCTAGACGCAGCTAGAGTTTCCAGTAAATTACCGAAATATCTTTGGGCTGAGGCATGTAATACCGCAGCATTGAACCGCACAGGAACAACACCAATTCAAAACAAGGTTCCGTATGAATAATGGCATGGGAAACAATTAAGAAGTTTTAGTTACTTACGCATCTTTGGTACTGGATGTTATGTACACATACCAAATGAACTTCGATAGAAGTTTGATGAAAGTCTATACGGCAGGATGGTCGGCTACGTAAGCAAAAAAGATGGATATCTAGTCTGAATTCCAAAGCTAAACAAAATTGTTTGCAGCCATGATGTGATTTTTAAGACAGAATTAGTCTGCAATGATGTTAGCAGAAGGTGAGTCCAAGCAAGAACCAATTCATACTGTGAAGCCTTGAAATCAGCAGATAGTGTGCACTGGCTTTCAGCGATGAAAGATGAGCTATCATCACTTGAAGAAAATTAAACTTGGGATCTTGTGAAACGACCTAAAAACGTAAAAGTCGTTCAAAACCGATGGGACTTCCGAATAAGGAATACAGGGAAAGATGGATGCCAACGATATAAAGCACGCGATTTGTTGTCAAAGGGTATGTGCAACAAAAAAATATCGATTATGATATTCGTATACTCTTAGCTTTAGCTGCAACCAAGCGATTAAAAATTTAGCAATTTGATGTTCAGGCAGCATTTTTATACGGTATTCTTGAGGAGGAAGTATACCCAGAACAGCCTGAAGGATTTCAAGATGAAACTAGCCGGGTACATGGACTTAAACAAACTCCACGTTGTTGGCATAACTGTTTTCTGGTCTTTATGAAGAAAGAAGGACTGAAGAATAGCACAGCTGACCCATGCCTATTTTATCGAAATAATAATGGAAAAGTGCTTTATGTAGCAATTTATGTAGACGATTGACTGGTTCTTGGCAACAACTAAGAAGAAATTAAAAATCTTATGCATGCACTCCAAATTAAATTCAATATTACTATTGGATCTCTTTTTCTGGACATGAAAATAGAAATTGAAAACGATGGGTCAATAATTAAGTTAAGCCAAGAAAATTATATCAACAAGATATTGGAACGTTTCAACATGGGAGCATGTAATCCAGTAATGACTCCAGCTACTAATGGCGTTTTTCTTTTTTATCTGCGAGCAGATCTCTGAGCATGCTCTGAGTAGAGCATGGTCATAGATATCTCCGTTTTAATTTTGGAATAAATTTAAGCACAGAACTGTCATATATTATTATAATTGTTTTTATTAAAACTTATTTACCAGCAAATCCCAAGCTTTCGTTTTCATTTTTGTTTTTAATTGGTTGTACTTTAGTGATTATTGTTAAAATTATGAGTAAAGTTAGCCACGTCCAGCACTTTTCTCCGTCTGATCGGTCATTTAATTCTGAGCCAATGGTTCATGCCCCGATTCAGCTCTGATTTAAAAAAGAAACACGAGTTGAGAGATTAAATGTGTCTGAGCTAAGCAAGAAACACAGATCTTTTCTTGACAGATGAGTTCTTTACTACTCGGAGCTAAAAAAGAAAAACGCCATAAGGAGGCAGAAAATTTAAAACGTGAGGAAATAAAACTACAAAAAGCCTTATCGTGAAGCTGTTGGGAGTTTGATGTACTTGGCAACAGCAACACGACCAGACATCGCATTTGCAGTCAACTATGCAGCAAGAAAATGGAAAATCCACGGACGGCTGGAATAAAGCTTAACGTATTTATCGTTATCTTCGTACTATCAAATCAGCCTTAAGATACCAAGGAAAAATCAAACAAGAGCTGTCAATTTACAGTGATGCTGATTATGCGGGTGATCTTAAAACTAGGCGGACAACTACCGGAATAATTTCCTTATTTGCTGGTGGACCTGTATCATGGACCAGTCAACTTCAACGCACTATAGCACCATCAACGACAGAAGCGGAAATTATGGCTACAAGTGAAGGTGCTAAAGAAGCTATGTGGCTTAAACGTATGTAAAAGAACTTACAGGACATAAAGATCTTACACCTATATTATATGTCGACAATGCAAGTGCTGTAAAACTAGGAAAGAACCCGGAATTTCATAAAAGAACAAAACATATTGAATTTCGTCATTTTTATGTTCGAGAGCGTTTCCTTGAAAAGGACATAAGAGTGGAACATATTGCCGGTACTGAACAGTTAGCCGATTTATTAACAAAACCTCTTGAATGAGTTCAATTCCAGATGTTACGAAAGAAAATAGGTACTCACAAGTTATAATCATTAAATTATTTTGCTTGGTGCTTATAGAGGAAGTATTTAAACATGATAAATCACCGAAGAATAAAACACCTTTGTAATAATTTGTAAACGATATATATCTAAGTATCTTTTGTCACTATAAGGGTATTCATGCGACGATATAATTTTACGCTTTGCACGAAGAAATATCTTTCCGCTGGACGTTGCATGAACGCCCTCTTAAAAAAAACTTACGTAAATGTAGGAAACAATCAGCTTTCATTGAACTTACTTTATGAGGTTTATTTCTACGCTTTCTAATTCGTAAGATAAATTTATCTGCTTTGCAGAATATTTTTCCCATACAAAACTGTGACAGTTCATTTCTGCGGAGATAAAATTGTTTCTGAGGTTTATTTGGTTTTCCGCCGTTGCTTGAATACCCTTTATATAATAAATTTGGAAAGAATTAATATTATTGTGAAAAGAAAACCTGAAACAAAAGGAACGTTTGCTTATAAATAAATTTCTATTTTGTTATCGTTATAACGGACTATCATTTAGATATTTTAATAGTCTTACAGCCACATCTTCATGTCAAAAACAATGCAGGATTTATTTCTCTATAATTCTCTAGGTATAATAATTTATGTAGGAAGACGATTTTTTAGTCATTTAAATTAAGGTATTTGATTACTCCGAAAATTCAAAAAAAACTTTAGAAAATAACGTTTTTTTTCAATTCCGAAATATTATCACACCCTATAAAAACATCCGCTGCATTACAACGCTTCAAATCGATTGTTTTCTAACCATTGTTCCGAATGTCAATTTGGCAAATATGAAAAAAGCAAAAAGCAGAACTAGCAAAATAACAAGCAAAGCGTCACACAAAAAAGATTTCCATTGCATAATTTGTTTATATTATTAGAAATTCACTTTAAATATTATCCCTTACACAAATGTCCACCGATATGTATTGTTATTTCTCTATTGCCGGCAATTGTTTTTAATTAAATTGAAAAAATATCTCACGCGGCAAAGCTTGTGTCTAAGTTGAATCTGCAATTTTCTTTGTTGATGTGTGAATCGTCGTTCGTTGGAGCAGGCCGCGAGTAATTTCCTGTCTTTTTTTCAAGTTTAAAAAAAAAATTTAAACAAAAATACAATGTGCAATGCAGTGATCAAATAGAACGTCCATATCCAGGTTTGAAGATATGTAAAAAATTCGTTTGACGATTCTTTGCCAATATAATAAGCAGTGGCGGGAGTGCAAAACAGAAAAGTCTTCAACCAAATTGCAAGCTCCTGTTAGAAACAAAAATCTGTAATGGCTGGGTACAGGTGTGTAAGTTACTTCGACTTGTGCCGGCTGTGCACTTCTAGCGCCGATTCCAAAATAAGCATTTTTTCAATCGAGGGAAAACGCAAACATTTAAGTAAAAAAATATCGGAGTGCACCACAATAGAGGTAAGAAACCAAAAAAAAAAAGCTATAGGTGCTATTGTCGAACCTAAGTAGGCACGTTAATTATTAATAAATCAACACAATATGGTACATATTTATAAATGAAATACAGTTTTTTTAATTCCTACAAAAGAATCTATTTTAAAGTGTCTAGTAGGCTTATGGTTTTGTTGGTTCTCAAATTTTACAAATGAACTTGCCATTTTGATATCATAATTCAGCAGTCTCATGGAATATTATAGCAATCTCACTAAAAGAAACTTTTATAAGTATCGTTGATGAGAAAAGAAAAATTGTTAAGGAAGAAGTTGTTGCGAAATGTTATATGTAATAAAGTTGGGCTTGGAAACGATAGTATGATCTGTGAATACTTTAACTGTTTGAAAACTGCGTTTCTGGTTCGTTGGTCAGGTGTATATGCTTAGCTAGATACATGATAATATTGTACTATGGTACTAGGTACTTCTAAACTAATTTCACATCCTCGACTTCCAAAGTTTTGGGCTCAAATTGTAATTTAATTAAAAAGCTTCGTGTTGTTTTATATTTTTGGCCAAGATTGAAATATCATAAAGAAAATAAATAACAGATTTGATACATTGTTGTACCTATTTACCGGACTAATAGGAATTTGTAACTTAATTGAAGAACAATATGATGACGCCAGTGACGTTGATATTATCATATAACAAAAAAGCATCCTAACATTTTGAAATAACTTTTACAGAGTGTTCTGAACGAGGTTGTCTGAATGGTGTGAACTAGATGTCCCAGTTCTATAAAAACTATACCGCTTAACATTTATATACAAAGAAGCTGGATACTAATAATGATAGACATGGATGGGGATCTAGCTCACTATTAAGAGAACAGGGTATTCCCATCTACACTGATGTGTCAAAAATGATAGGAGGAACAGGAGCCGGGGTGGTTTGTGAAGCTCTTAATATTAAGGAATCATATAAACTCCCAGATGAATGCAGCATATTTCAGGCTGAGATTTACGCTATTGAAAATGCAGCCGAAATGATCCATAGGAGAAAACTGATTTCATCTGTGATTACATTTTTCTTAGAAAGCCAAGCAGCTATCAAATCACTATCCAGTGAGACAATAAGATACAATGCAGTGGCAAAGTGCCGAAGCGTACTGAATATCATCGGTAGCTCTAACTAAGTCAAACTCTCGCTGAACTGGACATAGCAATGTAGCGGAGAATAATATATCAGATGAAATAGCAAAGAATGGTTCAAAAGAACATGGTGCCAGCAGTAACTTATTGGGTATGTTTTCTGAAGTCCCGATTGGCATGGTGAAAGCAAGATTGACATAAAAATAACTCTTGGATATCCAGGAGTGACAGTGTCATCTCTAAAAGTTTATGGCCTAGAATTAAGGAAAAGAAAACCCAGTATATTTTATCTTTGAGTAAAAAGAAAACATCGGGACCTTGATAGGTGTAGTAACCGGACATTGTGCCATTGTACCTATGGCCACAAGATTGGGTGTATTGGTAGCCGATTTTTGTAGGAGCTGTCAAGATGTTGATGAAACAGAAACCATTAAATACCTGCTATGCGAGTGTTCAAATACACAAGAAAAATGGCCTTCGACACTTCGGAAACATGTTTATTGATGAAATGGACTGACTAGTGCAGGTACCAATGTTAAATATGAAAAAAATATTGTAGAGAGTACGTGGTGGTTCGTAAATGAAACCAGTCTTCAGTAAACATTCGTTAGGTGCATCGCTGTGTGTAAGGCTATCACAATAAACCAATGTGTTACCTGTGCGCAGCAGCCTTTGAGCTGTGCATCCTCACCTAACCTAACCTACTATATGATACGAGGAGTAAAAAACCCCTTAGTAAAACTTTCTAATGCAAAAAAAAACATTTAAAATAAATGGGGTATCAAAGCTTGTCATTTTCGATAGAAGTAGCTACTCACTTAGATTATAAAGAATGTAAAAAATCCCTCTGTCTAAAATACTTGTCTAGCTCTTTCTCCAAGTTTGTTTCTGTAAGAGATTTGAGTATTTGGAGTATGTTAAAATATTTTCAAAAGAAGTAATTCGGTCTTCCCTCAAATCCAGTGGATCTCAAATCCACTGTGCCAAAAAAAAAAATCTGTTCTACTATTCCTTATAAATTTATTATATTTAAAATTATTTATAGTTTAATATAAACTGTCAAGGGGAGCGTATCTGAATCTCGCTTTTTAAAATCCCGCTTTTCCAAAATCCTTCTTATTCAAAATCCCAGTATATTATAATCCCGCTTTTTAAAATCTCTATTAACCCCGCTTAGCCCGTCTTATATTTTAATAAACGTTACACAAAAAGCCTTGCATACACACAAACTCGACTCCACCCCAAATCCTATAATTTGGTAAACCAGAGGGGCTGAATGGAGGCAGCTTGGACATTCTGTTGATTCCAAAACCGGGATTATAAAATGCAGGATCTTAAGAAATGGGATTATAAAAAGCGGGATATCGAATTCAACTCACTATCAAGGTATTGCCAGAGAGCGTATCGGAATCCGGCTTTTCGAAAATGCCGAAGAAAAGTTTTAAAATCCGTCTTCTAAAATACCGCTTTTTTAAATCCAAAATTAAAAAAAAAAAACAAACAGCTTATTCAAAATCCCGATCTATTATAATACCAATTTTAAAATCCCATTTAATACCTCCTTATGCGCCGTCCTTCTTGCACCTTGTGTTGATTCTAAAAGCGGGATAGTAAGAAACTGGATATAAAAAAGGGGATTATACGAGACGGGATCTTAAAACACGGGATTTAAAAAAAACGACATTATAAAGATTATAAAAACTTATTGTTAAACTATTGACCAATTGTTTAAATTATTATAGGTGTTCGAGATTTGAATATATCTCTTTCGGCTGTTTTGGTCGTAATGTTTTTTTAATGATACAATGTCATTTCCTTTCCCGACGTTTAGACGGTGGTTGCCGTCTTCTTCAGGGGATCTTTTATTAACAAAGCGTTTCTAGAGTATACCGGTTGGAGACATGTTTCTCACTTTCCAGAATTTCGACTCTGTCAAAATCTGGTTTGTGTCCACGCTGAATGGAGTGTAAGGCCAATGCTGTCTTCCCATTGCTTTTTAAATTAATGTCGGATTTGTGGTTGGAAATTCGTTGACGAAGAAGTTGTTTCGTTGTACCGATATAGGAAAGTTAATTTTATAGACTACATCTGTGCACTTATCCTTTACCGTTTTTGTTTTCATGTTGGTGAAAAGAGGTGCCAGTGTCATATTTGATTTATACGCTAAACTGACGTCATTAGTGCTATTTTTTACCGTCTCTTTAAAATTTTCTGACAGTTTGGGAACATAAACTATTCTCTTATAAATACCTCCCTCTTTTTGCCGATTTAATTTTAATAATGTTTATTGAACTGATTACTTATAGTACATTGAGATTTTAATTTTGTTTTAACACTTAAAGGGCAAATATTATACATTGTTTTAATTTTTTTTGTTAAAATTATTTAAAAAATTGTCCTAGAATTTGTTGTACTACTTACTAAAACCTGTGTGGATAATCTCGGGTTGTTCAAACCCGGCTGTTTTCTGGTGATGTGGGGGTTAATGTGGCATCTAGGCACGGTGGTAGCTTGACGCTGCATTCTCGTAGAATTGGATTGCTTCGTCGTCGTTGATATAAATAAGTCCTTCGTCCAGTAGCGTTGTCACATCCAGATATCTTGGCTCGCGGTATCTCTCTTCGCTGGTCATGCTATTCACTAGGGTGTTTGGGTGGTTGATTAGGTTGCTCGTCAGTCTTTTGGCAGCACTGAATATGTACTTGTCCAGGGGTGTTATTCCGGACGCCTCGTAAAGTCGTTTGTTGCTGAAGTGCTTTTGCCGTCGCTGGTCAAATTGGAGTCCAGTGCAGATCCGGAGGATTTTCCTCTCAAATATTCCAAGCCTTCTCATGCCGGTTTTGGATACAGCAAACCATGCAGGAAAACAATATGTGATAATGGGCCTGAGAAGTTGCTTATAGATAAGCAGTTTCGTCTTCTGGCTGAGTCCATTCCTTTTCCGCATTAGGGGGTGGATTCGGTGAAAAGCGAAATTTTGCCTTTTTTAGGTTAGCTGTCACGTGCGGGTTGAAACGAAACCTGTCTTCGAAATTGATACCCAGATATTTAACAGTTGGTTTGCATCTTAGTTGTGACTCGTCGGGCAGATTGATAATAATACTTCGGCAACTTGTGGCTGACGGCGTGTTCCGATGCCCCTTCTGAAGCAAACCAGCTCGGATTTGGCTGACTTGACTTTTATGCCCCATTTTGTGTTCTACTCTTCGGGCTGCAATAACTGGATACATAGATTTGGCATATGTTAGCGAGTCGTCTGCATAGAACTAATTCATAGAATTTCTATTCTTTTTGCCGATTATCAACAGGAGCTTTGTGTTTTTAGAGAAGTATCAAGCTCCGTATGATTTCCATTGGATAGCCATTATCTAGGAGAATTTGTGTGACTATTTTCTCATTTGTGGCGTGAAATTCCCGTTCACTCAACGCAAAGACTTTTTGAACTAGATTAGAGTCTGTAATAATTAGAATATGCTTTGCTTGATTGGATCTAAGGTTGACAAGTCTTCCAGATGGTGTGTCTTTATGATACCAATTGACAGAGAGTCAATCATTAACGCGATGAATCTTGACGTCTAAGAACGTTATCGCTCTGTTTTGTTCCCTCTCAACGGTAAATTGTATTTTTTCATGATATGAATTAAGGCATCGTAAAACATTGTCGACCTCCCTCTCATTAACAACTGCAAATATATCATCTACATATTTGACGATTATCTTTGGTTTGTTACTATCGGCAAATTTATTGTCCAAAAGGTTGTCCAAAACTAAATCGGCAATGGTAGGAGAAAGTCGACCAAAACAGCCGAAAGAGATATATTTAAATCTCGAACACCTATAATGATTATAAAAACCGTGATTTTAAGAAACGTGGTTATAAAAATCGGGATATCGAACCCAACTCGTATTGCCAACATATGTACATAGATTGATATGTATGAACATTTGTTGTATGTACATACACTGCCACTCATCTGAATGAGCCAGCGCACGCGAGATGAATTCTTCCGCTAAAGCAATGAATTTTTAGGTAAGGGAAACGAAGTGTGCGGAATGAAACAGAATAAAAGACCTACCAAGTTTTGAGTGGAAGTACTAGGTGGAACACTAATCCACACACAACTTTCTGCCATCAGAATAGTTCATCTAGTATGCGCGTTAATATTTGGTTCTCTTTCGATATTTGCAACGATCGAGTTGTTTTACTAAGCCACCTCATTTGCAGACATTTTTTGCTCAAAAGCAGATAAAACTTAATGGTAATACCTGCCTCCAATGATGAAATCTTCCTCGAAATCCTAAATATAGAAGGAGTTTTAATGATAGAAAAATGAAGTGAGATAATTTAATTATATGTTTATAATGCTAAAATAGAAAAAATGCATATTACATATGTACATATATACATATATTTAATGTCAAAAAACTAACAAATACGAAGTTAAAAAAAAAATCCATGTCGTTTTCGAAATTTTGAGTTTCAAAATAATTTTTTTTTAATTAAACATTTTGGCTTACATTAGTGTTTGAGCTTTCTAGGAGCTTCCGCATAAAAAAGTCAAATGAACCGTTTTCCAGAAAATCGAAAACCAAAAAAAAACTGGTTCTACCAGATGCACTAAAAATAACCATTTTTTCAATTAAAAAAAAAAACAAAATGTATCTTTTCACTTAGTTAATTAACTGATTTTTTTAAATAAAAATTGTTGGAGTCGTTTTTGAGAAAAATATAATATGTATTTCTTTTTGGCAAAAAAAACATATTCGTAAGTACCGTTATTTTTCGTCTTAATAATAATAATAAATAAAAATAAAAAAAACCTGTGGGCTTATTACCGAAAAAACAATAAATACCAAGTTTAAAGGAAGTCTATTCAAGCGTTTCGGCTTTAGAGTAGAGGACAAACAGGCAGACGGCATTTTGTTCGTCTTCGCTATCATAGTAATGTAAAACTCGATTTAGATTTTTTACGAACCCAAAACTTGCCTTATAGTACTTAAGGACATATATATGCATATATCGCAAGTAAAACAATAAAGACCCGTGATGCAAATTACCTCCTTATTTTTGGTTAATCCTATAACCCACGAGCATACAATATTCCATAATAAAAAGCAATTCACAGTTCCATTGTAAACTTCTATATCCTCCAGAAGCTATGTCTTACTCTTTCAAAGTACTTACTATTAAATTGTATCTTAAACGCTGTTCATTTGTGTTTAACCGTATAAGAAAGGTTATTAAATTGAAATGGCACTTTGGAGTCAACAAATTTGCTTAAAGCTTTAAGATAAGAATAGGATAAGATAAAACAAATATTTCCGTACAATGTCTGATTAAGTTATGTGGCTGATCTGGTCTGATCTTAACATAGGTACATATCATATTTTAGAAGTTTTTGACCAAGTTGGTTTTTATTTGGACTTTGGAGAATTTTTAAGAAGTGATTCTCGTCGGCTTTCTTCGTAATGATGATTAAATGAAAGCAATTTTCATTTTATTTTCCCAACGTTTCGACGGTGGTTGCCGTCTTCTTCAGGGGTGTCTTTATTTACAAAATTAAAAAGAGATATAATGTTGTACAAGTAAACGAACAAAATATGACTTACATAACGTTAAATTTTAAGATTTTTATAATACATAACAATTATTTGTTTGAAACATATACAAAAAAAAAACAGATTAAAAACAGATTTTGAACACTTCTCTTTTGAAGATTAGTCTACTTTTAATGATATTTATTGTCAGAAACTAATGAATAGTAAACGGCAGATATATTTTGTGTGTCTTGTTTGCGATTCATATTATTTTTGTTGTTAATTATATGCAGTGTCTCTAGTGTGTAACGTTTAGATGTATGTTTTTCTTTTGCAAGGATCTCCACTCCCTCGAAGTTTGGTGTGTGCCCGGTATCAACGATGTGAGAATTCATCTGGCCGTGGGTTTTTAATGGCATTTTCGATTGCTCGTTCGGAAGGCTTCCGAAGTCTTCCAAATGCTTCTGAAACTGTTCGATTGGTATCAAATGACAGTTCTTCTCCCGGATAGAAGAGAAATTCCCTTCTGGATTTGAAGTCAGAATCAAAACCAGAAGCACGCACACTCAAAATCAAATTAATTTATTCACGTCATTGTTTTGTTTTGGTTTGTCTGAAATTTTGTAGTTTCAATTTCTTCTCTTTCGAGAATTGAAATTATGGATATCTGTTCCGAAGACAAATTGTCCCATCAATAACTTTATTTTCACATTTTCATCAGGAAAAACTTAGAAATCTTCTACATTTGTGTCAGCCATCGTTACAAAATAAAATAATGTCAAACGTGCGTTTGACATTTCCCGTCTTACACATACACTCAAATAAATTTTCAGAATCCAGAATCAAGTGTTTACTTGTTCGATTGGAATCCCGGATCGGAGAGTTCTTCCGAATTACCAATCGAAAAGGACATAAGTTAAGGCGATCATGGACAATGATAAACATAAATTTAACAGTAATGAAAAATGGGTCACTCAACACACGCCTTGAGTTTCAATGGAGAGGCTTGCAGTAATTTGTTTCCATTAAATTAATCAGAAAGTCTGTATACAACCCTCAAACAGTTGATCTAGAATTAAAGTGTTGTAATGGAGTTGTTGCCATTCGCTTGTTTTGTTTTGGGTTAATTTTAAACCCGTTGATTACAGTAAGTCCCAAGTCAAGAAGGTGGAGATCCGCTATGAAGTTTCATTCATTGATTAGACTTTTCACCAAACAAGTAGAGTTGACACAAGCGTCGTTGAGAGGAATGGGCTGAATTTTAACGATATGGTTTTAAAAAATACGATTCACCCTGATAAACTTAATTTTGTATGGTATGAATACTATTTTGATCGTATAACGCTGTATTTTAATTTTAATTTAATATCTAAATATTAAACTCGAAAAATACCCGCTGGACACAATTAACTAATCGAGCTTAACGTGCCAAGATTGGCACGAAATTCGGACTTCTCTAAATCTTATCTTATCAGTCTGTGCATTTTTATAAGGAATACACTGAAAAATTAGTATAAAATGCCCGTGTCCGATAATTTCATTACATTAATCGAATGCTCACATTTTAATCACTAAGCACACATTCCAAACTCAAACATAAACGTTTCCCTAATTGGGTGATGAAATATGTGTATTTTAAAAAAATGCATGTCAAACAATATATAGAACAAAATTATAGAATCTAATTTTGACATTAATTAATATTTATTGCATAACTTTTCCTTAATAGGTAGATGAAAAAGATCGATTGCCAAAGGTCGTTTGTACTCCATGTTTGCATAAACTTGAATCACTTTCCGACTTTCGAATAACATGCATTAATTCCCAAACTATGTTAAACAATTGTCTGGCGTCGGCAACAATAAACAATGGCGGAAAAGTTTATATCAAAGATTCTCTAAAAGCTGGACAACAAGTGGTGACTAAGACTCAAAAAGAAATTCCCTTAGAACAATTCACTCAGGGTGGAAACGATTTTTTAAGTTCAATTATTCAGGCCGTTGGAATTCAGGTAAATAATTTTAAACCAAAGTGAATATCAAGATTCTAATCTCAATTTATTTTAGCAAAATGATCAAAATGAACATCAAAGTGATAATAAAACACAAATACTCCACCAGTATACATTGACATTAGATAAGGGAAGCATGAAGACTGATCAGATTGAGTACAAACTGGAAGAATGCCCAATCATACAAACCCCACAGCCGCTGCCGCAACAGCAGCTGCAAATTCACACGGAAAAGCAGTCGAAGCATAAGTAAGTATAAATAAACTGGATTTTCGTCGCATTTTATTTTAAATACATATCGATACATGCCTTTGTACTACCCTGTTAGTCTTTTTAAAAAACAGAATCCAGAACCGCATACACGACCTGATCAAATCCAACAGTACTTCCTTTTAATGGCAGATAGCTCAACATGAAGCTTTAATTAATACTCTTGAACGTTTTAAAATATTTTTTCTAACCAAAAACAAACCTAAAGCTGTTTCCAATTATTCCACATCTTTGATAATATTTTTTTAAATAATTTTTACCACAAATTAATTAATGTTTTAAAAAATGATATTTCTGTCGATTCAATATGATTTAATAATATTATATATTGCAATCAACAGTGCACTAGAAGAGTTTCTTAAAATGAAGCCAAACATTCGCGTTACACCTATCAGAAAAAAAGACAACCAACAGCAACAGCAGTTGCAACAGCAGCAAACACAACAGCATCAACAACAGCAACAACAACAGCTGCAGCAACAGCAACAGCAGCAGCAACAACAGCAACAACAACAACAGCAGCAGCAACAACAACAGCTGCAACAACAACAACAAATACAGCTGCAACAATTACAACTGCAGCAGCAGCAACAACAGCAGGTGAACGCCCAATTCATTGCGCAACTACAACAACAACAGCTACAACAACAAATTACAATTAATCAAGACGGAAATACTAAAAACAAAAAACAGAAACTAAATTTCGTCATTTCAACACCACCTGGACAAATTCAGCAGCATCCTCAAATTCAGCTCCAGCCACAACAAAAAGCAATTACATTACCAACGTTGACGCCAATAAATCAACATGGCCAAATGCAAGAGATTTTGTCCCCAAACAAGTGTTACCTGCCTATCACTATAAAAGATGAAAATTCCGATCAGCAAATTGTGGCACACATCGATACAAAGAATTTTGTACTACCTACCACCTATCAGCTGCAAATGAAGGTGAATTTGTTTTCTTTTATATGTTTTGTTTTCGTTTCCCTATCATGGTATTTATTTTCAGCTACAGCCCCAAATTGCAACTGTCGATGGGCAACCGATTATGCAATTAACACCTACATCCATTCCAGCAACACTACAGCTAGCGCCTCAGGCGATCGCAAATACTGGCTATCAAGGCACACCAAATCAGTTGGCCACCAATCAAATCATATCAGCCGCTAGTGGAATCGATGCAGCCACATCAACTAACGACCAAGAAGATTTTATTCAGCATCCGAAGTTTAGAATAACTACAGTGCGAGGTGGCAACTCTGTTGCATTAGCCCCTACGAATCAACCACAACAGCAAACTATAGTAACTCAAAAACCACCTCAGCAGCAACCACCAACTCAACAGCTGGGTGGTATCACGGTTCAACGTATTAACCAACAGAACGTTGTGAAAAAACAGTCCCAACCGGCCACCACTCGTCTACCCGTACTCAACAAGTCAAATGTGACTATTAGTAGAATATCACAACAGCCGCAACAGCAACAACAACCGCGTCCTCAACAACAACAACAACAACAACAACATCAACAACAACAGCAACATCAACAACAGCAACAACAGCAGCAGCAGCAACAACAACAGCAACAACAATTGCAACAACAACAACACCAACATCTACAACAACCAAAACTTGAAAATCAACCAAACATTACTCAAGTTGTGACAATCCCAGCCAAAAAGAACATTGTCAAAGTAGAAAACGTTAACAATACAATATCTGATAGTGGAAATAGCCAAGCCAGTGCGCCGGGCACTGTTAATAAGTTAGAATGTTCAGTATGTGGAAAACAGTTTAAGAAAAAAGAACACTTAGCGCAGCACGTTAAACTTCATGCTGGCCTGCGGCCTTTTAAATGTTCAGAGGATGGGTGCAACAAGGCTTTTAGTCGGAAAGAACATCTCATGCGACACATTGTCTCACATACCGGCATGAAGATGTTTAATTGCGATCACTGTCAGAAATTATTCTCGCGAAAAGATAATCTTAATAAACACAAAAGGTTTTTATGCCCACTGTGTTTGTTCAAAAAATTATATTATTACTTAGTTTTTTTTTTTTGTAGGACGCACGCTGAGCAAGCAAATTCATCAAATTTCGTCTGTGAAATATGCAATAAGAGCTTCGCCGTCAAAATGTACTACATTCAACATAAATTGATGCATGAGAAGAATATAAGCGAAGCAGCTGGAACTGCTTTAAAAGTAAGTTTTGCAATATTATAGATAAATCGAATATTTTTGCTTATTGAGAACTCTGGGAAAATGATGAATTGATCTTTGAACGGATATCTGAATGGCCGTTTGAGGTTCTACTTATGGACTTATTATGCAATGTTAGTTTTGTATTTAATGATGAAGTAGAGAAACCTTGCGGTAAATGCTTACAAAATTCACATTTTTCTGATTCCCAGAGATATAAGTACTGTTTTGCATGACTTTTCATATTTTTTTTTTTTTTATTTGATTAATTTTCAAACGTCGATTTCTACATTTCCCTCAATCTTGAGTGTTTATAACTACCGAGCTCTATAATAATAATAATTGTAAGATTTACCCCCAGTTTCAAAGTGGGGCTTAATGTTAAGATCAGCTGAATCTTAAACTGAGTTTAAATTTTTGGTTTAACTTGTCCGGTTCAACTGATCTGAGTTGAACTTCGTTTAACAAGATTTTATGAAAAATAGTTGCCAGCATTTTTCTAGCCTTGTCTTCCCTTTCTCTCTCTGACACAAAAAAACACGCGAAACAACAAATGCTTTGTGATATTGACAAGCGAGGGAAGATATATTTTGTTTCAAAGTACCGTCATTATTCTGATTTTGGTCAGCGATAGCGAAACGAGCATCTATCTCTACTAATATATAAAAGTGTAGTTTTGTTTTGATGTCAATTTGTCTGTATATGACAGATAAACTGACGACTTACCATTTGACACGCCATAAAAATGATTGTATCATCTTCTGTTGTCCTTTGTCCAGCTTATAGGCTTTAAATTTAATATACAAGTTATGTTTTATATGCCTAATACACAAATATTTGCCTAATACACAAATATTTGCACTTACCTTTTAAATTTATCCTGATTTTGAAATAGAATTTCCAAATTTATATTTTGTTTTGCTTACGTTTTGCTGTTTTCGTGGATTTTATATCCAAATTGGTTTTTGTTTTGTTTACTTCCGCCGTTTTTATGGATTTTATTTCTAAACTAGCAGAAAGGATTATAGACTAAGAGCCCAGGGCCGGCAGACATACGTAATTTTATCATAGCTGATTTTTTTTCTGCGTATAGATACCAAAGTAGATAAGAACGAATGGACATTCCGAATTTTCAAGGCTTGGGCTTTTCGGAGATATGTAGTTTTAACAGTGCATTCTCAACTACGTTATTTTATCAAAGCTGATTTTTGGATATGTTTAAGGGGATAGTGTCTCAAACTTTGTTTGACACTTGTCAAACCCCTACAGTGGGGCGTTTTGTCTAGCAAAATATAAAAAATCCGCTTTGATAAAATAACGTAGTTGAGAATTCACTGTTAAAACTGCATATCTCCGAAAAGCCCTTTGGTATCTGTACGCAGAAAAAAAATCAGTTATCATAAAATGACGTATGTCTGCCGGCCCTGGGCTCTTAGTCTATTAGTTTTCTCATTAAATTTAACAAAGAAGATTTATTATTTATATTTTTTTTTACAAACGAACTATTCTCCGCTTTCCAAAGGTTGTTTTTATACTTGAATTTGTAAGTACAATATACAGCTGCGGTAAAAAAATAGCACCATTACGAGAACCAGATTTGGTTTAAAAATGAAGTTTTAGCCAATATTTTGAGGGACATTTTCAATATGGCAAAAGCTTATATTAAGTCCAAAAATTCACATTTAAAAAAGAATTCCAATTTTAATTCATCAACTTATAAAAAAAATGATATATTTTCGAAAAACTCAAATAAATAAGCAGTAAAAAAATAGCACCATTGCTTCATCAAACAACTTAAAACTAAAACATCATACAAATAAAAAATCTTTTCCTATGATTTAATTCTTTAGGGGTAGTCCAGCTAAAATAGTATTTCGCTGAATAGCCTTTGTTGGCTATTACGGCCTTACAACGTCTGGTCATTCAATTTATCAAATTTTGGCATCTTTCTACCGGAATATTCTCCCAGGAGACCTTTACTGAAGCCCAGAGTTCTGTGTTACTAATCGGTTTGGTTTCAGAGACTGCATTCTTCACGTCAGCTCACAGATTTTCAATCGGATTTAGTTCAGGCGATTGGACTGGCTACTGCATCACATTAATTCAATGATCTCCAAATCATTTTTTAGCCTTCTTACTGGTGTGCTTGGAATCACTGTCCTGTTGGAAGACCCACAAAAGGGGCATTTCTTCCTCTGCATAAGGGAGCATAACGTTTTCGAGTATATTAACGTCAACGTGTTGATCCATGAAGGGTTTAATCCAATATATGGGCCCAACTCCATAGTAGGAAAAACAAGCCCGCACCATTATGCTTGAACCTCCGTGCTTAAATACTTTTTTTTGTGTATTTGGGATTATATTCCACTTTCGGAGGTCTTCTCACGTAGGAACGAGATCCTTTACCGCCAAATAATTCGATTTTACTTTCATCTGTCCATAAAACGTTGCGCCATTTCTCTACTGGTAAATTCAAATGCTGTCTTGCAAATATTAAACGCTTTTTAGCTTGATTTGCAGTTAAAAGAGGGACTTTTTTTGGACTACAAGAAGTTAAATTATGTTCCCTCAATGTATGGCGAACGGTTTCCACGCAAGCTGTAATATTCAGCTCTTTTTTTTTTAGCCCAGTTGCAAACTTAATGGGATTTGTATGGCTTTCTCGGACCAGGCGCCTGATGAGAGTTGTCGTCATAACAGGTTTTCGTCCATGAGATTCGGGTTTAGGTGTACATGTTATTGCATTTCGAATCATTTCGTTGGAACAGCCAACAAACCGTCGAATTTCTCCATACGTCTTACCTTCCGAGATCATTTTTTAAATAATTTTCCGTTTTTCGTTGGTACAATGTTTCCACGACCCATTTTCCTTGAAAAACTGTAAGTTTTGTGTTTTAAATGAAGATGCCAATTAAATATAAGCAAATTCTAACACTTAACCGCTTTACCTTGAAATATGCACAAGAAAAAATATTTGTTTGTAACGAAAACTGCGATCAGTGCTATTATTTTTACCGCACAAAAAATGTGATTTTCGCCAATATGGCCTCGTAAGAAAACAACCGTTACTATTTTAACGCCAGATGTATACAATAGAGAGAGGTTTGAACTATCTCAAACAATCAAATAATAGTAGAGGCTGTAAATATTTTTCTATTCACTCATTTAAAAAAGCTAAAATGAAGCTTGTGCCAGTGGTGCTATTTTTTTTACCGGCACTGTAAGGCAAGTTATGCATTTATTAAAAAAAAAGTTTTGAGATAACAATAAAGCAGGTCATTACGATGATAGCGAAGACAAAAAAACTTGGTCTAAAAACTCTGCCAATCTGTACGTTAGTATTATTGGAATTTGTAATTTAACTCACTATGTATTTTTTCACTTTGTAAATTATTGTATTCTTAGTATTCATATAATTTTATTGTTTACTCCAATAAACTTTTGATCAAATAAATTTAAAAAAAGTTTTTAGGTTACTGGCCCAGAAACGTTTCATAATATTTTATTGAACTAAGGTTTGGTCAATTGTTTGTATTAAAATGTCTGAAGGATCATCCATAAATTCTAAGACTGTTATTCCGCTGTTCGATGGAACCAATTTTAATAATTGGCGTTTTCGTATCGAAATTACCCGCGATGAGAAAGTCTTGGGAAAATATATCGAAAAGGATCTTCAGGAGCTAGTTGAAGTTGCGAATACTGAAACAGAAAAGATGAAAATTTGTCAAGAAGAAAAGATATGCAAGAATATTATTGTTCAAAGCGTGCATGATAGCCAGTTGAAAAACATCAAAGGAAAATCTACAGCAAAGCATATGGTTGATGGACTTTCTAATATATTTGAACGAAAAACTATTGCAGGTAAGTCACGACTTGAGAGCATCAGGAAAGGAGATGGAGGACATCGATATCGCAATTTCGTTAATGCTTAATTTGCCAAAATCATACGACAGTTTAGTAATTGCTATAGAGACGATATAACAGACAAAGTTCACACTAGATTTTGTCAAGTGTCGTCTATTGGACGAGTATAACAAACGTAGATCAGGTACTTCCATTGGTAGGGCTACATCCGTTGCAATGAATGCAAATGTTGACTTGTTATGGTTGTGGTCAAGCAGGCCATATTAAATATCAATGCAACAAGAGGACAAAAAAGAAAGGCAAACGAAATTTCTTCAAGAAAGAAGGATCAGTTAAAGGCAGCGCAAATGCAACATCATCAATTGAAGCTGTTGTTTCTCTGAGTGCGATCAGTAAATGTGTATCGGAATTAGATGCTATGAACCAAGCAGAAACAGTGTTTAATACAGCAGTCAAGATAAGTTGAAATCAAATAAGCGCATCTATTAAGTTTATCCTGGATTCAGGTGCTACAGAGCATATGGCAAACAAAGAATCGTTTTTCCAGAAATTAGTTGACATTGAAGAAATAGAAATTTCAGTTGCTAAAAAGAATGCGAATCTTGTGGCTAAGCAACGCGGAGACATTCTGGTAAAAACTCTTCATACATGAAATTGTGAAACAAAAACAATCAGAGACGTGTTATAGATTAGATTAGATTGATTTTATTTCAACATAAGTTTGAACAATAATTTGGTTAATAGAATCAATATGTTGAATGGCATTGCCGTCTGCCTGATTGACAACTAAAGTTATAGCTTTATATAAATTAAAGGTAGTTTTAAATTCAAACGCTTCATTTAATATTTGATTTCTATATTTTAATGCTGTTTTGCAATATGCATATAACTTTGTGACATCCGTTTCCTTTAGAAGGCTTAAGATTTCATTATTTGAAAGAAAGTCACTGCCTAGGGTATGTCTTCTTGTTTCTCTCAGTACCGCACATCGTCCGACAAAATGAAAAACATTCTCGTGCTCTTTCAAATTGCACAGGTTGCATAAAATCGGTAAGTCCTCGCGGTGGGGAATGTAGCTCAGATTAAGGAGTTCTCCTCTTAACCGGAACATGCATAAAATTTGTTCGGTAGTGTAGTTGTCGTGGAAGCAGTTTCTTTCCCAGAGATCGTAATCTAGTCTACTGTAGATCGCACGGTGCAGTGAACTTTTGGCTTGCTCCGTATATTGTTCTCTTGAGGCTTAATCAGATGAGCTATTAAGCGGTATAAGGTTGGTTTCCATGAGGCGAGGGTACTATAGTTCAGGTCAACATTCACCTGCTCGGCTAGTTCTATCCAGTCTTTAAACCATCCACTTCGGGATTGGATTGTTTGAAGAACTACTTTCTTTGGAAGATGATAACTTGGCATATCAAGAACTTTTAGGATGTAATCGACCTGCAGCTTGAGTGTTTTGATGAATAAAGGCGATAAACCCGTTTCCAGCATGATCATGTAATTTGGCGAACTCGAAGGAAGGTGGAAAATCCGTTTTATGTAATATCTGAGCAGTTTTTCCATTTGTTCATTTTCCGACCTTCCCACGTCGCATAAAACATAACTGATTCCGATACAGCTTCGAAGACTCTGAATTTACTGGTATGTGTAATTTCCTTATTATTAAAGCATTGCTTCCATCCTAGGTTTATAGCGGTTTTCGCCTTATCAAGTTTGTCAGTGAGATGTTTTTCCATGCTCAAGTTTTTAGTAAAGCAGACTCCTAGATATTTGTACACTTTCACTAACTCTATTCTTTCACCATTATAGTGCCATTGCTCGTTTGCACACGATCTTCCTCCATTCTTAAAAACCATCACTTTGGATTTATTTAAATTTACCACTAGGTTCCACCTTTTACAATAATCAGCAAGTTTATTTATCATTAGCTGTAGGGACTACGGTGTATGCGCGTGCAGAACAATGTCGTCAGCGAATAGAAGAGCTTTAATGTTAATGCCTGCGTACTCAATTCCTGCGGGTAATGCTTCGGCTATATCTTCAATGAAGAGTGCAAACAAGCTTGGACTGAGTGCACAGCCCTGTCTAACTCCCGATTTCCCGATAGAAGCGAGTCAGCAATCGAGCGAAGTACAAAAATGTGATCGACGGTGAAGTATCCCGATCTGAAGCCAGTTTGGAACTCACTGAGCAGGTTATTAGAATTTATCCATTCATTTAAACACTTGAGCAAGATCGATGTAAATATTTTATATGACGAGTTCAAAAATGAGATTCCTCTGTAGTTTTCCGGATCTTCCGTGATTCCCTTCTTGTGGATTGGGAAAATCAAGTCATCGCTGAACTGGTTTGTAATGGTTCCCTCCTCAAAGATCTGGTTGAATACTGCAGTCAGAGTTACAACTAGAGAACCTGTATCATATCTGTAGAATTCTGCGGGTATACCATCTGAGCCCGCAGCCTTTCCATCCTTTTGGTTATCGAAATGAACACTTGGGGTTTTGTAATTGGTGCATATAATATATTACTTTTGAAGCCAGGCTTGGCAATCTGATTCAGAATATGTTAAAGGTTTAAAATGCAATTTGTTGTCAATTCGCAGTTTGACTAAGCGTTGGTGTCACGTAGTTTTTGATGGATATTCCGCACATGTTTCTCTAGATGGTCAAAAGGTTTTTATAGCACGAAGTTCTGGAAGACTTTATGAGGTTGAATTTCACATTGATAGATGCACATTTTCTGGATTCACTGGAGAACAAAATCTTAGGATATCTAAAATTTGTTCGCACTTTAGATTGGGCCATTTGAATATTGGCGACATGAAGAAAATGGTTAATGGTCTGCAACAGTTAGTGGTCAACGTCGATGCTACATTTTGTGAATCATGTGTACTTGGAAAACAGGGGTGATTACCTTTTCTACAAAAGAAGCAAGTGCGATTGAATCGCAGTTGATTCAAAGTGACGTTTGCGGACCAATGCCTGTTCCTTCACACGATGGATCCAATACTTCGTTACATTTACAGATGATTTTTCAAGAGTTACAACAGTTTATTGTATTGAACGAAAAAGCGATGTTTTCGAAAAACTTAAGCAGTCCTTGCGAGTGCCGAAACATTACATGGCGGATTAGAAAGCTTAAGGCAGATAATGGCGGTGAGTATATTTCAAATAATTTCAAACAGTTCTGCAATGTAAAGGGCATTCAGTTGATTCATACTGTCCCCTATAATCCTGAATTAAACTCGGTAGCAGAGCGGCTAGGAAAATCTTGAATGCAAGCGATCTAGATAAGAAATTTTGGTCAGAAGCAATTTTAACAGCAAATTACATAAAAAACTGCAGTCCAACTATTGGGATATGCCCCGAATGGTTATAGATTGTAGGATGTTGAAAATAATACATTGGCAGGAATGTGATATTCAACGAAAGCTTTATATTAAATCGACACAAAACCATCGACACATCAGTTTCAGAGGCGGAAGGGAATGTGTTGCCCACAAACAAAATTGATACTGAAATGACAGAAACATCATTTGACCACGGTACTGATTTGGAATGTATCGGTGACAACTATAAAATAAACCACGATGTCGAAACGGATGATGACAATATAAATACAGATGACATCAACATCGAACAAATGGATTTGCAACGTGGGACAAGAAACAGACAGCCACCTGAGCGATACGGAGAGTGGTAGATGAACGCACACTTTGCATTATCGGCTCAGCAATTTGCAAATAATGATCCACTTACAATTACTGAAGCAAAACAGCGAAGTGACTGGCGAGAATGGGAAAAGGCAATGCAAGAGGATACTCATTACTAATCAAAAATGGATTTAAACGTCGTGCATCAGAACAATGTTTGTACAAAAAGGATGAAACCAGTGTCAAATGCTTCGTTTTATTATATGTGGACGATTTACTTATTGTATGCAGCGATATGCGAAAAATAAATATTATCAAGGATTTGCTAGAAGTGAGTTTGAAATGACTGACGTCGGATAGGTAAATATGTTTTTGGGAATGCACATCAAACAAAACGTTGAAGAAAGTAAAATCATGATTAATCAATTACAATATTTAAAAAATGTTCTTAAAAAGTTTGGGATGAATGACTGCAAAGGCGTAGGAACTCCAATAGAATTTGGGTTAAATCTCGAAAAGGGAAATCCAAATAAATTGCCTGATGTGCCATTTCGGGGGTTAATTGGATGTTTGACGTACGCAACACTTACAACACGACCAGATCTATGTGCAGCAACAAACTATTTCAGTCGTTTTCAAAGTTGTTTTACTACTGATCACTTTGTTCACGCGAAAAGAATTTTACGATACATAAAATCTACTCTGGATCTAAAAATGGTTTTCACACGAGATAAAACGGCGGATTTATTAATTGGTTTCACTGATGCAGACTGGGCTGGGGACAAAAACGATCGAAAGTCAATTTCCGGATACGTTTTCAAAGTCTTCAACGACACCGTTAGATGGGCATCTAGAAAGCAAGCTACTATTAGCCTATCTTCAACAGAAGCAGAATATATTGCGCTAGGGCAAGGCATCTGCGAGGCAAAATGGATGAGAAGTTTAATTAATGAAATGGGTTTTGATTTAAACTCACCAACAATTATTTACGAGGATAACCAGTCATTTATTAAAGTGGCAGAAGAGCCACGTGAACACAAAAGGATGAAACATATAGACGTTAAATGTACATTTATTCGCGAATCAATAGCAAATCAAAAAATTAAATTAGTCTACAAAGCAAGTAGTGATCAGTTGGCAGATATAATGACAAAAGGAATAAGTCGAATTTCATTCGAGAAACATCGCAATAATTTAAGTTTAAAAATTTAGTTTACTTGACTTTATTTTTAATTAGTGCGGATTGTTTTTGTTATGGTGATTAAATTAAGAGGCGGTATTGGAATATGTAATTTAACTCACTATGTATTTTTTCACTTTGTATGTTATTGTAGTCTTAGAATTCATATAATTTTATTGTTTACTGAAAAACTAAAATTATTTTTAGTCTTAATAAACTTTTGATCAAATAAACTTAAAAAAGTTTTTAAGTATAGTCACTTACAGTACGGGTGGGCCGAAAATGGTTCTAACGATTTTGATTTAAAAAATCAGAGTATTTGTTCGGTATGAACTATTAAATGGTTTCTAATATCTGGAAAATGGTTTAGGCGATTCTTTCGAAATTTTACACATAAGAAATAGGTTTAGGTACCTCAATTTATGATGCATACCAATATTTTTAATTAATATTTTTTTGTATTTTTTAAAACTTTTTTTTAATAATTTAATGTCGATTTCGTTTCAATAGATAGGATTCGCTACTAAAACCAATAC
This sequence comes from Philhelius pedissequus, assembly GCA_910595825.1. Classification (NCBI taxonomy): domain Eukaryota; kingdom Metazoa; phylum Arthropoda; class Insecta; order Diptera; family Syrphidae; genus Philhelius; species Philhelius pedissequus. The sequence goes on along the minus strand of OU343161.1, from coordinate 197,829,752 downwards.
TTTTTTGCTTTGAAACGAACGATTACGGACCGAATCTCTTTTTGGGATTGTGTGTGTTGCTTGGCAGCTCTAAAAAAAACAAGTCCTCACTTCGTTAATACATCATTATTTCGTTTTTACCAACTCCTGTAGCTGGCACATGAAAAGTTGGGAACCACCCAATTTTGTTTTATGTACTTTCATGCATTTATCAACTGACGCGTAGGCATGAGCTTACACTTGGAAGTTAGTTTTTACTTTCGCAAAAGTAGCCACTGGCGCTGGGGAATCCTTGCAGATGTAAGTTCTGTTAATAGGTTAATTTTAAAGTTCTCAGCAAACTATTTAGTTCTAACATATGCCATACTCGCACCCTTACGCAGAAATGCATGTTATATGGCATAAATTCACCGGCGCCTGTAACCGTGAAAATAAAAAAATCGCGATTTGCTTTCATGGAAGTAGTCACCGGTGATGGTGAATTCAGACTTGTAAGCCCTGCGTAAATTACAGAAAAGGAACACGTCTAATGTCGAATTTCTTTCATCGAAATCTTCGGAATTTGTCATGCTGGGGGCCTGTTAGCGTGGAGGTTAAAGTGTCGGGTATGTAAAGGTTTAAAGTAAGACCGCACTAATGCGACACTTTCCGACACTATGCATAATTCTTTTTCAAGCCACACTTCAACGGCAGCCTTTTTCGTCTTCACTATCATCGTAATGTCATGTTTGATTATTATCTCAACATTTTTTTTTTCAAAGAATGCAAAACTTGTCCTATATTTTTCTATCTATAATCGCAGGTAAAAAACGAAAGTGAAGAATAGTTCGTTTGTAGAAATAATAAATCTACTTTGTTAAATTTAATAAGAAAACTTATCCTGGTTAAATAAACGACAAAAAAATGAAAAATCCCTTTTCTTACAATTATTTTTTTCTTAATTTTTCATTTCATTTGAGAGATATTGCATGAAAAGACTTTTGCATCGGGTGCCCGGGCAACGCCGGGTAATAAAATAAATAATAGTAAAAATAGTAATAAATAAAATAATATTCAAAAATCAAAATCACTTTCACAACTCGATAACATTTTAATATACAATTTTTTTTTGTAACTAATATTTTCTGAAAAAAAAAACAATACAAACGTTGAACTGAAGCTTAAACGGCAGAATAATTTCGGTTAACTTAAACTACAAATTGAGTTCAATTTTCAAGGTGAAACTGTGAAACCGAATATATTGTTGATCTGAAGTTTAAACCAAAAGTGGAGTTTAAACTTGCACTGTGAAATTGGGGAATAAAGTTTTTTTTTATTTAATCTGAAGTGCAATTCACTAGTTAAAAAGAATAGAATGGTAGGAAAGAATTTTTGCTGGTGTTTATTTTTGCATTATACAAAATTGTTTACTTTGCTTTATTGAAAAAAATATAAGAGGGAAACAGGTCACTCTGTATGTCTTAACCTCTACCTGTACTGCACTTTTTCAGTGTTTTAATTCTAGTTGAAAATGGAGACAAAAGAACACTGCTCAGAGTGCGACACGACCAACAATTTTAAAGAAAAGTGAAGGTACCTGACTGATTATTCTAGATGGATTTCGAATATATTTAACACTGTTTTTGGTTGCCTTAGAAAAAACACCAGGCAATTGTTAAGGTATTTAAAGTTTCAGATGTTTCGAACGCACGGATCATTATAGCTGGTTGGAAGGTACTTTCCCGCTAATTGTTTTTAATCATCTGTTACTTTAGCATTTTTTCTGATATACATAAATTGCGATTTCAGAAGTGAATTTTCCTTTGTAATATAAAACACTACTGCAACAAAAACTATAAGTAGGAATTGCGTACTACAAAAGAACTGATAGAAAAGAAATAAAGTTATTTAGTAACGTAGTTTATATTAAGTGTTTGAAATTGCACAAAATAGAACAATGCTCACAGCACGATATACATAGAGCGAAAAGTTACATTCACACTAGCTAAACACAATTGAGGATCCTTTTCGCAAAACTGAACAAGCTCCAAAAATCGAAAAATTACATATGGGTATCGAAATTTTTTGTATCTCAAGGCGCATCGACTGAACAAAAAAAAATCATAAAAGTGAACAAGTTCCATGAAAAAAAACTTTAAGATCTAAGAGGTTTCGCAAAACTCAACAGAGTCCTTAGAGTTTTCGCAAAAGTTAACAAAAATTAATTTGGTTGGTAGGTATTTTTTACATAGTTGACTGGTTAATTTCTAGTTAAAAAATTAACGGTTTGCCTTTTTTCTGATTCGTGCGCTTCACAAAACAGGAACACCAAGACTGCATAATGTATTTTCTTTGGAAAAAAAACAACAATTTTTTCACACATAATAAAGCATTATTTTCCCATAAGAGGACATAGTTGTATGCCATCGGATCGGGTATTTGGACGCATAGAAAACTTAAAATTAGAAATGAAAATATTGTTTATTGTTGTCTATAAAACAAAAAGCTAGTTTCCAAAGCGAAGCTGTCTTTTAAAATAGGTTCCTCTAGAGTTATCACTTACAATATAAAGAGGACAACAAAAAAGTAGTGAGTAACACTTATAAGTAAGTGGACTAACTTTTTTCATCAAAAAAGGCTTTTAATCATTCCTTCTGTGTACGATGAATTCTGCCATCTCGATATGTTCCAAAGGTGAATAATGTGTCAGAAAACAAATTACAAAGATGTAAAGAAACTTATGAAGGTATTTCGTCATACCGGATGGTGCCCATTAATTTTATTGCTATATTCCTTCTGGATTCGCTGGTGACTCCATAGAAAATCAGGAAAACTTTAACAATGAAGAAGAAAACTGCGCATAATAATAAAACATCTATTTTTTAAAAAAATCTATTATTTAAGTATTTTTTTTTTTGTAAAAAGTAATTAATAAAGCTTTTTCAAAATTCAACAAGTGTGTACTTGTTTCATTTTGAGAAAACTGTTGTTTTTTGGGACCCAATATTTGGTAAATTCGATTCTTCAATATTATGACAAAGCTAGCTATAAGTGGAAAGGCGTTTTTACATTTTCAGTCATTTCTTTATTTTTTGATTCACACACAAAAAACCTTTCTGAAAAAATTGTAAAATGGACTTGTTGAGTTTTGCAAAAACGGTCCTCAATTTCGAAGCCATTCCAAAATGTGGAGTATCAAATTTCATACAACTGTCTAATTTGTGTTTTAAAAACTATTTGCATATTTTACTTTCATCGAAAACGATGAATTTTAAATTATTATCAAACACTTAAATTTGATAGAATTTGTTGGACCTAGCACGCTTATGAATTAACACATCCAATTGTGCTAGAAGAACTTCAACTTAAGTTAGATTAGGTTAGGTAGTTGGGCTGACAGTTGATCAAAATATATAAATCCATTGTTGCAACTTATAGGCCCGTTTGCTGATACAGAACTGCAGCATTTATGTTTGACATAAGTTCTTTTGTGACAGCTTACGGAGAAGAAAAGTAGTCCACAAACGTTTTAAGTTGAACATAAATGGTTATGATTCGTAACATCAAATGGGCCTTACTTGTATGTATAACCTATGAGCTCTATGGATAATCATGATCGAGCCATTTAAAGGATTTAATGGAGCTTAACCGGCTTTTGCTTGGCAGATTTGATAGCACTTTTAAATCGTTGATGAAATAGCTGGCCAAGAATTTTTTCTTACCTATATGGCAAAATGCTGTACAATGATGACACAGGAAGTGAGAGGTATCCTCGTGTTCCTCTTCGGCATTGCAACCATTTTATTTTTATGATAGCCCAGCAGGTTGTATCTACGCTACACTTGTGGTACTCTTACAAGAGTTCAAATTGAATTCTTGTGTAAGTGATTATCTTTTTTATTCTTTTCTTATCAAAATTGGGTCATAGTTTCCTAGTTGTGGCATAGGTGTCGAATGAGTTCCACCTTTCGTTGGTTTTTAAAAGAATCTTCTTTTCAATGTTATGTTAGGTATGGTCTAGTGTTGAACCCTTTCTCGTCAGCTCTCTTGTTGCTCAGTACGAGTACATCACTATGACCCGGGAAACCTAGATTTCAAATTAAATAAAATGAATTTGCTGATGTTACACCTCACAGAGAATCGGGGGCTAGTCACTCTCAATCATTTCTGAGTCCGTGGTATTAGTCGGTAATACAAACTTCCAAACAGCTAGGTTTAATGGCAAATTCATAGTTTACCAATTTTTTACTTATAGATAATAGATTATAGATAAAAAATTCTAACAATCAAACATGACATTACGATCATAGAGAAGCCTAAAAAAGTGATCGACAAAAAATGTCTGTCAGTCTGTGTCAGTCTATCCGTCTGTATGTATTTTATGTTTAGGCTTAAATATAACGGTGCCTGCAATATAACCGTTAAGCAAAGGCTTATTTTTCTCGAAAATAGCTCCAACGATCTTGATAAAATTTTTTGTAAATTTTCTTGTTCGTACGAGCTATAATTTAATCAGAGCCAAATTTTTGGGAAAAGTATTAACGGTAAACGTTTTTTAAAATTATTAGGTATTTAATTATTTTAATCAAATTTAAATTTAAATTTTATAATCACATGTATGTATATTAATAAACTCTTAAAAACTTCATACGGAAATTTAAAAAAAAAAAACATTTTTTTTTCAATAAATCAAAAATAAAAACAGGATTTCATCAAAATCCATTCTACAATTTCCGAGATACTTTTTTATAAAATGTTCATAAATCCGTGGCATCTAATGGTATTCTTGTTTTTTTTTCGAAAAACCGTTAAGGTGATTGGTGTTTGCAGTTTTTACTTTCGAGAAATATTTGGTTCATATATAATATAAATTAAAAAAACATAAATTTTTATCTTCATACAAAGAAAATTATGTGTTAATATTCAGTGAGATAACCTTTATTTTTAATCACAGCGACACACCAACATTTCATAGATAAAACATGACTCAAATCGTTCAACAGGTACCGAATACCAGCCTAGCTAAGCTATCTGCCAAAGTTTTCCAACTTTGAACTAGCGGATCTATTAAGTGCTTTATCCACATCATTCCACAAGTTTTCAATAGGATCGAGATCTGGGATGAATATCCATTGCTTCACAGACCTAGGGGTCTTACCTTGGGTCGTTGGCCTGTTGAAATGTCCACTTTAAGGACATTTCTTCATCAGCACAAATTATCATTGTATTCCTCAGGATTTCTTTGAATTATATCTGATCCATAATACCTCCTAAAATCGGTCTCACACCATACCAGGAAAACATCCCCCAAAAAGAATGCTACCTCTGGCTTGCTTAACACTTTTGATGGTATGCTTTGGATAATATTCCTGATTTTTTTCCGGGTGGCACATATTTTTTGCCATGCGATCCAAAGCGATTAAACTTAACTTATACGTCCACAAGATATTTTTCAACCAATTTTGATCTTTTAAAATATGATCATTTGCTAACTTCAACCGACGCGTTTGAAGACGCTTCTCTATTGCTTGTTTAATTTTTAGAGCAGTCCTGAAGGTATCTGGCTTGCTCATAAGGGCGATGGCAAATCAGTTTGGTTCTTGCGTATTATGTTTTGTAGATAGATCACGACCAAAAAAGCCGAATGAGAACATATTATATTTTATATAAAGTATTCTCAAACATCTATATAATAATAACTTGGTCAAATTACTAATCATTAAGTATATTGTTTTGGATACTTCCTGCTTCTTGACAATGAACAGCATTAACAACCTTCTTTCGCGAATATGTTAAATTTCGATTTATTAATTAATTCATTTTTTATTAATTAATGCATTTTTAAAATTGAGAACTCGTACCATAAATGCCGCTGTGGATTTTTGCCACGACCCATACTACATAAACAATTAAAATTTTACAAATTCGATTAAAAAACTAATACAAAACTGTAAGCTTTCTCCCTTACCTTTAAAATGATTAAAATATTTACCAAAATATGTGCTATTTAAATTGTCTTCACTTGAATGCACTTTGCTTACCTTCTGACTCACATTTGACTTTATTATTTAACATGCTGAGTCCAAAGCCCAAGAGCCCAGAGTTGGTATCTTGTGATACCACATGAATCCTGAGATAATCTGACTGTTCGTTGAATCATTTAGAGCTGCTAATGAAGCGTAAGAGACTGTAGATATCTATTTTGTTTAGATCGCTGACATCATTGAAGAAAAAGTCTCCAAGGTGGAGCTTACGTCTCTGAGAAAGAGAAGGGCATGTACATAGAAGATGAGGAATAGATTCCACCTATTCTTCGTCCGTGCAGATTCTGCAAAAATTGTTTGAATAAGCCCCAAGTTTCGTTGCGTGCTTGCCTTTAAGGCAGTGTCCGGTTATTACAACAATTACGGAGCTGATGTGCAATCTGCTTAGGGATATGAGCGTTTTAGACATATGTACATCGGTAGTATTTGTGAAATATGTAATTATAGATTAATAAGTGTATTCATACAACGGCGGAAACCCCGTTTAAACCTCAGAAAACAGATAATTTATTTGAAATTATCTGGTTTCTGAGGCTTATACCGGTTTTCCACCGTTTCATGAATACCATCACTATTATTTGAAAATCCCGTTACCTAGGTTATGCCAATTGGCTGTTTTTGTTATTTTTTTTACCAATAAGTTTTGAAAAGTCATTCTGCGGTATCTCTTAATCATAACTATGTATAATATTTGCAAAGATCTTTTAATTAACTTTTTTTTTTATATTTGTTATTAGGACGATTTAGAAGAGGTAAGTGATGACAATGTGGCTCAAGCAACCCAACAACAACACCAACAACAACAACATCAGCAGCAGCAACAACAACAACAACAGCAACAACAACAACAACAGCAGCAACAACAACAACAACATCAGCAGCAACATCAACAGCAGCAACAACAACAACCACAACAACATCAACATCAGCAACAAAACCAGCAGCAACAGCAGCACCAACAACAATTAGTACAGCAACACCAGATTATTCAACATCCACATCAGCAAATAATGCAGTTGCATCTGCCCGTAGTGTCAACTCATGACCTTGGCGGTCAAACAATAACAATAACACAGGCCAATGATCCCAATCAAACGACCACTCTTAAAGCGTTAGGAAGCCATGATGCCACCGTTCTTAATTTACCAACAAGTCTCGGGAATTTCGTGTCCATCGGTTCGGGACAGTATGTCCAAGCGAACATAGGAGACATAATGGGACATATTAAAATTGAAAAGTAAAAATAATAGGCAGTTACTTTATTTTTAATGCCGAGGGTATCTTGCCAAGAGTATCTGTTTTATTTGTGTGCATATACATATATATAGGTTAATATTTAATATAAGTTTTAGTTATTCGCTACTTTTTAGTCCAGTAAGAAACCAGTTTGTTTTCACAATTTATCCATTTTTACCATTTTATTTAATTCTTATAAGTTAAAAACTTTCAACTTACACATTTTTCACGATAATATCCAAATTCGATAGTTTATGACTGGTACGACGTAAGTGCGTATTTGATGTATTTATAACTTTGAGCCTTTAAAAGTCTTCTGAGCAATACGAAATATAATTCCGATATTTCAGGAGCAATTCTCAAATTCACTATCAATACTTGCAAATAAATACATTGTAACTTTTCGTCAAATTAAAGGAGGCAGTATTTTTAAATCCGTGAACTTATTGGTCTCTAATAAGCCAGCTAACAAAAAATCTTCCTCAAAGTTGACATTGACGATTAGACAAAGAAAACAAAACTAATTGATTTGTGTTGAACGTTCCTTTTAGCATATTGCGAATTCAAAGGAAATTTCAACAACAAAATCAACAAAAATCAAAACTTCACGACGTCATTATATTATTATCCTAATTTCTGTAAATAATAAATATATTTACATTAGATATAAGATCAGAATTAAAAACAAAATATTAGATCTCTATGTATTTGTGTACCTAAAGCACTGAACGATTTTTATTTTGTTTGTCATTAAATTCGCATGAAACTAGTCTTTTCATTATGTTTTTTGTTGTTTTGAACTCCATTATAGCACAATTCTTTTATTTTTTTTATTGGAAACATCCTGGAAATTGATCAAATTTTTAAAATTAAGCTCATTTCATTATGTTATTAAGTTTAAAATACATACATACATAAATGTATATAATACATTACATACATACCTACAAAAAATCCTGACATCAAACAAAAATATCAGTATATCATTGTAATTTAATAACACTTCTAGTTTTATTTCGGTCTCAATTAAATTATGAATTGGCTTAAACTAATTTTCTGTCTGTAAAAACTAATTTTTAAGGTAACATACATATATATTTCTGAATCGAATTATAAGTGTAATATTTAAGTAAGTTCTAAGTCTATTTTTTGTAATAAACTGTCATTATGTGTAAAATATTATGAACATTGTAATAAAATGAACGTTGCTCCAGTGCGAATTTATTTTATTGGTAATGTTTCTAAAACAAATAAATTTAATGAATATAGTAAAAAAAAATGTGTATTGTGATTTTTATTAATTAATATCTAAAACGACTTTGATGTATATGGTGTTTTCCTGAGATTAGTTCATAGTTTGATAAAAAAAATTAAACTTCAAACATTTTTTTCGTCGAGGGTCTGTATACTAGATAAAGTTGTGTTGCGTTTTTTTTCACACTCACTGGTTATATATACATAACTAATCTTATTTAGATAAGACCTTACCTACGAATTTGGCTGTCTTTTGGTCTATTTAGTAACGATTTGGCCACAAAATGTAAGTTACAATTAATTAGAAGTCTATGCAGGGTAATTCGCATAAAGAAAACTAACAGACAACCCAATTCTAAATGATAATTTCACAGGAAATATTTTCCTTTTCCCCACTCTTTATAAAACAAAAAACTCCCGAGGTATGTTTCCCTCTTCGAATAATGAAAAATATATTCGGGGGAAAAAGTAGGAATTCTAATGTCGTTTTTATTTTAAAATCCGGAAGCCTTCCGAATCTTTGTTCTGAAAGTCTTCACTACTGGGGAAAAATGACAGCTCAGATTCTAAAAAAAAGACAATTTTGTTTCTGGATTAGAAATCAAAACCAGAAGCACTCACATATTTATATACTTGAACTTCAAACTCGACTGTTGTCATTTTTTATACGAATCTCTAATGTAGTTTTCGATTGGCCGTTCGGAATTACTCTTATAGCGAGTTTCATTCAATAAAAGATTGTCTCTTTCTGTGAAAAGATTGGACCTATTTGAATTTCCAGATAGTGAGTTTCATTCAAATTTCAAAGATCTCTCAAAATCGAGATTTGATCTTTTCAATTAAACTTTTCCAGATTTAATTGTTGTGTTGGTGAATAACCATGGTCCATTATTTATTTATTTTATGAATTTCTTTAGCACTAATTCACAACAAATTAATAACAAAATATTTAACTTTTGACCGTTGACAGAAAAGCCTTTTTACATGTATGTATGTGTGCATTCAGATCAAATCTGCCAACCCATCAGAGATCCAATCTTTCGTGTTAAGATTTGATCTAGATTTGCTCTTTTTGTTGGAATGAAACTCCCAAAATTCAAAAAGATGAAATCTTTTGTCAGAAAGAGCAGATCTATTATTTGGTAACACAAATCAATTTACTTTTGATTTAGATCTGTCAAAAAACTGATTTTGACAACTTTTGCCTTCGATTGGCTAAATAAATTGGTTTATTTTTGATTTTAAATCAATTTTGCAGATCTGGATTTTTCGGCAGATCTACCCCTCTTTTACTATTGCCACTATGCATTATAATTGACAGCCATCAGTTTGACAAAACAGATGATACCGATAGCTGGTTCACAGACTCAAATATACACCAATACTATAGCAAATAAAAATCAATCTGAAAACGTATTCGATTCGTTACGAAAAAAAATCAAAATATAGATCAACATATAAATGTACCAAACGAAAACCCCATAAGGGAGCTTTCATAGATGCATGGTTGCGAAAGTCTGATAAATGCATAGCATTCATAAATGGAAATGAGGAATGTCACAGTTTCATAAACGTAAAACGCAAATATTTGCAGCGCAAATGCTCAATATAAAATTTCACATGCATTCCGATTTTTTTCTTAAAGAAAGAGACAGTATAATGTAAACGGAAGGTGTACAACTTCCCTTACTGTTCACATCTGTCCAAATTTCCCCTAGAAAATTCAAAGTTGAACTAAAAATTAAAAATACACATCAGAATTGTTGAATTCATAAATACATATTATGGGTATTCACGATCCGGTGTATCTGGTCTTGTATCATTGTAAAAGTGTAGCATTTTTTTGCACTACAACAACAAAATATACTGAATGTCAAAATCTTACACTTTTACGCTTTTACAATACCCGAAGCCTATTGTAACAGAAAAATACAAGGGTGTATTTTTTTAACACAAACTTAAGCTTTCTTCAGTACAAATGTGAAACAGACTTTGACATTTGCTTCAGTGTTGCTACAGATTAGTAAAGGTGTGTTCAGTCAGTTGTAAAAAAATAAAATTTTACACTTTTACAAGACTTGATACACCAGATCGTGAATACCCCTATTAAAATGCATGCGCAAATAGTTTTTCTGACGTTAATATGATCGCAACTGATCGCATGTAAACAAAGCAACCATGTATTTATGAAAGCAACCACAATTAAAATAGTGAAATAAGTTGGTCTGTCTTTAATTTTCTGTATCATCTATTCATTTTCCTGTAGACCAGAAACAATTGTAATGCGTATTTTTAATTTTGAGTTCAACTTTGAATTTTCTCGGTGAAATTTTGACAGATGTGAACAGTAAAGGAAGGTGTACCACCCCTTACATCATACTGTCTCTTTCCTTAAGAAAAAAATCGGAATGCATGTGAAATTTTATATTTGCGTTTTACATTTATGAAACTCTGACATTCATCATTTGCATTTATGAATGCTATGCATTCGTCGGACTTTCGCAATCATGCATTTATGAAAGCACCCTGTATCTGATTAATTTTTTTCCTTCTCGACTCACATGACATTTCGTGTGCTCAGCAATTTTCTCATAATGCTCAGACGATTACGTTTAAGCACACAGAGTGCGCTCAGCACATGTTCATCAGAACGTCAAGATAATAGTAGGCTTAATCCACAGTACACATAATAAAGGTAATATATTCCCGTTTTCATTTCCGTTGAAGTTCGCGCATGTGGCAAAACTCAGAGACAATCGTGTCTTATTTGGCATGCACATATGCCTAGGCATGGACCAAACTGCTACATGCAATATCTGTTACTCCTACGTATGCGTTTCTATTGTTTTTGTTTTTGCATTTATTATTAAATTTACACAAGCCAGACCACGGGTATTATTTTCTAGGTGTCTGAATAATTCGACCGAAATCCCCTAGAAGAATATAATTCACAGTGCTTTAAAGATGTACATTTTATTTGTGTCGGTAGCCATCGACTAATATATTGCGTCTTTAAAAAAAAAAAACAATTAAAATCCAGAATAACTCTCCGATCCGGGATTCCAATCGAACAAGTTAACACTTGATTCTAGATTCTGTATTTTAATGTGAGTGTATGTGTAAAGCGGGAAAAACAAAACAATGACATGAAAATGTAGGGTTGGGCTATGTTCATCGGTGTTGGCAAATCATCGATGTTGGAAAAAAATATCGTTTCAATTTCAATTATGTGAAACATCACACCATCGATGTTAAGATTGAAAAAATCGACTTATAATAAGCTGAAATCTCGACAGAACTGCACTTAAACGGGTCTTTACGCTTCACAATTATTTATGTGAAATTGTATGAAATTCAATTGGTGGGCTATATGTAGCTCATATACACAAAAACAGACAAGAAAATTGAAGAAAAAACAGTGCTACAATTTTCAAAAAAATGAAGGTATTTTGAATTTATAGTATATTGTATTTTTAATCGATTTTTTATTGTTATTATTTTTCAAAAAATGCAATAAAAAAACATTGGCGCAAAAGTTTAGTCGATTAATAATATGTTAAATCATTTTTAGTATGATACTAGGCTAAAAAGAGGATTTTGCTAATTTTAAACAAGTTTAGTATCGTACTATTTTCTTAATATTTTAATAAAGTTAAAATCACAAAATGGCTACTTTAATTTTTTAGTATCGTATTAGATCCATATGCCACTTTGACATTTACAAACGTCAAAAAGTTATGTTCGCTTACCTTTTTGCACTATTTTATGCGTGTTCTTATTAGTTTAGCTTATTAAGAAAATAGATTAAGAAAATAGATTAACTAGTATGGTACTAGTTAATAAGTGTTTAAAATTAGGAAAATATTTGTAAAGTGCTTTAGTATTAGCAAACTGTTAAGAAGTATCATGCTAAACCCTTAACATCAAGCTGTTTAAATTTTTTGCGCCATTGATGTTAAAAAAAACGATATTTCTGATATTGATATAGTATTTTCGATGTTAACAACAATGTTTTTCAATATCGCTCATCCCTACGCAACATTGTTGTTGATATCGAATTCGCGTTTGACATTTTAGTGTGTGAGTGTGTACGTGCTTCTGATTTTGATTCTGACTTCAAATCCAGAGAAAATTTCTCTTCTATCCAGAAGATTAACCTGTCATTTGACACCAATCGAACAGTTTCAGAAGCATTGGGTAGCCACCCGGACGACCAATCGAAAAGGCGATAAGAAGATTCCACTCGGGTTCTATAAAAGCTGTTTGTCGTAGATCGGGGCGTAACTGCCCATGTGGTAATGTGGTTAATTACTGCGATGGAATTTGTGATAGGGCTGAATATCGTTCTTGTTAAAAAAAATTTAAAGATTAGGAATATTTTAGTAAAGTGCTTGTAGTACGAGTATCATACTAAAAAAAATACCATGATATCAAGAGTATATAATAATATAGATAGTTATGATGTTTATTTATTATTACACTACATATACCTATTTGTTTTTTAAACCATATCATTCATAAGGAATTTTGTTTGCTTACCTGTGATAATCCCTGTCGGTTAATTAAAAAAAAATCAATGTTATGAGTAGGTAAGGTAATCCATGTTAAGCAAAATATATATTTTACCGACGTTCAATACTATCATTTATTTACAAAATAGGTATTTATTATTTTCTCAATTCTTATATTTAATAGTTGCTTAAGGTACACATATATATTTATACTTATAAAATAATATAAACAATAATAAATAATAACATAATTTAAGAATCTTAGAAAATAAATAGTGTACGATTTATAACGGAAATGACCTTACAACTAATGAACCTGCAAAACTTTTTCAAACCATATGGTTTAACGATTTCAAAAACGTGTCTGTTTGACTAGTTTTTAATTTAAAAATAAATAATTTAAACAAATGAAAAATAAATCAAATTGTCAACAGACAAATGGAGGGAAATTCCAAGCAAAAATAAATGTTTGTATGTATGTATTATGGGTGGAGCGCATAGCGCAGAACATGGTGATTTGGAAAGACTGAATATTATGTCAGTTTGTGAGGTTTTAATTACTTAATGGATGACTGGGAAACTTATTCTTTGGCTTTGAATTTGTTTCAACTCTAAATTTGTACAAAATTTAAAATTAAAGTTTTAAAACGAGACATTTTTGATTGTGTTTTTAATGGTATCGTGGGAAGTTCGCGAAAGCATTTAAGATAGCTATGATGAAGAGGTATGACGTGTATGATGTTAAGTATGACGCTCACGCATACGAAGACAATGATATCTTTTGCCAATATAAAAGCTGTACAATTAGTTTATATATTTAAAAGGCATTTCTATATATATGTATATACTGTGTAGGTATGTGATGATGTTTTCTTTTGGTGTTTTATTATGAATATCGAAACGTTAACTCCTGGATTTTTTCGACATCACCCCAAACCTGAACAGAATTAATTTCATTTAAATCATATTCGTGCTCATAAAAGGAGATGAGATTTCTTGAATGTTCGTCTTCTACCAAATAAGTGTAGACAAAGCCGCCTGTGAAAGCGAACTCGAGGGCAAATCCAGGCCCTGAAATAGATGAAGATTTTGAGTTATCCTCGTTTGGAAATTTTGAGTAATTCAAAGCTAAGTGCACTTTCAACGGACCATCAGAAACGGGCCATTCTTTTACTTGCTCATCCATCCAGTCTCCATTCCTCTTGCTATTTTCTACAACTATGTTTTCGGGAAATATTGTTTTGAAATGATATGCAATATCTTCTGGATTTGGACTGGTTCCAATAGCAAAATTTATTGAAAATCTGGAAAGAAAAAAAAAATTGAAAAATTTTAAATTTTTTTATATTTACTGTGCGTGTTAAAAGTCATTAACGAAATTTGGCAGAAAAGTTGTATAATAATGAGTGGTGGAGGTACCTAACTGAACTTTATTTTATTTAATAATAATGAATCACACCGATTAGGAAAACTTATTAGGTATTAAAACAGGTAGATAATTATGTAGTTGTCGTAAGGTCTTTTCGATTGGGAATTCGGATAAGTTGTCCGAGTTTCATTTTTTTGTTGGCTGAATTATATGGCAATTAATAAAAAGGTCAAATAAATTACATATTACATTGCGCAGACTATATGTATGATAATAATAATAAATAATAACCCCATAAGAACAACAAATATTAGGTTCGTTCGTTGAACCTTACCGTTGAGTATTAATTTCCACTTTAAAAATAAAAAATTGCATACAACACGCGAATCTACAAGAAAACAAATGTTACAGATTAGGGATGATCATCGTTGCTAAAATAAATAAAACGATGCTTCAATCTTTAAGGAAATTCGTTAAAACCATCGATGTTTTCAATTCGATAATTATCAACATCGAAGACGTTCTTGTTCGGTGGCTTAGCTTATGTCATTTTTATTTGGCAATCCAGAAGCTTTCTGGACTCTTCTGAAAGTGTTCACTTAGAAAAAAATGACAGTTCCGATTCTGAGAAGAAGAAAATTTCGATTCTGGATTTTAAATAAGAATTGAAATCAGGCACGCATAAATTCATAAACTTGAATGTCAAACTCTACTGTTGTCATTTCTTGTACCATTTTGTGCAACATCATCTTCAAATCGTAAAACTAGCGATAAAAAAAATAGCTTTACAGTCAAAGGATGCATTTTAATAGCCCATTAAAATACATCAGTTCTCTTATCCACTCCATACATAGTATTTAGGACGACTACATAAATAAAAGTTTTGGTCTGTGGTGGCGTATGTGGAACAATTTAGTACTGAATAAAGGAATTGTTCAGCTCTGACTGTTTGTTGGCTCAGTAAAATTATAAACTGCTGGTTCGCCTTACTTCGTACCTAGACGTATTATCCGGACATTGCAACAGCGGGTTGTTTTTCAATTTAGATAAAAAAAAATAATTACGTAGGCATGATGTTTAGACAACTGATACTTTTTGGTATATGTATTAAATCTCTAATAGAACCGTTTCTACAATATTTTGAAGAATTGCTAGTGAGATACAAATTTCTCTCAAGAGGAGCCATTTTTGAGTTTGATTTTTATAATTTTAGTGCTTCGTTTAAAACAAAAATGTTGTCCACCATTACGGAAAAAATGAATTCTTACTGTGCGAATTTCTGCGCGCAATTGTGGTGCTTTATTTTATTCTCAATAATTGTTCTATTGTTTAGTATGACAAAAAAAAAATGTTTGAATTGCCATTTTTACACTTTGTTAGGAACGAATGTTATGGCGATGTTATAAGGTCATTATACTCTGTCCCAGAAAAATAGGCAGTACACGTCTTATGGGAAAGCTTTTTCAAAATCATATTTTTGCACCATACTAAATTGGAAGAACTTCTCCATGAAAAGTGTTTGCCCGTAAACATATAAAATAATAAAAAAAATATGCATTGCATATGGCGCAGACGTCCAACGTCCTACTCAGCGAACACCTGAGTCGAGTGTGAGTGTGGACTGAATTGCGTTTGCCGTGGCCTGTCCCTGGGGCTGCTGCTGCTATTTAACCCCCATTAACTTATGATGTGCTATCAGAGTTACCCGTGTCGATTTGTTAACTCGTTCGTTTTTTTTTCTTTAGGTTTCTGTTGAGGTGGTTTTGATTTGAGAGCTTTAAGAAAAGTTTGGAATGATGAGTGTTATCGTGGAGTATTTTCACTTTTTGCACTCCTTTTAATGTGTGGAAAATACGTTATAATGCAGTTACAAGATTTTAAGCTGTTTTGTTTGAAGAAGAACATTATTTGCGTAGATTTCCGAAGCGCGTGTTTAATTAATGTAAAGTGAAGTAAAAATGACATCGGTGTGTCCGACACGTCGAGCAGGTGGTTGAGCCGAAAATGTGGGAAATGGACGTTTTATCGGAACGCCTCTTAGAAAATCTTGTTATAAACCTAGATGAAGATAGCAGCAACAACAGCAAGACGAGCAGCAGTTCTTTAAAAGATGAATTTATATTTATTTTTGTTATTTAATTTATAATTAATCCTAATGAATAAATGTTTTATTTTTTCTTGTTTTTTATTTAAAAGGGATTTGGCCTACGGGCACCTTTTATCTTACATCATGTGGAATAAGATAATTTTTTTATAAGCAAAACGATTAAATATATAATCCTATCTAAAAATGGGCGGTAACCCTACATACTATTCTTTCATATCAGATTCCATTGAAAATACCCACTACGAAAACCCTGTGAGAGTTTTCTGGGTTGACAGATTTGTGCAATTCACTGTAGCGAGAATGAGAGGCAAACATCATATTTGGCGTGTACTATTTTTCTGGGACAGAGGATAGTTACAGTAAGTCCCCTTTCACACAAGGAAACTGAGTTGCCGGCAACTGGGAGTTTGTAGGCGAGAAGGACAAGAAGTAAGGGGGATGAAAAAAATCTCCCCGGTCAACGATTTGAAGAGATTTTTTTGACGTTTTGCTTTGAATTCCAACTAGCCCAACAAAATCTTCCCAATTTCCACTTCAGTTTCTTGGTGCCAGTTTCTTCGTGTGAAAGCTATAAGGCAATTAAAAGAAAACGTCAAAAAAATCTCCAGCAACTGGTTTCCCTGTGTGAAAGGGGACTAACTATTTTAAAAAATAGGTACTACAAAAATCAACTACATATTGTCAATAATAATTATCTACCACAAGTATGTTCATCATGTGAATATATGATGACATATTAAGCCAACTGTTGGATTTATATGGATAAACATACATATGTATGTATATATTTATGTACATCCAAATGTATTTTAATCACCATCATTTCCAACATTTTAGCCTCTGAACATTTGAGTGCTTTAAGAAGCTATAATACGGGTATAATTCCTTACTCGTTGATTTTAATTCAACCCCCTTGAAAAAAATACATCTAATTAACTGTGTATGCCAAGTGTAAATATTTAAATATTTATTTATATACGACAAATAGGTTTCATAAGAGTAGGTATAATCAAGCCAGTAATAATAAATCTTCAAAATACTTTTACATGAAAAAGGTAATCAATATATATATGATTATATACATATGTATGTGTAATCACATATACTATACTTATACATACCTAAACAAAAGTTCAAATACGATTAAGTTGTTTTGCTGCAATTTAATATTTCTGATATCTTTTTGATTGATAACAAAATCTTATTAACTGTCGAAACCAATTGCAACAATACTATGGAATTTACGCAATACTTTTGTAGTGGAAACAGAGAAGCAATTTACGCTAGACCGCTTACGCACGAGGAAACCTAGGTGGAAGTAACATTAAGATTTTGAGAAATAAGAAAGGGACTCCCCTCGCATTTTATCGATTTGAAGAAATTTTGTTGACGTTCCCTTTAAGACTACGTGTAGTGTGCGCTTACACCATAAAGCTCAAGTGTACGATTTCCTCAATTCCATTCCACTAACGAGTTTGATCCGGTTAGAGATCGTTGCTGAACGAATTGTTTAACAAGTGTACGAGCTCGTGTTGCTGGTTGAAAATGTTGTTTTAACGTGTTGTCAACATTTTCAAGATAATGTTTTGATCACTCATTGATCAACCTTTTTAATTTTGTCTGATGTTGGTTGCGTCAGACGTTAAAATATTTGTTGTGCGTTGCGTTGGATGTAACAAAATTTGTGTGGGTGCGTGAGATAAAATATTGTGTTGGCAACTCGCAAATTGGTGCTGTGTTTTTTAGGTGTTTTCTCTTTTTGTTTGTAGTTCATTTTCCAATATTATTAATGTGACAGCCACTTTTTTACTTGCGATATACATGGGTACTAAACGGCAAGTTTTTCATTTGGAAAAAAATCGAACTCGGGAATTTAATCAAACTTGATGACATTACGATGATATAGAGAACATCAAAAATATGGCTCCCAGAATTCCGTTTATTTGTCGCTCTCTCCAAACTTGGTACTTAAGCGTTTTAGGCGATTGTCTAAAATATATTTTCGAAACGTTTTTTTTAGGCCAAAAATAACGATACTTGCCATAAATTTTTTCTTCCTTCTTAATCATCTCGAAAACGATTTTGATAAAAAAAAGTATAGGTATAGGTAGGTACAGTCTACAGTTTGGTCCAACATTTTTTTGTTATTAACGGTTCCTGCCATACAACCATTTTATTTATTTTCGACTTTCTCATATATTCGAATTCTAAATAATAATGCATGCCAAAATTTTCGAAAAATATTTTTTTTTTGATTTTTGAAAATAAAAAATATTTTATTTTGAAAATTCAATATTTCCAAAGACGTATGACGATTTTTTGTTTCGAAAAAAAACTGACAATTTTAAATAAGCCTTTTTGATACGGGGTTTAGGTATTTAAATCGTAGGTACCTCATTTACGCTTTTTTGTATTCATTTAAAAGCGTTTAAAAAAAATTTAAGGTTAATGTATTAATAACAGAGCCCTTGAACAAAATTTTTAATTGTTACATATATTAAAGATTTTTCACAAATATATACATTGTATTGTCTCATTTTAAGGAATTTCTAGACATATTTGATATGTTTTTTAATTTAAAAACATTTATATAAGTTATTGTATAGGTAATGTTACTAATTTTATTTATCTTTCATGCAATTCTAAATTGAAATCATATACATTTATGGTGAAGTTAGCACTAAAAAGTAAGGAAGGCAAACCTTTGTAGTATACTCATCTGTTGTGCTTCCAGCCTTCATCGGTAGCCCTGCAAAATGTCCACTGTTCAAACGAACATATCAACAGTCAACTCAAGCATTTGCATAAAGAGTGAACAAAAAATTAAATGCATTTTCAAGAAGTGGTAAAGAAAAATACACTAAACACATTAATCGAATCTGATAGTAAAAAACGGCTGTTGGCAGCTCTATTATTGGATATGATTGAGATTTCCCCTTTCCATGCTAAAAATAACGACTGTTATTTTAAATTTATTCTTCTTCGCCAACGCACACGATGTTTGTACATATGTACATATACATATATACCTACCTTATAAAATTATCAAATTTCTTGAGCGAATCGATTCCAAATTTAAAACCAAAAATATACATACGGAATTGTACACACAATAATGCTAAATGCAAATGCAAATATATTTGCAACATAAAATAATAATAACTACCTACTACTACAAGACTTCATTTCAAACGTCTAGCACGAATGATCAATTACTAGTATTCTCGGTATCTGCTGTTAAGTTTTATGAGGGAAAAAATGCAAGTGAAGATGTTTATCTTAACTAATATTTGCCCTGGAAGTTTTGAAAAATACTCATGGATATAAATGTACATTCATATGTATCTATCTGCATAAATATTTGAAATAGGATGCAATACAAATTAGCTTTGGGAATCCCACCTTAAAAAACTACATAATACCAACGATTGAAACTAATCTTTGGCATCACGAAATGGTGACAAATTAGGGTAAAATATCAGTTTGCATCTAATCAAAGTAAAAGAAAAAAAATGTAAATGGATTCTTTGAAAGGCATTGAATATGAATTGCTTTTTAATAATAATATTAAACAGTCTAATAATAATTATATTAAAATTCACATCATTGACCTGTACGAATTCCAAAAGAGCAAAACGAGTAACGTTATTGCTTGACAAATTTAAACATTTAAACCGAACTGCATATGGAATGGATGTTATGTTTAAAGCATTTTGAAATAGAAAGCCGGTTCTTAATCGAAATTGACTTTTGACAATAATTTACAAGTATAATTCCCGGTAAATCACTTTAAACAAATTTAATCCTACTAAATCGCTTGTTTATATTTTGATGGTGTATGTATAAGTTTGTTTGTTTGTTTTGAATTATCCAGTTTTATGATTTCGAGCAAAAATAATCAAAACTAATTTAATTTAAAGTGATGGACTGTAAAATCTGACATCTTTCACCACTGACGAATTCAGAATCAAAATTATACTTCATCATTGCCCTGAATAAAATAAAAGTATCATGAAGACCGAGCTTTGCTCGGGACCTTTCTGTAAGAAAAGTTGCTTGTGTAGATATTTAAATACTCTTTTATTATAAAATTAAATATAAGATATACTTTATATATACCTAAGAATAGAAAAAAATCGGGTTTCTTAAGGATTAATTTTGCAGCAGTTTTTCATTTAAAACACACATTGAAGACCAGAATCCTCTAATGAGAACTGAAAAATCAAAATTTCTTGGCCACCCCTCGCTGAGGCTTTGAATGTAAATGTTGTCTACATACAAAATAACACCTCATATAAGAAATAATAAAATTTGGTGGCACTTAGCGGATTTTACTTAATCTAATTTTTATTTTTTTTTCTCAATCATAAACTATGAAAATTTCATTCAAATTGTTAGATCCGATTCCAAAAAAAAAAAAAAAATGATAAAAAAAAAGTTGTCGTGGGCGGATCTTACTTAGATTTTACATAGTTTTTAATGTTGGTCTTGTTTATTAAAATAAACTCTGAAAAATGTCTTAAGATTATTTGAGTCGTTTCCGAGGAACTAAGATATTACATAAGTGGGCGTGGCAGCCAACGGATCTTAAAACATTTTTGAAATTTTTAACTTACATATAAAAACGATCTCTAAGATGTTCGCCTAAATCTTTAGACCCGTTTCAAATAAACCAAGAGAAAAAAGATAAAATGGGCGTTACAGTAGGCGGGTTTTACTAAAAACAAGTTTTTATTTTTTTTTTTCAAAATCAAAATCATTTGGTCGTCAACCATAATATGTAATAATAATATTTTTTTCTAAAATGCCTATACAGACTAAAATTTAGTTTCTTGTCTCTCTATCGGTCTTCCTAATCATTGTAACGTGTTCCAGGCGGAAACTATGGCAATTAGAGAAGTCCTCTCCTCGCTCAAGGAAAACGTGATATCAACTACTGGATACCCACATTTTCTCAGGTAGTCAGGTTGCTATTAAATCTCTGGAATCGTCCTCTACAAACTACATAACTGGTCTCAACTGCCGTTCATCTCTCATGGAGATGGTGTACCAGTTCAATATTTATCTATGTTGCCAGGGCACAGAAATATTCAGGGGAATTGTAAGGCTGATAAACTTGCCAAAAACGTAACGACACTACCTTTATTACCTGAAAAATATTCTGAAACAAGATGCTATAGAAAGGGCAAGCCGAACATGGAGAAATAAACAACCTGTCTCACGAAAAAACTGTTCTGGCCAAAACTTGATCTGAAACGCCCCAGGTGTTTGATATCATATCATAAACGGACATTGCCTCATAGGCAAACACGCAACGAAGCTTGGCGTTTAATCAAACAATTTCTAAGGAAGCTGCATGGACGAAGAAGATGGATGAAGAAGAATCTATTCCTCATCTTCTGTGTATCTACTTGCCCTGCTCTGTCTCAGAGAAGTAAGCTCCTCCGTCTTGGAAAACAAAATATGCATCTACAGTCTCATACGCTTCACTAGGAGCTTCAAATGGTTCAACGAATAGGGAGCTTATCTGAGGATTAATGTGGTATCACAAGGACCCAACTCTAGTCTAAGTGTGTCAGCTGCAAAGCTGACAGCCACTTCAACCTTACCTAACCCTATATGCCTGTAAGACCTAAGGTCTTTTAAACCCAATCTGAATTGCACGGCAATAGTTAGAAGGGTTAGAAAGATAGGAAAGAATTGTTAGTTGGCACAGTGGATTTGAGAATTAAGTATTAACTGTCTCATTATAACCCACGGGTGTTATCCAAATAAAATTGAATGTTTAGCAAAGAATCCTACCTAGCGTGGGGATAGAACCCACGCGTCTAAGTTAGCAGTCACCCGCATCGCTGAATTTAATATCTGTGGACTTTAATCTTAAAATAAGGCTGAACCACTGTTTAAATATTTGGCCAACTAATCCTTAAACAATCACATTTATCATAAGTATAAATGGTGATTACGGGCAGCCAAGTTTGGCGTAATTAGCGCTGAAAACCGCCGTTTTGATACAAATAACTCGATTAAACCTATACCAAAAAATCTTTGCTGTACATTTTACAAAATGTGGCAGTCAAATTAAGTACAAATGTCTATAATTAACAGCAAATACGATCACATTCACAATTCATTACAAGTTTAATCGAATTTGTTTTCATTTTTGCAAAAAAAAACTTGTTACAATTTGTAGTTGTAAGGTTGTCAGTTATGATTGTTTAATGTACAGATACAATTGTAAAATTCACAGCCCAAAATTGTGAAAAATTGCCTTTCGAGTGTTAAGCTGTGCTCTGATTTTGGCCACTGCAGCGCATTTGCAAAAGAAAGAAATTACTGTTTCCTTTTCTTACTACTCCTAAGCTAATTTTTACCTAGGTAGCTCGTCAATTGTCATCCGGTTCATTTCCCTCTCCTCAACACGACACTATTGCCAAGGACAGTGAGGTTAATGTCCAAGTTCATTACTTATTTGTCAGGCATTGCATAAACATTATGTAGTTTAGATTTCAAAAGATGTTTAAGTTGAAACAATGGATTTAACAGATGCACACAGTCTGAGATAATACGTATTCTGGTTATGGTTTGAATCTTGTTTGAGGACTTACAAGATTGCCAGTAATTGAGTTTTAAAGACACTGGTAAGGATCACTTTATAGATTTCTTATGTAGTCAACAGCAATTTGACAATTTGACTTGAAAACCTGGTTAATTTTTGACATTTCATTAATATAAATTTTTTAACCTTAGATCTGTAGTCGATCCGCCGTGAATTTTTTTCTGAAAATTCGTTTAAAATTAAAACCAATTTTTTCCTAGAAAAAACAGATCAGTATTAAATCTCTTTTTCGACACGGATTCAAAACAGATTTGTATACAGATTCTCACAAACACTAACATATTTGTTTTGAAGTTAAAAACTTTTTGAAAAAAATATTACAAAAGTGCAACTGGATTTAAGAACTTCTTATCACGGAACCAGAAAACGAAATGATGCTGATTAAACGAACTGCAGATTTTTGTTTACAGCTGTCAAACCACACACACAGGTAACAAAGGAGATTCGATCCTTATCTGTTCGTTACGAAGCAAAAAGGATTGGTTTTAGCGAATCCTTTTTTGTGAAACGAAATAGCTATTCGCTTTCGAATAAGAGTTTCCTTAATTACAAGGCAGTTTAATGAAAGCTGTCCAGTGACAGACTAGGAATATGCATAGCTTGCTTTCAAATATAAGCTCAATCTTATATTCTTATATCGTGTTTCTTTCGACACAAAATAATTTAGCAGAAAAAAACCCCATAAGAAACAATATTCCTTTCAAAATCCCACGAATAATAACACGTCAATATCGTATCTAAAATTGTTAATAATTAAGTCATTATTCTGCTAATTAATTCTTTACTATACCTTATAGTTTATACCTAATGCTAATGGTTAGAAAATATTAACAAAATGTGGTCTTTTTTAAAATAATTTCTCGGGGATTCCTGAGAGATTGAACTTTGAGCTTCCACTTTTCATGTTTTAAATTTAGTTCCTATTTGTTAATTAACTTAGTACCATTCAGATTTAATTGTAGTTTTTATGGTAATAATTTATTGAAAGGCATGTATATGTATACATATATGTATATATGTATGTATTTAAATTGACTGTTAATATAAATAATACTGGGGGTAAGTGAACTTTTGTTTTAAATTGTAATTGGAATTACCACTATGTAATGAATTGATACTTTGATATTTCTTCTTGTTTTTTGCGGATTTAATAAAACAATATTAGTTAGGCATCTAACTTTTTGGCGGAACACGTTGAAAGCCTGTTTTCTAAATAAGTTATTATTTTGAAAGAAATGTTTTTTGCCATTTCATTAATGAATATTTAAAA
The DNA here is from genome assembly GCA_910595825.1 of Philhelius pedissequus. NCBI lineage: Eukaryota > Metazoa > Arthropoda > Insecta > Diptera > Syrphidae > Philhelius > Philhelius pedissequus. The sequence continues at coordinate 197,805,384 of OU343161.1, read as the reverse complement.
GAATCGAAATAAGAATTGGACTTGTTGGTGTAGTTTGGGTTGAGACAATTCGCAAACGTGAATAATAGATGAAGTGAATCGAACTTTCGATTCCCTGTTAAGCAAATAATAGAGCTGCATATTATTAATTTTTACTTGCGATATATAGGTATTAGTATATGGCAAGTTATGGATTCGAAATAACAAAATATTTAAAAAAAAAATTAGCTAAAATGTAGACCATAGCCAAAGTAGTACACACGCTAATTTTATCAAAATGGTTGGAGCCGTTTTCGAGATAATTAAGATGGTAGAGAAATTTGTATGGCAAGTACCGTTATTTTTGGGGCTAAAACAACGATTCAAAAATCTGTTTTGGCCAATCACCTAAAACGCCTAAGCACCAAGTTTGAACCAAATCGGTTCAGACAGACGGAATTGCGGGACCATTTTTTTTGTGTTCTCTATGATCGTAACGTCATGTTTGATTGTTAGAAAACATATTTTTTTTTTTACGAACACGTAACTTGCCTTATAGTTCCTATAATCGCAAGTAAAAACAGTTCATTAATTAAGGGAAAAGGTACTTTTTGGTAATTTTTTTTTTGGAAAACAATGGTTATTTTTGGTACCTCTGGTAGAACCATTTTTTGGTTTTCTGGAACACGGTTATTTGATTTTTCAATTTTTTTTCGAAACTCAAAAATTTCGAAAACTAGCAATTTTTTCGAAACTTTATATTTGGTAGTTTTTTTTACATTATCTTGAACAGTTAAAAACAACAATTTTCCTAAAATAAAAAACGACGGTACCTCCCACACAAATGGTTAAAAAAAACGTTAAGAAAAAATGTGAGTGTTTCTCAAAACCGGCTCCAAGAATTTTGATAAACAAAAATTAAAATAGTGCAGTCAACTCTTAAATACAAACATATATATTTGTTTGTATACTTATTAACGGCACTTCTCATAGAACCCCTTTTAATATTTTCGACTTTCTCATTATTGGGTGAAATGATTCAAATTATTTTTTTTTATGCAAATGTTCCCTAGAAGTGTTAATAAGACTGAATACTCAAATTTGCAAAAAAAAATGATTTTTTCGATTTTTAAAATATAAATTACTTTTAACCAGTGGCTGAAATTTTTTGAAATTAAAATTTTATATATGCGTATTTTAATAATTACTTCAAAATGACGTTTCAATTTTGTTTTTCTAAGAATGTTTTTAAAATTTCATACACACAAAATTATTTAAAAAAAAATGCTGCAACGATTTATTTTTTTTTTGCTATATTCATATTTGTCCAACAATTCAAATTCCGTTTAACGCATTTTCGCGTACGTTACTGAATACCTACATATATACTATGTAGCGCCTCATACATTTATATGTAGGTACATAACGTATGTTCAAAAATCACATGAATATTATGTTTGTATATTGCACCTAAATTATAAAGTTATATGCATAATGTAGCTATCTACCCACCTATATCCTTCACTTTCATTATTATATGTGCCTAAATTTACATAACATAGGATCTGTCTATACATACATATTACTCTCCAAAGTTACATAATTAAAATCCATAAGCTATGCTTCATTTGATTTATACCTACATAATGTAACTATTCTTTGAATCATATCCAATTCATTATACTAATTGGGGTTTCCATTGGTACACGAATTACATTTTTTTTATACAAATTTGCCAAAACACGGATTTCTACAATTAAATCCTTCCATTGCGCAATAAAAATTAATTTTTTTTTGAGACTGAATCAAATTCGCAGATCCGTTTTTTTCGGTGAATCAACCCATCTTTTTTCTAACACCACTAAGCCCCATTACAATTAGAACTAACTAGAAGCATTCAGTTTGACATAACTATCAGTTTCACAGGAAGACACACAGCAAACGAAAATTTTATTCAAATTGCGTCCCATTCGCCACGAAAAATATGATGGCCTTTTGGATTGGCCGTCCATAACTTTTCTGACCCCCACAAAATGACAGTTGTTACTCTAAACAGAACAGAAAACGATTCTGGATTCTAATTCAGAATCCAAAACAGAATCACTAAACACTCACATAATTGAAATGTCAAAATCATCGGGTTGATTTGTTTTGTGTTTATTGAATTTAAACTACTTTTCTGGTAAAATGATATAAAAAGAAGCAAGTTAATTATTATTGATACAAGAAAATGTGTATCTAAATTGAAATCAAGTGTTTCGGAATTTCTTTTTTAGCCTATGTGATTTTTTTTAACTTAATTTTCAGAAACACAGTGATACCTACATACAATTCAGAATCAGTCAAATTGTTTCCGGTTGTTTTATTGGAGGAACGTGTTCCGGACGGCCAATCGAAAAGGCCATTAAGTTCCGCATCAGATTCTGAATTTACCAATGGAAAACCCCATAAGAATCAATGTAATACTAATTACACGGCCTACATCGGCTTTAAACCTGTATAGGATAAGTAGGTACTAACAGCGTCAATGTTTAACGACATTAAAGTTATTAGCTACAAGAGCAAGTTCATACGATCCAGTCGTGCATTTTATTTTTCTTGGTGACAAGACTGATTGAATCACAAAACAGAAATTAATAATGCCACAAAACTGAACGCCCACTGCAGCATATTCACATATGAAGTTTAAACTCAAAGCCAATTTTTAGCTAAAAAGAAAGAGCTAAGATAAAATAAATTATGTCTATGAATCAAGTCCAAAGGTTCCCTGCTGCCATTATTTAGATAAAACATTCAAAATTAAAAAAACGCAAAATAAATATAAAACGACGTTTTAAATACATAAAATGTTTTGTCACACAAATGCCGGTATTTGCTGTATTATATGTATGTATATAGAAAAACAAATGTCAATTTCAACCAAATTTAGGGACTAGAAAGTACTATAAAATTATAGGATATCTTTTTTAATTTCTTCTAGAGCAAGAAACTAGGTATACCTAGTTTGAATTTGTTGCCGATTAATTAATTAAAACATACGTGTAATTAACAAACTATATTATTAGGGTACCGATTCATTAGAAGATAAACCTTTGATCACCTCGTTTTAAGATTAATTAGCAAACCAAGGTAATATAGTAGACACACACATAAGTTTACCGCATTCTTTACGCAACCTCATCATCAACATCTAGTACAAGAGTAGGTGCATGTATACATACACATACCTACTATTTTTGGCTCAAATGCGAAGATGATGTCATGAAGGCCCTTAGACGTTTGCCCACTCGAACTCAGAAAAAAAATGACAACAAAAAACGCTAAGCGGCCTACAGACGAGTAATTTTATTGATTAAGCTAGTATGTTGTATGTATTTCTGTTTCTAAACAATTTATTTATCCGGCAAATTTTTTATTTGAAAGCACTATGTAAATTATTTTTAACTTACTGGCTGGCGTTATCCTTTACGAGCCCCTTCAGCAAAACCTTGTCTCCTTCGTTGATTGATTGTGGAATGACGGCAATAAACGGTCGCGACATTTTTAAAAATTACTATATAATTTTTTTTTTTAACTTTTAAACAAAAACAGACCTTTTGTTGGTGGTGTAAAACACTGAAGATTACTAAACTAAGGAACAATTTTGTACACTTTTATATGGTTTATAGCTTTTAATGATGAAATTATTTATGTTATCTTTAATTGGTTTAAAAGTGAGTTTTGTTTGACGCCTTTACTCAAAAAATCGTTGCTAAGCAATGGCAAAATTGTCAATTAGAATGCGGAATGTGCATATTTCAACGTTGCTGTTTGTCTTTTCAATTTCCACGATTATAAATTTCAGGAGATTTCCACTTACATCTAGCTTATAAGCGAAGTATCGATAGTGTGAAAAAAATCTTATCAGATTCCGTGTCTTAAATATGACTATAATTACGTCACAAAATATTTAAGCAGTATAAGGTTAAACGAAATGACTCGACGCGGGTTTAATAATGTTTAGATTCCTACATTCCGATCCGGGTGTACGTATTAGTCATTTGGATAACACTCGAAAAAAAGCCGGTTTGCTCGAAGTTCACTTTTCGTCTTTATACCTTAGTTACTTCGATTCGGTAATGTGACGAAACACACTATAGTCCAACTTGACCTAGGCTAAAGACTACTGAGACTGATTTCTGAAGTATTTCCTCTTTGACGAGAAAGGTAAATTTTCCCAACCCACCAATTGTGGGAATATTGTATTTTGTTCATGTGCAGAAAACTCTTAATATAAAAAGCTTTAAGAATTTAATATTGAAAGCTCTACCTACGACGAAGCTTTAGACTTCGGAATGATTTGGTCATAAATGTGGCATAATATCTAAGTGGTTATTAACATATATACATATGTATGTACATATCATATTTACAGCAGCTATTTTGATAAAATATTGACTCAATTCGATAATTAATCGAATTTTAATAATTTAATACTTTGGGCAGAAAAACAAAAAGATTTTCATGTTAATACCAACCGTTCAAAAAGAAAACGTTATATTAAAAATTTAGTAACATATTATATCAATATATATTTCCACCGAGACATATGTAATACAGTTTTCCATTTCCAAAATTAATTCATTCTATTTTTTATACTAAATTGTTTAGGTGTAAAATGTCAAGTTTGCTGGCTGATAACTCTGTACAGTTTGAATCTTTAATAATGCAGATTTCGATCGATCTGCAGTCGATCCCCTGTCAATTTGTACTTGTATATACAGTGACGAGCAAAACTTAGCGTTGTGAACATTGAGGAAATCATTTTTATTTTTTTGTTTTGTGTATTAAACTAACATTTATTTCTTCAATAAAATTTTAAAAAAATTACATAATATAGATAGAAAAATATTTTATGATTTTTGGAATTGTCCAATTTTGATCGTTTTGGGATAAAGTTTATGTTTTAATATTTAGTCCATAATCCTTTGTTTTTTATCACTTGTCAACAACGCCTTGGCATACGCTCTACTAAATTGTGAAGAAATTGCTCAGGAATTCGGCAATTTCTTCACAATTTCAATTCCAGTCGAATTCGATCCTAAAGCTCATAACTGTTAGATGGATAATTTTCACATTGCCCTAACCGTCGCTTTATAATTGACCACAAATTCTCAATTGGATTGAGATCAATACTTTGTGCTGACATGGCCGTTTGAAATTCTTGATTTCCGAGCCATTCTTTGACAACTTTAGATGTATGCTTTGGGTCCCCATCTTGTTGAAAAGTGATTTCTGACTCTCTGTATAGCCAGTTGTTGACATAAATCTGAGTAAATTATACCTTAGGATGTCAAGATATTTTTCCTTATTCATTATTCCGACAATTTTTACTAAGGGCCAGACAAAACTCCACGTAAAACACCCCTAAGTCATTACCGAACCTCCACCATGTTTCACTGTTTTATGAACCTGGGACCTGTTTCACAGATTACATCATACAACACATACAACTTTCTGTTTCACAGATTTCATTAGAAGTGTTGTATGATTTTAGTTTTGTTGTATGAAATGTATGATTTAACATTTCGTTGTTTTCCAATTTGATTTACTAAATCAATTAAAGAAAATTATCATATAAACGTGAAATAAAAATATTAAAAGTAAATACTTGTGTATTAAGGGAAAATGAATTTGCTATTTGATGGTTGGTGAAGATGTGTTGGACATAATCGACATTAATATTAGGGTTGGAAGACGCCCTAGGATCATTTTAGAGCAAGACCCATATTTTATTGATAAATTCAGAATGCCTATAGTGTGTGTTGAGTTTTTATTAGAACGTTTGGGAGCATCAATAGCGCATTCTACAGCTTGCAATGGAGTATTGTCGCCATTCGAACAAATATTATCAACACTTCATTGGCTTTTGAATGGAGGCCAGTATCATGGTGATTGATGTCATGAGATATTGATGTCGAAAATGATTATGCCGACAGAGATGCAGTGGAATCTCTTAGAACTTATTTAACTATTTTAACTAATACATACGTTTTGTTTTTTTCTTGTATAGAGTATATAAAGTCAGTCAAACCTAAAAGGAGTATGATAAATAAAAACTAACAAATACTGTAGAAAAATTAAGTTTTATTTTCTTTCATTCGCCTTCCTCCGATGATTGAGATAAAATATTATTGGATGATGTATACTTGGGCGGAGGAATGTCTAATTTCGCGTTCACAGCATTCTAACTGCTTACAATAGTAGTTTATTTTTAATTACGTTTCCGCAGCCTGTGCTCCTTGTCCACGTCTTTGGTTTTCTTTTATTTTTCATTTGTTTTTTGTGCGATTATTGATTGCTGACATGAAATTTTGCGTTCTGGGACGTCAGCAGTTTTCCCATCGCTTTCAGCGATATCCAGACCAAATGCTATCTACTTATAAAAATAATGTATTCGGAATTGTCTAGAATTAAAAAAAAGCTTACCTCATCGCCCACAAGTGCTAGCACGAGCTTGTCACTTTCGTCAAATAAATCTTTGTTGGTAGCACCACCGACTCCAGTACGCTTAATCCTATCAGCCTTAGCCTGTAATTAGTCTATGTTTGTATATCATGTTGCAGGAACTAAGAAAAATAAAAAAATATTTTATACCATATCAGTCCGCCGACAATTTTGCCAAGTTACCCGTCTAAGCTTTTCCTCATCGCTGTCGGTGATAAGTCCATAATCCGAGAGCTAATCCCACAACTCTCTTCTAAGCTTCGGAAATCTCCACTTTGGTGTTCGTCGAACCGCAAACTTGCCGAAGAGCAACATTTTATTTTCCTTTGCTTCCTTTCAGAACAAGAAGATATTTAATTTCTAAACAAAATAGTTAACAAAAATTACTTACTTTGGTATACTTTCGTTTATTTGCAAATATTTTTAAACATACAAAATTGTTCAACAACAAAACATATATTACGCTGTAGGAAATTTATGATAAATTTAACATTAAACTGCTGTATGACTTATTAAAATAAATTCTGTGAAACAGGTTCTTAAAACATTCAAATACTTCCCGTCAAGTTTTCGTTCATAATTTGCTGTAGGTGAAACAGAAATCATACAGCAGAATTTTGAAAATCATACATTGTATGTGTTGTATGATCTGTGAAACAGGGCCCTGATGTTGCTGAAGTGGTTCTCCATGACGTGACCAATAATACGATCTGACATCTGTTCCTACTCGACTGACCATTGTCTCGTCAGACCAAACTACTTTTTTTCATTGGTCAATTGTCCAGTTCTTATGATTTTTGGCAAAAGCTAGCCTTGCCTTCAAATTTCTCGCTGAAAGTAGAGGCTTCTTGAGTTTCTCTTTCGTGGTTAGCCCAATTCTCTTCAGAGCCCGGCGTGCAGTCCATTCACTTACTCGCTTTTCTATGTTTTGTGCTGCTGTCTTCGGTGTTTTAGACCCGTAACTTTTCAGTTCTCTTTCCATCCCTCTTGCATTCAAGTCAGAGAGTAATCGCTTTCTTCCTTTTTTTATAACGGAAACTTCAATGTTTTTATTTTTTTAATATTAAGCACTGAAGTTTTTGAAACATTAAAAATTTGTGATATTTCCCGCGATAATTCACCAATTTTTAATAAAAAAATTACGCGTTCCACAACTTTTTTTACAATTTTTTTTTTCATTTTGATAATGATCAACTCAAACAGCTTCAAGAACAATGAATCATCGACAATAACTAAACTACAAATGCAATGATGTTCACTGTTAATTTCGAAATAACAAATAAAAAAAAAATTAGAGCAGAGAGAGCATAAAAAAAACGCTTTGCTATTGGGATGTATTTTAAGGATCAACAATTTAGTTTTTACTGTGACGGGTGTAGATGGTTTTTAGGTTTGTATATGGTGTCAATAAGGTAAAACGGTGTCTTCACAAGCAATATTTGGATATGGATAATGGAGACCGCAAATAGTATTCTACACTAAATTTCATTCTAGACATTGCTCAACTCATAGAATTCTATGGATATTTTATGGGATGTCACCGTCATAATGCTACTATCTTTTCTCTTCTTTAAACGCTTTCAGTACGATATATTTTCTTAAATAAATCAGTCAACTATAAAAAAACCGCCATTAATTTCCTTTCAATTCTATTTTACATTCTTTCTGCGACCGAAGATATTCTATGACATTTATCTTGTAGAGACACCTCGCAAAAAAGATAACTAAAACATGCTAATAAATAAACAAGAAAAAAGAGATAAACATAACATAACATAACATAATATGTTTAATATGTTTTGGTTTTGTTCAACTACTAAATTTTGTATATGCTTTTGGGTGTAACTATTGCTTACAATCTTAGTATGAAACACCACCTCAAAGAAAAACTAGTTTTAGCTAAAAGTGCAATAAGTGCAACGTGGAAGAAATGCTTTTCGAATAAAATAATATCTTATAGTGTTAAATACAAGGTATTTGTTGCACTGGCTGAATCCGTAATGCAGCACAAACATGGGGATATGAAAAATATGAAGATGTCGAAAAGCTTCTTAGATTTTCTATAAAAAAATGTTTCCGCTTGTCTAAAACCACCCCTAACTACATGCTCACAATTGAAACAGGATTGTCACCCCTATTCATAAAATCTCTAAAGTGTCATGTAGACTACAAACAAAAGTACTTGAGATGCCAGTTGAAAGGCTGCCCAAAATTTTTGCATTGGATACAATTGTTTAAAAAAATGGAAGATACAATAGGCTGGAAGAATTTGGTAGCTACTGCGGATCCGATTTCAGATTTCTGGATGAAAATGGAAGATGGTCTGAGGACAACCTCTTGGATCTTGTTTCGAAGGTTGGCGAACAGTATAGAACTGACTGCTTGAAGGGGCCTGCGCGTCTTCGTTTCATAGATCAATCTACAATTTATGTGAACACAATTATGTTCATAGCGACAACAGTCAAGCACTTATTGCATCGATTTTCAAAATGAGTGGGGAGCTTATAAACCTACACTATATACCACATCGAGAGGATCTACCTATTAACTGCAGCTTATGTAACCTAAGATAACGGGAGGGTGACGTACATTTCATTGGAAAATGCCCTGTTTTATCCGAAATGAGAAGAGATTTTTTGAACTGCAGCGATGAAGTAATGGCGCTACTAAACTGTAAATATAATATTAACAACCTCTTCAGATACTACAAAACATCAATGTCTTATCGCAATCAAATTTTAAATGAAGCTTTCTAAACCTAATAAAAATGAAAAAAATTATTATCTTCAACAAATTGTTCAATTTATTTAAAGCAAACCATGTACATTTATATTATTCAACTATTTTCAAACCAATGTCAATTGGGCCGACGGCAAAGCCATGCTTAAACGATATTTGTAAAAACTATTATGTAAATTTTAAACTTATGTCGATTTCGTTTCAATAAATAGGATTCGCTACTAAAACCAATACCTTTTTGCTTTGAAAAGAACGATTACAGATCTAATTTCTTTTTGTGACTGTGTGTGTGTTGCTTGGTAGCTCTAAAAAAAAATCTTCAGTTCGTTAAAACATCAATAGCCGTGCTTTATTATCGCCAATAACCCGTATGGTTCACCCCGTAAAAATAAAACGATCTGGGTTATGTACTGATATGTGCCCTCTGTTCGCCGAATTTAATACTCTTAATATTTGCAAACCCAGATAGAAACTCCGATAGAATACTGGATCTCGTGTTGTTTTTGTAATACGTGTTAAAAAATAATTTAGACCCAGACCCGTAGATAATAAAACACAGCTAATATTTAATTTTGATTTGCTGATACCGCGCGGGAAATTCCTAAATCCACTTGCACCTTTTAAATATTTGTTTCCAAACAGTTCTTAACAATATTTTTATTTTTTTATAATAATAATTTACTTTTTCTGTACACTGTCACAAAATAAAAATTAATTGGCAACACAACAATTGAGAAACTTCAACACAAATATTGTAGTTTGTGTAAGAATCTGTGGTACTGTTCTATAACTATCGAAGCGATAAAAATAGTCCAGAAATGGTGAAGATCGGAACAAAAATCAATTTATCGCCTCATCGTCTTTCTGTACTGTTTGACAATCGTTAACTTTATCGACTGAAACGAAAGGAACTGAAATACTGGAAAAATGCGATAAAATGTGTTTCTGTATCCTTGAAAATCGTTAACTTTTTCGATTTAAACGTCAAATTTTATCACTACCAAAATAGCTAGTGAGATAAAAAATTATATAAGCAAAAATGGTTCTGCTCTAAACAAGACGTGTTGTATATATTAGAAATAATTGATATTATCTTACAAAAAAAATATTACCTCTGACATTTTAAATCGATGCCGCTGTGAAATTGAATGCGTGATGCAGTAAAGAATATTTTCATTTAGCATAATTGTACACAAAACAAATGAGAAAATAAAAACTTTTAATTGTTCTTTATATAAAAATAATAAACTTTATGCACAAAATAATTAATGAGAAGTGTGAAGATCCACTGGAGGGCATGCAAGGCCTCATGTCTCGATTTCTACACCTCGGACAAGAAGGTGGCACTTGCATGAATACAATTTCATTAGAGGTACTACTTGGATTATCCGATAATGCACGAACTTCAAGTAACTCTAAATGGTAATCACAGCAAATTGCAGATGCTTATTTTACAATTAAGTTATCTCTGAGTTACAAACCAATAAATTGGGGCTTTTAATAATGTTCTGTTACAGATTCTGGATCACACATCAGATATTGCAACACTACACGCTACACCTACGGAAACTCAACCATTCTTGGTTCTAACAGATGATCGGCTTCTCCATGCTGCACGTCACAAAATCTTGATTAAACTTAATCGACATTCAAATGGTATTTTGGTCAATTTCATAGAGGTTAATTTACATGTCATTATAGATAAATATTAATTTCTTATAGGCTGCCCATACTTAAAGAGAAACCTTCTGCTACAAGTGAAATAGAAAACACTTTCCATTTCGGCTTCGTAAGTTATAATATATTTGAGTCCGATGATTTAAACGATCAACCACCTCAACTCTTGCGTCCGATTGAATTCGATACTTTTGTTACAACATAATATGGTCCTGGCATGTATGTTGATGATAAGGAGCAAGTATATACCAACTAAGTGGGATGTCAACCCACTATCTCATTCCATATGCAAGCAGACAATCCTTGTTTCCCCATTGAGTTGTGTTTGACTTTTTAATCGAACTAATTGAAATTATAATAAAGCTCCATTTGATAATGTTTTTCTGGAAAAAAAATTGCATTTTCTGATTTTTGCTTATTAATTTCAACTTTGGTTATGTTATGTATGTAAGTATATTATGCTCTAAAAATCTGCTTCAAGCTTCATTCATTTATTTTACTTGCGATATATTATATAGGACAATATTTTTGCATTTGAAAAAAAAAGCGAACTCGAAATGTTAATCAAACTTGACATTACGATGATAGACAACACCAAAAAAGTGGATCCCGCAATTCCGTTTGTCTGTCTGTCTGTAGGTCGATATACGACCTAAGCGCCTGAAGCGATTTTTTTTCAAACTTGCTACTTAAGTGATTTAGGTGATTGGCTTGATTCTTTTTAGCTCCAAGAATAACGGTACCAGATATACATCCCGAAACCGCTCTTCGTGCATATTAAAGGAAATTGTATTGTCCCGCAAATTTCTTTTATGAATCCTCATTAAGTTCCGTCTGTCGTTGGCTTCCTCTACCAGCAATGTTGAAGCGATCATTTTTGTTTTTAGTCAAGAAACAAATTTCATTTTTACCGTAAAATTTTATTTTTAGCAAAAACAAGTTTATAATTTACAACTATTTTACCCTTTAAAACCATTTATTTGTTTTTGAATTCTCTTTTCTTTTCTTTGATTTTGAATTTTTTTGAATAAGACATTATTGCAATAAAACTAGGTATTCAATATGTCCACCGCTTCCATTAACAATAATACTCCAAACAAAACACGCTTTTCTTATATTACGAATTGTATATATATGCATGTGGAAGGGGGGTATCTGCAAAAACAAAAATATACATACAAATATACAGACGAAATTAACTATAAAACAAATAGTAACTTTATCAAACTTTCGTTTATCTTTAGAATTCTTCTTTTTCCGTCCATGTTTCTTGCTTGCTTTGAATGCAACATTCTGCCTCAGAATCTCAAGGTTGTGTTTGCTTCATCGTCCTCATCTTCAATATCAACTCTTTTTTCGTGCTTTTCATTGTCTGCAATGCTTTTTCGGGATGATCCCATTTTATGTGGAGCACTGGTATTTCAAGAAGGAATTTCTTTAGAACCCACAGGATCAAGCTTATTTTCCAAAGGAGTAATATTAAGTCCAATATTTGTGTCAATTTCTGTTATACTGTTCACGTGGCGAATTTTACGTGAGAAGAATTTTTTATAATGGCTTCAAAAGGCAACATAGATCTCCACGTAATAACAATTCTTGTATCCATTTGGTTACGAACGGGAATGCACCGATTCTATTGTGCCTTACGCACATAATGATCTAAGCTTATAACTAATTACGAAAAAGAAACGATTTACGACACTAAACAATTTTAAACACATTAACCATTTAAATAACAAAACAAGAAAACAAATATTTGTTTTTTTTTTAAATGTAAATGCCAAATGACATTTCAATTTATCGCCTTCCATTGGAAAATTCCAGCCAAACAAAATGGAAAATTTTAGGTATCGCCTCTATTTGCAGAAACACATTTTTCCCAGAAGGCGATAAGTGAGGAATGTTACGTTCCATTTTTTAACGATGCGAAAAGTTATCGCCCGAGTTGCAGAACATTGGCACTGTGTACAAATCCTTTTTGAATCCGTCTCCAAAAAGAGTTTCAATTCGGATCTGTTCTCCAGAAAAAAATTGGTTTTAATTTGAAACGAATTTAATTTTCAGAAAAAAACGGTGGATCGACAGCGGATCGACGGTAGATCGATGTTTTTGTTGAAACGAAATCGACATTAAATGAAATAATAAATCGATCTATCTATCTATATGTTTTTAATGGCCATATCACAAATATAGTACATGTGCTGACTGGTAGGTGGCTGACGAACTAGTAAATTATTCTTTTTGAACGAAGCCATTTGCCACTGAACTGAAAATTTGTCCAAATATGACGTTTTACAAGGGACCAATCAGAAATCGACAAGTTCGTTCACTTCAATGATGTGTCAACTTTTGTTCATTTTCAATTTTCACCGGTCAGAGTAGTATGCTTGCACATGAGAAAAATCAAGCATTTTTATAGTTCTTGTTTTAATTTAAAGCAATTTGTTCAAAAACATTTGTAATAAATCGACTGTGTTATCGAAAATCCCACTGAAAGCAATTTATTTGCATCGCTTCAACCATTGCCTTAGAAAAATTAAAATAATCTCAACGCAACTGCCTAGGCTAAACCTAACTTACTATTACAAACTACATTTAATATTAATTTAATTCAAAATGAAATCACAAATATTAATTGCATTCTTAGTTGTACTCATTACACAAATTACAAATGGCTTAAAGGAAGAAGATTGTGAAGGTAAGTCTAGTGAAATCTCAAAAGAAAAAGCAATCTAGCAGCTTTCTTGGCCTACTTTCAGTTTGCGTGAAGACTGTCCGTCGCTTTGCTGAGACCCTGAGTGATGCCACAAAGAAAGATCACAAGAAGATTGAGGGAGAGTTCAAGAAATTTTGCAAAACTCAAAAGAACAAAGAACAGAGATTCGTAAGCAGTTTCCGCCCCTTTTAGTTGTTGGCATAGCTAAGTAAGTCTGTTTTATTTTCAGTGTTACTACCTTGGTGGCGTCGAAGACTCAGCCACTGGAATTCTAAATGAACTCACTAAGCCACTTAGTTGGTCAATGCCGGCTGAGAAGGTTTGTGAAAAACTGAAAAAAATGGACGCACAAATCTGTGACCTTCGCTATGGTAAGAGAAACACATTCAAATGGCGTTTTACAAGAACTTAAAACATCCTTATTTTGTACCTTTAGAGAAACAAATCGATCTGAGCGCTGTTGACCTTAAAAAATTAAAAGTGCGCGATTTGAAGAAGATTCTTGGCGATTGGGACGAGACCTGTGATGGATGTCTAGAGAAATCCGACTTCATTAAGAGAATAGAAGAGCTTAAACCCAAATATGTACAACACAATGAGTTATAAGAATAAATCAACCGCATTCGTAAGATAAGAACTTTTATTGTTTTATGATTATTTGTTCTTGGACGTTTCAATTCTTGAGAGCATGATATGCTCTTTGTTACATAATATTCTTCATTCCTTTCATGATTTTGTAAACAATTGAGTGAGCAACAATAAAGTTAGACACAAAAATAAGTTAATAATTTATTTGAGTAGTTTTATATCACTAAAATGCATTGTAGGATTGGACCTGTGTAAATGAAGGAAAGCTTAAGCTAATTACATTAAATTGAACTACTCAGGTTTTCAATGTAGGGCAGGCATTCAATTTTATAAGCAATTAGAAGAATATTCAACAATTGCATTTCAGATACCGATAGTCCATATTTTAAAGCTGTTCAATAGAATTTATGACCTCCACTGGTCTATATTTTCTATCTAATTCACTCTTATTTTCATAATTGTAGTGTTATTCATAAATTACTAGACTTAAGGCCTATTCACATGAGAGCGACCAACGACCAACGAATAAATTTAATTTACCAACCTAAATTGTTCACAAACTCTAAAACAAATTGTAGAAATATAATTTATATTAATGTTTACGACAGAAAAATTTACTTTTAATCGCCAAAATAAGATAAATTTGAGAAAACAATATTGGTATTCGCGAATTGCATCTGATTGCTACGAACAGTCAAACTCTATTCGCGTTCCACATACCACCCACCCTTCAACGAGTAATTTTTTCGCTCGCGTCTAACTTCAAAATCAGATCTTTAACCTATATTCGTGACGAATAAAATTAAAGCCATGTGAACGAAATGTGAAAATGGACGAATATTCGTTCATTCGTTGGTCGTTGGTCCCATAGTACTTTACCCGGTGTAAGTTGGTACGGCCAAGAAAGAATGAATGAAGTATTTTATTTCGAGATTGAAAAAACTGAGCGTGTTTTATCAATAACAAGGTTGCCTCATTGTTCATAAAAAGAAATCATGCAAATATTGTGAATTTTTTTCATGTTTATGATCTTCTTTTCCTTTCTATTTTTTGCTTTTATGATTTCATTTACTCCTCTTATGTTTATACAAAAATTGAAATATTCCCATGTTTCTTATATGTTGAACATACAATTCCACGCGATGATAAAATGCCAGCGCCATCTATCGGCAGGGGTCAAACTGCTCTATGAACCTTCCTTATGACTTGTTTAATAAATTGCTTTTAGCACCCCACAGGGTTGTGTGTAGAGAATGCAATCCCGAGATCCCGGTACATTTTTCAATCCTGAAAATCCCAGGACTGAAGCTCTCCAATCCCGTAATTTTCGGGTTTAGTGGCCTTAGTACATAGTACATATTTAAATTGCAGTCATTGGGAACCAGACTTCGATAAGCTAAATGATCTACTTAATAATCTTAATTCGACAGACATAATGCTCATCGGAGATCTCAACGGAAGAATAGGCCTGTCCCAAAACAACTTTGCAATCATCCATGAGGAACGTAGGTCAAAAGACGAAACATGTGATAGGAAAGGTGCTAAGATTATGTATATGGCAGATGCTTTTGATTGTCGAGTATTAAACGGAAGTTGCGATGGTGAACCTAATGGAGAGTTTACTTTTCTACGTGGGACGGCATGCTCTGTGATCGACTATTGTTTAATTGTTGGAAAGTGGAACTTAAGGATTAAAGATTTCATAATAGGCTTAAACACATTTTCTGATCACATGCCAATAGAAATTATGATTGAAGCACAGCGTAATACTGATAATGAAAGAAATGAAAATTTACTTAGCCTTCTACCTAAAATTCATTAGGACGATAGAAATGGCGAAGTATTCCGTTCAAATTTAAATGCACAACTGGAAATTTTAAAGGCAACAATTGACACCCCTAACATTGAATTACTGACTGACATTATTAAAAAAGCTGCACCATTAAAACGAATTCCAACAAACACTATCAGGAGAAGAAAACAGGATTGGTTTGATAATGAATGTATAAAAGAAAGACAGAAATCCTTTGCATATCTTAAACTACTAAGGATACACAACACCGATATTTAAAAAAAATTGTATGTGAGATCCAACAGAGAGTATAAAAATATATGTTTTTCAAAGAAGATAGAATTTGCACAACAGAAGATATATGCGATAACCTGATCTCCAGCGGATTTCTGGAAGGCGGTCAAACAATTAAATGGGAGAAAACATGTCATCGCTCCAAGTCTCCAAGCCCAAAAATTAAAATATCATTTTATAAACCTGCTAAAACACTGAACAAACATCATTTCCGGACCAATATGCAGCTCCTTTTTTCCTTGATGATGTTTTAGATGCGCCTTTTACAGTAAATGAAGTGAAAACCGTCATTCAAAATTCAAAGACTAATAAGGCACCAGTTGAAGAACGAATACCATTCGAATTTTACAAAAACTCTACAATGGAGTTTGTGAAAGCTCTCATGGTGGAGTATAACAAAATTTACGAGACTGGAATTATACCTACGAGTTTTAAAAAAGCCATCATATTCCCTTTACACAAAAAAGGAGACCTTAATGATCCTCAGAACTACAGAGGAGTATCCTTCCTTAATACAAGCTCTAAACTGTTGGGTCCTATACTTTTTAATGGACTTACTCGGTGGGTTAACGAAAGGAGGATTCTGCGTGAATTCCAAGCAGGATTTAGAGAATTTTATTCAACAACAGACCAAATATTTACGCCGAAAAGTACATAAAAAAGAATAAAAAGTTGTATACTCTATTTGTAGACTTTCGTGCCGCCTTTGACTCCATACCACGAGAAGCGCTTATATATAAGCTTTATAAAATAGAAATTTCGAGCAAAATGGTAAACATATTAAGAGCCTTGTACAAAAATAACTTAGGCAATGGTATGGGACGGAAACTGCGTTTCGGAAGAATGGGTGTCAAACAAGGATGTATCCTGAGTTAGTTGCTATTTGTTTTATTCATAAATGATCTAACTGATCACATAGGAGAAGGAATCAGATTCAACACAACAAACATATCTACATTAATGTTTGCTGACGATATTGATATCCTTGCAGAAACCTTTAATAGTATGCAGCTCATGATTAATAGACTGTCACGTTATTGCAGAAAATGGAACTTGTCCGTTAATTTGGCGAAAACGAAAATAATGATTTTTAGAAATGGTGGCGGAAGGTACTCAAGATGCGAGCGTTGGAATTATGAAGGAGAAATATAGATGTCGTTAGAAAGTATAAATACCTGGGGGTTTTAATTACAGCAAATCTTAATATGAAGAAAACTTTCGGAAGCGAAACGAGCGATTGGCTCAGTATGGGGAAGATGTATCGGCAGCAAGTATTTAAGCCACATCTCAAAACAAAAAATCATCCGTGCAACTGCAACATCTATAATGCTATACGGATCACAACTATGGGGTTACCGTTCATATTCTTCTGTGGAAAATTTTCAACGATATTGCATCAAAAGAGTGTTTAAGCTCCCAAATAGCACACCCAATTACATGATCCATCTAGAGACAGGTATGCCACCGCTGTTCCTTACAACGTTAAAGTTTGACTTTGACTACGTTAACAAAGTTATGGAGATGAATGAGCGAAGACTGCCAAAAATTCTCCTGTCCCATATGATTGTTATGAAAAGTAATTGTGTAATTAATGGGTTATAATGGCACGCGACGGAGGAATAAATATAAATTTTGCAAACATCAAGCCGCCATTCGTAAATATGCTTTCACTAAAATTTTAGAGAAAACAGGCAAACTTCTCTATGACTCTTTTTTAAACGAAGCTCAGTCATCGCAATATCGCATGTATTACACTAAATTAACGTATAACCTAGACGACAAAACATATTTCATGAACACGAATTCCACTGAAAAGATTAATTCACTGTTCAAAATACGAGGAGAACTTACCAATCTTAATTACATACTACATCGACCCGATCTTCCTATAGAATGTAGCCTCTGTAACCTGAGAGAAAGAGAAGATGTCTACCATTTCATTGCGAACTGCCCAATTTTGTGTGAACTAAGAAGGCAGTATTTTGGAAAGAATCTACTAGAGATGGAGGATGTATTGTTTATTTTGAATGGTGGCCGCGGTTGGCACCTGTTCTACAAATATGTTATCCGTTCTTCACTATACAGAACCAGAATTATTGAAGGCAACTTTTAAAATAAAAATAAAAAGCTATGCACTAATAATGTACATAATTGTCAATCTGGTAGACGGTAAATCGCCAAACCATTTAGGCTATAAGCTTATTATTTAATTGGTTATTTTATGATTATTTAGTCAATAAAAACTAAAAAACTATTCGCATAGTATACGCAATTCCTCATTTCATTTTTGATAGTTACTTTCTTACAGCAACCTTAGACAAATTATTATAAAGCCTCTGTTTTCGTGATCTCATTATATATTTTATTCGTTATGATTTCGTGTACGTGAAACTCTATCTTTAAAACTGATATGTGTGTACTGGGTAGGTATTGACAAAATAAAAAAATCGAACACGCTATTTCATATCAACTTGGCCTAATTTCGCACATAAGCGTTTCAAGTTCAACATAAATATTTATGATGCGTATTAGCGAACGCGCCTTAAGCTAGTATTAGACGGTCCTTGTAATTTGTCATTGCCGTGACACCCTGACGTCACAACAAAATAGGTCCTACCACTGTCATTGCCGTGACAAAGGTAATCGTGTCATGGCTAGCTACAATGACTATCTCACGAATGACATATGTTGTCCCAAAATACAATGAACGTCAAAGTGTGTCACGGTGATATTTGTGTCTCGGTGTCACGGCAATGACATGCAAAACAATGACTATTACACGACACGTGACAACTCTCAAACAGCTGATCATTGGAGGTGAGCCTAAACTGCAATGACATTTATTATTTTTAGCAGTGACGATCACACGGCGTCGATCAATCGAGTCATTGTGTCTTGGTTGTTAAGGAAAAGCTTATTTTTTTTAAAAACAGCTCCAACGATTTTGATACTCGTAAAAAATTTCAGAGCATTGGTACTAGCTATCAATCAGAACAAAATTTACGGTATTTGCCCTAGAATTCAAATGGCATCTTTTTTTCCTTCAAACTATAATGTAACATTTGTGCAAACTTCACATATATATAATTACCTATCCACCTATATACTTCACTTTCATTATATATGTCCATATTTACATACCTAGGTTCCATCTATGTAGATAGGTACAAATTACCATCCTAATTTACATAATTAAAATCTATTTAAATATACATTTGTACCTTTGTAACTATGCCCAACCGTGACAAATAATGACATGGCAGAAATTCCTGCCGTGTCACGGTTGTGACACCGTCCTTGCAGCGACAGGCTACGTGTCACGGTGTCCCATCAACAATGAAAGGGCTATCACACGATCACGGCAATTTGGCATTGCAATGTCCTAAAAGTGACGTGTCACGGTGCTCCTCATTGTTTTTGTCATGGCCGGCAATGACATGCAAAACAATGACGATCACATGACGTGACACTTTTAGACAAATACGTCATAGTGACGTCAGAGTGTCACGGCAATGACACATTACAAGGACCGTCTAATACTAGCTTTAGTCTTTTTTACTTAATTTTGTATATACAAAATTTCGTAATTTTTTTCTAAAAATTTATTTTAGTATGACAATTTTATGTTTATAATAATATAAATTTAAAAACGGACTTGCAAAAAAATCGTCCACCAATTTTCGAAATATTGAATTTTCAAAAAAAAAAATATTATTTGGTATGGAGTATTATTTAGAATTCAAAGGACTTCCTACATAAAAATGTTAATCGAAATCCATTGAGTCTTTTATGAGAAAGTCCAAAATCAAAAAATGGTAGTAATACCGTTAACAACAAAATATGGTAAAAAAACAGACAAACGCATTTGCGGGATCCCCCTTTTCGGTGTTCTCTATCATCGTAATGGCAAGTTTTATTATCTGGAATTCGATTTTTTTTCCATATACAAAAAATATATATTACCTATATACACAGCAGGAAAACGATATCCATATTTTTCTCTTCCTACTTAACACAGTTACGGCATTGTTTATAACTGAATTTGGATTTTGCTTTGATTTTTTGAGGTAATTATTCTTAAGTTTTAACCTTAACTTTGTGTTTTGATATCCTTTGCCTTTCCTTCCTCGTCTTTTGGTTTATTTTGATTTTTCTCAGTATAGTTCGTGAGAAGAATTAAACAAAGTGAGTGGACGTTATAAAACGTAATATATATTTCTAATAATAAAGTATTTTGCATTTAGAAGGCGGAATTAGTTTTTACTCTCTGAAAGTTAAGAAAAACAAAACAATTTAACCGAAAATATATTCTAAATAAGTTGTTTTTAAAATATTTTTAAACCCCGGGCTTGAAACGAACATTCCGGGATTGCAATCTCTAGTTGTGGGCTTAGTTTTCGAGACTATAGCGTAAACACACACAAATTTTGAATTTTATAATATAAATATATAATTTTTTGTTATCTTTCATCTTTACACATATACATAAGTAAATGTAACTTTTTGCGGTCAATAATTAAAGATGTTCTAATAGAATGTGCAACGTTTCGAGCATGTTTATGTTATACTTTAGGTATAGGTGATTGTGTAGAGCAGTGTTTTTCAAACTTTTTGAGTACGCAACCCCCTTGTAAGTAAAAACATTTTGGCGACCCCCAGGTTTAAAAAATACTTTGTCAGTTATTTTATATGTGACATACACTGAACCTCTTTCATACCCAGTCTGGGGTTTTCTTTTGGTAATTTCAGATTTTAATCGGAAATTTGATTTTTTTGTCGCGAATGGTATACGATTTCAGATTTATTTTTTTTATCACGGTATTGGTGTATATTCGTGTTTGTGGAACCAGAAGGTATCTGAGGGCAAATGATTTGAAAATTGTTTCTTCATTTAAGTTTTTTTTCTTTTGTAACACGAAGCGATCTCAATGTTTAAAAAATGAATGCCGAAATTAATTTGGAGGATTACACAATTGTTAATACATAATTGCTGTTATGTTTTTAAAATGTATGTACATGTTTCACTATTCGCAATTACTGAAAATAAAGTCTTGTCAAAACGACGACGGCTGTGAATTGTTCTGATGGTGTTATGGTATTAGTAAAAGAGGGGTAAATCTGCCGAAAAATCCAGATCTGCAAAATTGATTTCCGATCAAAAAATAAGTTGATTTGATTGTCCATGGGAAGTCTTTAATTGTAGAAATCTGTGTTTTGACAGATCTGAAGGGGAAAAAGATTAATTTTTGTTACCAAAAGAAAACCCCATACTTATGTATCGAGTTCTAATAGCGAGTTTCATTTAAGAAAAGAACTAATCTTTCTGACAAAAGATTTCATCTTTTTGAATTTTCAATTTTCATTTCAACAAAAAGAGCAAATCTAGATCAGATCTCAACACGAAAGATCTCATCTTTGGTGGGTAGGCAGATTTGATATGAATGCACGCATACATGTAAAACGTTTTTTCTGTCAAACATCAAATGGAAACTATTTTGTTATTAATTTATTGTGAAATTGTGCCAATCCCTGCTAAAAAATAAAATAATAGACGAACAACTTAATAATTTAAATTTTATAAATTTAGTGGAGTTTTTTATTGCTTTGTCTTTATCTTCCTCATCATCTGATCATCTTAACGATCCAGATAGCTTTCTCTGTTAAGTCAGTTGTACAACCTGAAGTTTTGAATCAGCTGTTCTTCAAATTAATAATGGCCTCGTTCGGTGCGCGGCCGATAGGCTATCCAAGATACCTTTGTAGCGGATTTATTTTCGAACGATTCAGGTAGCTTTCTCGTTATGTCAGTTGTATTGCATACACATCTGAAGTTTTGAATCAGCTGTTCCTTACATTTCCAACCGAATCTCAACGAATCCAATAATTTTTGGGTAGCTTGAGATTTGTGTTTGACAACATATGTTTAGTTCATCAGCCGTTTTTTCCTTAGGCGTTACAACAACACCAAGCAATCCGGATCGGTTAGGTTGCGCCACCGAACGAGGCCAATAATTTTTGGTAGCTTGGGATTTGTGTTTGACAACATATGTTTAGTTCATCAGCTGGTTTTTCCTTAGGCGTTACAACAACACAAAGCAATCCGGATTGCTTTAGGTATGCCACCGAACGCGGCCAATACTACAATTAAATTTGGACACAGAGTTTCATTTAAAATATCAAATCTCCATTTTGAGAGGAGTTCTTTGAAATTTAAATGAAACTCGCTATAAAATTAAAATCTGAATTATTGATGCTCTTAAAATTTTCAAATCATTTTTCTGAATGTACTTGGCTATAAAAAATACCATTTCTCGCTAATCTTTTTGGCCACTTAAGCATCTTAAATAATACCATTCAAGGGAAAGAATAAAACATATTTTCTGGAAAAGACAATATCAACGGATTCCTCGGAAAACTGTGTGCTCAGAGTCTTTACAAAAAAAAAATATATGATTCTTTCCCCTGCGTTCAAAAGATTCTCGAAGAAATTTCATCAAATGAGCCGATATCAGTAAGGTCTCACATTCCTCTCATGATACAAAGATTGCATAATTTGGAGGAGAAACTATTAACTTACTTTCCAGAACTGGATCCTGAAGGTGGAAATGACAAAGATGGATACTAAATCCTTTTTTGAATATGCCGGCTTAACTCGCCGATCTAATATCGACGAAGAGATAGAAAATCTTATAGTTATAGACTTAGCTGCAGATAGTAGGCTAGAATGGAATTCAATTTAAAAACCATTGATAATTTCTGGATAAAGAGAAGAGGTGATTATCCAGAGCTGGCAAAATAGGCTTTAAAATTGTTAGATTTATTAGCTACTTCATACGTATGCGAACTAACGTTGTCTGCAATGGTAGATGTAAAACCTAAGAAGAGAAATAGGCTCGATTTGTAAAATGATTTATACGAGTATGTTAATGTCTCGAAAATAAAACCAAGATTTAAACATTTGTTAAGAAAAATGTGAAAAAAATGTGTTTTATTTAATTTTTTTTTTGTATAAGACTTACAGCCTATGTTATTTTTTAATCTTACCGGCTTGCCACCGCGACCCCCTAAATAATTCCACCCACACTTTGAAAATAACTGGTGTAGAATAATTGACGTTTTCTCCTGTCTGTCGTTTCTTGATATTGAGTGATTTTCTTGTCTTTACTCAAATATTGTTCGACTGATGAAGAGCATAAACATGCTTGAAACTTTGCACATTAAGTAACAACATCTTTAATTATTGATATACAGTCCACAAAAAGTTACATATATCTTTAGTGTTATTAGAGTTCAGTTGTTACCTTGACAACAAATATTTAGGACTATTCAGCGAGGTATTTTATTCTGCTATTATTTATTTTTTAACATTGTTATCTTAAATTGCTAAGTTAGTACTAAGTTTAGAGAGCACAGACTGCAATGGCTTTCGGCTCGCTATTATAAAAATTATTGAAGAAAGTTATATGTATTTTAAAATTGTGTTATTGTTTTTTTTTTTGGATAATATCTAAATTTTGAATATTGATATTTTTAAGGATTTCGTAAATGTTATAATGATTGTTGGGTAGAGAACGGTTGATGTGATCTAAGAGGTGTTTGATATCTATTGTTTCTGAGCAACTAAAACATGGTATTTCCCTTGTTAGAAGGTGATGATGAGTTGTTAGAGTATGGCCTAAACGTATGCGTACAAAATTGGTGATGGTTTATTTCTCTGTTTACTTTACTTATTCTTAAGTAGTGGTGATTATATGTCATCCAGTTATTCATCTGACAGATTTTGACTTGTAATTTTACTGTTCGTAAAAGATTTTTCTCCCAATATGTGCTAAACAAGAGCGTAGAAGTTTTGTTAGCGGATTTGGCAGCTTTGTCAGCTTACTCATTTCCCTTATGCCTACGTGGTACACCAATAATTTTGATAAGAGGCTTATAGAGGCAAAAGAGGCTTATTTTAAAGCTTCATAAACTGCTAGGGCTTCAGCGGAAAAAAACTGATGTACATTTAGGCAGGAGACCCTGTCTCAGTAATTCACTATTATCTGTTGTTACCGCAAAGCTGGTATGATGTTTGGATTTTGAACCGTCACAAAATATGAAACTCCACTTTTTGGTTTTTCGATAGTATGCTGTTATAAATTTCCATTCAAAAGCTTTGAGCTTTCACAAAATCTTTTATGAATAAATCTTTGTATTCGGCATGCCATATCTGTTATGAAATCTATTTTTTTTCCCGTGGGTAGGTGAAAACCTTCAAAATGCTCTATGAGGACCGAAAAACGCGTGCTCATAGGAGTGTGAGATTCTTACTGCACTAAAAACACCTCCTCCTTCCGATTGCAACTAAGTTGAAACTTATCTAGCAATTTATTTTTAACGAATTTAATTAACGTGTTGTGTTAATTATCCGGTGATAGTTCCTGTTTATACCGCGATTTTAAAGCGCATTCTCGTTTAGTGCGCCAGATCGGAAGGCCCAGTCCTTCGCAGGCGGCGTACTAAATTCGTCTCATCGATAATTTCGATTATAGTACTATTACAGGGTTGTAATAGCCGTTTTCTATAATTTCGCGCAAAATGTTTTAATTCATCGCGTCCACTCATAAATATGACAATGGAATAAAATAAAATAATGCGAATTATAAGAGACATAAATAAATAAGACACGGTAATTTTCTCCGCATTAGTTCAGCTGCCATCCCTGGATATAAAATCTGAGACAACAACCACCATCTCAATACGTCGCGCCACACATCTTTCTATCCTTCTTTCTCTTCTTTAACCGGATGCCGCGCTGTGTTAAAAACATATAAAGGGTATTCATAATCCCTTGAGGGCGTGCAAAATTATAAAAAAAAAAAAAAAAAAAAAACCGTGGGAATCCCCAGATCTCTGTGGAAATCTTCGTTTCTAATGTACCAAGGTGCGTTTGTAAACGATCTTAGCAATTTATTTTCAAATGTTTGTAAGGTATTTAAATTAGAATCTCGCGTACATCCCCAGAGTTGTATACCGTAAGTCGTAAAAATTAGCTTATTTCGATACTGAGTAAAAATTAGCTTATTTTCGATACTGAGCTTAGAGTGCATATACATATATACATATATCTGAGTTTATTATTTAACTCTTCGCATTTCTTTTTAACATGTGTTTTCTATTTTAATTTCGCGTCTAGAGTAATTCCGAGATATCTTGCTTCATTAGCAAACGGAATTTGAACCGTATTAACAAATACCCACTACTAGTATTGCAGAGTCGTCAGCAAACGTCGCTACGATAGTGTCTTCTGTTTGAGGTATATTGTGGCGGACGGACCTCCACATGCTAACACACCATCAATAAAAGTAAATGGTTTAATTTCGGAACGCATTCCAGTTTTGACAATTTGTTCGGAGAGAACGAAATGACCAGAGAGTCATGCAACGCGACTCTTCTGACTAGAGTAAAGCCCTGTAAGAAATCTTCCATTTTGTTTGTGAGCTGTCTGGCGGGTGAAAAAGGCTGGCATTCTTTTTTCGATTGCGGCCGCCATCACATCAATTGTCCGAACAAATATAAAATTGTATTTCACACAAAATTGCATTTTACATTAAGTTTATTTTTGTATTACATTACCAGTATTAAATATTAAAAATAAGTATTTTTGGTCTTTCTCTAATCGGCGGCAACCGGCATCAGTGGTGGTGTTATTATTGCCATAAATCTCATCTTCTCATCTTTGTGGTCGACGCACATTGGAGTGCATTAATTACCAGAGGCGTACCTCGACGTGGGATATTTTTTTGTCTACCCTTGGAGCTGATAGTCCAGGAAAAGGGACTATCGTTTCGTTGGTTGGGCACTGTAGGCCCAAAATATCATGTGTAAATAATAGGTACAATATTGGTCCTAGAACACTTCCTATTTCTTTGAGATCCGAGTAATCGTTTCCATGTCTTACTCTAAAAAGTCTATTTTCTAGATATGCTTTTAAAAGCGTATAAAGTGCTTCAGGCATAATTTGCTTTAATTTAAAATTTAGGCCTTCGAGCCACACCTTATCAAAAGCTTGCGACAAGTCTAGGAAGACCGCCGAACAAAATTTCTTTTCTTCAAGAGTTTTCTCAATGACGTCAGTGATCCTATGAACTTGGTCAATTGTCGAGTGCTTGCTTCTAAATCCGAACTGCTGTTCAGGTATTAGGCGCTTTTCTTCTATTATTGGCTGCAGGCGCAAAAGTAATATTCTTTCAAAGACTTTAGAAATGCGATGGTTTTTCTGGTTTGAGAACCATTATAACTTCCGCAACCTTCTATTGGCTCGGAACGTACTCTAACCTTAGAGTGGCATTTATTATATAAAGAAGATTAATTAACCCTTTTCGAGGTAGCATTTTGAGAACTTCGGCCGTAATTAGGTGATATCCCGGAGCTTTCTTATACTTAAGCTTTCTTATTTCTCTACTTAATTCAGCAAGGGTAATATTTCTTGTTATGTAATTTTCGCTTGAGTTAGAACGTATATTTAAATTTTCGTTGAGTCCTTGCCCATCAAAAGGCTTACATGTGTTCTCCAGTTAATCCGCGAAAACGTTTGCTTTCTCCTTGTCGCTTTTTGCCCATTCGTTTTGATCATTCTTAATCGGAGGCGAAATCTGTTAATTATATGTTATGAACTGTCAAAAATTCGAACTCAACAGAAAATCTTTTACGAATCGCATTTTTGGCGATTAATAAAAAAACCCTGGGGCATCGAAAGAGATCTCGTGCACGAAGGTAAATTCACGAGACCCATATAACAAAGAGACAGGATTAATATTTATTAACTTTCGCAAATTATTAAAATTTTAATTACTCATCAAGGCATTGCATGCACTTTATTTTGCTGACAATTAACTTGAAAAACTATTTAACGAAAAATCAATTTCACGAAATGGACCTGGTGTTAACTAGCCACCTCATTCGGGCGGTTTGGTTATTTAAATATTTATTTTTTTTCTGTGAAGGACAGTGGTTAAATTCCCGAAATCATTATAAAATTACCGCCATTACTTCCAGAGGATAACAATCTTTGTAAGGCTATTGATGAATAGCATTACAAATATTGCATTAAAAATTTTACTAATGTTCGTGGTGCCAATTCAATTTTAAATAATACCATTTATCGTGTGAATCAGCAATTAAATCAAATAATTTTGCAAATAAAATATTCCACAACAACAGACGAATGCAACGAAGGTAAGTTTGGAGTTGCGGTCAAGTTTGCCTTGAATCTTAGAAATGAAAATATATTTTTAGAGATTATATGTGAGCTACGTTTACAAGACTCTCATATCTTCTATATCGATTATATTGCCCTATTTCATGGAAAAGGCGGATAAGACAGCCGTTACCCTAAGCCATTAGTTATTTGAAGACAGAATCTTGCCTGAATCGTGCCATGCAGGTATACCAACCATCACTATGGTCATTACCAAAATAAATTTTACGTGTAATTCTGACTGGCTCCTGTTGTGATAAAAGTTAATAAACTGCAATTTAATTGACTCAATTTACAAAGTTTTTTTTAAGGATTAAGCTTATAACATTCGTTTAATTTTATTTTTTATTTTATTTCAATGTGAGTATTTTTATACATTTTTGCAACCAAAAGATCTTAAAAATCAATTTTTTCTGTTTTACATTATACTGATGTGTATAACAATTAGAACATGTAATTAAAATATCTACAATAAATAATATTTTATTAGTTTAGTTATTAAATATAAAAATAAAAATTATTTAAAATTAATAAATCTAGTTTAACGGCGGTATGGTTGTTTATTGTAACGTCCTCTCGAGCTTTCTTCTGAAAGTGCATAATACTCACTGTAAACAACGCACCAACAGTATGTAAGGATCACTAAAATGGAAATCAAAATGTTGTTAAGGTAAAAGTTTTGCTCTAAAAAAAATATAAATTTAAAAGAATATTATGTAGTATGTATGTATGTACTGTATATGCAAATATGCAATGTAAACATTATTTAGGTGCCCTAATTTAAAAATAGCTGGGGATCTTTCGGATTTTACATGCAAACGTTGTGTAATTAGTTCCCATAAGAAAAGTTATTGTTTATATTACAATAATATACATCGATATTGATATGAGTACACGTACATATGTACTCTTTTATTATAAATTTGAATTTAAAATATATTTTATACATAAGAATACAAGAAGTCGTTTAGAAATATTATTGAAGAATGTAATTATTACGTAAAACCGAGATCATGTGTTTTTTGAAGGAACCTCCAGCGCTGCCGAAGAGAGTACTAAGGTAGTATTCGTACTACCCTGGCATTTACTGTACTCCCGTACTCCACTCACTATTTCATTAAAATTTTTGCAAAAGTATGCGTCACCTCGACTGTCATTTCCATTAGCAAACAAAATCGAAAAACTAATCATCACCGTAATGAATTAATATACAAAAACAACTGTTTTAATAATTATATCAATTATTGATAATCTCTGATGCAATCTTTGCAGTTCATTTCAGTCAGTTTCGTTTGGGTAAATGCGAACATGAAAAATAAATTACTATACATATCTGGTTGTCTCTAATGTCTTGATATTTTTTGTCAATACAAATCGGAATTTACCTTGTTTGCCTTGATCATTAGTTTATATCATACAAATTCGGCAAAAATGGAGGCAAATACATTTTATTTTCATTTTCTTTCATATATTTATAAAATGATAAATAAGATGAATCTGGAGTGGCAATCCGAAAAGCCAAGAACAGATACATGTTAAGACTTAAAATCTTGGCGAAAAATTTAAAACAGCCTGAAACAGCTAGTATTAGACGGTCCTTGTAATGTGTCATTGTCGTGACACTCTGACGTCACTATGACGTAGTTGGCTGTCCTAAAAGTGTCACGTCGTGTGATCGTCATTGTTTTGCATGTCATTCCCGTGACAAAAACAATGACAAGCACCGTGACACGTCACTTTTAGGTCATTGCAATGACAAATTGCCGTGACCGTGTGATAGCCCTTTCATTGTTGATGGGACACCGTGACACGTAGCCTGTCGCTGCAAGGACGGTGTCCCAACCGTGACACGGCAAGAATTTCTGCCATGTCATTATTTTTCACGGTTGGGCATAGTTGCATAGGTACGTACCTACCTACAAATGTATATTTAAATAGATTTTAATTATATAAATTAGGATGGTAATTTGTACCTAGCTACATAGATGGAACCTAGGTATGTAAATATGGACATATATAATGAAAGGGAAGTAAATAGGTGGGTAGGTAATTATATATAAGTGACGTTTGCACAAATGTTATATTATAGTTTGAGCGAAAAAAGATACCATTTGAATTCTAGGGCAAATACAGTAAATTTTGTTCTGATTGATAGCTCGTTGGAGCCGTTTTCCAAAAAAATAAGCTTTCCCTTAACAACCAAGACACAATGACTCGATTGATCGACGCCGTGTGATCGTCACTGCCAAAAATAATAAATGTCATTGCAGTTTAGGGTCACCTCCAATGATCAGCTGTTTGAGAGTTGTCACGTCGTGTGATAGTCATTGCTGGCGTTCACTCATTTTTCTCAGATACCAAGCTATCTGAGTATATCTGTGGACGAATGAGATAGGTTAGCTGAAAGGTGTCAAAAAATCAAAGCAAAACGCATACCAATGAATTTTGCAGTCAGCTGGTTCTATACATTTGTTCTGGGATAGCTAGTTATTCCAAATTTGTTGAGATAACTGAAGATAGCTTTCATGAGAGCAGCTGTTTGTTCATCAGATGTGGTTTCGCACGCACTACAACAACAGAAAGTTATTCCTATTGCTGGGAATAATTGAGTGAACGTCACCATTGTTTTGCATGTCATTGCCGTGACACCGAAACACAAATATCACCGTCACACACTTTGACGTTCATTGTATTTTGGGACAACAATGACAGACATGTGTCATTCGTGTGATAGTCATTGTAGCTAGCCATGACACGATTACCTTTGTCACGGCAATGACGGTGGTAGGGCCTATTTTGTTGTGACGTCAGAGTGTCACGGCAATGACACATTACAAGGACCGTCTAATACTAGCTAAAGGGCTTGGCATGATACTACTTAACAGTTTGCTAATACTAAATCACTTTACTAATATTTTCCTAATTTTAAACACTTTTTAACTAGCACCATGATAAATCTATTTTCTTAATAAACTACAACATAACACGCCTAAAATAGTGCAAAAAAGTAAGCGAACATAACTTTTTGTCGTTTGTAAATGTCAAAGTGGCATATGGATTTAGTACGCTATTAAAAAAATAAAGTAGCTATTTTGTGATTTTAACTTTAGTAAAATGTTAAGAAAATAGTACGATACTGAACTGGTTTAAAATTAGCGATTTCCTCTTTTTAGCCTAGTATCATACTAAAAATGATATAACATATTACTAAATCGACTAAAATTTTGCGCCCTTGAATTTAAAAAAGTAAAGCAATTTTCCTTGATAAAAGACATGTACATGCTAAGGCGAGTAGTTCCTCTTAAAAAAAATATTTTGAAATCTTTTAACGGGTGATAATGGCCGGGTTTGGTGGCACACCTAAATCAATATAGATTGCTTTGTTTTGTTGTAACGCCTAAGGAAAAAAACAGCTGACGAATTAAACATATGTTGTCAAACACAAATCTCATGATACTCAAAAATTATTGGATTTGTTTGGAAATTTGAGGAACAGCTGATTAAAAATTACAGATGTGAATGCAATACAACCAGTGCTACCACAGGTTTAATTTTTAATGAGTCCCAGCTGAAAAAATGAGTAATTTTTAAAATAAATGAGTCCCAATAAAAAATTTCTTTTAAGTTTATAATAATACCTAATTTTTAAATAACTAAAATAAATACTTTGAAAACATACAAAAAATATTAAATTCAATAATAGTCTAGGAAAATTTGATAAAAAAGTGATGATACTTCGAAAAAATTCCGACAAAGCTGAATTTCGGTGGAGAGCTTCATTTTTACGTGCTAAGTAATAGAGAAGGAAAAAAATTAAAGGGGAGAAAGGGCGTAAAATTCCCAAATTATTTGAAAACCATATATGTTTTTTTTGAAAAAGTTGTTGGCACACATTATTGATCATGTCATTCTACACAATGGGTGTCAATGGCGTAGTGGATAAAGTGCTTGATTGCTAACTTAGACGTGTGGGTTCGATCCTCACGCTAGGCGCATTCTTTTCAATACCTCCAATTTTAATTGGATGTCGCCCATGGGTTAAAATGAGACAGCCAATACCTGGTTCTCAAATCCACTGTGCCAAACTAGTGCCGTGCAATTCAGATTGCAATTAAAAGACCTTAGGTCTTACAGGCATATAGTTAATTAAAAAAAAAAAAAACAAATGCGAGCTATATCTGGTTGCTTTAATCAATGAATTTAATTTATATATCCGTTTTGACGAAAAACATTTAATTAAAAATTTAAAAAGTCTTAAGAACACATTTTCTTAAAAAGTAAACAAAAAGGAACAATTAAATAATAAGACAAAAGTAAGAAAACAAATAATAAAAGCATATTTCTAATCTGGAGTCCAAACTTTATCGTTTGAGGCACATAACTCCTTTGCAAACATAATTGCAAATTCAACTGTTTCTAATTTAAATCTATTAAACTTTTTTGCTTCTATTGGCTGAGATCTGAAAATAATTTTCTTTCTGCGGCTGCAGAACTTTGAGGAAACGTCATCAATTTCATAATGAAGTTTGAAATGCCCTCAAAAATAGGCTCTTCACACGCATATCTTAATTTTAAAACATTCATACAAAACTCTTGAATGTTATAAAAGGAAATAGAAGCGTAGCTCGACTATTCACTCTATTTAAAGTATTTTCTGCAAAATGAAATAAAAGTGAAATGAAATAAAAGTGCTTTAATCTATAATAAACTGACTCGTTCTTAAAAAATGATCCAATTAAAAAAAAAGATGAGTCCCTGAGCCAATCTAAAAAAATGAGTCCCTTTTGACTCAAATGAGCCCCAGTGGTAACAGTGAATAGGTTAGGTAAATGGGCTGCCAGTTGATCTTGTTACCGGTACACTTAGAACAAGGAAGATCCATTGTGATACCCCGAAGTGTTGTAGTAACTTCGAATTGTATAAGCTATAAGTACTATGGGTAATCATTATCTAGCCATTTAGAGACTTAGAAGTTCAACAAGCTTTTGCCTGAAAGATTCGAGAGTTCTTCTAAATTGTTGAATAAATAGCTGCCTAAGAATATATTCCTTATATGACAACGTGCTGGACAATGACATATATGAAATAAGTGGTGTCCTCATGTTCATCTTCGTCATTGCAACCTCTGCATATATCATCGTTACTAAGCCCCATTTTCTTTTTATGGTAGGCCAGCTGATTATGTCCGGTGAATATGCTTACAAGAGTTCGAAGGGAATTCTTGTTTATGTGGGTAATACTTTCTGTTCCTTTTGAGAATGTTAAGGCACTAGATAAATAATGGAGGCTTTTGAACAACAAGTAATCATCCAATAGAATTGGACTTTGGTAGAGTTCTTGCAAGAGTTATCAGAACTCAAAATTCTCTTGGTAGGCCAACATTTATCGATCCTTTAATGTGCATAATTCACAGCAGTTCGAATGCTGAACGCATTTTTTCCAGCTGTATTATATAAAAACATAAAACAGAAACTGTTTAGTCATTACCACATTAAATGCAATTTTAATGGCAAAATATGTACTTCAAAACGAACATGCCTCATAATAATTATTAAAAATAATATATACAAAAGTCTTCTATGCCTATTGCACAACAAAATCTGCCTTTTTTAAAATGTTAATAGTAATACTTAAAACTTGAAATAATCGATCCAAAAAGTGGTATTATTTAAACAGTACTTTGACCACTTTTCAAAACTTAAAAATTAAGTAATACTCGTACCACTTTTCGGATCGGTTATTTCAAGTTTCAAGTATACGAGTATACAATATATAATGTACTTTAATTCGAACTTATTGTTTCTTATATTTTTAAATTATATATTTATTTCCCCATCCAAGAAGTATTTTTTTATCAAAATCTGTTATAAATTTGGATGGGAAAAAAATTTAAAACAATTATTTAAAAAATTAGTTTTAGAGAAAAAATTTAATCGGAAAATGTTTAGAACTCTTTGTTTGCTATCGGGAACTGTAATCAGAACTCCTTTTACTTGTTTTTTTTTGGATTTTGAAATTTTTGCTTCTAAGTCAATCTGCACCCTAATATGGCCTAAATTTTCCAATTTTGCAGAACTCTTTCTAAAACCTATCAGGAACTCTAGAACTCTTGACTATAAGTTGAAAAACATGCTCAGAACTCTTTTTCTAAAAAAAAGTCCTTGCTGCGTGAAGTTAGCAAAATGACTTTTTTTGCGATTTTTAACATTTCTTTCGCCAGAACTATTGAAAAAAGGTATCCGAAACTCTAGAACTCTTTGATTGCTACCGGGAACTCTCATTTTGTATTTAATTTTAGGCAATAGGTGCGTTCCCGTACTCCCTAAAACTGCGAAAATCTACGAATCTCTACGAAAAACAGTCAAATCCTGTTGCCGTACTCCAAATTTTCGTAGTTTTTTTTTTTTACAGAAGAGAGCGCTAATAATAGAGATAAATATTTCCCCAGTCCAAGAATTTTTTTTGGACAAAATTATGAAGACTGTCAAATGAGGATAAAAAGAAAAAAAAAACAATGTAGGTATAAGCTGTCAGTTGCTATGTGTATCGTTACAAAAGTTGAAAATAATGGAATTTATAGTCTGGCCTGGTTTATTTGTGCAATAAATTAAGGGTTGTGATATAAAATTTGTTATTTTAATAAATAATTTCAAGTAAATCTTTAATAAACATTTTCAAAAATACATTTTTATTTTGACATTTAAGAAATGGCTAAAATTGTTGTTCAAAGCGTTTCCGTACTTTTGTAAAATTTTGTTGCTCTCTGAAAGATTTTTACACCCACTCTGGCAAAAATGACAGTCTTCACATTTTAGTGCACAAAGTAGATACGGAGACACACTTAATTTTTTTGCTAACTTCACAGGACTGCAAGAGTAACAATAAACCACGATCATATACCTCGTGTAAATACAGTCCATATCTGGAAGGTGATTGTTTGTATCTTTCAAAACTAATGAGATGAGTTAAGAAGCTGGGGTAGTAGAATGGCCAAGCTTAGCTTGAACCAACTCACTTGCCCCCACAAGTGGAATAATTTAAATATGTATTACATTTATAAGCCTCTACTGTGTACCTTTCGCTAAATTGCCGGTACCTTTGAGGAAACTAAGAACGACTAAATAAAGTTAATAACGCCTGTCAACCCCCAAATTTCTTACGCCCAAATGGCGTCAGGAAGGGGAAGCACGGTACAGCCTACACCAAAGGTCGCCCAACAGGCCCCCGTGCCTAAGGCGCCGGCGTCACAGGCGGATATTATGGGCATTCTGCTGGCCATCCAGAGTCCGTTGACTGGCCTCCAAAACCAGATAAGGGAGCAGGCGACTAGGGTGGATTATCTCTACTCTGTTTTGCCGTGCTTAACGCAACTTAGAGGTTAAGGGCGCGCTGCCGGAGAGGCCCTTTAAGATCCTAGCTGTGAATGTAAATTCACTGATTAGGACCGAACGTAGAGCGAATTTATTCCAATTGCTTAAAGACATAAGTCCACATGTGTTTATGGCTAGCGAAACCAAGTTTAACCAGAAACATAAATTGACTAACAACAATTACAATATCGTAAGAAGAGACCGACCCAACTCCACTCAAGGAGGAGGCGTCGCAATCTTTATACGTAAAGGCATTAGTCATAAGGTAATATATAATAGTGATGTGCGAACACATCGGACCTTAGAGGCATGCATCATATGCATTCATCTCCAACAGGGGAAGCGAATGTATGTGATCGCTGCATATGCAGCGGAAACACCTCAGCCCACACAGTTTATAACATACCTTGAAAAGCTTTTTGAATGCTTAAGATTGAGCTCGGAAGAAAACTTGTACATATTAGCCGGTGATTTAAGCGCCAAACACATAGATTAGGGAAATCAAATACAAAATCCTCGAGGTAACCATTTGTATAATTGGATGGGTCGATACAACCTTGAGTATCGCCTCGATCTTCTAGCCGCAGAGATGCCATCGTTTCCAAGAAGCGGTGCCTATCTGGATTTATTGCTGAAAGACGAAAGACCAACAATTACTGACACTGTGGGTCAACGACCAAGAAATTGTTTACGAACAATCGAGTACGACAGTGACCACTGCGGATTCAACGCCGTTATACAACTTCCGAACGAGCTTATGGAGTTGGATGAGTATGTGCCTGTGCATACTTACAATTACATTAATGTGCGCTGGCCACGCTTCTCCAATGCCTTATTGAGTGAATTACGTTCAAATGGTATACCCCCACCAAATGAGAGGAACCTAACAAGTACTGAAATCGACAGATACTTAGAACAAATTGACGAAACGATTCTACAAACAATGAACAGAAGAATACCGAAATACAAAGAAAGTAACGTAACTGACATGTACCATAACGCGACAATTGACGCACTTCACAGACAAAAAAGTGGACTACTGACAAGACTAAAACGCTTGTACAGGCGGTTTACTGATACACGAGATCTGGAGATTAGGACACTGAAGTCGTCCATCAAAAACATCAACCAATTGATCGAAGAAAATTATAGATTGGCTATTAATTTGTTCTTGGACAATAAAATTCGTGCCGTTAACTCTAGCGACCCAAGTATGTTCCCAAAAATTAATAAGATTTTTAGAAGAAAGGATCAAAACGATCTTCCGTGTCTTAAGCTCCAGAGGACGACAGAGAACAGAGACGTACTTCTGACAGCAGGCATAGACCCAGAGGATGCCGTATTGGACGATGACCTCTATATACTCGAAGATCCGCAGGAGAGAGTGGAGGCTGTGGGGGCTGCTTTCCAGCAAGTGTACAAGGTGAATGCTAGCATTCGCCCGAATCATGACCTGAAGAACAGAGCTCTGCTTCATCACTTATGGCTCCGGAACGATATAACCGAATGGCGATCTGAAAACCTTGGTTTTAAAGGGTTTAATGATGAAGATTTGGCAAACGCTATAATTGCCGAACGAATTGGGCCCAGTCCCCTGTTAATTTCGAAGAATGAGCTCCAGCTCACCACTTGTCACTTGTTGACAAGGTGGTTGAGAAACCTTGGTATCTAACCAAGTAATAGAGTTAATCTTTTCTATCTGCTTTATAAAAGAAAAAAAATATACTGTAATAAATGGAGCTTTGCAGTTTTCACTTCCGCATAGAAAAAAAATACACATGCATAGTGTAAAGTTTCACTTAATCATAATAACAATTTTTCGCACGCCTTTACTTCGCTACTTGATACCGACCAATGATATCAAATTAAACAACTTACCGACACAAAGTAATCCAAATATAAGCCACAGCACTCCGGTTAAAACGAATCCATCGATGAAGAACATCACCCCTGTGTAAATGACCGATATAAGCAGACCAAGTGCGATCATAATTCCAAGCACAACCCATGGCAGCATAAGGTAATGATTTCTCTGTTAATAATATTGTAATTATAAAAACAAATAAAATAAATTGTTAGTTTAGGTACGAGTATCTCATCGTAAACAAAACCGCTTAATAATAAGTAATATAAGATTTGAGGTATACTATTTCAAATGTATGTAATAGCTGATAATATGGTTAGGTTTATTTATAGCAATATCCCCCCCCCCCCCCCCCCTTTTAAATCCCTTCCAACAAGTAACCACATTATATACCTTCAAGACTCCAACCATCATTAGTGTCGATATCAAAATCGTCATGCACAAATTGATCACGAGGATGATTTTAACCACATTCGACGGTAGCCAGTCCAAGAGAATGGTTTTAAATTCCACGCGGGTTACAAAGATCACTATGATCGTCAGGATAGAAAGTATTATGGCCAAGAGCCCGGATATGATTGAACCCGTCCGCAGCGATGTGCATCGGCAGCATGAATTGAGTAGTGGTCCAGCCATTATTGTAATTATATTTTAGAGAGCTTAAAGGAGATTAACAAAATATTTGTTTTATAATTTCAATAAATAACTTTTACAATTACATTAATATTTTAACGGTTTCTTTCTTTAAATTTACCATTAGTTTTGGTTCTAAGACAAAAAATTAAAAGGCAAAATGAAAATGTTTTTTTTTTTTTTAATGAAAATATTTTTCTTAAGAATATTGGTTTATATGAAAGCTATATAGGGCCCTATCGGTAATCTCCCAGGGAATTTTTCCTGCGATCGTGAATCTCCCACAGAATAAATTTCCCTTGAACAAAAAATCGTATGAAATGACAGCAAAATTTCCTGGGAAAGTTTTGTTCCCGATACCAATAAATTTCGAGTTAAACTTTTGAGCATAATTCACGGTCCCAAGAATCGAATTGAAGAAAAATGTTAATGCAAATTTTTATTCGCGATAACCATAATAGTTGTCCAGAAGCGTCAAATTGTTCCGGCAAAAACTGAAGATAAAAAACATTATATCGGGTGTAAATTTTGTTTCTTACGAAAGTCAGTCTTTATGAAGGTATGTAGATATTAATAAAACAATTTAGTATGGTTGTGTTGGGGTTGAGTGACTGACTTTCATTGGGAGTGTGATTTTGTTAAACCACGCAACTTTCTATTTTTTTTATTTTTATTTGTAAACAAGAGTGAAAAAATAAACAGCGAGGTATCTTTGATTTTTTTTAAATTTTTATTCATGCAAAAAAAAATACTTCATTCTGATGTTATTTATCGTTTTCAGACTTGTGAAAACAAGGGTAGCTCACTCAATTTTGTACATAATTTAACAATTTAAAAAGATTTATAGATCTTAAGTTTAGTGTTTGCAAGTTCATGATTGATCAACATTTTTTTTTAAATTGATGTTAAGGAAAAAATCCCAAAATGTGGCATATTTATTTCATCTTTTTAGAAAGCCATTTATACTAGTTTTTATTTTTATATATTTTTTCTTTAAATAAATAATTTACTTCATTGCCTCTTGTCCTATTATTTTGTTTATTTTAAAAAAAATATTTTTACATCTCTTGAAATATTAATTCAAAATAACCAAATTAGCACTCGCTTTTTGAAAGCAGAAAAGCCTATAAAATATTAATTTAATTTTCTTATTTTTGTTTTTTGTTTTTTAAATCAGATTCAATTTACCAAAAAATAATATATATTGTAACCATGGGTTTCCTAATTTAAATTTAAGAAAAGAGGCCTATTTTGCGTTTTTAAACAACAAATTTCTTTGCAAACGCAAACTATGAAGTGTGCAGTTCCCAATAATTCTATTGCAATATCAGCGGCGCGCGTTTAGGAAGAGTATTCCTCGCAAACGAATTTCGGCCGCCCATCCTGTCTCAGAATTAATTTTTGTGTTGTTGTTGTTGGTGTCTTGGCTCATGTAGTGTTTTATTCTCCATGGAGAGTCATGAGAAGTGGTAACGTTGTATTTAACTTTAATGTCCAATTCTTTTCGTCAAGTTGAAATGGATTTAGTTCGACGCTAGACCGACCTGAGTCCAAAAAGGTGTATTGCCATTTTAAAATGCATACAAAATTTCTCAATATAAAACAATAGGGGTATCCTGGTCTAGTATCATTGTAAAAATGCAAAAGTGCAACTTTTTTTTTTGCAGCACAACAACAACTTACACTGCTAAGATTTTACAACACGTTTGTACTTTAGAAAACAAGATTACGACACTTTGCCCATCTCTACACCAGACAAATTTTGCACCATTGTATTTGTCTGTTGAAATAGGGTATTTTATTGACGTCACCAGAGAACAAAATCCATTAATCAACAAACAACAACAATTTACAAATTTTTGTTCTCTGCTTAAGTCAATAAAATACCCTATTCCAACAGAAAAATACAACTTTGCAAAATTTGTCTGGTGTAGAGATGGGCATTAACCCGGTATTTACCATTTTCGAGTATATACCCTGGGTAAATACCCGGTATTTACCAAAGTAGGGGAAAATATGCGTATTTATAATATTATTATAATATTATTTATAATATTATTTTTAAATACTAAAAAATGATTTTATTTCTTATGATGCTTTAAATAAAGAAAGATTAATCTGAGTCGGATGAAAGTGTTAAATTTTGATCAATGAAATGATCTTTAGGCTGAAAATCTTTTGAAGTGCTGGGAGTATCATAACTCGGTAAACCATCTTCGATGAATGTAGTATCTCTGGAAATATTTTCATGTGTTTATTGAAAATACCAATTTTGCCAGGTCAAGCTCAATTTTTCGGCTCTTGTCGAAGTCAGTCGGTTTCTTTTTTGCTGTGTATCGAACTAAAAGTACTAAAAGTGCGTTCAGTAGCTACAACTTTACTTACAGTCCAATTCTAAATACTGCCGGGGAAAATTACTCTCCGGGAGATGAATTCTCCAATTATGAATTCCCTGGGAAACTATTTTTTCCTTCAAAAGCGGGAAAGAGAATTCTGAATGTGAATTCTGACATATCAAAAAAAAAAAAAACTTTAGAGGAGCAAAAATAATTTATCCAATGTGAAAGTGAATAGTTTACGTAAAGTGAAAAATTAAATACATAAAATATC
This sequence comes from Philhelius pedissequus, assembly GCA_910595825.1. Taxonomy (NCBI): domain Eukaryota; kingdom Metazoa; phylum Arthropoda; class Insecta; order Diptera; family Syrphidae; genus Philhelius; species Philhelius pedissequus. The sequence continues at coordinate 197,765,418 of OU343161.1, read as the reverse complement.
TACCAAAATGTTCAGCATCGCAGTAAGAATTTGGAATGAAGAGCAGTTTGAAGAAAACCGACATCGACAGCCAAGAGCTATAAGAAGATACCTAAGGGATGAATCGAATCCACTGAAGATACCACAATGGCTGTCATCAAATCATTTCGCTTAACACTTTAGAGTTAACAAAGTTGCATTCAAATACTTGTTGGATATTCTCGCAAGGTCCTGTCAGCAAACTTGAAAGCGTTTCTTCCAATTAAATAAAATGCACGACTGGATCGCACGAACTTGCTCTTATGTTCGATCACATCGAATTCAAAAGATTTCTGTTAAAAATCTAAATATATATTTAGAGCAGTTTTTTACTTCATTTTCTATATTTACAAAATATCTTTATTTTTTTTTTATATTTAATATTATATATTTAATAATATAAACTTAAAAACAAAATATTAAATCGGCTTAATCAAAGAAAAAATAACTAAAAATTCTGAAAGAAATTTGTAAACTAATTTAAACTCAAAAAAATTTTATTTGTTAGATAAATTTGAATTTATGAGAAAAAAAAATTAAAAATCTGTGGATCGGTTTTTGAGAAAAATTTTTTTTTTTTAACTTTTTGAAAACATTTTTCAAAAAAAATTGAAAAACGCTATTTTATAGGTATAAATAAATACACATAAATATAATTTTTGAAAAAAATTTAATGAGCAGTTTTCGAAATACAAATTGAAAAAAAAAATGATTTTAAAAATACAAAAAAATACTAATTAAAAATATTGGTACGCGGTATAATTTGGGCAACCTAAACCTATATATGTGTGAAATTTCGAAAGAATCGGTTGAGCCGTATGGAAAGTACCGTTTTTAGAATTTTTTTTATTTTTTTTTCAACCATATGATCGGTCGTAGCTACAAAGCCGCACTGATTTTTTTAAATCAAAATCGTTAGAGCCGGTTCCGAAAAAATAGGTTTGAACGTTACGTTTATATGGCAGGTACCGTTATTTTTTGAGCTAAAAAAAATTTCAATTCCCCCCTGTGCAATACCTAAAAAACTCTATATACCAAGTTTGAAGCAATTCGGCCCACCCGTTTGGGCTGTAGGTGTCTATACATATGTACATACAGACCGACTGACAGACTGATAGACTGATAGACTGATTGACTAATAGACTGATAGACTGATAGACTGATTGACTAATAGACTGATAGACTGATAGACTGATAGACTGACAGACTGACAGACTGACATACTAACAGACTGACAGACTGACAGACTGACAGACTGACAGACTGACAGACTGACAGACTGACAGACTGACAGACTGACAGGCTGACAGACTGACAGACTGACAGACTGACAGACTGACAGACTGACAGACTGACAGACTGACAGACTGACAGACTGACAGACTGACAGACTGACAGACTGACAGACTGACAGACTAACAGACTGACAGACTGACAGACTGACAGACTGACAGACTAACAGACTGACAGACTGACAGACTGACAGACTGACAGACTGACAGACTGACAGACTGACAGACTGACAGACTGACAGACTGACAGACTGACAGACTGACAGACTGACAGACTGACAGACAGTCTTATTATTAATAATAATAATTTCAACTTTAAAATGAAATTATTCCTACAAAGTAATTCTTTAGCCATGTTTTATTATCGCCAATGATCCATATGGTTTACCCCGTAAAAATAAAACGATTTGGGTTATATAAAGGGTTATCCATTTTGTGGTTTCAAAAGTATAGGGCTGGAATTCGACATTTGTCAAACTAAGTTGTTAAACCAATTTTTTTTTCTCAGTTGAAAGTCTGACATTTACGAAAATGGATCGCTTAACTATCGCACAACGCATACAAATTGTAAAAACCTACTACAAAAATGGTGATTCTACCACAGCCACATATCGTGCTTTAAGAGGAGATTATGGTTTACATAATCGTCCAACTACGCAAGCAATTGGCAAAATAATGAAGAAATTTGAAGAGACTGGATTGGTTACAGATATTATAAGGCCTGTTCATCATCGCTTCGCTCGTACCACTGAAAATATCGATGCTGTAAGTGAAAGTGTTGTAAGTGACTGTCTTACGGCACATTATGGCGTATTTTGTATTTGGGTCTACACCTACATCCATATAAAGTCCAGCCCACACAACAAATGAAGCCAGCTGACCATTCACAACTTCGTAGATACGTCAAATGGGTGCTTGAACAACAGGCGGTGGACGGCGATTTTTCTTCAGCGACGAAGCACATTTCTCACTCGGTGGGTATGTTAATAAACAAAATTGTCGTATTTGGGGTTCTGAGAATCGTCAAGTAATTGCAGAGAGGCCATTACATCCACAAAAAGTCACTGTTTGGGGCGCTCTTTGGTCCGGAGGTTTGATTGGACCTTACTTCTTCGAAAACGACGATGGGACTGTCACCGTAAATTCGGAGCGTTATGGTCGTATGATAACCGACTTTTTTTTGCCTGCTATTGCAGAATACAACTTGGATAATACGTGGTTTCAAAAAGACGGTGCCAAATGCCACATAACTCGAGCGAATATGGCCTTATTGCAAGAGAAATTTCCTGGCCGCGTAATTTCTCGTCGCGACGATATCAACTGGCCACCAAGATCATGCGATTTGACACCGCTGGACTTTTTTTTGTGGGGCTACGCGAAAGACCATGCTTATGCAGATAAACCTTTAACTCTTGAGCACTTGAAAACCGACATTCGTCAATTTATGACTGAAATGCCTCCCAATATGCGTCAAAAAGTGGTCGAAAATTACCTTAAAAGAATCGATGTTTGCAACAATTCGCGTGGTGTTAATTTAAATGATGTAGTGTTTCACACATAATGTCAACGTTCAAACTTTATAATAAAAAAGAAATATCATGAAAAAAAAATATTTTATTTACGTTTACTTTTGAAATGGATAACCCTTTACATACTTACATAAATGTACCCTCTGTACGCCGAATTTAATTTATTTTATTTTGCTTAGTACAAGCAAATTAATATTAATACTAATATTTGTAAACCCAGATAGAAACCTAGATATCGTATTGTTTTTGATATACGTGTTAAAGAATAACCCAGACCTAGACCCGTAGATAATAAAACGCAGATTTTGTCATCGAAATTTGATTCCATTTTCATTTTTTTTTTTTTTTTTTTTTTTTTTTTGTAAATACGACGCTGACGATTAATTAGAATTCTGACAGTATTTTCCAAAGTTTGAAAATTAAAATGCGCGACGAATACGTGACAACAACATTTTTTGTAAATACCAGGTATTTATTGGATAAGTACCCCGTATTTACCCTCTTTTAAATACCCACCCAATGAGTAAATACCAGAGGCACATCTCTAGTCTGGTGTCGTTGACAGTTTGGCAGCTGTTATTTTCTGCTAGAAATGTTTGTGGTCAAACTGATTTTGCACTTTTACTCCAGAGTTGCAATAGAACAGAAAAGGTGCGTTTACGATTTACAGAAAAAAATTAAATTTCGCAGTTTTACACCTTTTTGTTGCATCGGATCGTGAATACCCCTAATGTATATCATATTTGGACTAGTTGTTGTAGACACGTTGTTCATAATCCGAACATTATATTTTTTCACCAGTAGTAGAGGCAATGTGACATAAATAATAAATAACCGATTTCAGACAGACAATTTTTCAATAAATGTCTACGTTCAGAAGTCGACTTGAAAGCTAGTCCAAATTCTGGATTTTGATTGCCCAGGGGCCAAATTCCGCAAGCGTGAATTTCTCTGTGTACACCAAAAATCGGGTACACATACATATTTGCGATTCCGCAATGGTGCGATTGATTTTTTTTTGACAGATAACGTATACACAGATTGGCAAATTTGTTCACTCATATTTTAAGGGTGAATAATTTTTTTGCACAGAAAAACATTCACGCTTGCGGAATTGTGCCCCAGCTACTAAAAAATTCCTTGTTCTTTGGCTGCGGGTCAATTACAAACTAGAAACTCGACTAGCTTTTTGAAATGTGGCCAATGTCAAGAAACTGAAAGAAATTATGGCAATTTGCTACTTGTCTACATTGTTATTTTTTTTACAATAAATTGACAATGAGCAATTATCAATAATATAACAACTGGTATTTTTTCACAATAGACTAGCCTAAAGGAGAGGATTCTCTAAGTTTGGTATGATAAATTAATATCAACTACACGCAACTAAGGTGACTACCTTATGACTTGATATGGTATACTTTATGATATCATAATAATATACAACGAGCGAGATCTGAGTTTCACATTCCAATATAATTTTATTTTATGACATAATACAAAAGTTTAAAGTTTATTCCAACTCAAATACCTACCACGAATTAAATTCTTAACAACAAATATTTATGTTTGTATTACTTTTTGTCAATAACCACAGGAAATATTTTGGAGAAAGTAAAACATAAATCAGAAAGAAAAATATCTGCGAAATAAATTCAGAAATAAATATGACGCACCTACCTAGTTTTTAATTAAAAATATACAATGCCAGACAAGACGAAATACAAGGTTAGGTATAATTTGAACTGTGTTGTGCGATTATTAAATGCGATTGCAGAAAATAAAATTAATAATGGAAAATGATTTTTGTTTTGGTTTTCGGGATCGAAGCAATTAGTGTAGATAAGATATTTTTACTTGCGATATATGTATATAAGTAGGTATACTATAGGGCAAGTTTTTTATTTGAAAAAGAAAATCAGGTTACGTCATTCCGTCTGTACAACGCTCTACAGCCTAAACGGCTGAAGCGATCTTATTCAAACTTGAGATTTAAGTGTCTTAGGTGATTGTATCAAATAGATTCTTGAATAGTTTTTTAAGCCCAAAATTAACGGTACCTGCAATTCAATTTTTTCTACCATCTTAATTATCTCGAAAACGGCTTTAACGATTTTGATTTTAAAAAATCTGTCCACAACAACTGCAAGTATAATCTACATTTTGGTACAAACAATTTGCATACGTATTTTGATATTACGGCCATACAACCATTTTATTGATTTTCGACTTTCTCATAAACTATGAATATTTTTATAAAGGAGGCCAATTAAATTCCAAATAACCAACATTTTGGAAAAATAAGGAGGCTTTACATGGATCTGCATCTGCAGGTTTGAAGAAAAGTAGAGCGGGACCATAATATAAAACAAACATAAACTATAAGACCAGGGTAGACACTAATAACTTACTCTAATTTTGCTATAACTTTCTTAATACTACGTTTCCACCGACCACTAAGCCGAGATTTAAGTAGATTTAGCTAAATCTCCTACAAATCTTGAAGATTTACCATACAAATTTTAATTTTCTCAGATGAAGATTTAAAATAAATCTCATTTAAATCTTCAATCGAACTACCCTATTTCTATATCTAAATGAACACATTCATCGGGAAAGTGAATTTTTCTCTTCGGCTGACACAGATGAAGCTGCCTGTCTTTTTTTTTTGTAAATTCATTTTTATTTAATATTAACTTATAACTATCTTAAAGCTAGACAAAAATGTTTAAAACTAGCCTAATTATCAATAACTTACAACTAATTTACTGGCCCTTTTCGGGCGCTCTAAACTAAACAATAACTCTTAGAAGAATGTCTTTCGACCTAAAAACTATTTGAATTAAATCTAATTATTTTATTTTTATTTAACCAAGAAAACTTTTTTAAAAAACTCAGTATCAAATCATTTTTAAATGAAGCTGCCTGTCTCCTGATTGCCTGATGAACATTTTCATCTTCACTATAATCTGCAATCTTCAGATTTTGGTCTCCGCTCTCTATTTCACAGTTTGATATTTTATATTGTGTGTTCTCTTTTTTTTGCAGAAGTCAATGCAGATGAAAGATGAAGATGCATGTAAATCCTCCTATAATGTTTTTGATTTGTGAAAAATCATTTTTTTTTTGGGAATTCAGTATTTCGAAAACGGAAAATTATGTTTCTAAATTTATATTATTAAATACTTAAAATAATCAAACCAACGATTTTTTTAAAGAAAAAATTCAACAACAAAATACAGCGGTTCTTTGGATTAACGTATCCTATCAGTTTCCGCAATTTCGTACCAAAATTCTTATTGGCAAATCTGTATACTACCACAGAACAAACATTCTGGTAACACTACCAGACATCTTTTTTCATGCAAACAAATATTTCCACAAATAAAGTACTAAGTATGTTAGTTAGTTCCAATGATAACGGCGTCTGCCATACAATTAGATTGCTTAGTTGTTATAGTTTGAGGGAAACAAAGATGCAATTTGAATTCCTTGACAAATATGAAAATGTACATACAGGGTGGCGCACGAATCGTCAAAATCAAAATCAAAATAAAACGTAATAACTTTTTTTCACTGTGAGTAATCGGCTTATTTGTTTTTATTTTATAGGCTACTATTTAGATTTATCAAAATGAATGCTTGGGATACTGAAAAAGAATTTGGATAGTGCAGCGATACCATTCTTTGCAGTTCGTCTTTTCCGTCCAAAGGGAATTTAGGCTGGAGTTTGGCGGTACTCCCCCGAGTAGATGGACCATTATGAGGCTGGTGAACATGTTTGCCAAATCTGGAAGCATCAAACGAAGACCGTATCATCGAGATCCCAATGTTCTGGTTCAGGATACAATCGTGGCTGTTGCATCGGCAATACAGGCAAATCCAAGTGTTTCGACTCGAAACTTATCGGAGTTAGCAGATGGTCATTACAACGGATACTTCATGATGACTTAAACTTTGTTTCCGTACAATGTCCAAATAACAAGCAAGTTAAACCCTCAGGATTTGCATGTTCGACTGGAATTTTGGCGAAAAATGATTGCAATGGCCGAAGAAGACAACACATTGATAAATTGTTTGCTCATGTCGATGAGGCCGATTTTGACGTAAACGGCAATGTTAACAAGCAAAATTGCCGTATATGGAGTGAATCTAATCCAGAAATGCTCCATGAGACGGAACTGCACCGGCAAGTCACTGTGTGGTGCGCAGTTTCATCAAGGTGTATTGTCGGGCCATACTTCTTTGAAGAAAACGGCGTAACACAAACTGTCAATGGGACCGTTATTAAAAGATGTGGAAGGAGTTTTTTACCCAGAACTTCGCCGAAGACGTATCCCCTTCAGCAGGATTCGGATTCAACAAGATTGATCAAGCGCACACGTAGCCACACAAGTTATGGCGGAGCTCCAACGAAAATTCCCAAACAAATTGATATCCACAAACGGCACTTTCCGCTGGCCCCCAAAGTCACCTGACCTGACCGCACCAGACTTTTTTTACGGGGTTATGTCAAGCAGAAAGTGTGCAAAACGAAACTCAGGAATTTGACTGAATTGAAGCAGTCCATTAAGACAATTATTGGCGATCCCAATTTCAATCCTTCAGGCCGCAATGAACAATTTTCTGATCAGGTGCCGCATATGCGTGGATGAGCGTGGAGGTCATTTGCAGTCTATCATCTTTCAAAACCATTAATTATTTAAAATAAAATTTAATTTTCAATCCAATAAAAAAAAATTAATGAAATACATCGATTAAAATAAAAGTTATTTAAATTTCTTATTGGAGCACGATTCGTGCGCCACCCTGTATATCACAAAAACAAATTGGAGCGTTTTTTTTTAAATTATTTTATTTTGTATAAGATTTTCAAAACAGGTTTTAGGAAACAAAATTAAAACACCAGATTTTTCTTAAAGTAATTAATAATATACGTTATTTAAAAAAAAACCAGTCGATTTTTCAAAAAAAAAAAAATATTTAAAATTCGAAAAATATTTTTTTGAAATGCAATATTATTAACACTCTTAGGGTGGATTTGCATAAAAAAATAATTTTAATCGGTTCATCCCAAAGTGAGGCAGTCGAAAGTATGAAAAGTGGTTCTGTGAGAAGTACCGTTAATAGATAGGCAAAATTAAATTTTTTTTTTTTACTTTAAAACTTACTTATAAGAATGATTGGAGGTACCGTTGTTTTTGTTTTAGGTAGTTTTTTCAAGTATTCAATATAATGTAAAAAAAGAATTAAAAAAAGTTTCGATGAAATGGATTGAGTCATTTTATAAGTATTGAATTTTTAGAAAAAATGTATGTTTTATTTTTTTTTAATTTAAAAATTTTTTTTTTTGAAAAATCTTATTTTACAGTGTTTACCGCTTAAACTTATGAGAAGCTTTTCTATTGAAATAATTAGAAATAATAAATAAATACATACAAAAATTTTCGAAAAAAAAATTGTTTCGATTAAAAAAAAATAATTTTTTTAAAATTTGAAACGAGTGGATGATTTTTTTAAAATTTATATTAATAAAAATAATTAAAAATAACCCAGAATTTTGTTTGAAAAAAATTAGACAAGATTTGATGGTGGTTGACTAGTGTTGCCGATTAAATAAAAAAACATAATGATTTTTTTTATGAGATTATAAAAAAAAATCATGAGATTGCTTTTCCTCATTGGGCATACAAAATTCACTGCAAACTTATGATCATAGACTATTGCCCTTTTTGTCTTATCCCTATTCTATGGTCAAATGACGATTTGCTAACATGTGGGCGTTTTTTACGCATAATTGTCTGAAATCATCAATGATTTGACAGCTTAGCTTGGGAGCATTGTACAAAGAAGGCACATATCCATCTTTGTAATAATTTCTCTATGCTTATGATTCACAGAAATTAGACAACTTTTAAGTAAAAAAAATACTAACAGGGTACTATTTCATTTTTATTAAGCTTCAAAAATAAAATAAATAATTTATTCATATAACATTATATAAATTACATAAATAAAAAAAATAATATAAAAAAGTTTACTGATTGTAAACTTTGCTAAAATATTTGGCAATCAAGGGCTTAGTAACCTTATAATCAAAACAGTCCTGATTTTTGAGGAGGTCATTTGTATGAATAAGCCCTATGATTGAATCAACCACAAGACGATTTCTCATATTGGTTTTGAGAATCGTAACCTTAAAAAAAATTCGTTCAGTATTAGCTGAAGAATGTGGCAATGAAAAGATTTCAAAAACAAATTTCATCAGAATTGGGTGTGAAAAGCTATAGTCGGCCAGTCTAATTTGTTCAACATATTGCCAGAATACTTCTATGTCGTTTATTACTTTGTCATTTACTTTAATGTTAGATGATATAATTAACAAGCATTCTCCACTCTTTACATATTTCCCGAAAATCTTCAGCTACTAAATTTGTAGAATTTTTAATAGTGGAAACATTTTTCGGAATTTTTAGTTTACAACATTAATTAGAGACAAAGATTCCATATCTTTGAAGACATTTTTTGTTGAAATTAAATCTTTAGTAAATTTGTTTAATTTTAATTAAGGAAGACAAACAACGGCATTGAAAATTTGAAAGCCTTGTATTGTTCAAAATTGTTCCCAGATTTTAGGTTTTCGGATTCGGATATTTTGTTTTTCTTTTTAATTAAAAATTTGTCCATTGACTGTTTTACTTCAACAAACTGAATTCCGATTCTGAATCAAAACGAAAGAACAACACAACACATACAAATAACTGCAAACGGTTTGCTGTTTTTTTTTTAATTTTCTTGTTTTTATTTTGTTCATTTTCTTTTGACTTTCATTTGAGTTACATGAATGTTGAATAGGTAATTGTTTGAATCTTCTTAAATTAAATATAACAAAGGAGTTGCATATGTCGATATCATACAATATTCGCCTCATTTGTCTTGAAATTTTGACAAAGTTATCTCGTTTTTTTTAAGAAATTTATAAAAAAATCATGAGTTTTCAATGAATTCATGATTTAATGAGATGAAGGTGAAAAAGATAAGTCATGAGATCGGCAACACTGCTGTTGATATTTCAGTTAAGTAAGATTGGGCTTGGGCAATTCATCATAGATTGTTTAATCGGAACAACGCTTCCTAATTGTGGAAATTTACTTGAAAACAATACATCTGTTCGCAAAGTTCATAGATCACTTTTACCGAAGAATTTTGTTTAGTGAAGAAGCACATTTCTGGTTAAATGGCTTCTTCAGTAAGCAAAATTGCCATATACCTACTGACCGAAGAGAATCCTCAAGCCATTAATGAATCACCATTACATACATTAAAATTGACTGTTTTGTGCGGTTAACACGCTGGCGTTATCATCGGTCCTTTTTCTTTCGAATGGACGCCATATTGCCAGATTTATTGGAAAAAGTAGTCAAAAACTCGACTAATCGAATGGATAATGTAATGTAACTCGTAGGCGCGGCGGATATATGCCGGAAACGGATTGAAACAATAAATACGTTGAAATTATCTACCAGATTATAATAATAAAAAATTCATTCCAACAACACTTCTGTCTTGTATTATTATTTAAGCTCTTAAAAAAACACCCTAATACAAAATTAAGAAACTTAGCAGTTTCTACTAAGAATTTTTTTTTTTTTTTTTTAATTCATTTTTATTTCATTTTAACTTATAACTATCTTAAAGCTAGACAAAAATGTTTAAAACTAGCCGAATTATCAATAACTTACAACTAATTTACTGGCCCTAAATTAAACAATAACTCTTAGAAGTAATGTCTTTCGACCTAAAAACTATTTTAATTAAATCTAATTTTTTTTATTTAGTTTATGTTTCAAGAAACTTACACAAAAAAACTTGGTATCTTATCATTTTTTTTTTTTTTTTTTTTGTATTTATAAACTAAACCTAAATATATATTAAAAATAATTAAAACTAAATAAAACTAACTTATACTAACTAAAAATAACTTAAACTACTTAAAATACCTAATAATACTTAAAACTACTTAAAAACTAGAACAGCCACAGCAGCATTTTTTTTTTTTTTTTTTTTTTTTTTTTTTTTTTTTTTTGTTTATGCATGCAGAAGACACACACCAACATGCAACCCACCCATACATGTACATACGCACATATATATACGCAGATACATGCACGTATGCCCCCGCATACATACATTTTTTAATTTTTTTTTTTTGGTGCCACCCCGACTGTTCCCTATACCTAATGCCCTAAATCTATGTAAGTCGGCCAAGATATACCATCTTCATCGACTTTAAATATCACGATGCTGTTCAGAGAGCCACCAGAACTGGTTCTCCTGTTTCGCCCTATCCCTCCGGTCCCGATCGGACACAGTCCTACTGAACCGAAGGCGCTCTTCTCCACCTTGAGCGATGACGTCTCGACCATACAGGAGTCGCCTATCCACAGTTTTCCGGCTGACGTGGTAGATGAGCGGAACCGCCCCTCCATCCTGTATCAGCCCTCGACTGTCTAAATAGAGGAATGCCTCGGGAGGGATGTAACCACTTAACCGCGCACTCTCAAAATATTCATTATTGGGGTAATAAGCCCCAAAAATTAAGCAATGTCTTAGACGTTGCCTTGGATTACACAGAACACCAGAGTCGGAGTACACAAGATATTATTCCAACCAGGTTCTATACAACGGAGCCAACATAAACAGAATAGATAATTTTTTGTTCAAGCTGATTCGGGGTCACGTTGCAAGAGACTTTTGATGACCTCAATTGTATTAGCTGTTCTGTACGCAATTAGATCGTCGGCGTACGCAATTGCCTGAGTTAGACTACCTATCAGATCGCTGGTGTAAATGCTGAATAGAATCGGCGAGTTAACCGCTCCCTGCTGAAGACCATTATTAATATTAAAAATTGCGGTAGAAGTTACATTGCCACTCTTGACAACAAACTTTCTACCATTTAGCATGTCATAAAGCATATACAATAGAGGTTTACTTATACCAAGTCTGGTTAGCTTTAGATAGAGACCTTCTAACCATACGGTGTCGAAGGCCTTCTCCAAATCAACCAGACAGGCACCCGTACACTGCTTTTTAGTTTTGTTCCATTGGATATCAGAAACTAGTTTAGACGCGGCATGAATTGTGTCATGTCCCGCCTTAAAACCGAACTGATTATCCGGGATGATATTTTTGTCCTCCGCCCACTTGAACAGGGCTCTATTAATAACCTTTTCAAATACTTTGCTGATACTCGGAAGAAGACTTATCGACCGGAGATTCGCCGGATTGGAGTTGTCCTTTTCCTTTTTTGGGAGAGGATGCACCACTGCTGTCTTCCACCGCACTGGATAATATGCATTATTCAGCGCGTTGTTAAACAGTGTGGTATAAATGTCAACTGCTTCTTGAGGCAAATGTCGTAGTACAACGTTGGATATACCATCGACTCCTGCAGACTTCTTTTTCTTTAATGAATCGAAGATGAGCTGGAGCTCATTCTTCGAAATTAACAGGGGACTGGGCCCATTTCGGTCGGCGATTATGGCGTTTGCCAAATCTTCATCATTAAACCCGGTAAAACCAAGGTTCTCAGATCGCCATTCGCTTATATCGTTTGGGAGCCATAAGTGATGAAGCAGAGCTCTGTTCTCCAGGTCATGATTCGGGCGAATGCTAGCATTCACCTTGTACACTTGCTGGAAAGCAGCCCCCACAGCCTCCACCTTCTCCTGCGGATCTTCGATTATGAAGAGGTCATCGTCCAAGACGGCTTCATCTGGGTCTATGCCTGCTGTCAGAAGTACGTCTCTGTTTTGTGTCGTCCTCTGGAGCTTAAGACACGGAAGGTCGTTTTGATCTTTTCTTCTGAATATCTTATTAATTTGTGGGAACATACTCGGGTCGGTAGCGTTCACGGCCCGAATTTTGTTGTCCCAAAACAAATTAATGGACAACCTATAATTTTCTTTGATCAATTGGTTGATGTTTTTGATGGACGACTTCAGTGTCCTTATCTCCAGATCTCGTGTGTCAGTAAACCGTCTGTACAAGCGTTTTAGTCTTGTCAGTAAGCCACTTTTTTGTCTGTGTAATGCATCAATTGTCGCGTTACGGTACATGTCAGTTGCGTTACGTTCTTTGTATTTCGGTATTGTCCTGTTCATTGTTCGTTGAATTGTTTCGTCCATTTGTTCTAAGTATCTGTCAATTTCAGTATTTGTCATGTTCCTGTCATTTGGTGGGGATATACCATTTGAACGTAATTCACTCAATAAGGCATTGGAGAAACGTGGCCAGCGCACCTTACTGCAATTGTAAATATGCACCGGTACATACTCCTCCAACTCCATAAGCGCGTTCAGAAGTTGTATTACGGCGGCGAGTCCGCAGTGGTCACTGTCGTACTCGATCGTTCTTAAACAATTTTTAGACCGATGGCCCACAGTATCAGTAATTGTTAGTTTTGCGTCTTTCAACAATAGATCCAGATAGAAACCGCTTCTTGGAAACGATGGCCTATCTGTAGCGAGAAGTTCAATGCGATACTCCAGGTTGTATCGATCCATCCAATTATACAGATGGTTACCACGAGGATTTTGTATTTGATTTCCCCAATCTATATGTTTGGCATTCAAATCACCAGCCAATAGAGCTCAATCTTAAGCATTCAAAAAGCTTTTCAAGCTCTGTTATAAACTGTGTGGGCTGAGGTGTTTCCGGTGCATAGGCAGCGATCACATACATTCGCTTCCCCTGTTGGAGATGAATGCATATAATGCATGCCTCTAACGTCCGAAATTTACGCACATCACTTTTATATATTACCTTATGACTAATGCCTTTACGTATAATTCTACTAAGAATCTTGTGCTTCCGATGGAATGGATGTGATCGAACATAAGAGCAAGCACTTGCGAAATAGTCTAACATTTTATTGTATATCAATTGAATACTATTTTAAGCTTGATAACAACAATATGGAGGGATGTCTATATACAATCCACAAACCTTACGTGAATGTAGATTTAAAAAATATCTTGGCAATGTCCATTTTTCTCATAACAAACTTATTCTATTTTTGCACGAATATGTTCACATATTATGACCTAAATTTTCTGGTTACTTGAATTTCCTTCATTAAAAACATTATGGAACCAATTTAAAATATGTTTACTCCAAGTTATAATTTTTTTTTCATTTACATTCTAGTGTATCTCCATGCGAATCAATTACAAATTATTTTCAGTCAGGGCGTTCAGATACCTACACATTCAGAAATATTCTTATGATATAATTAAATGCTTATCAATGACCTTCCTCGTTTACGAGGAAATTATGTAAATATGTAGTAGATACACTGTAGGTACATGTGTAATATGGGAGATGATTCTTAACAGTGATTAATTGCCCATTCACTGCAGTATACCAGTAAATCAAAGCATATGTACATATACAATGTACATATTGTATACCTAAATACATACATCAATTACCATTATCTATCTCTATGTAAATCTTTGTTTTTCAATGAACTTAATAAATATATGGTGACCATATTCACAAAATAATGAAGAATCAACAAGAAATTATTTATTATATTCATTGGGGCGTATTCATAGTCATTTTTAAACTATGTCTAAGTTAAACCTAGGTTTAGTTGAATTTTCAACTACAGATCCATATCCCTGCTTAATGTTGCCAACAAGATCCTATCCAATGTACCTACTATGTGAGCGTCTAAAACCATTCTGCAACACTATGATTGGCACGTACCAGAGTGGCTTCAGGCCTGGCTGATCAGCGATAAACCAAATCTTCACATTGAAGTCGAGACGCATCATCTTTTCATCGAATTTAAAGCCGCATATGATAGCATAAGTCGCCAAGAGCTTTCATTGACGACGTCAGAACTCGGGATCCCGAAAAAACTGATCCAGTTATGCCGCATGACGTTACAAAATACGTGGTGCAACGTACAAATGGGTAACAGCTCATCTGAGCTATTTCAGACGAGTACAGGGTTCAGACAAGGTCATGTGACTTCTTCAACATAGTCCTGAAGCAGATAGTACACTAGAGTGGGGTTAACCTGGAAGGCACTATCTTCAACAGGTCTTCTCAACTGCTTGGTTATGCGGACGACATCGAAATCATCGGTCCCCCGCATCGAGCTGTACTTGAAGCATTCACAGCTATTGATAAACAGGCGAAACGTTGGTCTCGAAGTGAATGAGCACAAAATAAAGTGTATACTATCAACAAACAAAGCCTCATCTGTCCATCGCCTAGCACAAAATGTCACTGTTGGTAGCAGTAATTTCGAGGTAATCAAGGAGTTCATCTACCTCGGAACAAACATCACCAGTTCTACACAAAAGACACCTTAGTGGAAGTCCGACGAAGAATTACCCTAGCGAACCGATGATGCTTCGGTTTGGCCAAATAAATGGGCTCAAAACTCCTTTCTCGAAAGACAAAGTGCACGCTATACAAAACGCTAAATTAACCAGTTCTACTCTACGGCGCCGAGTGCTGGACGGTATTAAGAATTCGATAGACATCCTGTATACAAACTTTGATCGAAATTGTATGGCTGGTATCGTTAATAACAAAATATTTAAAAAAAAATTTCGGTCAAAAATGTAGACCATGCCCAAAGTAGTATACACACAACAATTTTTATCAAGATCGTTAGAACCGTTTTAGAGATAATCAAAATGGTAGAAAAATTTATAGGCTAAAACAACGATTCAAAAATCTCTTTGGACAATCAGCTAAGACGCATAAGCACCAAGTTTGAACAAAATCGTTTCAGCCGTGTATGCTGTAGATCTTTCTACAGACAGACATACAGACGGAATTTCACGACCCACTTTTTGGTGTTCTGTATCATCGTAATGTCAACTTTGATTAATATCTCGAGTTCGATTTGTTTCCAAATGCAAAACTTGCCCTATAGTACCCATATCGCAAGTAAAAAAGGGGTATCGATACTGGGCACTTTCGAGAGAAAAAATCTTCGGCGGATATTTGGTTTTATATGCTACGATGGCGAATGGAGAAGAAGATTTAATCGTGAATTGTACGAGCTGTACCCAGCTGTACCCGGAGTGTGCAAGGGACCACAACCGATGGAAGACCGCAATATACCAGGCAGAGACCCTCCATGGATCGGGAGCCAGATAAATATGTAAGTAAGTTAGTTGAATTTTCGGACGTTGATTTTATTTTTTTAAGTTTAGCGTTCCAAAATATTTTAAGCTATTTGTGTTGTATAACAGGCTTACAATCTTATGAAAATATAAAACCAACAATTTGTAAGTAAAATCGGTCTGTATTCATTGAGCCAAAATTGTCTTAAACTGTAGTTTATAAAGACCTGGATTTGTCAGCGACCTTGAATATGTCCAATTGTTTGCGCTCCGAGTTTTTCATTTTTAAAGCCAGTAGGTAGTGTATTTACAACATTTCAAAAAGTGTGAAAACAATTCCTTATAATAGTTTGGAAAAGAATTCGACAGTCTATAATATGAACAATGCTGAAACAGAATATGAAAATCAATTTCTTTTACACGAATTAGCCAATCGCAAGGAATTATTTTGCACTTTTAATTTATGCGTTAACAATCATATTGTTATAAATTTCGATAAGATTTATAATAACTATTAATGCTTAGATTAGGAAGTGTTTTAAAATATATAATTTTCTTTAATATTTTATAATTTAAAATTAAGTCAATTGGTAGTAAAGAACATAAAATCATTCAAATATATAGAATGTTTAGTTCGGTATAAAACAGAAATGCTGGTCACCCTATGATATACAAACATGTGAGCTCTTAGGGCCGCATTCGATTGCAGGGCGCAATTGAAAACATTTCACTCATCTTCACCAATACAGACATTCATGTCATGACACAATCTGAGTCATATAAATAAAAAAGATTTAATTTGTTTAATATAAGTTCGATTGTTTTGATTGCGTAATTAATCAGATTGGAAACAAAAATATTACAACACACTATAAAACATATACATAGTATATTAAGTTAGTTATTGCACGAGCTGTAATGTCTAGCTTTATTATGTCAATATTTGTCCAGACGGGTTTTATATTTTAGATAAACATGACATATAAAAAAACATGCATTTCAATATCAAAGATGTTGTTTTTTTTTTTTTAGAAAGAAAGAGGTCTACAGTAAATTTTTCGATTCTGAAATACTGCGTTTTGGAAATATGTGAGCGTTATTAAGAATTAAATTAAATACTTCTTTGATTAATTATAATATTGTTTATTTATTAAAGACAAAAGTTCTTAATTTCAATGACTATATACATTAACAACACAA
This sequence comes from Philhelius pedissequus, assembly GCA_910595825.1. Taxonomy (NCBI): domain Eukaryota; kingdom Metazoa; phylum Arthropoda; class Insecta; order Diptera; family Syrphidae; genus Philhelius; species Philhelius pedissequus. Next base: position 197,748,225 of record OU343161.1, on the reverse strand, counting down.
AATGCATATAAATATTTATGGAACTGTTTTAGTCTTCGGCATAGCCACTAAATGTACTTCATAAGTCAGGCAGAGGCAAGTCAATAAAAAGAAGGAAATGGTGTATCATTACTTGGGTAACAGAACATTCCTAAAGTGTGAGCTTTATTAAATGTGTCATTAAATCTCTGTACACGAAATATAATACTTGTTACGAAATATAATACTTATTACGAAACAGAATTAAAGAAACGATATATGTATATCCTTAAGCGAATGCTTAGGATAGATGCGCATTCAAATAAGAACAACTTTACAATCTGATTTCTTCGTTGTCTCGAGCACTGGTATGATTACAAACATAATTCTTAAGGGGACGAAAGCTCTTATACCAGACAGAATCTATTGGCCAAAAGAAAACTCGTGGTTTGATTTGAGTTGTAAGGACTAAAGAGGTTATCTAGTTGAGATAGGTCAGATTCCGATGTTATAAAGCCAAGCCAACTGAGGAAAACCTGAATAAGTACAAAGAAGCTGACAGACTTGTTACAGTCATCATTCAACGAAACAAATTCCAATGACACCAATGACACTCCAGAAATATGCTCACAAGAAAAAGCAAATTTTCTAGCAGTTTTCTGATAATTCTATGCTTCCACAAAGTGATATGACTCCTCCCGTATACTTGAGAACATTAACAAATTCATGGGACGTACATTTCTTCTTTCGTAATAGTACAGTTGCCAGAGTTCTTAAAGATCTACCCATCCACAAATCCGCTGTTCCAGATAGTATTTTCGCTGTTGTTCTGAAGAGGTGTTCTTTTACGTTGTTAAAGCCACTGCTTAAGCTTTTTGATCTGCCTGTGGTACTGGCGTCTTTCCGATTGGATGCAAAACATCATTTGCCAAGCCTGTCTCTAAAAATGTCTCTAAAAAGGCGAATCTTCTTCATCCTCTAACTATCGTCCAATAGCACTTACGTCCGGTCCCTTCTTTCTAAGGTCATGCAAACGCTGATAAATTATTAGCTTCAGAAATATCTTGAAGAACGAAAGCTCTTTAATGACCGGTAATTGGGTAAGTTCGGGCATTATGGCACACCTACAAAATGTCATACTTCTAAAACTCTAATTAAAATAAAAACAATACAAAAACTTCAGTCTCTGCCGAACACGTGTCCAGTAAAGTTTGTTATTGGATATGACCAGTTTCGCCGAAACTTTTTAGAAAAAATTTAGAGATTGGTTGTGTTTTTTATAATTTTATTTTGTGTTTGAATTCATGTTTTTTTTGCTACTTGGTTTTTGACGTTTATATTTTTGACAGATCACACATGACAAATTCCACGAACATTTGACATTTCGATTCAGTATTGTTTGCCATTTCATCATGAATAGACTTACGCTTGAAAAACGTTTGCAAATTATTGAAATTTATTATCAAAATTCGTGCTCTGTGAAAAATGTGTTTCGCAAGCTACGTCCGTTTTAAGCTACGCTCATTTTTGGCTAAATGGATACGTGAATAAGCAGAATTGCCGTATTTGGAGTGAAGAGCAGTCAGAGGCAATTCAGCAGCTACCAATGCATCCCGAAAAATGCACTGTTTGGTTCGGTTTATGGGCAGGCGGCATCATTGGGCCGTACTTCTTCAAGGACGATGAAGGCCGCAGGGTTACGGTCAATGGAGAAAGGTACCGTTCGATGATAACAGAAAATGCAAGAATTGAACTCGGTCGACATGTGGTTCCAACAGGACGGTGCCACATGCCACACTGCACGCGAAACCATGCATCAATTGAGAGGCGAATTTGGTGAGCAGTTGATCTCACGTTTTGGCGCAGTCAATTGGCCACAAAGATCATGTGATTTGACCCCGTTAGACTATTTTTTGTGGGGCTATGTTAAGTCTATTGTCTATGGGGACAAGCCAAACACGATTGCTGCCTTGGAAGCCAACATAGAACGCGTCATTGGTGAGATTCCGGCCGTAATGTGTGAAAAAGTTTGCCAAAATTGGACCTTCAGAATGGACCACCTGAAGCGTAGCCGCGGGCAACATTTAAGTGAAATTATTTTTAAAAAGTAAATGGCAGAAATTGATTTATCGATCCAAATAAAAATTTCATTCACTTTTTACAAGTTTCTGTGTTTTTTTGAATTTTCAAAAACCAAGCTCTTAAAAAATCACCGTTTATATATCCTTGGTGTTCGGTGTGACGACCAGAATCTATAACACAGTTCAAGTGTTGTTGAGTAACGGGAAATATTTGAAACGAAAAGAGAACGTCGTTTTTATAATGTTTTGTGAAAAGCGTTTTTTGTCTAATGTGGCGCAGATACTTATGAAGTTTTCAGGTAAATTATAGTTTCGTACCTACCTAATGTCTTTTCGTCTCTTTAAGTTTTTTTCGTTTTGTATAACATAGATATGTATGTTATGTGATGCATTTCCGATGAAGAAAATTTTGACATCGATTATTAGGTATTGTTATTTAATATATTTATGTTACTTTTTTCTCTTATATAATACAAATAGAAAAAAAATGAAATATAGAATATTGTTCGGACGAAAATTTATTTCAGATTGACGTTAGGTGCGCCATAATGCCCTAACTTACCTATTAACTTAACTATAGATCCACTGGTGATCTGGGGTCTATTTCAGCGCTACTACATCATGTACAATGTAGCATTTTGACTGTTGTATTACATCAGTTCTGTTTCATAGGTACGTTCGATTTTTAGTTCTAGTACACATGTGTAAATACGGAGAATGTACTAGAGTTATTGGAAAAATGTATGATTCTGTTTCACAACTTTTGAGGCTATAGATGCACTGTTGTAGGAAAACTAAGATTCAATTCTTGCTACCATCTTACAATCTTTTGATGTAGCAACGAAAATAATAGCTGAAAATTATAAGAATGTAAGTAATTTTTGCTTTAAGCTTATTGTTCATATTTTTTAGTCTATTAAGAAAGAACAAATGCTTTTTATTAAGGAATTTTATTCTTGCAAGAGTGCTTTTTTTGTAATTTAACTCGCCCTTGGAAATACGGCACTTGTAACGAAGCGTTACACTTATGCACCCCATCTCATACCGAGCCGGAATTATTTATCTGACCACCGCCAAACCAGTCAACTCACCAGCCAAATTGAGCAAATAAATCCAGCAAGTCCGCACGACCACGACATAACCACAACACAGCAGCACCGTGTGACCACTACCGGCACCTAATCATTCGACTACAGTGGAGTGCCACCACCAGCAACAACGTACGACCGTAACACCACCTTAACACTAACGTTCGTCATCCTTACAATTCGCACTGCCCTAGGGTAAGAATTATAATAAGTGGATGTAAGGAATGGCGACATGAGAGGAGGAAACTTGTACACTCTAAAGCATAATTTGATATAGGTTTTGGTTATTGCTGAGGAATAAGTTTCCCCAGTGGCAGCACACTTGGTGATCAATTCCGTGGAACTTTAAATGGTGCACTGGTATGCCATTTAAAGCGGAATTTTCGGCAAGAAAAAAAGATTTTTCGTTGGGTTAGCCTTGGGCTGGAAGCAGATTCCTATAAACCGCCGATTTCCCTACTTTCCCCTTTAGCGTTAGTTGACGGCAAAGTAATTTTCCCTTGGGTTACCCTTGGGCTGGAATAAGATTCCTATAAACCGCCGATTTCCGTACTTTCCCCTTCAGGGTTAGTTTACGGCAAAGTAATTTTCCCTCGGGTTAAGCTCGGGCTGGAATTTAGATTCCTAAAACGTGCTATCCCCCGTTCGCTTCTTCAAAGTGAACGTCTTGGGCCTGAGTTTACTCCTCTAACTCAAAAAAACTAGCTTTGTGATTATATGAAATACTTTGTTAGTTATTTTAAGAATATGAAAATTGTAATACTATGAAACACCCGCTTTAATTTAAAATAAAAGAAATAATTATAACTGGTAATTGGCGAGTTCTTCCTTCTATATCCGAGTTTTACTTTTCTTTCTTCGGAAAAAACCCTGGACACGACAAGCTCAGCTCAGCATCAGGAAAAAACCACCACACACTGTCAAAGATGCATTCTAAATTGTGTCTAGCTTTGAAAAAGTAAAGAAACAAGTGCTAGATTAACATGTACCTTCATCAGTAAATTTCAGCAAAAGTAGAGCCTGGCAAATATGTTATGAATGAATATACATATTTACTAAGATATGAGTGTATTAACAAATAACTTCAAGGTGAACATGCTCAAACTTATCCTTGATTGCATCGTATCAAAAATCAATTAGTCTGCTTTTCTTAAGAAGGATTTTTTGAATTAGTTAAGTGATATTTTCCAACTAGTATACATTTTATATTTGGCGAAACCAAATCAAGATAGATGTATGTTAACCCATGAACTAAATCATTCAGCCACATTATACATCACTTCCAGTTATAGTTGGGATTTGTGAAACAGAAACATGTAATTGATGAAGTTGTATGATGTAGCTGATGTAGTAGCGTTGAAATATGCCTCTGATATTAAATCTCATCAAACAGTGGAAAAATATGTGGCAAAAATAGTGGTCGCCAAAAATGCTGCAAGGTGTTTGGGTTTTCATAGAGTATGCAAGAAATATTTTCCCATCTGAGCTGACTGTAATCTATAAGGGCTTAATTCGTGCAAAGCTTCAGTAGAACTGTAATATATTGGAAGGTGCTCCCACAACTCACAACAACGGAAACAATTCTACCTCTCGAACACCGTCGCATTGTTCCATGCCTTTTTTTATAGGCATTGCGTACCGACTACCGGCACCACTTTTTTAAACCAATTATTGGCGCCCTATCATTCAATAACAATTCTTACAAAAGCTATCAATCTTATCAAGCCAATTTAATTTTAGTCTTAAGCTACTACTTATGCTTATCATCAGTTTATCCCAACTTTGTACGTACTCTCAAGTATAGCGATTCCTTCTTTAGCCGCAGCACGCGAATTGGTAATGTTTTACCCGACCCTTGTTTTCTCTCCCATCATGATATTCAAACATTCAAAATTAATGCGCATAGGTATCTCCTATTAAATCCTCGCTCCTTTTTACTTGCGATTATAGGTACTATAAGGTCTGTCAGCCAAACGAGTGGGCCGAATTGCTTCAAACCTGGTATTTAGAGTTTTTTAGGTATTGTACAGTGGGGAAATTGAATTTTTTTTTTAGCTCAAAAAATAACGGTACCTGTCATATAACCGTTACGTTCAAACCTATTTTTCTCGGAAACGGCTCTAACGATTTTGATTTTAAAAAAATCAGTGCGGCTTTTTAGCTACGACCGATCATAGGGTTGAAAAAAAATAGAAAAATGTCTAAAAACGGTACTTTCCATAGGACCGTTTTTTTGCTTTTGACTATCTCATAAACGACTCAACCGATTCTTTCGAAATTTCACACATATATAGGTTGCCGAAATCATTTTTAAGAAAAAATTTAAAAAATATTACATTTCGAAAACTGCTCATAAATTTTTTTTCAAAAATTATATTTATATGTATTTTCTGAATACCTATTAATTGACGTTTTTTTAATTTTTTATTAAAAATATTTTCAAAAAGTTTAAAAAAAAAACTTTTTTTCTCAAAAACCTCTCCACAGATTTTTAAATTTTTTTTTCGTAATTTCAAATTTATCCAAGGAATAAAATGAAGTACTTTTTTTTATCTCAAATTAGTTTAAGTATTTATTTTAGAATTTTGAATAATTTTTTTTTAATTAAACCGATTTAATATTTTGTTTTAGAGTTTATATTATTAAATATTTAATATTGTTATACCAATTTATTTTACAACAAAATATAAAAACAATTGTATATGTATGTATATACAAAATTGAGTTAAAAATGACTTTAAAAATATATATAGATTTTTAATAGAAATCTTTTGCATACGATATGATGGAACATAAGAGCAAGTTCGTGCGATCCAGTCATGCATTTTATTTATAAAATTTTCATTGATCCATGGCATCTAATGGTGTTCGTGGTTTTTTCGAAAAACCGATTAAAGTGATGGTTTTGGCAGTTTAAATAAGGTTAAAAAACGATTTTTCCCACCTATACACCATTCACTTTCATTTATACATACAAATTAGGGCTGGCAACGAGACGAGACCAGGCGAGACTTTTGTTAATCTCGTCTCGGTCTCGCCAAAATCGAAAAATTTCAGTCTCGTCTCGGTTTCGGCCCAGGTCTCGCCTAACCAAGTCTCGTCTCGGCCTTGGTCTCGCCTTTTTCTCGAGAAAATTTTAATGTGCGGTCTCGTCTCGGTCTCGGTCCTGGTATTATCCTTAGTCTTGGTTTCTTTCGTGTTTTTTTGGTAGTAAAAAGATGTAAGATAAAGATAAGACGCATTGTTCGGATTGCAAATATAGAGTATGGTTGTGGTATCTCAGCAGTTCGTCGGTAAGAAAAATGCGGGAAAATGTATAAAACAAACTCGTGAGTCTGTTTTGTCTTTTGAGTTAAGTGGAAATAACATTTTGGAAGAATTGTGTAAGTTAATATATTTCATAGCAAAAACAAATAAAATATTAAATAAAAAAGAGTACCTACATACAACGCTCGATTTTTTAAGAAATAAATTTACCGGTTTTGTCAAGCCACGACATGTCAAAAACCATTTAAGGATGCTCCGATTTAAATGAATTTAAAAAAACCTATACAAAACAAATTTTACCTAAAAAATCGAAATTTTTCGATTTAATTTATTGCGCCCTAAAAATTTGATGTTAGACCTTTTAGGTGAAATTTCGAAAACAAAATATTGCTCAAATGTCAAGATATAGTAAGTTGCCTACCTGTCAAGTCATGAACTGTCAAAATCCATTGAAGCTTCGGTCCGATTTAGATGGATTACAAATCCTCTACAAAATTCAAATTTTACCTCGAAATTTTTTTCCTCCGACAAAAGTTGATTTTAAGCCTCTTGTATGACATTTGGAAAAAAATATTATCAAACGTCAAAATATATTACCTTGCCTACCTGTCGAGCAATGAGCTGTCAAAATCCATTGAAGGATTGCTCCAATTTTAATGTTTGGTAGCGTGAAAAATCGTACGAATTGGTAGACATATTCACATTTAGCTGTCAAAACCAATAGAAAAAAAACAAGTTTGGGAAACTTGGTGAAAATCAACGTACAATATGGATCTCAAGAATTCGGTCAAACTTGGCATCTGCACGTCTTATCCAACTTTATTGTGCTTGTCAATTATGCATGAATCTAATAATGATATATCCTTGTACGTTGCTTATGCTAAACAAATCATAAACTAGAAATTTTGTTTTGCACTACGTAGGTCCATGAAGCTAAGGCCATAGACTTCACTTGAAACGAGTAAGTTTTACTTGTGTAAATCGAAAACTATGATTTTAAGTTGAATTTTATTAGTTGCGTATGAAAGCGCTCCGAATGGCTTACATTTTGTGCGAATTTAGTTTTCAAAGGTGTGTGATAACGTAGAAAATAGGCTGTGAAGTAACGTTATCAGACACCTTTGAAGAGCCGTATTTCTGAGATAAGACTTGAATTTTGTACAGTTTTTTTATTCCATTTTAATCGGAGCAATCCTTCAATGAAATTGACAGTTCATTGCTTGGCAGGTAGGCAATAAACTATCAGCCCTATTCTGCTATCTTCTGATTCACGTGAATATTTTACTCAATTTTTCACTTTTTAGATATTTTCAAATGCCTTCTATCTTTTGAGTCCAAAGCTTTACTAATATTTTTTTGTTTAATTCTTAAGAGAATCTAATTGTTAAAATTTATTTTTGATCGAAATTTATATAATTTTTGAAACAATTCGTTTTTTCTGTCGGATAGCAGAATATAAATATTCACGTGAACGTTTAACAGAATAGGACTGTTTATTTTGACGATTTTAAGATATTTTTTTTCAAACCTCACCCAAGAGGCCTTAAATCACCTTTTAACGGAGCAATAAATTAAATCGAAAAATTTATAATTTTCTGAGGTAAAATTTGACTTTTGTAGAGATTTTTTAATCCATTTAAATCGGAGAAATTCTTCATGGGATTTTGACAGCTCATGGCTTGACAGTTAGGCAACGAACTATATTTTAACGTTTTGACAATATTTTTTTCCAAATGTCACCCAAAAGGAAGCAACGCCATGCATACATAAATCGTACGCATTCTTCTCTGGATTTTCGAAATGCTCCTATCTCTGTATAACTATGTATATACATAATATGGTTTGATATGTTAACGCGCATATAATATTTCGCAAAAAAAAACTTGTGAATATTATAAAAATTGAACATGATTAGATATTAAAAAATAATGAAATAAAAACAAAATTTTCTTATAGCGAAAACCGAAACGAAACCACCGAGACCACCGAGACCAGCGAGACTCTCGTCGAATTTCGGTACCAACAATACGGTCTCGTCTCGCTCTCGTCTCGGTCTCGTCTTCGGTACTTTTAAAGGAGTCTCGTCTCGTTGACGAGACCGAGACCGAGACGAGACCGAGACTAGTCTCGGTCTCGTTGCCAGCCCTAATACAAATGTATGTACATATCTACATACTTACATATATATAGGTAACTAGGTACATATTACCCTCCTAATTTTTATACTTCAAATCCATTTAAATATACATTTGTAGATAGGTACCTATGTAACCATTCCGCGAATCATATGTATTCCAAAATTCATTATATTAAGAATCAAGGTAATCTTACCTATATCGGCTTTAATTCTGTAAAGGATAACTAGACAACCTATACCTACTAACAGCGTCAGTGGTTAGCTACACTAAAGTTGTTAGTTACAAGAGCAAGTTCGTATGATCCAGTCCATTTCCTAACCGCTCGCGATTTGTTAACATATTTGAAGGTATGTATAGTCATAACACCTTGATAAAAAAAGTTATCCTTAAATTTTTATCGCTGAAACTAAAAACGTTTCAACTACCGGTATTTATATAATAGACCACCTTAAGGAATTACCACACCATCTACATTTTAATCTGACCATACATTCTATTATAATACTTTATTGTAATCAAACTGGACTTTAAGATCAATCAAATTTGAAACAAACCGGCCTTTCTCTTTCCATATTTGTTTTTTTAAGACAGTTTTTCGCTGAAGTATCAAGTTCGAATTTTTCCTAAAATACTAAATTACACCTCATCCGTGTTTATGTGTGAATTCAGCTCAAAATTGTCAAATACAGGGGCTTATTTGTAATAAAATTAATTACTCGTTTTTCCCGGATCCAATTTTCATTCCAATCTATACATGTACGGTACCTAAATAGTTATCTACTCCTAAATCTTCTGATGTTGATGATATCATATTAAAGTTTGCCAAATCTATTCTTTCTCAATTCGGTAATTATTTGCAAATGTATGGCCTTTCGATTAGGCACTGTATTGCGCCATGTTTTTATTTAAATTCTATTTGAGGAAAAATACAATTTAAACAATTAATGTGAAAATATCTTATCTCAGCCTTTGTACCTTGGGTCTTAAGAGTAATAAAGTACGAACAATGTTGACCCATATTTAATATAAATCAACCCGTAAATCGACAACACTATAATTCAAAATGCACGACGAGCCGCACAACCAACGACGACACAGCTAATCAACAACAAAGGCGACTACTCTGCCTGCTGGTAACGTCATCAACAATTTGACGATATTTAATAAGCCCGTTTTCTCTCGATTGTCTATATGGCGAGACAGTGTAATAAAAATAAAATAAAAACTTCGTAAAAGGTAGCTACACCTTGAATGTCAAAAAAAAACCAAGGGGCCTTTAGAAGGTAAGGTATTTATAAATAGATGGTGAAAAATATTAACTTTTTTCTATGTAACCAAAAGATGCTTTAATCTATTATAAAGAGATAAAGTTACTTGCTCTCTTTCAATGAGAATACAATGTTCTTGCTTTCTTTGGTCAAATAATTTTAACCGGTTTATCAAAATCAGTTAAAAGAATGATCTGATTATGTATCTATCTATAATAGTTCAGGAAGTACTGATGACATTATAAATGCCATTTTTGTTTATAATGAAAAAATAATTTTTTAGCCGATAAAAATTTTATAGACTTTAATTGTTCGGTAATATTTCATATTTTTTTTAAAAATAATTCTAATAGTATCTATAGCTGTAATCTTACTCCGTAACAAATTTAATTTTAAGTACAACCAAAATTTTACATTATTATACAATTTCCTTAAAAATACATTGGACCTATACAATTTATATAAAAAATATTAACCTTTGGTTATCTAATCGAAATAAACTATCAAACTGTTTTCGGTGTTGTTAAATTTTATGTAAATGTTTACGATTTAATTATTAAGACTTTAAAATTCATTTTGTAATATTAAAACAAATAGTTTCAATATATTTTAGTGTATTCAACTAAATATTCAATATATACTATCAGAACATTAATATTTTTTTAAATCTCGCTCCAAAACCAGCATAAAGAGGGGTTGATTTATTATCAAAAAAAAATTAAATCGTCAAACTTCACAAAACATGGGAAATAATACCACAGACCAGGGCCGTAGCGTCAATTGGCGCAACCGGGGCAATATGCTGTCCAATCAGTTTTAACGTCCGTCGTAAGGTTAGTTTCTTTCAGCTTAATCTCACTTTCTTGTTTATTTTAACTCAACTTCAACTAAGGAAACATTCTAAACCTACCAAAATCGAACTCTCTTCTTAGATCCTACATACGAGTATACTAAGCTGAGCATGTAGAAAAGTCAATAAAATGTGTATTGCACAATTTTTGAACTGTGAGTACTCAAATTCATCATATCCAAGAAGGTATTTGTGTTTTTGTATCCATTTGACGCATGAAATATTCATATGTGTTAGATTTTAGGTTTCTTCGCCCGTGTTTGTAAATGTCAGAAATATTCAGTCCAACCACACTCATTAAAATTTGATTCTAGATTTCAGTGGAAAGATTCTTGTCACATAGATCACACACAAACTCTTGGAGTTCTATGAATCTCCGACTGTCTGTGCAAAAATGAAGTAGCAAAAATGAAACGAGTTTGTTTACCCGAGTTGTGACCAAAAGAAGCAGAAAAAGAACTCAAATCAAAAGTATTGGTCAAATATGGAAAAATATTTTTAAATTTTTAGAACCATCTTAAGAAGTCGAAGCCATAAAACTTCAAAAAGAAAATCCTAATATAACATCTGATCCAACACCACTTGAAGAAAACTTGGACTCCAATAAAATCTCTTCAGTAATAAATCCAACTTACATTTTTAAACAAACTTCTGTAAAATTATTCTGAAATCTTGAAATCGTTAATTTGCCTTCCATGATGTTTCACAGTCGGAAAATATGGATCTGCTTTTTACTTATGATCAGCTACAAAATGCATTGTCAATTTAAAGAAGTTGAGAGATGGGTCTCACTCATTACAGGAAGATGCATCAAGAATTTGCGATAAGTGCAGTATTGCGAAGAAGTTTGTCGACAGAAGATTGCGTAAGGTCAAGCTTCACTTCGATGAAATCTCCCAAGACCAGAGAGATTTGATGGTCCTTTTCCGTGTGACCATTTTCTACCCTATGGTTGACACTATGCACTGGAATAAAGAATGTTTTAAATATTCATGAAGTTTTGCAACCTTCCTTTATAACAAACTCGTCAAAGAGTGACTTGGAAGAAAAAGCGCATACGTTTTTTGAAATATTTTCGCAAGACGTATTATCTGAATTTTCTTCTCAGTTGCATTCTGTCATGTCAACATTTTTGAAATATAAGTTCCATGAAAAATGTTAGGGAAATGGCTATATTTTTGATAATATTCCTGTTACCACAACAAAAGCTGAAAGATCTCTTTCGAAGCTGAAGTTGATCAAAAACTACTTGCGAAGCACAATGGATCAAGAAAGACTCAGTAATTTATTATTGATATCAATTGAAAATCGAAGAGAACGGTAAGAAGATTTAATTAAAACAGGTAATGGATGAGTTGGCTTCAGTCAAAGCGAGACAAAAACATTTTAATAAGATTTTATTTTGGTAAGTAGAAATTATTTCATCAACTTAACAAATACAAAACATAAAAATAAATTTTATTTGTTGAAATTCATTTAACCAATATTTAGGAAGTAATTGACAAGTAAGGCCCCATATTTTATCTTGCCCCGGGCCACCACCAGCTCAAGCTACGCCCCTGTCACAAACATATATTATTTCCATAAAAGAACCAAATAATAATCCCAAAAAATGCCATGCCATTAGCTTTATGTTTCTCACTTTTATTTTCATTAAATAAAGGACTTATTTGTCGACAATTAATTAATGATACATTTATCAATTAAAATTAAAATTTTAACTTGTAAAAAAAACACAGCGCTAACCCCCGAACTATGTAATATTGTATTATTGAATAATTATATGTCTGTATTTTGTTCATGGAAATATGTATACAACGAATCTAAAAGTATAAACAAAATAAAAATAAAACTCACATTTCAAAAAGTTATTAGTTCTTCCATTTGAACAAAAACCGAAAATAATTGATTTGAAAACCGCAAACAAATAATTTGACGGAAATACGTCATACTATGAGTCCATTAAGTGACAAAAATAAACTATAATGAGGTGAATAGCGCCAGCAAAGCATTTTTCTCATTTAAAAAAACCGAATGAATTTTTTAAAGGAATCGCTATTATTTCTCCGCAACTCGGTTGCCCATGTAACATTTGGCCCGATTTCAGCACATCTATACCACGAAAAGTAATCTCGGGTCACGATGTCTGGTCAATTTTTGTTTGGCCCCGACATCAGTAGATATTTCAGTATACTATTGAAGAATTGCGAAGGGATAAATTGATGTTTAGCTTAGGAAATTAGGCGGTTCTTGCAATTTGGTATGTTAGTTGGTCCAATAATCGAGAACAAAATGTTATTTTAAGGAGTATTGTTAGATGATAACAAAATATGGACACAGTCATTTCAACACTTGCGTGCACACTTCCAGAAATGAAATCATAAATTTTAATAAAAGTACTTATAACATTGAAATTAATATTGTAGTGTATGTCAACATTTTGTTGAATAAATCACTAAATGAAGAAAATTAAGACAATAAAGAAAAATGTAGGTAATTAAATGTTTTTTTTTGAATATTAAATACATTTTCGAAAACTCAAACGATTCATTTTAAATATATCTAATAAAATCTATAAAAAAGCAAAAAACAAAACAGTACAAAAGATATAAACTTTTAATACTTGTTTTTTTTTGGAAACTCAAAAAAAATAAATAATACCATTTAATAATTTGGCTAGTTTTGTGATTTTTGTAATTTAAAAAAGGTTGCAATGTTCACAATTTTAAGCAATTTTAAACCAAAGAAGTGGGTCAAAAGCTTACTGGTGTTATTAATTTTTCACTACGAAATGTTTGTATTGGTTAGAAAATTCCAATATGTCAAAATTAACAATTTTCAAATTTAAAAAAAGACGAAAAATAACAAAATCTCAAAGCAATATGAGAAAAACAAGTAACTTCGAGTAAAATATTAGTTATTTCCCTTGAGCCACAAGTTGTTATGCAGACAACTGGATTTATCATAGCGAATCTCGATCATTTTTTTTTAATTCCTAGTTAAGTGGATGCGAATAATGTATGTTTCTCATAATAAAAATTGTTAATTTTGCGAATACGTGTTGACATTATTAATAAAACGCACGACTGGATCCCACGTACCTTCTCCTATGTCCGATTACATAATATGCAAAATATTCTAAATAGCAAACTATTTGTATGTATTTTTAAAGTAGTTCTTCACTCAATTTTTTATATATAAAAATACTTAATTTGTTTCTATACAAAAATTCGTATGAACATTTTAAATATTTAATAATATAAATTCAAAAACAAAATTTCAGAAAAAATCGTTCACCCGTTTTCGAAATATTGAATTTTCAAAAAAAAAAAGTCTTGCAGTATTATTTAGAATTTGTAGGAGCTCCTGTATAAAAATTTTGATCGAAATCCGTTGCGCCGTTTATGAGAAAGTCGAAAATCAATAAAATGGTTGTATGGCAGGTACCGTTAATAACAAAATATTTAAAAAAAGTTGTCGACACAAATTTTAATCAAAATCGATAGTGCCGACTTTGAGATAATTAAGATGGTAGAAAAATTTGTATGGCCAGTACCGTTATTTTTGGGGTTAAAACAACAATTTAAAAATCTGTTTTGGACAATCACCTAAAACACTTAAATACCACGTTTGAAGAAAATCGCTTTAGCCGAATAGGCTGTAGAGAGCTGTACAGAAAAACAGATAGGCAGACAGACGGATTTGCGGGAGCCACTTTTTTGGTGTTCTCCATCATCGTAATGTCAAGTTTGATTAAAATCTCGAGTTCGATTTTTTTTCCAAATGCAAAACTTGCCCTATAGTACCTAGGTACATATATCGCAAGTAAAAAACATATCTATTTCACAACGTGAATCAAACCTTTACATGTCATAAAGCACAAACATTTTCACTTTATTTAATATTAAGGCGGGTGAAATTCACCTGCATGTTAATCATTGCTAGAAATAAACCAACGAAAATATCAAGATCATTGAAAGTGTGTTTTCGAGGGTAGATTGAAGACAGCACCCGATCAGTTTGGCAAAAAACAAGTCAAGGTCTTTCATTTGGTTCATTCCTCGCCCATCTGGCGTTTTTTTTTTACACATGAGTTCTATATTGCCACCAATAAACACAAGATGCGAGTAGATAGATATTTTTGTTTTCATCTCACGTATCTACATACATTTAGGTAGATTGTTCTTATTCATACAATTTATAGGGACGATATATACAACCCCCTCATCCGATGACCTAATTCTAACATCAAACAAGTATCATATTAATATTTATGATAAAGGTAGATATGTACATAACAAATGCAATATAGCCATTAAAAGATATTTTTTTAATTAAACGTAATGTACGTTTTTAGTAAGTTTAATTTTTAGACAGGGTTACATATAAAGTGTTGTACCTGTAGATTGCTTTTTTTCCTTGGGAATGAACTTGAAACTGATTTAGTATTAGCTACGATTTTATTTTCGTACTTGAATGTCACAAACAAATAAATTAATGACGAATCTCTTGTTTAAAAATGTTTGTTATAATGTTTTTTTTAACTAAGTAATTTAAATCGATAAGGCGACACGGCGCGCGGCTTACTTGTAATTACGAAGTATTTAGTCGGAGTTAAAAATGACAACTGAAAATTACGTAGAAGCAATCTAACAAATTACCAACACAATTCCGCGATAGACAACATTTATTCTGCTTTCGGATTCGAGTAGGTATCTATCAAAGATGCGAGTGGTATGGTTGTTGATGTTAATGTTGTTTTGCTTATTATTTTCTCATTTCATTATTGTTCGCCTTCGAAAACCATTAGAATTGAGGTTGTATCAAACCTGGAATGGAACAGATATGTGCGAAATTGAGAGATTCAAAAAATCACCCGCTCACAGATCACTGGTGCTTAATTTTTAACAGAGAAATCTAAAAAATTACTTATTACTTCGTACTCTTTACAACTCGATTGTAAGTCAAGTGAAACATCACTGGCCGTTAAGCAACGATATAAACAGAAACAGATCTCATTTCTCATCTACTATACAAATCTAACCAGCGATCGCGTGCGGTGCAAAAATAAATGCTTTTGTGATTTGTGCGAGACTGTTTGTTTTAAGTTAAAAAAGAAGCTTTTATTAGCTTTTGGTATACGTAAATGTTTCTGCTGAAATTGAAAATACAATATCCAGTGGCGTTACTTGTGGGATTGGTAGATGAAAATATACCCTACTAGGCCTTATTAATTAACATTAAATACATTTTTTGTTTGTTTTTATAATCTACACGGGCTCAAGGGATTATGAATACCCTTTAAATGTTACAACACAGCGCGGGCGTGAGGGTGAGGTTAAGGAAGAGAAAGAATTATAGGAAAGATGTGTGGCGCGATATTCGGAGACTGTAGGTGGTTGTTGTCTCAAATTTTATCTCCATTAATACATCAAATGTTTATTGGAAAAGGTACGAGTCGAAAGCACTTGCTTGCTATTATGTTCGATCACATTGTATGCAAACGATTCTAAATATATTTTCAAAGTGTGTTTTTACTTAATTTCTTATATAAAAATTGTCCTTAATGTATGTATTTCTAAAAAAATCTGGTATAACAATTTATTTATTTATTTATTAATTTAAAAAAATAATTGCTGTACATCAAGATTTACTTATAAATAGTACAGGATATAATACATTTTACTGATTAGGATAATGCAAGAATGTAAATAATAAATATTAAACAATTTTAGCAAAATATTGATAATAATTTAATATATAAAAATCAATTTAATAAAATTAAAAAGCAAATCAAAGTCGCAAGAAGAAAGATAAGTAGACAAAAAAAAATTAAAGTACAAAAAAATTATATCAGTTCAAATTTGAGAAATATTCAAAACAAAGTTGATGAAACTTTCTATGTTCGATTCCAGACCGCATGTGACTGGGAAGATTATTCCACAGTCTAACAGCATAAACGAAAAATTGCCTCCGTGATGTCAAACAGGTAAACCTGGGGGAGCGCAACAAGGTAAAACGATTTGAGGAACAAAAATCAAGCTTGTTAAACAGATAGTTAGGAGTCTTGTTAGCAATTAATTTGAAGATATAGGAACAACACCGATACTTGAAAAAAGCTTCTAAGTTACAATTTAATAGTTGACGAGCCTGAGACGAAACGTGATCGTATCTTCGGAGGTTGAAGACAAACCTGGCAATGGCATTGAATGCTACCTTTAGTTTACGAAGCCAATGTGAGTCAGGATCTGCAAATATCTCACATCCATATGATACTATTGGTATGATGATAGATTTAACCAGCTTCAATTTAACTTGAGTAGGCAGAATTGATCTACTAACAGATAGTCCTCGAAGTGAAGCATACATTTTGGAGATAACAGAGTCTATATGGGTATCCCACGTTAGTCTATTGTTGAAAATTATACCTAGGTTTTTCGCATTTGTTACATATTCGATTTGGCAGGCGTTTAAGAAAAGGGAAGGAAAGTTTTGAGGCTGGGGTTTATTTTTACATATTGGGATTGCTTTCGTTTTTTCCGGATTAAGTTTGAGTTCATTCCGAGTAGACCAATCGAATATTGAGCCTAAATCAATGTTCATTTTCTCTATAGCATCTTCAATCATACCAATAGGGAAGCTTATATATAACTGAACATCGTCCGCGTAGATATGAAACTGACAGTAAGATAAAACAGATGGCAAATCATTAATAAACAAAGAGAACATTAAGGGTCCAAGGATAGATCCTTGAGGAACACCGCCATTGACAGGAAGGAACGAAGACATTTTGCCGTTACACGACACGGCTTGCATGCTATTTGTCAAGTACTAATAAATAAGATTTTTAGTTGTGTCAGAGAAATTGAAATAAGTAGTCAGTTTATCACAGAGAAGATTAGAGTTAACACAGTCAAATGCTTTGGAAAAGTCAAGTAAAGTTATCACAGTTGTATAATTATAGTCTAAATTCTGTCTGATATCTTCAGAGACGTTTAAAAGGGCTGAAATGCAGCTGTGTCCAGATCTGAATCCTGATTGGAGTGGGTTAAGAAGATGTGTGTCTTCTATATATTTTTTTATCTGGTTACTTAATATAGATTCAAAAGCCTTGGATAAAAAAGGAAGGATAGCTATAGGTCTGTATTCTATTTTCTTTCCTCGTTTAGGGATGGGAATAATCTTAGATCTTTTCCAGGAAGTGGGATAGGTTGAGGTCATTATGATGGTGTTAAAAATGTGTGTTATGTGAGGAAGTATGAAAGGAAGAATGATTTTTAAAAAGTCTGGATGGATGTTGTCAAGTACAGTTGATTTGGACTTAATAGAAAATATTGCTTTACCTACTTGATATACATTTACTGAACATACAGAAAAAGCATCGACTCTATCGTTCTCTGAGGCACTAGAACCAGTGGTGAATTGGCTTGGGGGATTAGATAACTTTTGATTCAACTCCTCTAAATCGATGTTATCGTCGGAAACAGAAGAATCTCCCCTTAATCCAATATTCTTGATTTCTTTCCAAAAATACTTGGAGGAACGATCCGAGATGAACCTGTTATTATAAAAATTATATTTAGCTGATTTAATTAATTTTGTTACAAAGTTACGGGATGTTTTGTATTGTCGAAACATTTCTAGACAACGAAATCGTTTCCAACGACGGTATGAGACGTCTCT